>OX387958.1:4320535-5558324 GCA_947578425.1 Eugnorisma glareosa
AGCGGTTACAATTAATTGCCGCCAGTCAGCTGACCGCATCTAGATAAGTGCCGTACAACATATGATAACTGTTCGCAGGGCCAATCATTAATCAGCTGTGTAATAGTGCCCATTGCCCATCTTAGAATTAGTTATTACTTAGATAATTTTCGCAGGAATCCGCTCGTCCGTGCCGAGAGGCGGTGAGCGTCGCTCGTCCGTGCCGAGAGGCGGTGAGCGTCGCTCGTCCGCGCGGTCTGGCGGTGTACGTGTGTAAAATCCGTTGATGCCTAATCAACGGATTTCAAGTGAATGCGATGTGAAATCCACTTCACCGCCTGTGAGAATCGCCTAACTTAATCCCACGAACAAGGGCACCCACATTTCCCCATGGTTCCATTCAAATATTTGACAAATATTAAGTTTAAAATGTTGACGTCGTAGTGGACCATCAAAATAGACAAAATAAGTTTAATAGTACATTATTGCAGTGGCCTTGAAATAGGCAATTGCAGGTCGATTACGAGTTTGAAGGCCGAGCCGTAGGCGAGGACTTCACTAATACGAGACAGGCAATTGTCATTTCCGCCGAGGCATATGTAGTGCTTTTCTCAAATGAATGCAGGGAAATAAAACATATTTTTTCTCGTTTGTCGAAATCATAATATTTTCATACTATTTCATGTATTTTTCTTTTGACTTCGCTGGAAACAGGTTTTCCATTGCCAATTTGGCTTCTGATCTTAAATCTGGTCGAGTACAATCAATCTCCATTTCGCTCCATATTAAATTTATATTTATTAATTAAGTAAATAACAAATCAAAACGAATTTTCAGCTTTGCCGCCAATTTTCCATTTATCATCCAAACGCATTTAGAGCTATACAGCCACGTAAACGCAATTTGTACTAAGCAAAGTGACTTTGGCACAAAGCATCATATGACTTTGGTATGCCAAGAATGTTAAAAGAGATCCAATCAAAGAGTATTGCTGGACCGCTGTAATGTTCCAAATTCAAAAAACGCTCCTGCAATGGATTTGATTTTCTTTGTCCGTAAATTCGATGTCGCGTGTTCTTTTTCCGAAAATAATGACTTTATTTCCATGCATGTTTGAGAAAAAATAATTTATTTAAAATTTAATTTTAAGAATTTAGATCAGTGGTTATATTCTCTATGTACTGAATTGTAGTGTTTAGGAAACTTTTCTGTAGGTATTAAAGTTATTTTGTAAAACGGTGAAGGAAAATATCGTGAGGCAACCGGCATGTCCTAGAATAAAACGAAGACAAGTACCAACTTGCTCTGGCCCTCGAGGTGGTTTATAGCCTCCTCGTAGAGAGGAGTCCTGTGCCCCAGTCATGGAAACATTAAAAATGTATATTTCAGTGTTTGGAAACTAAATTATTGTAAACTAGCTGTTTCCCGCGGCTTCACTCGCGTTTAGGTCGGAAATTATCCCACGGGCACGTTGTAAATACAGCCCATGGCACTCGGGGATAATGTAGCTTCCTATTAGTGTAAGAATTTTCAAAATCGGTTCAGTAGATCCAGAAATTACCCCCTACAACCTCACAAACTCACAAACTTTACCTCTTTATAATATTAGTATAGATTTTTGCTTTACTCTGTCACATTTGAATGTAATGCTAACTGCTAGTAACTACGGGCTACCATTACTACTAATCTCAGGACTAGAGGAGACATTCAATATCGAGATTACTGTTTCAAAGCGCTCAGTCCGTCCCACCACACATAGATGCCACATCGTCGTATGCAGGCATTGCGATATTCGATAACGTTACGTGCATGGCAGGTGAATGAGCCAGCAGGTTCCACCTGAAATTAGTAGATGATTGAGGGCACACATAATATACGTTTAATACATCGTCTCCTAGTGGAACATCACTTTGTTAAAATAGCTAGTTCGCACGGTTTTTAAGACTTCTTTATTTATGAGTTTAACAATAATGTAAAAAAGTTTATGTAATAAATTCTATAATAAGATCTTGAAAGAATATTTTGTTGTGTAGTTTACAAGAAAATATGAAAATATGCGTAGATGCGAAATAACTCCAGTACTGGGGTGTGAAAGCAAAGATACAGAAGTATGTTTACTTAAAGAAAACAACGACTTACAATGTGCAGAAGTTAAAAAAAAAATAATTACTCTCCTGCGTCAGTCGGGTAAAAACAATGGCGCGTAGCTGCTCTTCGTAGCAGCGTAGCACGCGTAGCGACGGCTACGCTTTGTCTTTGTCTACGCAACTATGCTACGAATAGTACGATTTTTTATGGGGTTTTTTATTAGGTTTCTTGTTTTTATTTTTGTTAAAATATTTATTATTTTATTTTATTTGTGTATGTGTATAAATTTTAGAAAACAAGAAGTAATTTTGTCGACCATCCCAAAGGTTGACTGGAAGCCTGTGTACCACTATTGTACATGAAGTTTAAAATAAATAAATAAAAATTGTATTGTCTAGTAGTACTGAATACACAGTAAATTGTGTAATAGTCTATCCAGTTATGCCAGTATTCAAATCAGTAATACTGTGGTATTATTAGCGTATAAACGCTTATTGAATGTTGTACTGGAGTGAAATTTAGCAAGGATATTACGTTTTATAGGCGAACTATAATGTAATTAGATTATGTGCATTATGCTAGTTTCAAGTTTGTTGTTCGTAAGTTTTTTGTTACTTGTGTTGTGAGTTTAGTTTTTATTTTGACATTAGTGCGTGTTTATTTATCATTACAGTTAGGACTTTATTATTGTATAGCTCCGCCATATGTTATCGTTATTTATTTTAACTACATGTACAATAGACCTACATAGGCAGATTTAATTCCACAAGGCATTGTCTACCAGTCAACCTTTCATCAAATGAAAGAAAGAAAACATATTTATTTGGCACATGCCACAAGTGGACACAACAATAAAAGAAAAAATAATAAAAATGAAATAAAAAACTTAAAACTTAACAATAAAAAAAGACAAACTAAGCAGAAAAAAAATATTGTGTGTCTCACGACTGCGTTCAGCAAACTACCGAGCAGCTAGTGCCCGACGCTGGTTTTCAACTGGACCTGAGATGGTGATGTGACGGACATAAAACAGTAACATAGTAACAAATAGACGTTATACTAACGAATTTTGTCATAAAGGAACAGTTCTGAAGATGACTGCAACAGCAAACCGCAACAACAAAGCTCTACCGCTACGACAGACCGCAGCGATACCTAGAGACCAGTCTATGAAAACGCTTCCATAGATGGTAACATTGCCGGTTGGGGTTCCAGGCTAGGTTCTGTGTTAACTGTCTATACCACTTAATACTTAGGTCAAAAGATACACCCACAAACTAAAATAGTTATTTACTTCGTAGTTAGGCCTATAAAACCCTCAGTTCGCCAGCACAAGAGTAATGCAAACGCTAATGTATCGCTTGTCTAATGAGTCGCTAAGTCAGAAGAAAGAAAGGAGCTTTCAAGTAAAAACAGTCTTTACTCGTGTGTGAGAGGTGAGATATAGCACTTACAAACCTACATATTATAGAAGTTATACTCACGTATTTTACAGCATTACCTACAAGTAAATATGCTACAGTATACCCATACAGTTTTAAGTCTAACACTTCGTTCACGACTTCAGACGATACAACTTGCCACGCGACTTGGCCACGAGTTACACGCTTAAGTGACACCCGTCTTGCAACAGCGACTGCGGAGAAAACGAACAAAAGAAATTGCTTAGAGAGCATGCCATATGTCACCGTAATGCGACTAGCCGAGCGACGCTCACGCGGATTAGACGAGTGAAACGCGCGCGTGTCGCATCGCTCGAGACCGTGTAGGGGTCCTTTTTCACACCAGCGTATTTACGGTTTAGTCACATGTTGCACTAAAAATATCAACGGTGAGCGTGCGGTGAAGGGGCGTGCGGGGGTTTTTCGCGTCTCACGCTTATACGCGCGGCAACGCTCGTATGAGTTGCGCGTGTGGTAAAAATCGCGAGTACATGCGCCTACACGCGCTTCAAAAATAAGCTTATACGCGCCGAAAATACGCTATACTAAATCACAGCTGTAGAAACAACAACATAGGTAACAGCATACTTACACATAAACAGGTTACAGTATACCCACACATTTGAAGTTCTATATATCAGTTACTGGTAGTCTGTGGCGCGGCGCACGTTGCACATTTGTCTTCATTTCTCGCCTCCCCAAAGTCACACACTGATTTTTATACAAAATATAAAAGAAGAAAATATGGCGCCGTATATGAGGAAATTTATTACTTTGTGTGTTGGGATTAAAATTTTAAATAGGGAAGCAAGTTTTTTTGTATGCTACTGTAATTTGGCGCGATATTTTATTTGCGAAAAGGAGGCAGTCTGTCACTTGCATGTTAATTAAGAAGTTACAGTAGAAATACATTTTACATCCCAACCTGTTCCGCTGATAGTGGGTACAGCAGTCGTAACGAGCTCATCTATATCTACAGGGTGCAACAGGACCCTTCACGAAGCCGTCAACCAAGCATTATGTACATTAAACTAAGTAACTTTACGCAAAAATTATTGCTGGGAAAAGACTTTTTTTTTTGGAGGTGAAAAGTCACCTTTTACGGTAGGACTCAATGTAACGGACTCAAAACATTGTGCTGATGGATGGATTGAATAGTACGGGGGTCGCGGTGGTGTTAAAAGTAAAAGCAAAAAAAAACTTGTGCAAAAGTTGGAGCTTTGACCACCAATATCTCCGTAACTAGAAGGTTCCCAGGTATAGTCTAGAAAAAAAAAATCGCCATGATGAGGAGAACAAATGCCTTTCGGCTTCGTTAAGGGTCTTGTTATACCCATTATACATAGGTAATTAGGTATTGTGAAAAGTCGCTTTTCGTCTGTCTGTGTCACCGCTTAATTCTTCTAAACTATTAACTGGATTTTGTCGCGGTTTTTACTGTCTTTTAGATAATTTATTCGGAGAGGTTTAGTATAATACATAAGAATTAAATACAGGGTGTAACAGAGTATGAGCAATACCTCTTATGTGGTGATTCAGACCATCGAACTGGACAAGTACGTACCCTAGCGAAAATAGGTCGAAAAAACAATTGGTTTCTTTATACTATGCGATATTTTGTGTGGGAAGTCCAATTTTTTGTTGTTGTTGTGATACCTCGGTTCTTAGTCCAGTCATAAAAACCATACCTAATTGTAATCTCTGTACATAATCAAATCAAATATATCGCTCTAACTGGTCAACGCAAGTAACTTGTAACTAAGTAGATCTACACATCTGGAAGCTTGTAATTAGCAAATGTCCCTACTTATGTATGATATTTAATATTGTTATTAGTTTGTAAGCTTTCTTTAAGATTAAATAAATAAATAATTCGTCGAAGGGGCTGGTCGCTAACTCGCTAGTAGAAAATAAAACAATGGTATGGCATAGTAACCCTTTCGCCGTATAACTTAGTCGAAGTATGCATATTAATAACACAACATTAGGCATTAGTTTAACAGGCTAGTATTTGCACAGCCACTGAACAATCGAACAAGGGAAGTCTACGCATTGGCTTTTAGTTTAAATTCCAATAGTTACTAGCAAATAGTATCAGGTAAACTATGTAGGTAAGTTGTTGGGTTACAATTGAGAGGATGTTGAATTAATTATGTATAGTTACTTAATATTTATGTTGGGACACAAAGACGGGCGCGGTAATTAACTCGGCCTCATCCCAATTCATTTGCGGTCGGTGCAGCATGTCTTCTTCTTCCATACTTCTCTATTACTCGTCATCTCATCAGACACCTCCTCTCTTGCCATATTATCCTTCACGCGGTTCATCCATCGTTTCTTTGGTGTTCGTCTACTATTACAGCCATCCACATTCGTACTCAAAGCTTTGTAACAAATAATAACAAAAATAAATAATTTTATCTTTTAGGTAAAAGAAAGAAAATAAATCATTTGAAACACGTTTTTTCTAGACTCTAGATCAGAGAAAAACTACATAATTATGTATAACACCCGACCATATTTTCGTCTTCCATTAGCAACTTCACACGAAACCTCCAACCCCAAGCTAAGTTGATAATGCATTAAAGTTAGTACTAAAACGACCACAACTACAGAGTAAATATAGTGTTGCATTCCGAAAGCAGTTGATATATGAGCGGCTTTTTGTTACTGTTCCCTGACGCCTCAAAGCTAGCTTTTGGATAGATTTTCACACAACCACGAAACATATAAACCTCTTTACTGAACGCTTTTCGTATGGAGGACTATTTCGCAACAAGACAAAAACTTTTGACAACGCTCGCTTTGTTTTTTCTCGTTTTAGCGCTCTTAGAATGTGTCATAGTATAGTGACACGGAACTTATTAATTCCATCCGCCAAACTATGAATACAAAAATATAATGAGCTGCAAACGGGAAAGTTACCACATGCCTAGCCTATCTATTAGTTACTTTTTATAACCTTCGTTGAGTAAAATCTAAACAAAAATTCAACGCCATTCTGCGAAATTTTCCCTCAAGTGATTTCTCCACCAAAACAGCGTGCGCAAAAATAATAATTTAATTTAACACGCTATCAAGACGTGGCCACGTTTCCATGGTAATTCCGGGAGTCTAAATTCGTAGAGGGGAATGAGCGAGGGAGGAAGGTGAGGTTCCAAGTTGCATTTACAGGTGGGTGATTCCATTTGCCGCCGTAATGAAAGTTTGATCGGGCAAAGCAACTGTGTTAGAGGGCCACCTGCGGTGTAGGTCACCCTGTCATAGGTATTGGTACTGATTAGGTATTGATAGTGAAATCTGTTACTGATTTGCGATTGAGCTATGTTAAGAGGTTAAGTACACCTGCAGCGGAGTTACATAATGGGTTGCGAGCACCAATCCACCTGCTAAGTACCGGGGTATACAGTAATATCCACCAAAACAACCATTCGTTGAAGCAAATATAAAACGAGGACATTAAAACTTCTTTCAAAGGTTCTTTGTTTTTGCTGTAACAATCACCTTTCGGCGAGGCAGCGCTTTCAAGCGCCTCGCTGGAAAACAAATCCTTTCTCTTGAAGGACGTTTTGACAGCCGGCCCGGCGTAGAAACGCTGCGAATAAAGACTCACAGTTTTCACAGTATACAATTTTCCGTTAATATTCAGCTTTTTTTGTTAACGATTTCATAAAAAAACTATGATAAACTGAGCTCAACTCAGCTTCTATAAGCGTTCTTTATTTAACGTTGACTTGGCGCGCAAAATCCCTTAATCTGTGGAGCGTCAGCGTTATTTTTAATAAAGTGGCAAAATAATTTCGCAAGAGCTCGCTCGATGTGCAGCTAAATACGCAGGTAGAGGCACGGAGGGGAGGGGGAGGGGATCGATACAGCACGCTGCACGCCCCCTTATGTTCACCAATTGTTTGAATTTCAGTATGCGCTCATTGAAATATTGTGTAACCTGTGGAGCCACTGAGCCAGTGATTTATTCAATAGTCCTATTTATGGCGGTGGTTCCCCAATGCTTTGCAAATCCTTTGTTCATTGCGCCACAAAGGCAGCAGAAATAAATAAATGTCGTGCTTAATGGCCCCGATTAAGAAATCGCGCCTTACGGGGAAGTCAGGTGGGCGGTACCTTCGTCCAGAATATTAACTACTTTTCTAGAACTATTCCTACATTCAATTGTCCCTGCAGAGCCACTTACTACATTAGCAGCTTTTCTTTACTTTTTCTTTTAAAAATATACTCAGTTGTGGAAGAGAATTGCTTTTTTCGCATTCCGGACATGCCCCCGGGACGTCGCGTGGACGCTGTACTAAGACTAGATTGAAAATCAAGATCGCTTTATAAGCGGATTTATTTTAAGATATAAAACAAAATACGTTTACTTGAAGTAAAAATATTACGGGTAGCTTTTATACTCAAACATCCAACACATCTGAGGAATATTTCTGGCCAGCCCGCGGCAATCTGCGCCCCACCAGTGACGACGATATATCTGTTTGTACGTCACCAGCAGTGATAAATGGCTGTCGCACTGAAATGTCTTCAGTTTCCAAAACCTTCTGAGTTTCGGAGCAAGCCTTTGTGCTAACTACACGAAACTTGACGAGACCTTTGTTTGGAAGTTAACATCCTAGCGAATCAGGCGAAGTCTGGAGTCTTTAGAAGTGTTAGGACTGACACTCACGATCGACTTTTAATCGTTTGAGTTTCGTCGAGTACATTATACTTAGGTAAAGTACTTTGAAAGCTTTATAGGTACTTTTGTTATTGTTAAAATGTGGGTTGATGGAACCTAAAACAATTTTATCAATCATCAGCTTTGTCTGTATAAAAATAGGCACTTAATCTTGTTGTCCGAAACATAATAATTTCAGAAACTTATTAGCCGCTTACGACTTCGTTTCCCCGAAAAATCCTAGTTAGGGGATAATAATGGCTTTGGCAGCCACCGAATCACGAACACGTACCTAACCCTAATATTTACTTATCCCAGACAACGATCTTGCTCCCAATTTTCATGGACGACTCTTTTGTTTATGTATTGGAAAACGTTGCTACGGAAAATGGGAAAACAAAAACATACGTTATCGAAGGTTACTCGAAATTATTTTTGCTTTTGTTCATCGTGTTATCCTTTTTATGTGCTTATTATAACGTTTGATTTAGTCTATAATCAATGGGGCTAAATGTAATTCTGTCAAATAGAGCGAGGTTCTCGTTCAGAATAAATTAATTATTTAAGAAAATAACTTCGCAACAATTCGTTGTTTCGCTGTTAAACTACTCGTATGCACGGGGTTCATGCATTGCTCTAATATGAGTTTAAATAAGTTTATGTTTGGGTGTTCTTGTCGTTTCCACTCTCGCTGCAATGCTTGCATAGCCCAGTTTAAGCTTAATTCGGGTGAAATGTACATTTTCAACTGTAATGAATAACGTTAACGAGGGCCTGCGAGCGCTAGAGCGGTGACGCGCGCCTTCATTAACTCTCTAAATTACGTGGCGACCGACTCACGCTCGTAATAATAAGATTGCGTTATATTTATACATTTGCGACGATTTCCTCGTCTACTGCCACCCTTGTAATTTACTGCAGCGTAATGCACGAATCGGTATTGCAGAATTTCTGCATTTTCTGCAATGAAATCGCCCGCCCGACCTCCGATCGTCTTATTTGATTCGATTGCGCGAGTAAGCAATATTTTACAGAGGACTTGCCTTCCGCTGCATTTCGAATTTATACAAATGCGGGAAATTTAATTTTAAATAGACAATCTTGGCTTTTTTATTGTTTCTACACAACTTTACGTGACGTTGTTCGCGTTTTTACCGCGAAATAAATTGGCACATAACATTTTGTTATTCGTAGAGCATGCTTGGTATTTACCATTCTATGAGTAGTAGTCAGCAATTAATGAAGTTTTCCAATTAAAATGTTATCTCGTGCAAAGTATCGTGTTTATTTTGACGGATAATTAAAAGTTTCGGTTTGTGTGCCCCTGTGGGTTGCCGTGTGAACTTGTGCATGTGAAAATAACGCAGTGTTGAACTAAATGTGGGAGGAACGTGGGCTTGCATTGACTTGGGAACTTATCGCTCCAAATAAGTAAGAATAGCGGGACTTTAAAGTTCTAAAAGAAACAACCCATAAACGGTATTAGACCAGTTTTTGGGACCATCGGACTACAATACATAATAACGTACCATCACGCCTAGTAATCCACGAACAGTTAGGCAGAGGTGTACCTAATAGGACACCCTCATGTCGCCAGTAATGTTTAAGTTCCATTATAGGTGGCAAGCCTGTTGCTTTTGCTATGCTATCGGGCACAAATGTATATTCCGAGGCTGCTACAAAGAAATTCCTGATGGAAAAAAACATAAACCCATTGCCAGTGCTGGGCGTCGAGCCCATGATCTAGCGCTTAGCAGTCGCACTTGTGACCACTAGACCAAAGAATAAAAATGAGAACGAAAATAAATGAGTTTATTTAATAGCCTGAAGCACTGGGTAACTAGTAATTTGCACAATATTTTTTTTACTTCTATTTCAATTATTTTTTTGAACTTCATCGCCCAATGGGGTTGACTTAAGAATGAAAGTTTGAATTGAAGTTCGAAATTTTTTCCATGATTAAGTTTGTACAGAACAAAGTTTTTAATTTAGAGCTAATGAACAGACGATGGTGTCAGTTTCTTCCATGGCTAATTATGTTAAATCTGTAAGGGACTGAGACTTCTTAATTGCTCTTAACACATTTTCAATGTAATGCGAGCAAAGTTTATCGTGAGCGTGAGTTTTCAGCGTGACGGGGCTACTCGGCTGTTCTCTCGCTTCTCGGAGGCTTGTGTTGTGATTAGGGTCACCCTTCCGAAGCTTAAAGGTTCTAACAAAAACCCGCTCGTTTAAAAGAAACTTTACGTAAAATATTTTTTTTTTGTTTTCAGATTTCATACAGTCCTTGTTATTTTTGTAAAAAAAAAAGCTCTTCAATGTGGGGTCAAACCGACTGGACTGGACTCCGGACTGGCTGGTGACATTTTTTTGTCAAAGTCCGGTGTCCGGAGTTCAGTCCGATCGGTTTGCCCATATTCAACACAAAAAAATCCGGACAAATGACAATGCTGGCCTGAGTTCAGGCAAGTCCTGATACAGGAGGTAGGGGTGGTAACCCTTCCCTCCCCGTGATATCTTCCTTGTTTCGACGACGAGGGTGGTACCTATGAGCTCTTTTGTCCTTGTTTAGCGATGGCGAGTGATTTTTACATTTTTACTCTACATTGAATTTTTAATATAAAAAATTGCTCCCCCGTCAGCGACAGAGCCCGACTGACGTTTAATCTATTTCCGTCGACAAAAACTTAATTTCAGTACTCGAAGCGGCCTGTAACGTGTACTTTTATAGAACGCAAGCTTTTCCCGCGACATCACCCGCGTTTAAGTCGGAAATTGTCCCACTGCTACGTTTTACCGGGATTAAAAGTACCTCCTGGTCTGCCTGTACGGCATTTTGATCAATTTGCGACGCGTGAAAAGGTATCAGACAGACAGACAATCCGAGTTATATTTGCATTTATAATTTAAGCATGGATTCGTCGAGCACTGAAGATTTATTATGATACTTAGTAAATTTGCATGCAATCAGAAGGAATTTGTGTGTAATTTGTCTATCTTTACCGCCAAATTACAACGAAGCGAAACGAATTAATGTTGTTTATTACTTTGTACAGTCGCGAACACGCATATGTATTCACTGAGCCACTTACACGAGTCATTTTCTCGGCTCCAGCCCATCTCGTATCTTTTCCATTTCGACAACTAAACAAAATAGCATCACAAAAGTCCCATTTCGTAACTACACACATCAAAAGTGTCTAGGGATCAACATATATTTTTGTAATAACTTTTCTCCTGATTGATATTAACTAAAATTTTCTTTAAGGATTCATCAAATAAAGTGTTTTCGTTTGTCACAGTAACGATAAACCAAGTCACCTTTGCATTAATAAAGAAATTTGCCATTTTCCTAATAAAGGGATTTTTGACATTTGAACCACTAACACAAAAGTTCGAAAAAAAGACTGAAATAACAGTTTTCTTTAAAATTTTATTGGGTAACTTAAACAATTAATAATCCGTGTTTCTACCGCGAACACTAACAACACAAGAACATCGGTTTGGCATACTCAAAATGAGTTCATCCAAATCACGCTGTGGAATGGCCGCCCATGTTCGTTGCAACAACAAAAAAAGGTCTTCTTGCGACTGGATACCCTCCATATTCGGCAGAGCTCTTCTCTGTAGCATATCCCATGCATGCTCAATCGGATTCAAGTCTGGCGACTGAGCAGGCCAGGGCAGGACATTGATGTTAGCTGCGGCGAGAGTCTGTCTTACAACTCTTGCGGTGTGCGGTCGTGCATTATCATGCATTAACTGAAATAAGGGACCGATTTGCACTTGTAGAGGAACGATGACGTCTGATACAATCGTCTCAGCATAAATTTGAGCGTTGAGGTTGCCTCTGATCCAAATCAACTCAGTTCTTCCGCCGATCCAAATACCCGCCCATACCATGATGGTTCCACCACTATAAGGATGGACTTCCTGGCAGGATTTTAATCGCTGTTGGCGTCCAGGGGTTCTCCAGTGTCGTATACGTCTTGTATCCGGTCTCATACCAAAACGAGACTCATCAGAAAAGCACACGAAACGCCATTGTTCTTCTGCCCAATTTCTGTGTTCAAGAGCCCATTGATATCGTATCCTACGATTGTGCATTGCTATAGGTGGTACCCGTAGCGGTCTTCGGGAATGAAGGTTCACTTCATGCAAGCGGTTTCTGACTGTTTGGTCGCTAATTAAGTTCACTGAAGAGTGATGAAGCCTCACGGCTAACATCATGGCGGTTATTGTTGGAGCTCTTCGAGTTAAGATTTGAATGTATCGGTCTTGTCTCCGTGTGGTGCAGCGATACCGTCCTCCATGGCGCTCAGCCACGGTACCAGTGCTTCGGTAACGTGTCCAAAGTCGACTGATAACACTCTGACTTGTATTCAGAGCTAAAGCCACAGTACGTTGCCGGGAACCAGCTTCTATCATTCCCACGGCTCTGAGCATTTCTTCCCTGCTTAAATGACGTCGCCGCTCCATAATAACGTTGGTTTTAATCAGTAGTAGGGAAACAGTAGCACTAATAATGTCTTCAATGCGTTGTATGTTTTTATAGGGAAAATATTGACAGCTGATTTTCATCTTTTACTCGAATTTGATTCACAGTTCCTGATTCAAATTATGAAATGCACCAAAAAGGATCCATATAAATTTATAAAATCATAAATTTATTACAAAGCCACATCTCAATCTCAAGAAATCCACATAAAAATGCTTGATCCCTAGACACTTTTGATGTGTGTATTTTGATATTCATACTCGAACTGCATTTACAGTAATTTTATGTTGTTACAAATATATTACTTTCGAACACATACTATAACTATTGTAAAATAGGTCTCAACTCAAAGTTGCAATCGTTATTGCACGAAAATCGCTTTTGAATTCAGCCCAGTGTTTACATATTTATGCTCGTGACTGTACTTAGAATAAGCTAGGCAAACGAAAAGAATGAAGTGAACGATAAATAGAGTAGACGTAAGTACCAAAGAGAAAAGTATTTCTATTAAGAAAACACAATTTTGTTTGCCTCGCTTTATTGGATAAACAAGAACGGCTCTATCTTCGCTAATGAAGTCTATAAAAGGGAAAAAGAGGGAAGAATTGTAGATTCCTATTCCTAATTACACGTACCATCACGCCTGTAATCCCCGAAGGGTTTGGCAGAGGTGTATCTTTAGTACACCCACACTTCGCCGGGGCCTAGAAGCGAGGCTACTGCCACCAACTGGACAAGCATCAAGAATACGGGTTGCTGCTAATGACGGATGGGAAAATGCTTTATCACGTTGCCCGACCAGGGAAATGAAACCCATGATGATCTCATACTTAGCAGCGCTTGTCAGTCTTGCGACTACAAGACAATCGAGACAGTGTATTGATATGTTCTCGTGAAAAAATGTAACGGACTACGGATAATGCATGGAAAAATTGTCAGGACTTAAACATTACTGGCGGAAATGTGGATACACTACCGGTACAACTCTATAATTTTTTAAACTGTCATGTCAACTAACATTATCATTAACACAACAACAAACACAACACACAACAACAACAACAGAATCAATACACGCATCACGTGTCGTGTCGTACAACTCTGCCTGTTATATTATGTTAAAGTGTAACGATAGATGAAGTAGTTGGAAACCAGCGTCGGGCACTAGTTGCTCGGCAATTTGCTGAACTGGGCCTATTTGGCGCAGCCGTGAGACACAATATTATCTCTTTTTTCTGTTTAGTTTTAGGTTTTTCTTTTAGTTTTAAGTTTTTTATTTCATTTTTATTATTTTTTCTTATAATGTTGTGTGCACTTGTGGCGTGTGCCAAATAAATATGTTTTCCCTCTTTCTCTTTCTCAGTAGGCGAGATGGTTCCCACCGAGTTGCGGGACTGTTCGAATCGAAAGAGATACCGCGGCTCTGGAACACAAAGGGCAAAGGAAGGAACATGGATGGGTTTTAGTCAGTAAAAGTCTGACACTCCCTCCTGCTCAGCCCAGAGCGGGAGGGGTTATTTGATGACAGACCATCCGAAAAAAAAAAAATGGTTCCCACCGCTTCCCACGATATGGGGCGATGTTTGGCCGCGGACTTACTGTAAACAAATAATAATAAACTCGGCCATTAGGTCCGCTCGCTCGGCCCGCCCACTACAAACACCATGCTAGCACAGATACGACGCCGATGTGTGACCGAGCTTTATGCCTACGCGATTCTACTTTTCACACTTATGACGCCTGTAATCTCCGAAGGCAGAGGTGTATCTAGTTCACCAACATTTCGCCAGTTGGTCTGTGTCTAAGTCCCATGTAGGTGTAGATGTAGAGAGTACTCCTCATCCATACTAACATTATTATATCATATCGTCGTACATAAACACAATGTAGGTCATTACTTTCCAGAAGTTGGTCCTTAATTGCGACGCTATCGAATGGTGCAATAATACAGAGTGTGTTTTGTTTTTCAAAATCAACGGGTTCGATTCCTAGCTAAGAATATTGATTTTTCAATAATCCAATGATGCAGTTTTAAAATCGGGCCCGAGGCACCTTTGAGTATTTTTCGCTATTCCCCATAGTTTCAGATTTAGCTATCCACACCCACTTGAAAAAATCACACTTTATATGTTGGTAGTACGTTCCCCTGGGACAATTTCCAACCTACACACGGGCGTAACCGCGGACAACGGCTACTTTAACATAATTAAGCTTCCTCGAGTAAGAGAATCTTTGTGGCTTAATAATATTCATTTAATTTCAGTTTTAATGAAGTCAATGTTATACTTGTTCGTAGGTTTTCTTTTAAGTTCAGTATTATCTACTTAATAAAAAACTTGATACATAATTTGTGTAGGTACAAACAAGATTACAAAACCATTTTTTTTTAATAAAGTAGGTGTTTATGTAAAATAGGTGGCTGTGAGAGGCTGTCTACGAATAAATTCGAAGGTCCAAAGTGGGGTAACTCGTCCTTTGTCTGTAGGCTTTAATTAAAGAGGTTTTGTTTCAGTTAAATTAAGTTTCATTTGCACGACGCAAGAAAAACTTCTTAATTGGCGGGAACCAAACACTTTCAGCCGCTGATTGTTTTAATTTAAATATAGATCTTGATAGATTTCGTAATTAGATTACCTACTAGATTTTTATTGTGCTTTAGCAAAAAAAATCACATTTTTTTTTTAATATGGCTCCATGGTAGTTAGTGGCCCGAAAGTCTGACAGCCACTCCAAGGGGTATCGTATTGGCTCCGTGGATAATGCAATTAATTAATTTCACACTCCCTGCTGATTTTTAAAAACTGCCATCAAGTGTAACCAACCAGTGTTTAGCTTTTTCATAAAATGTGTTGTCATCTTCACTGAAGTTGGATGAGCAGGTGATGTAAATGCATGGCTTTGCTCGTAAATAAAAGTTTAGACCAAGCATAATGGTTATGATATACTAACTCCTCACGGACTTTGATTACCTCAAAAGATGTAAGTACGTAACTGCAAGAGTGTTACGGGTCGTTAAAATTTAAAAAATACTTACAAAAAATGTTATGATCACACAACCGGCTGGAACAGCTCCTGTGTCCCCAGTTGAAAGTGCGCCTTAGTTGGTCTCACGGCCCCAGCGCTTATTGGTGGATTCTCTGGAAGTATTCGATTTTTTGGCTCTAGAACATGAAGGTTTCCTAACTATATTTTCCTTGGCGTTCTCCGTTTTCAGGGCAGTGGTGATGGTCTTTGATTATTTAATGTGTGGATGAGCATCAAATATGCGAAAACGTGTCAAAAAATATAAGCCAACTGTTGGCTTATATTTTACATATGTTACGGTTTGAATTCATTTATTTCCAAAAGATTACAAATCATATGTTTGAAATTGTTACCTCGTTTTCTTTGTTTTTAGAGTAGGGCGACGCTTCATCTAGACATTAAGTGGATAATCGGTGATGGTATAAAATATACAAGTAAACTATAGTGCAAGCCTGGGTTCGACTCACGACCTACGACACACGTAATAACGCCTGTAGTCCTGTACCCACCGCGCCTCCACTTCTCGCATCACACAAATATTGCAGTGCACAGTGATAAAACCCATTCGGGAAAACTGCAAACATTACTACATTTACATAAATAATTGTTCTACAATTATTGCACGTTTACGGCACAATGCAGGCAAGAAATTCCATTGCTAGCTTTATGTTCTTAATTACTGCAATTAGTAGATACAGCTGCACGATATTTGTGTTTACCAGCAAGCCGCATGTCAGTAAGTGTAGGTATGTGTTGAAGTAATATAAATTATCTGTGTAATTTTAATTTAGAGTTTTCGTTTTTTTTCTGTGCTCTACTCTGTGACAAGTGACAACTCTGTGGATAATGTGTTGTGCAATGCTCAAATCATTTCCTTAAACACAGTCGGTCGAACTTCCATACAAAACAAACAAACGTAGTACGGTGATTACTCCACTGTTTGATGGTGTACGTTCAAAATAAAAAATGATATCAATTTGTCTCATCATTATCTAGCCCTGTGTATGGAAACAAAAAAGTAAAAAAAAACATTTGTTTTTGCATATTTATTTTTTCATTTTATTTATTCGTATAGCATATATTCCACCATCTAAATCGTAATAAAATAATCAGCTGTCCCATACATTTGGGTCGAGTAGGTATTGAAATTTTGTATAGGACAGCTGATTATTTTGTTACGATTTCGATGGTGGTCCCATAGAGAAAGTTGTTCAGTTTGATGGTTCGTACCACAGTATTCCATATGATTATACCCTTTCTGTTACACGCTGTATATCCCTATGATAAAAAACATAAATTTGAAAATTAAAAAAAAAAAAAAAAACTTTTTTTTTCCTTAGAGGGCTAGTGATGAGACAAATTGTTTTTTTTTTTTTAACCTAAACCGTCATACAGTGGAGTAATCGCCATTCTACTTTTGTATGGAAGTATGACCAGCTAGTGTACCCTTAAAATTAAACTATCCAAATATTATCCATTATGGAGGTGTCCGTGTCCGAAGCCGTATCCGCGATTTGTCTGTAAAAGTTTGACCGAACCATTCATGCTCAGCTTGATTTGTTTATACTCGGAAAAAGAACCAAATACGTAACAGCGCGCAGCGTACGATTCAATGTTTCAAAACAAAATTATTTGATCTGTCACGAGTGTCACGTCGTCATTTTTATTCAACCTTTGTCAAAGCGAACACGACACTAATAAAGCCAGGAACGAATAGAATGTGTGAACATTATTTCTCAGGAAATTTTACTCGAATTGCGAGTGACAAATATTATATACGCTACGCTTGTATCATAGAGAACATTGTTCCACAATATGAGCCCGATGAGCCGAAACCACGAGTTGACACAGTTAGATGAGGTGAAGATTACAACCATTAATTATTCACACTAATTGCTTCTATTATGAAACTTTAATGACCGAGTGAATGAATGAATGATTAAGTACTTCCTAGTCTACTATATATATAGGTTTGGGTACTCGTTTCTCAGTCACTATCGTCATTGTTCTTTGTTTGATAGTTTTAGGAGTATCAAGTTTTTATAGGTAGTAGTCGGTAATTAATGATTATGGACTAACACGAAACGAGATATGACACCACTTATACCACATACACTTATGAGATGAGAGGAATAGTGTTACTTCTTGGAGATCATGTATGTTTAGGTCTGATTAATATTAGATTAGTATGTAGTTTCCGACCTCATTGGTTAGGAAAAAAAAAATACTCGTTTATTTTGGATGAAAAACCATACGATTATTTTCACCGAAATACCGTCTAGTCCGTTTATACTGGCATTTAATACTTCGAATAAACTTTACTACAACATATCTTATCCCTTAGAAAATTGAACGCGGTATGTAGACATAAGACCAGCAAGTAGTGTGCACACTATCCTAGATGTCGCAACAGCAAACATTTTAGTAATTGATTTTCAAAACCTAGAAAACGTTGTCACAAAATCGGCATAGAATTGAAAGACATTCAAAATAAATGAAATGGAACACCGAATATCAAACCGGGGCAGAATTTCAACTAGCAAAACGGGGCTATGTTGGTATCTGTTCGACGGGTACATGGAAACATGCGTATTTGTTTTATGTTTCATATAAAAATATTTTTTCATGTCCGATGATTCTCCGCCGGATTTTCGAGAAATTCGGCAGTTAACGTGTTTTATGTGATTGAAAAACATACGTGTTACATACATTATGTATGTGTTTTTATCATGAATCCGTCACAGTTACTGAAAAATGTATGTTTTGCTATTGAAATTCATATTTAGGTAAATCGAAAAATTGTCATAAGAATAATGTATGAGTGCTATGTACTACGCCGTAGCCCTTTTTGTCGACGATTATAAATCGTTTTAACTGAATTCCATACAATTTTATATATATTTCATCTGATTTTATTAGAGTTTCCAATATTAATCAATAACTGCAATGAATCTACTATTAGCATCATAATATTATAATCTATTCATCATTTATTGTTTATTATACTGTCTTAACACCGTTTCTGGTATTTTCTTAATGTTTGAAATTCGAAAATCAACAAGAGGAATAGTCAAATGATAATTATCTACTTGAACAAGTTCCACGCTTACATCCAAACCATAAGTGATAAGCAAGGACACTTAATGGAATAATTTGTCGTGAATTCGTGATACATATTTAATGGTGTTTCACTTACAGGCCTTAGTTTTAGTTTATGTTAATCCGTGTAAATAAGGTGGCGTATTTTCATTATTAATGCTTAGTGAAGTGCTAAAAAAATATATCTTTAGGTATCGATACGTAAGCGAAATTTAAATTTTCTTACATTTTTGCAATTTTCAGGTCAGTGTCAGGTTGTGTGTTGATGAAAATATGATTTGCGTCCGTAACATGTATGTATTTACAGAATTAAAATCATCAATACAACCCTCTAAGTTCATTTAACCCCATTGAATAGTTACTACCCTGGCGCTTTCACCATAAACGGAACCAACGACGCCATCTTGTGTTTTCAATACTATTTCCACAAATAATTTCACACAAGTCAACCAATAGCGCCCTTCTGTCAATGTCATTCAAGCACTAACTTCAAATGATTTCAATTTTGAGAGCTACTATGCTGTGCTTGAGCTATGCTTTTGTTTATTTAAGTCTTAGGTAGTAAGTTGACTGAGCCAGTTCTTTTCAACTATTTATATAATATAATAAGGATATCTCGGCGTCTCCTGTTACCGTTCATTAAAAGACTGACTGTCTTCAAGTTTTCCTTTGCTTCAATTAATAGTTTACTCCTCGAGAAAGTCTGAACAACTCGCTTGCAACGTGTTTTCAATTAGCTATGATTTAAAAACGTCCGGAAAACATTCTTACTAAAGCTAAACATTTTTCTCAAGCTTGAGGCAGTTCATTTCCAGTTGACGTTGTTGATTTGATTGAATCTTATCTGTGACCCAGTAAGATGGTTATCAGATATCAACAGGCTGCATTGCACGGCTATCGGGGATATGACTGTCTTGGACATTTTATTTAAAAATGTCACACACAGCATCTGTAACGATTCGTAATCAACTTCAGATAATGGGGGGGTTATTGAAAGATTAAAATATTTAAAAAAAAGTTCGTTTGTTAGTCGATTTTCAGTCGGTAAATAGGCCACAAAAGCTTGGGTTTACAGAACAATTTAAATAATTAAAAACAGATCTTTAAATTTGTTCGCGTCAATTTCCAGTTCCATATTCAAATAAGCTATCAAAATTTTATTCTTTTTTTAATTCTTTTATTGCACACAAAATATAAAAGTAGGACACACAAAATTACAATATACAGCGTGTAACAGAAAAGGTATAATCATATGGAATACTGTGGTACGGACCATCAAACTGAACAACTTTCTCTATGGGACCACCATCGAAATCGTAAAAAAATAATCAGCTGTCCCATACATTTGGTTCGAGTAGGTATTGAAATTTTGTATAGGACAGCTGATTATTTTTTTACGATTTCGACGGTGGTCCCATAGAGAAAGAATTGGTGGATTGTTCAGTTTGATGGTCCGTACCACAGTATTCCATATGGTTATACCCTTTCTGTTACATGCTGTATAACTTATGTACAACGGCTTATGTAAAACTTTCATTTGTATTGAGTGAGAAAGGGGAAGTGTATTTTTTATGTAATCGATTGTTATTTGTCTGTCAAAATTAATGAAAAGTAGAAGAAATAACAAGGTGTTGAGCAATCATAGGCCGGTAATAACACTCAAAGGAGCAGTGAATCTTTGATATTATAGGACAGAAGGCGCGTTGCTCACAACCGGTTGACATCGACAGCTATTATTATTAAAGAAACGACGGATTTTTATTAAGTGCTCTCTTCGGCTGAGTAGCTGATAAGGAAAAGTAAGTTAGAAAAACAGCTGTTCCTACTTAGGTACGTAACGTTTTATCGCGTGAGTTCGCTGTGAAGGATCGCTTAAAAAAGTTTATGTTGTTTCCTTGTCTCTGAACTGAACTACAGGAAGATACAGCGAGTGTGAGAGTTCTAATTAAGTTCCGATAGGCCAGCTCAAATTCATGAGTGCTACTACTGCCATTCGGTCTATTGCACTTAAGGATACGAAAAGAGGTGACCACGAGAAAGAAAGCACCGGCCAAGTGAGACTTGGACTCGCGCACCGAGGGTCCCGTACAAACTAATAGGTATTTTGTTATTAGGTCAACCCTAAATACCTTATAGGTTATGATTCTCTTGCGAAATCGTAAAATATGCGACATAAACGGTTATGTCTTTTGAGCGCGTTGACTTACAAGTTTGTTTTTTTCAGAAATTCAACTTGATACGCGTTCCTGAGAAAAAGGGTCTTGACAGACAGACAGACAGACAGACGGACCACAAAGTGTTCCTTTTTCCTTTTACGGTACGAAACCCTAAAAATAAATTAAATATGTGTAAATACCCGTGCCACAAAAGAGGTGTACTAGCACAGCTGACTATCCAGGATGTGCACTCTTAAAGACTATTTAGTTTTCATTAATTGGTCTCTTTGGAATTTCTGTTAGCAGCAGTACCTTACTGTGCGATGTTGTCGTTGATGAACTGTACCGTAACTGCGTACACGGAACGCTGCACTTTAGGGAACTGTCAGTGAGTGTGTCTGTGAATGCCGACCGACATGTGCCTCCATCACAATTAGTCAGACGGAGGTTATCTGTGGTGGACGATACAATAAGGTATTTTTGGATCGTCTAGGATGTCTATTCCAAGGCATGTTCGGTAATTTAAACATTACATACTATTAACCGTTGAGTGTGTATAACCTGATGTATGAACGTGGACGGAGCAAAAGGATATTGTAAGGCTCGATCACCGATCGATCGACGTCAGGTCGTATTCTGTAGTTTCGTTCTGCTCTGTCCTCGGGACAAAGACATTTACAAGTTTATGTTTGTATGTGTATACCTACTTCTTATTTTCGCGACGTTTTTTGTAATCACTTAACATCAGATAAGAAAGTGGCGAGAATAACCAATATTAATAGGGACCTAAGATATCGTCATACGTAAGTGAAGCTTTGATTATACAAGGTGTAACAGGACCCTTCACGAAGCCGCCAACCAAGCATTATGTAGGTACATCAAACTAAGTAACTTTACACAAAAATTATTGCTGGGAAACGACTTTTTTTGTTGGGGTGAAAATCACGTTTCACGGTAGGACTCAACGTAACGCACTCATTATAACACACATGTAACATTGTGCTGGTGGATGGATTGAGTAGTACGGGGGTTGTGGAGGTTTTTAAAGTAAAAATCTTACGTTATAATTAAAAACTTGTATTTAAAAAAAAACTTTTGAAAATGTTGGAACTTTGACCCTCAATACCTCCGTAACTAAAAGTTTCCCAGGTATGGTCTAGAACAAAAAAAATATCGCAATGACAGGGAGAACAAGTGCCTTTTGGCTTCGTTAAGGGTCTTGATACACCCTGTATAATGTCTAGATGAAGCGTCGCTCTACAGTCCAAACAAAGAAAACGAGGCAACAATTTCAAATATGTGTGCTTGCGGCAGCGTGCTCGCGGGGCACAGAGACAATAGACGCACAATGTAAACACTGCGTCTGTGTCTCTGTGTGCGGACATATAGGACAACAGTTGGCCGATATTTTTTGACACGGTTTCGCACATTTGATGCTCCATCTAGACATTATAATAATCAAAGTAAAGTGACATCTGAAAGTTCTGAAACCAACAAAGGCCTGGAATGTACGATAAGTGGTTTTACGCCCACTATTTTCGTTATTTTCATACGTTTCACTGGTACACAAATGGAAAATAATATATGCACATAATAATGTATGATATATTTTATATGTTTGTGACTTCATACATATTAAATGTATCACAACAATGGAATCACGTGTGGCAAATATCGCTGATGCTGCTGCTGTCATGATATCGCTTCAAATAATATGAATTATCGTTAAAAATAATGGCAGCAGCTCGTCGATTGTAGTTTGTTGTGACGTCATAAATGTGGTAATTACAGTGGGTTTTGTGCAAGGGGCTGGAAGGGGGTGAAGATGAAGGGAGGTTTAAAACATCCTTGTACTCCAAACAAGAAAAAATTGCTCGCTGTTGTGATAGTTAACATAAAAACGAGTGACTAGCTTGAATAATCTGTTTTTTTCTTTCGCCTGTAAAATGGCAGGCATCGATCTATAGACCATTCAGACTTGAATAATTTGACGAAGTGACAACTGACAGTAGGCTTACATTCTATATCTATGCCTTACCCGATGAGCCGACTAGAGGACTAACTAACATTCTATTCACCAACAAGGAGAAACAGGGAGAATAATAACAAATAATAACAAGGAGAATATATTTTTGAGGAGCCTTTAACGTTATTTTGTGTTCACATAACTCACACACACTCGGCCTGTGTGTTGCCAATTATAATCATCATCAACAATATACTTCATAATTTTTCTTTTGACAAATAAATCGTATAAGTTTTATATCATTATGTCCAATGTTCTTTGTTACAAGTTTAAATCGAAAGCAACTGCACCCAATATGACCCACATCGTATTCAACGACTTAACAGCCTCCCAGCTCACTCACTAAATAATTCAACGACACGATGCTGATGAGCACACCTAATTATTTATTTATATCTACACTTTTAAAATAACTCCGTTTTAAAGCCGAAGCGAGATTTCTTCCATTTAGTAAATTACTTGGTCGAGTAGCAGTCTTTAGGCATTCACTTTATCATGTCGCCCGACGGCTCTTGTAATCTTATAACGTCTGCCTTGAAAGAAACCCTGGCTACATGTTATAAAGGCCAAATGACGTCACCAGAGCCCTCTGAAGAACCACCAAGGAGTATGCTACTTTGTCTTTGGTTTTCAAAATTGAATGAGAAATTCTTTTTCCTGATATCGCCACGTCAAAAATGGCTGTCGAGCTGCCAGTGGTTACCAATTTCGATAAAAGTGTTGTCCACCGTTTGACATTATTGACAGAAATAATCCGAAGATAACGAGTACGATAAATCTGCTGGCTGATTCATATTATTTTACATTTTCGAGTACCACTGTTATTCAACGTTTTTAATGATGATGGCACAAACTCAACACTTGTTAAAAAGTTAGCAAATCAACTACCAACACAATGTAGTTTGAACATAAAACGTGACAGGTACTTTCGTTTTCCTTTGAAGTTTGGAACTTGAAAATAAGAGTTATACTCGTAGTACTTTCACAATTACTTTATCTGTGACATAAACCTTATCCCAAAGACTATTATTATTAGAGGTAAAATAATAACGAAGGACAGTAAGAAGCATAATTGACAATGCTCATTTGTTTATAGATACGACAAAGAGTTATCAATAAAAAACAAAGAGCGATGCCTTAATCTTTACAATACTCTAGAATTACTTAATTAAAAATTTTCTCGTTAGAATCCCCATGTGTTGACTATGGTCGACCATAAACAAGGTTGGCTGTGATTATTTTTCTCCGTCATCTGCCATGCCCCACATGTGTCCGTAACATAAGCCGTAAAACTAACCAACTGCAGACTTCTAGTAACTATTTATTTGTTTATGGACTAACTGTGTATAAAGTTTCAAGTGCGGTTATGTTTTATGTCAATTATGATGAGGGAGACTCGTTGATGACATAATCTACTAAACTGTGCGTGGTATAGTAGTTATAATTGTTCGAATTGTAACCATAGTTCGAATTGTAACCATAGTTCAAATTGTAACCTTGTATTGTAAAAAGAACCATACATGAATTGATAAGAAGTCATGCAGTATAAATTACTCTTTTGTTAGGAAAAACAGAAAACATTTTTCCGTCCTAAACTAGAGGAAAGAGTAATATGCAGCTAAACAAAAGATCCACGCACGTACGATTTCGGCAACAGGAAATACGGGTATTTACAGGAAAAATAATGTCGGCGAGTACCTTATATGGCTTGTTATTAGTAACTACAAAAACATAGCCAGGATGTGGACGGAAAAACTCCACACACCTAATAAAGGGCGATACAATATTCAGTGAACTGTAAACAAAAGAAGCCCACGCATGATTACCCTAAATACGAGGATATGTTGGGGTTCCACAACACTTGATCGTTAGCGGCATCGGTGGACGCGAATCAAATAAATGTGGACCACCCGAAATGTCGTTTACATTCGGTCATTAAGTCCTTTCGGTGAATGGGATGCCACTAATGTCTGACCGATACAAATTTGTTAAATTAGGCATAGTTCCCAAATTAGTCCTGTTTGCCCAAATTACTATGTTCCTTGGTGTAATAGCTGACGATCCAAATAGTCTGAAAGGTTAGAAAAAAGGTTTTCTGCCCACGCTAGTGACTTTACTTCGGCTCATTTGTGGCAAGCCGGCACAATTTTATAAATGAGTCGGCCTTCGAGAATTTGATCCGTTCCCTGCTCAGGTAACCGCATTAATTAGCCGAGGTCCGCCACCTCACTACTAGATCAAAGTGAAACTATTCGTTCACTGTCAAAGACGGAGTTCCCGGAGTAGACGGAGAACTTGGTGTATTTTAAACGTCATCTACCTTTTTTTTTTTTTTTTTTACCGATGTGAAATCATCAAATAACCCCTCCCGCTCTGGGCTGAGCAGGAGGGAGTGTCAGACTTCTACTGACTAAAACCCATCCATGTTCCTTCCTTTGCCCTTTGTGTTCCAGGGCCGCGGTATCTCTTTCGAACAGTCCCGCAACCCTGGCAGGCGTCGGCCCTTACGGACCCCTTCCTGTTTGCTGACTCTCTTTGAGGCGCTACTTAAAGTATATAAAAAAATTCAATAAGGTATTGGTTACCAACATTCGACTTGTTACAAGATATTGACGAACCCAATGAAGCGTGATTTTCTTTGTGAATGAAACTCCGAAAGTAGCTAAAAATCTTTTTTATCAACATACATTATTGGTTGAGGTTTCCTTATTGAAACTCTTACGATGTTATGAAAAAAGAGGAATGTGAAACGGAAGAGAATAATAACATAACAACTTTTCACTATGGCTGCGGTGAAGGAACGGGTGTGGTTGGAAAATGTATTTTAGGGGTAAACTAGACCGAATAAAATTAATAAAAGTTGTGTGAAAATTGGCCCTGCTCTGCTCGGGGGCCGGTCCCGAAACCACGCGGCTATCTGCCTCACTGCCTCCCAAATTGTTACTGCTTCACAACACAACATGGGTAGGGAAAAAAACCACTATGTAGCTCGTGCTATCTCAGACAGAACGCTGAGCTGCAACTAATGTCGGATACAGTGCAATCTTAGTGTCGATCTCGGCAACCAATAAGTCCAATTATTTTATTGTAGCAGTTGTTTACAAATTAAACGAATTAGACGGTGACCGAGTTATAAATGGATGCTAGGACCCTCATACCAGTATGGGAATGGTCCTTTATGGCAAAAGATCAGCCCCTTAATGGGAGGATACACATTTTCAAAGCCCATGTAACTAACATAGCTGAATTTTTACTTCTGTAGTCTTTCAAACCCGTTTGATCCCGTTCGGATTCTAAAACCAGGCCTTCTGTACGTTTTGTTATGCGTCCAGGGTTTAAACTTTTTTCAGTCAATATACCTAAACGTTTTTCCAATTCACGTTGCGTTACTTTTGTCTGGATGGACATTGTCCTTGTTAGTTTTTTATTTGTTCAGTGTGCATAGGGTGGATCGACTGCTGAAAACGGATGAATGCTTGTCATGTGTCAAACAAAATGTTATTTTTCTCTAAATGTTTTTGAGTGAAGCGAAGCTGAATTTGGACACTGAATTCTCGAAATATTTTGCGATTTTGACACCAACATTTGTGTAATGATTTTACAAAACTCGAGTAAGAACTTATCTCTTAAACCTTCATGATTAGAGAGGTAACAGAAAATTATGCGAATAAATGCTTTGATTTGAAACCGAATATTCTCCACAGAAGGCAAACACCAATGCACCGCACATCCTAACCGCGTTCAAAACCTATTAGTATCAATGATATTACAAAAGAAAGATACGCTACCTTCATACTGAGCGGCGTTCAAATATCGTTGCGTTGTTACGAGTGCGATAGATAATACAAAAAGAGATAGCAAATTTACTGAATTTGCCTGCGACTGTCATGTTTGCTACAGATTCTTGACACTGACAGCTGCCGAACGCTGGTTAAATATGCTGATCGCAGTTCCGTTTCGATGAAAGAGTAGTCTTAGAAGCGTATAAACTTCTCTCAACTCTTCTCGTTAATTACTGAAAGTGTGACTGTGACAGACACCGCAAAACTACTATCTACACAGCGGGAGCTGTGAACTACTATCTAAACAATGTGTGAAGACGTTGCGGTGGCCTGACTAAACATGTTACGAGAAAAGGGGCTTCCTTAATGAACTTTGATGCAGCTAAGTATACCCTTGGGCACTTGTCACTGTATAAGTTTGTGGAGTAGTTTAGCTCAAAACTTATTCTAACAATGCTCTATGAATTGCAGAAGTTTTGGCGTTTGGAAGGCGTGAATTTAAGATGTTATTTTCGTGGCGGTCCAAACGTGGCCAATTTTCAGGAGTTTTATAGATTATTGTATTTGCTAAGTGTATGACATGTAGGTGCTCGTGATAGTGTAGTTGTGAGACTACTTGGGTACATTTTTGATAATTTTACAGTAGTGTACTTCTGTTTAACATGTGGTAACACTAAGTTAATTAACTAACTGCGGTTGCACTGCTCGGTACACAAGGCTTGTTATTATAATTGTGAACATCTGTTCTGTGTGCATGTCACTGCAAAATATGATATTAATATTTAGATTTAAACTCCCAATTTGTTAGACATTTGTGATGTCATCAGCAAGTAATAAAAATCTTGTTATAGCTACAGCTTTTAGATTGACAAGCAAAAGGGGAACTGTGGCAACAAAATAAGAGACGAGATAGATATTGTCTTATGTGTCCACCAATCCTTTCCAACTTGATTACGTTCTTCAAGACCAAACAATATAAAGGGCATCTTGTCGCAAATTGTCATTCAGAATCAAGGAGATAACCTCACGCCTGTAATCCCCGACGGGTTAGGCAGAGGTGTACCTAATAGGACACCCACATTTCGCCAGATATGTTAATGTCCCATGAAAAAGGGGGCGAGCCTACTGTCATCAACCGGGCATTAATCCAGACTCCGTGGTTGCTACTGAGAAATTCCTGTTTGTAAAACCCAATAACACTTAACCCGACCTAGGAATCGAACTCAAGACTCATGCACAGCAGTCAAGCTTGCGGCCGCTAGACCAAGGAGATAGTTATAGGATACTAGCTTATGCCTGCGGCTTCGCCCGCGTTTAGTTCGTTAATTGTCCCACGGGATCATACTACCGGGATAAAAAGTATCCTATCAGGTTGTAAACTATCTGTGTGCTAAATTTCACCTAAATCCGTTCAGTAGCTTTTGCGTGAAAGAGTAACAAACGCATATCCATCCATCCTCACAAAAAGTAATGTGTGTGTCTCAGTGATTAAGCAAAATGACATACCTAATTGCAAAGTTTGACAAGTCAAACTAAAACTAGACGAGCCCAATGACTGGTTTAGCTTTTACAAACAGATGACGATTTTGTTCGTCTTTTCCCGTATATCCTTAGGCTCTTCAATGTATTTTTACGGTACGGTCTTCCACATCGCATCGGCCAGTAAACATCCACAGACACAATGACCGTTACAATGGGCAGGCACATTATGTCACTGTGCTGCTCTCGATTTCAAAATGAGAATTATCGGTTATCAAATAACGATTCTTCAGTTTACTTTAAGAACGTTGCCACAAAGGCACTAACTGTGCCCTGCATTATAGTTGTACATGGACCTATCAGCGCGTGGCCATAATCGGAACTAACGTCGCCATCTTATTTTTTCAGTTCAATTTTCACTCGGAATTCCACAACTGTTTCCCAACTGTCGCCCGCGTTACAATGTGATTCAGCACCAAAAGATTCTAGCAGCACCAAGCAGCACTGTACCTATTTGCATAAACAATAAAAACACTGGCTGTTTCTGCTGAATTTGCAAAAGGAAAAAAAGCAACGCGCCTTGCGCAGTACCTAAAAGACCTTTGACATCCAAAGATAAATCGGATTGAAGAGACACCGACTTAAAATGCACGGAACAAAGCCGGTGCTTCTTCTAAATGTCGGCGAGATTAACTGTGGTTTAGCTGCGGCTGATCGAGCGGTTCTTACGCTCGTTACTGTTGGTTGGGGGCATCTTCTATGTTCTGTTTGCCTGGTACTAAGATGTTTTTGAAAAAGAATTTATTCTGTGGTTCTCTGAAGATAACTACCTGCTGTATTCTATGGTAAACTACTCTTTAAAGGATAATGTGTCAATTTATTAATTATTTATAAATCCTATTAGTCTGATACCTAGTAAGTTCAACATCTTTTAAGGATTCAACGTCTTTTAACCAACCAGACGGACTAGACATGATGCAATCGTTTCCAAAGCGCTTCGTATTTCTGTAATGAAACAGCTTTTCAAAGTTAAAAAGTCAAGCTAAATACATTTTTCAACTACAATAAAACACCATTATCAAACTACATATTTCTTAACTGTAAATGACAGTACATTTAACGGCTGATACATCCAACGTATTCGTACAAGTGAAAGCTTATAATAACTCCCTAGCCATCTCTTACTACGCCTGGAGAAGGTAATAAAAACAAAGTTTTCTCTCTATTTGCACGTTTGACTGAAGCGGTTGTAAAAGTCCTCGGTAGAATGCTAAGAGTTACGGTGAAGTGGCCCAGAACAAATTGCACGACGACGGCTATGGCAACCCTGACCAACTTTTAATTAAATTAGAAATTACTCTAATTAAAAATGTTAATGGCCCCTTTCAATGATTCCGTTTCAATATTCCAGAGTTAAATGTCCACTATGACCGATTTATTGGACGGAGTTGAGTAATTCTAATGTCAGTTGTTCCAAAGGTTCTCAGTTTATTCGAAAATTTTATTACAATTCTTATTGGGAACGCGCTGTGAATTTTTCGCCTTCTGCGTTCTCTGCAATAGGTTAAAATTAATGATCTGCAAATATTTATTACAAGTCTGAGTGCTTTGTAAGTAGGTAAAACGCCCTTAAAAATATATTTATTTACTTTCGTGTTTTGATGAAAAACCTTAATTACAAATAGAAATCGGAAATCTTAAAAAACCTTCCATGTCAGCCATGTTACGAGTAGATACGTTCTGTCTCTCATTTGTTTTTTGAAACCATGTCCAAGTCCAAAACCTCCTTTCTTCATGTCTCATCATCATTAACGGTGCATTCTAATTTTGAAAACTTGTTTTTTTACTTCTCCCGGCGACTGGCACAAATATATGTCATTCTGGCAACGCGACCGAGGAACTAGGATACGCCGGGGTTGCCGCGTCCTTTCAGCCAGTATTCATGGCGGCCGCTATTCACGGGGCCTCAGGCCACCTCATTTAGGACACATTTTTACTCGTTACATATTTATATATATTTTATTTTGCTGATTACATAATGAAATGTTTTGCTACAGCAGAACTTCGCTGAGTAATGGCTTGTTGTGAATTAACGACATTTCTTCATTCCTTTTTGCAATGTCTGAATAATTCAATGTCTAAGTAGTTCCAAAGAAAGATGGAGCGGGAGTTTGGATCAATGGCTAAGTTTGTTGAATTTCAATTCTATAAGTTTAGTTGTCGAGTCCAAATTGAACTGATTTCAATAAAACGGCACTTAATTTGATTAACGCTTCTGCAAAGTAATTAGTTTTAATTACGATGTCATAATCATTATCGTATAACTAGTGCAAATTGCACAGAATATATTCGTTCATTTGCATCGCGGCCGTGATGGTGAGTTTATGCTGCGTGTGTTTCGATTAAGAATTCTAAATCGACATGAGTGTTTTATTAGTCAGACTTTCAGGTTAATCTTGAACTTTATTGCCGCACCCCAATGGGGACTACCGCGTAGTAATTCGCCACTAGAGGCGCTAGTGAAGCGCGAGGTCACCGACATGTCAGTGTTCGCGCGTTGCGTGCTTTTTATCACGTATTTTTACTAATATTCACGATTGTGGTCTAGATTGAGCCATTCCGGATTATTGTGACTTGAAGATTTTAAGTAGCAACAAAGGATCTTATGTGTTCGTACTTGGAGCTATAAATGTTTTCTTTTTTTTTAAGTTTACACTATGTTGTTACACGGAATAAAATAAACTTTTTATGAAGTTATTGGTACTTTAAAGCATAAAATAGAATTATTTACATGACCTTACTCAACAGTGGCGCCATCAGCTGGTGAGCTCAAAAACGATAGCCCTCATTACGTTACACACTTTATCTACTTATCCCATTTCTTCATGTTTAAAAAGTTCGGCACCTAAACTACTTACATAACGCTATGAATAAAGTTGAAATGTCAGAATAGAATAGAATAATTTATTTCAATCAACAACCGATCATAAAATGCAAAATAAAATAACACATCTTAAACCACAAGTACAAAACACTAAATATTTTATTTGCTCAGCAAATAAACCATACAGCAATGGTTGAGGTACTGCCAATCAAACCTCTGCGTGAATACCTTCAGAGTGCCACTGGAGCTAGCCCGATTCCTGCGGACCAGGGATGTGCACCAAATGATTGACGAGAATTACAATGCCAGATTACTATTACACAATTATCCTACCGGTCATAATTGTACAGCCTGGAGACAGCTCTTCGCTTGAGAGATGATTCCACATGATACCTTACTAAGCTCAGTCGAATCAGCCAGGAAATATTATCTTCACCGAAATAGGTACTAACTTGCTTGGCATTTTGGCTTTTCATTATCATCACTCTTCCTATGGCAACGTAAATTAAAACGCGGGCTTTCATCGCAGGCTTTCCGGCACTGACGAAGGCTTGGCGCTTGGCACTTGTTATTTCTCGTCTGTACCTTATGCCGAGCCATTGCCAAGCCTTAGGGAGCTGTCCTTCTGCCGACGATTAGCGGGAAGCGAGTAGAACTCGTCATGAACATTATCGATCTATGGGGTCATTCTGTGGACGTTGCTAAGTCCATTATAACCATTGTAGCTCCTTCTTTAGCTGTAATATTTAACGATTGTATTGACCGTGGTGTGTTTCCTGATCTAATGAAAAATAGTAAAATAATACCATTGTTTAAATCGGGTAGTAAATCAGACCCCACTAATTATAGACCCATTTCTGTACTACCCACCTTCAGTAAAATTTTTGAAAAACTAATTTTAGAACAAATGCAAAGATTTTTCAATAAACATAAGTTATTGCATAAGAAACAGTTCGGTTTTACAAGGGGTCGTTCAACTACTGATGCCGGTGTTGAACTTTTAGGGCACATTTATAATGCATGGGAAGTTAAATGCGATGCTTTGGGCATTTTTTGCGATTTGTCTAAGGCTTTCGATTGCGTTCTTCATGAAACATTAATCAGGAAACTACACCACTACGGAATCCGGAACGCCTCTCTGGATCTTCTTGCGTCATATTTGAGCGATAGGATTCAGAGAGTTGATGTTAACGGGAAAAGGTCCCCCGGATCCGTAGTAAGAATGGGGGTACCCCAGGGCTCAATTCTTGGCCCTTTTTTGTTTCTTATTTATATAAATGACTTGCCTTACCTCCTAAAGGATAATCATGACATAGTGTTATTTGCAGACGATACCTCTCTTTTATTTAAACTCAAACGTCAGCAGCTAGTTACGGACGATGTTAATAGCGCCCTGGCAAAAGTCGTTAATTGGTTTAATGTTAACAATCTACTCCTAAATGAGAAAAAAACTAAATGTATTAAGTTTACGATACCCCATGTAGGACAAGTGGAAACTAGTGTACTAATCAAGAATGAAGAGTTGAAACCGGAAGATAACACAGTGTTCTTAGGCATAACTTTGGATGCCAAGCTTCAGTGGGGCCCCCATATAGACAAATTGTCAAAAAAGCTTAGCTCTGCAGCATACGCCGTTAGAAAAATTCGTGATTTAACTGATTTGGAGACAGCCCGTTTAGTTTACTTTAGTTATTTCCACAGTGTGATGTCGTACGGTATTCTCTTGTGGGGCAATGCCGCCGATATTCAGACAATATTTGTTTTGCAAAAAAGGGCAATTCGTTCAATTTATAAATTAAGTCCTAGACACACCCTCAGAGAAAAATTTAAAGAGATTAATATACTTACTGTCCCCTCTCAATTTATTTATGAAAACCTTTTGTACGCACATAAAAATATTAATTTGTTTAAAAAATACAGTGATATCCACAACGTAAATACGAGGAATAAACACAAATATGTGGTTCCTGCAACGAGGCTAAAAAAAATAGGGGGTACGTTCAGATGCCAATGTATACGTTTTTACAATAAACTTCCGAGTCATATTCAATTACTAAGCCTAAATAAATTCAAATCGTTTATAAAACGGAAGCTATGTCTGAAAGCCTACTATAACATTAATCACTATCTCGAAGATAAAAAGGCTTGGGATTAAGCTGCTCCAATTAAATTTACTCTGTGAATGTCGAAATTTCGGACTTCGCTTGTTTATTATTGATTCCTTTTCCATATACACTGTGACATTTAATTTATTTGACATGAATACTTTTAGTATTTTATTATTATTATTATTTTTTATTATTATTTTGTTTTATATTTTTCTTATTGTTATATTTAATGATTTGACATGAATACTTACTTAGCTAAGTATTTTACTTTTATTTTTTATTGTTAATGGTCACATTTAATGACATTTATTTTAGAGTATTTTGTATTAATTTTATTTGATTATTGTGAATGTGAGGACCATGTGTATCTTTTTCCACTATTGTCTGGCAGTTTGAGTACTATAAGCGACCTACCCAAATGTCCTTTCTTTGGTATTGTTCGTCGTGTCGTTGAGCTCCTTGAGTTATAAGTCGAGCTACACGATAACTGACAAATGCTTGCACTGACTGGACAGGTCCACTCAAATCTGTGTGGTTCTTTCTTCAAGAGACCATCTCAGACACTAATCTGCATAGTCCTCATGTGAGTTAACCAAGATTATGTCTGGACTTTAAAAGAGACTATGACCTCTGAGTTTGTTTCGGCTGTTTCTTCTCAGAGTAGTCAGGTACGAAACACCGGCCCCATCTAGTTTAAAAAAGAGACGTGTAAAAGTGTTTTTAAAAAACCTATTTGCAAAATAAACATCATTTATCATTTATCATTAACACATGCCTGTCCTTATCCCAATTTATTTGGGGTTGGAGCAGCACGTCTTCTTCTTCCATGCGCATCTCAAGAGTCACCTTTCTAGTCTGGGGTCCTAAAATGCCTGCTTTATCAGAATCATAATATGAATCAAGTTCAAAATTTAAAATTCTTAAAATGTTTTTAGTGGTTATGACCACAAAGTCCATTTTAAGAGTTTTAAATTTTTTTTAGGCCCCCTGATCTTTCACACTGTGTTTCCCTTGTTGCGTCTTCGTTTGGTCTTACCTTACTCTTAAAGCCATCAGCCACAGTACGAGTAGAATTAGCAACTGATAATCGAGTTGTGTGTTCGAGAGAGTGCTCGCCGGCAGTGTGTGTGCGATCGGTGAGTCAGTGGACAACTATTTTTCATTTCTTGCGCGAGAAAATAGTAGATAGTAAGTCGCTTCCCCGTCGGCTGTGGGGCAGATGTCTGATTTATTTCGACGCCGGAAAAATAAGTGAATAGCATTTAATATTGACACTTAATTAGTCCGAACCGCGACACTAAGATTTGCTCGTCTCACTGCCTGTTTTATTTGACAAGATAAGATTTTTTGAGTCATAGGACATAGATCCAAAGTCAAGTGTTTAAAGTCGACTTTTGCAAGTACTTAAAGTGGCGATGTCTGTTTTAAAACTACAAAGATAGAAAGATACGCTTGGCAGGATTTTGAGGTAATTCTCGTAAAATTGAACTTTTAACTCAAACTGTCCGGATGTTTGATAAATATCTTTTGTTTCGCCACACCCAAGTCAAAGCTTTTAGTACTTATTAAGCCAACTTCGGAAATATTCTATAAGTAATATTGATCATTCGGTCGGGAAATCGTTTTCAGATTTATTACGTTTTTTTTAAAAGCTATTCGATTCTAATTAACTGTTATCAGTTGCACCGAGTATTAAAGTGAGGATTACGACAACCATACATAGTCTAAACAAGTCAATCGTACAAAATATGTATGAAATCGAAAAATTTACATAAAGGGTGTAACAAGACCCTTAACGAAGCCGAAAGGTACTTGTTCTTCCCATCATTGCGATCATTTTTTTGTTCTAGACCATACCTAGTTCTAGTTGCGGAGATATTGGGGGTCAAAGTTCCAACATTTTCACAAGTTTTTTGCGTAAAGTTACTTAATTGGATGTACGTAATGCTTGGTTGACGGCTTCGTGAAGGGTCTTGTTACACCCTGTAGATATAAACATAACTCGTGAAACCCGTGAAACTCGTGAATAGGTACAATTTTGCCTAACCTTTCTGGCAAAACAGGTATAATATTATAATGAGTTATGTGTTTGTGCCTAATGTAGTTAGGAAGGCCCACTGGTCTGAAAGATTCGTTTTATCTCAGACGGAGCCTTCATCACGCACAATTTATATGTTCTGAATAAATCTACTCGAATGTCACATATTTTCGCACAAAGTTTTTTGAGCTGTTTATATTACACGTAGCATATTTCGAGATAAATTGTAGGATATCACGCCCAAGAGCAATGTATAATATCGATACATTGCTCTGGTAAAGTTTGTGTACCTACTTTGTTTGTTTTAAAATAAAATATTATGTAGTTGTATTCTTTGTCCAAATAATTTGTGTACCTGTTTCTATGATACCAGTTGCTGCACTATCTATGATGAAAATATGAAATAGCGTAATTGAATAGCGTGCTATTAAATAACTTTCAGCGCTGAACCGACCGTTGCAAATCCAGCACCGCGCTCATATCTTTTACTTCATTTTAAATTTCCACCGTTAGTTACTATGTAAAACCAGTGAGCTAAAGTAGTTCAGTCCCGCATTGTTTAATCTGTGGCAAGCTGGCAAGTCAAGCGCACGGGGCGCTGGGCGCGTTCGTATCAGGGGCGCGATAACCCGAGCTCACTGTTACTCCACCTTTCCTTTATTTTTATCATTGTGGACGATTAGGGAGACACGACCATGTCACTAACACGCCGCTTTCTACAATTTGTAACAAAGGGATACAATGTAGGTCCTATACTTCAAACTTTCTTTTGCCTCGATGATTTCGTCGGACGCAATCTGGATAATACGAAAAATAATGTTTTTATTTTGCCACTTAAGGAATAGGCATCACATATCACAAACATCATTCCGACTCTGTCACCTTTTATGGATTGACGAAATCATAATGTTTTATTGGTGCACCTTTTACTTCCATTAGACTTAGATTTTTTACCTTCGAATTTTAACCTTTAACCAAAGTGTCACTTGCTATAGCCGCGACCAGCGGGTATTCAGGGGCGTGCCGTCCATAGAGGCAATTAGGCCTAGCCTATCCTACCACTCCTACCAAACACGCAACAAATGCATTTATTATAACCATATTAATCAAAAATAAAAAAATAAAACGCCTGTTATAATACTTAAAGCAACTTGTCGCGGTCGTGTGACGTAACTGGTAATAATATTACGACGATCGCTCCCGGCCGTCTAGGCAAGGCCCCAGCCGGCCTAATTTCCATTGATAAATTTAAGCACACTGATAAGTATTTTCGTGTATATACACGGAAATACGACCGGCACACATAGTAAATAGGGGGCGTAAACTCCTGCGAGTGTAGCTGGCTAGCTGGCCACTGATTGGCTGCCCCACAAAGTATTATCCGGCTAAAACGGTATGCGGTGATGCAATTATATTTGGTAGTGTTTTTTTCATTGACAAAATAACAATTGTATTTTTCTTAGAAGCCATATTTGTTTCATGTGACAAGCAAAATTTATTTCGTGATCTTGAATGTTTTGATTATTATAATATCTGACGGTTGTAATTCGTTTTGAAACGTACAGTAGTGTAAATATTATTTGTTGTATTTGTTTATTTACTTAAAAATGGTGTTCTGTTGTGAAGTTTGCGCTGATAATGTGTTTGTCAGAAGTTAAAAACAATAAGTATTCACGATTGTTTGATGTTAAGATTCAAGTTGTGTCTAAAGGAAAATGTGTAGGTACCCGAATTACGAGAATTAACCCAAAATTCATCTCGTACTCGGTATTTCAAATGAATCTTTCTTCTGTTTGCATTGTCAGAAAATCGTGATTTGAACCTTGATTAATGTGGTGAGTTCTTGTATTTATAACTTTGGTTTTTACAGGCTTATTTTCAATGTTTGTTTTTCAAATATTCCGGTCAGACGCTCAAAATTGGGTACGGAACGAAAACTAAACTATTTTTTTTTGTTTACAGCGCCCTCTGTTTTATTTTTTAGATTTTTTTGTAACGAAGCGACATCCTTCGTTCTTGTATTGACAGAATACCATTGAAATTCCTTATATTTAAGCTAGATGGCGTTGTTTCTCATACGCTAACTAAAAAGACGATGAAGAAGACTAGAACACAGATGCGGGGGCCTGGGAGGGTTAGTGAATATATCAATAGATGTGACTACTTTGAGGGTCATCCTAAGTAGAGCGACGCTGTGATGTTGCGAGTTTTTTTTTTTTTGCTTGGCCTGCCCGCCCTCGGGAAGCACTGCACGCCACTGCGGGTATTCTACATTATATCCGCAAAGTGGCAGCGCGGTTATTCTCCTATAATATCCGCAGTTGCACGCAGCTGCTGCCACACTATGATGCATGGCGGTCCCGTGTGCTGGCGGGCACTCGCTTGTCATCCACCGATATTACCAGTATTTGAAAATATCATTGAAACTATCACTGAAAGAATTAACCGTTAAAGTAAGCTTCACTTTACGTTAATTTGGCATCTTTCTGGCGAAGAGAAACGTCTGAACATAAACGGAATCAAAAGTAATTAAAAAAAAACTCAATCAGTCTCCCGAGTGAATTTCACTTGAGAGAAGCCTCTGATATCAGCTTAAATAGGGAAATGCTAGCGTTACGATCGGTGGGGATCTTACTCAATGTAATCTCATTTTAATTTAGACGTAATTAGAAGTAAGGTTCTTAGCCCTTGGCTTTCCATGTTTATTATTTAAGGGGATGAAATATAAGCAGCACTGTAGTTTCCGGCCGTGGGTTGGTAAGCGGCGTCTTTCCGCTCAAAATTCCCCAGCTTCAATCAAGTCATATTACACAGTTTTTGCTTTAAAACTTTCTAAATTTAGTAACGACGTGGAATGTTGAAAAGAGGTCATCAGCTGCTCCCGCCGACAAAAAAATGCAAAAAATGTAGATTGTGAGCTGTACGGTCGGGGGTACCCTTATTAGGATTTTAGAAGAAAAAGTATAAGGAGTATCATTTTAAACTGTAGGTAAGTTTGATGTTTTGGACGAAAATACGGTCAAGAATTTAACAGTAAATTATTAATAACAAGACTGCAAGGTGGTCGTTCTTGTTTTTGTAGGCAGGTGTTATAAATTTACCACATTTATACAAAAGTTGTTGAGTAGGTATTTTTTTTTGTATTCAAAACTTTTCTTACTTTCTAAAACAAGAAACTTTCCTAATAAAATCAGAATTGCTCAGCAGATAGGAGTAAATACAACCTTTCAGCCGAATTCCATTGAAGCACAATAAAAGTTACGCAAGCATTCATAATGTGGTTTCATTTAGAGATTCTGAAATTCTCAGCATACGAGTTATCTAATGTAACATGTTAACGTTGCTCTAACAGTAGGTTGGAGACAAAGGAATATTGCGGTGCTTCGGTATAAAATATGCAGAGCCCTTAAAAGTAAGCGCGATAAGAGAGTGTTGTCGCTTGAGACGCGCAGAAGACAGCGGGGCAATACGTCAACAACTTGCGACTTTGCGAGTGTACTGTGTACAGTCGAAAACAACAGTGCTTTGTGTTCTGGTGGTGCAAGAGAATAATTCCTGTTTTATTGCGCAACATCAACAAATGTAATACCTAATAAAATCCGGTTGAATTTTCAACTGCCAGCTACGAGAAAAGAATTGTAAAATTCTAAATCCAGCGATACCTATCCTTTTTTACTTTTAGGTGTCACGTTTTGTTGGTGACAATCAGAAGTCAATCATAGTGGTTATTTTTCTTTGGTTTTTCTAGATGTGCTCATCATCATTCTACTAGCCTCTTTGTAATCTAGGGTCGTCTATAACGCAATAGCCAGTAATAAATGAACACAGATGAATCTGTTGAATTAACATTATATTTAGCTCAATTAAGCCCACATTACCAAACCATATTTACTCATTACAAAACCAATATAAACGCGTTCATATTTCATAGCAAAATTGCTTCCATCAGCCTATTGAATTTACGAAAGTCAAACAAACAAACAAACTAGTGTATAAGCGTAGGCCGTTTGCAAACTATTTGAATTAATATGGCATACATCCGAACAATAGCAATATGTTGGGAAAGTTTTGATGCCCGTCATAACTATATTAGCACGGGTCGGTTCTAACTAAAGCAACTAATATGGCCCGAATACGTCACTTAGTTCCCAAGTTATCGTGCAACTAACGTATGAAAGGTTGGAGATTGGATTAAGAGCTAGACTGCTGTTTGTCGCACGGCATTGTTTTGACTAAGTGACGTTCTGGGAAACTTAGTAACAACCAATTGTATTCACACCATTTCAAGTCAATTTTGGACAACATTTGTACTTTGAAACCAGCAACTACCAGAGAGTAAACGGTCCTTCTTGCTCGATTTTCGAACGTTACAGAACGTCACCCAAGACTCGATCATTACTTAAAACAAGTTTGATGCCATTTGATTGGTTGAGATTAATTTTTAGCTCTCGGAGTTTCGTGCTACCTAACTAAAGCTTCTAATATTGCCCAAATACGTCACTTTGTTCACAAGTTACCGTGCAATTTACGTATGAACGCTTGGAGATTGGATTAAAAGCTAGACTGCTGCTGTCGCATTGTTTTGACTAAGTGACGTGGTTCTAGGAAACTTAGTACTGAACTTAACAACCACCAAGTGTGTTTTCAATATTTTTAAGATAAACTTGTAAGTACGATATTTACTTATATTTGAAATCAGCAACCCACAGAGATAACGGTGATTCTTTTTCTAATTCGTATGACAAGAAGTAACGTTTGTTTTTCTGTGGCTACAAGCTTGGATGCAGGACGAAAGGGATATTAGCACGCAAACTGTTCCCATTACAGACCACATCAAACTACTACAATTTGTCAAATTTCTTTAATAGATTTTCAACTTTATCACTGCAACTTTAGGTTCAATTTTGATTGGGAAAATTTGACAGTTTTGGGTAACTTGAGGTGCTGAGTCAGTACATTAGAATAATGTCAGATTCACCAACGAAATTGTTGTTTATTTTTAACTTTTGTGAATTTAGTATGGAACAACTGTTTTGTTTTATAACACTGGCCGTCTAGACTAGACGAGATGCTGGTGCATGAATTGAATCCTTGATAAATGTGTCACACAGTGTATGTTAAGGGATAATTGGAATTGTAGGTAGAACGTACTATATAGATAGGTTGACCGCACAGAGCAATCTATTGTGCGGTGTGGCAACCTTACCGCGGTCAAGTCCTTGATGAGAAGCGGCCATTAAGGAGCCATCACTCAAGCTTTATTACTTCTTCATGACCCAATAAAATGTACTTTAGCACTGTAAGCATTGAGATGGTTTTATGTTGATGCATTGTTTTAATTTGAGCTTGTTACCACCACCTGGCACCGGCAAAATATTCTCGCAGACAATTTTACTGTTGACGCTCTGTGCATGGCACGCGACCATGCTGTTGGTTGGTGACGGAACGGTCTAGTGTTGTAGTAGCATGCTTTTCAATACAAAGAATACTTTATTGGTTGACACGTTCGTGGTATGATACGATGTAGTGGGCACACTCCTTTTGAAGCACAAAAAGTTTTTCAAGGCTATGGAATGCAAGCTAGGCCAGTCGTTAAAGGTTATTCAGTGAAGTCGGTTGCCTAGGCTGTTTGATTGAATGGCTGAATGTCATTCAGGTCACCAGTTGTACGACGTTTGGTAAAAGGCTAGGCTGTTTATAAAAAAGGCTAAACTAAGCGGCTGCGACATAGGCACTATAGGTACTTATTTGGTTTACCAATCGTATATGTACATACACTTAACATGTATACTTTACAGAATCATCTTAAAACTATTATAAATGCGGAATGACGGACGGATGTTTGTTAGTCGTTCAAGCAAAAGCAACTGAAATGATTTCGATAAAAAAGAAAGAAAGAAAGAAAACATATTTATTTGGCACATGCCACAAGAGCACACACCAAAAAAAAAAAAACCGACTTCAAAAACACAAAAAGTTAAAAAATAACTTCAGCTTCAGAAGTCGGTGTCTTTTGTTTGTTTGATTTTGTTTTTTTGTCACCGACTTCTGAAGCTAAAGTTATTTTTTACAGAACCATCATCATCACCATGATGTGACATAAATGTGGGATATAAATCAGTTTTGATGTTCGTGTTACTAACAATGTATGTGTCTGAATAGGTAATAAATGTGTGTGTTTCTAATAATGTATGTGTAATGATAACAAATATAGCTACTTACAAGGTCCCATTAAAATAGATGGACAAATTTTAACACAGTTTAAAATAATAAATTGCCGGCGGCACTCTAGAATAAACACATCCATGAGGTCAAAATAAAATCACTATAATCAGTGTTTTTTTTGGTTCGATATCTTTTGTTAGACGTACTGAACGCTATGTTAAAATTTGTCCACCTATTTTAATGGGACCTTATACAGCGTGTAACAGAAAGGGTATAATCATATGGAATACTGTGGTACGGACCATCAAACTGAACAACTTTCTCTATGGGACCACCATCGAAATCGTAAAAAAATATTCAGCTGTCCTATACAAAATGTCAATACCTACTCGACCCAAATGTATGGGACACCTGATTATTTTTTTACGATTTCGATGGCGGTCCCATAGAGAAAGTTGTTCAGTTTGATGGTCCGTACCACAGTATTCCATATGATTATACCCTTTCTGTTACACCCTGTATTAGTAATAAAAACAAAATATAAAAAGGCACACAGATGCACAGATACTTTTAATCTCTATAGTACCTACTCGTAAGTTCCCGTGAGACAATTGCCGATCTCAACGTGGGCCAAGCCGCGGGCATAAGCCAGTATTTCATACTTATTTACTAAACAAACGAAATATTACAGAGAACCAAAAAAAATACAAATCACATCCAAAGTTATGTTTATTTAGAGAAAAATATACGAAAACAATGATTGTATACATGTATATGAATCACAAAAGGTTTTTAATTAATTCGTAAAAGAAATATAGAAACAAAACGAAAGTTTGCTATGAACAACGAATAATATAAAGAAATACTTACATTCGTTTTGCTTATTTGTTTAAACTTCTTGTACAGACGCCAGCACATCAAGCTACTCGAAACTGTCAAAATTTCCCAATCAACGTTGAACCTAATGCTTTAGCGATAAAGTTGAAAATCTGTTAAAGAAATTTGACAGATTGTAGTAGCTTGATGTGCTGGCGTCTGTACAATAGTGGTATAAAAGTGGAGCATTCTCTACCAGTCAACCTTTGGGCTAAATAGGACAACATTGTGATAAGGTACAAAATCTATCTTCTAAATGATTAACTGACTGACTGACTGGGTGATGTATCAACACAGCCCTGGTCCTAGAGACATGAAACTTGGAGGGTTTGTTCTTTGTGAAGAGTAAGTATGCAATAAGAAAGGATTTTTGGGAATTCCACCCCTAAAGGGGTAAAATAGGGGATGGCAGTTTATATGAAAGTCCGTCTGTTTAGAAGTTAGGGTCTTCAAATTTTGTGTTTAGGCTGACGATTTAGGGCACGCCACAATAGTGGCGATAAGTCCCCTCTTTGAGGAGTGGCTAGAGAGGCGCCACGGCGCCCTCACCTTCCGCCTGACGCAGGTCCTCACCGGACACGGTTGCTTCGGGAGGTTCCTGCACCGAATCGGGCGGGAGGAAACGCCCGGGTGCTACCATTGTGAGGATCGACCGGAGGACACGGTGGAGCACACGGTGGAGATCTGCCCCGCGTGGGCGGAGCACCGCCGTGTCCTCGTAGCGGCGTTCGGCGGCGGCGACCTCTCGCTTCCGGCCTTGGTTCAATCCATGGTCCGGAGCGAGACGGAATGGGACGCCGTCACCTCCTTCTGCGAAGCAGTCATGCTAGCGAAGGAGGTGGCGGAACGTGAGAGGGAGAGAACCTCACGTCCCAGCCGCCGCGGGAGACGCACCGGGCGTCGGGGGCCACGTGGTGGCCCCCGGCCACCGTAGGCGCGGGCCTGTGGACGGTGAGCTATGGGCTAGCTCGCCGTCCGTCCGTCATATGACGACAGGCCGTGTCGACGGCGCGTTCGTGTTCCACGCGCGCCTCAAGGAGAGTCAGCAAACAGGGAGGAGTCCGTAAGGACCGACGCCTGCTGAAGGAACATGGATGGGTTTTAGTCAGTAAAAGTCTGACACTCCCTCCTGCTCAGCCCAGAGCGGGAGGGGTTATTTGATGATTTCCCATCGGTAAAAAAAAAAAAAATGGCTGACTATTTAATATTAATTTATACGTGTGTTATGTGTTAAAAAGAGGGATGAAAGTAACTAAGCTTCTTCTTGTGGAATCGGTTGCGCTCCCGTGGGATATTTTCCGACATCCACGTGGGCGAAGCCGCGGGCAAAAGCTAATAGTATCTAAAAAATCACTACTTGTTTCCGCAAATTTATAGACCTATACATAGAATAAGATTCTTTTTAACGAATACCAAAATAAAAAAGGAGAAACCTAATAACAATTACTATGAATAGATTTCTAATTGAGAGCTATTGAGTCTGACTTAAATGGTGGTGGTTTGGTTTAATGGTGGTTCCGAACTTTTCTTAAAAAAGTGATTTTGTTTTCAGATTTTTTATTGCTTATGGGTAGCGCGTTCCAGAGCTTTATTGTTGAGGCAGCGTAAGAATTGGACATAAAACTGGTACGGTGTGGAGGAATTTACTATTTTAATGGATCATCATTAACATTTCAGCCGAAAGACGTCCACAGCTGGACATAGGCCTCCCCCAAGTGTCGCCACATTGACCGGTCCCGTGCGTCTCGCATCCAGCGGATCCCCGCAATCTTCACCTTTTAAAGGATATACTGCATTTGATTTAGATTTTACTGTTTAAACAGTATCTAAGCTATACCTATTCGTCAGTCAGTCTCGTACTAGTTGTCGACCTCAAGTTAGCTTATTTAATTAAAATATTCATCAAATTTACATGTCTCTAGACATATTGAGATTAAGATTCGGGGTTCACCTAATTCGGTGGCAATAGGCTCGTCCCCTATTACATACAGGACTTAGACATAACTGGCGAAATGTTTGTGTACTCTTACGTACACTTCTGCCGCACCCTTCGGGATTACGGCGTGATGTTATGGTTCACTTTTACAACATACATTTGGGAATTTACTTACTCTTTGACCCATAACAAAAAGAGAGGGTACTTCATTCACTAGTTAGGCTATTCTATACTATCCAATCAAAAATGAACTTACACGACAAAATACTAAAGTTAATAATTGAGAAAGTGGCAAAGGCAATGAAAAGATTAGGTGGTATTCAAGTACACAGAGTGATTAGTAATTGGGTGCAATCCTTAAAATGGGTGAAATCACGTTTTACGGTAGGACTCAATGTAACGCACTCAAAACATTGAGATGGTGGGTGGATTGAAGATTGCGGGGGTCATGGAGGTGATTAAAGTAAAAATCTTACATTAAAAACTAATATTTAAAAAAAAACTTGTGAAAAAGTTGGAAGTTTGACCCCCGTTATCTCCGTAACTAGAAGGTTCGCAGGTATGATCCAGAACACAAAAATGAACGCAAAGACGGGGAGAACAAGTGCCTTTCGGCTTCGTTAAGGGTCTTGTTACACCCTTTATGTGATAATAACAGATGATGGTGGTGGATGGTGGATCTTGTTAAGTTATTCTTATTTTATTAAGAGTAATAGCCGCACTATCGGATTAGGTATAAGATTACTTACCTGTAATGATAGTTGAATAAATAAATAATGGTACTTTTATAACCTATCAACACAAATAAATAGGTACATAGGTGCGTAGGTACGTAGCTAGTACACCTTCCATAACCTTCCTTCATTTAGTTCCCTTCTATTAACTATTCTGAGCAGCCAGTCTAACTAAAAAGTCCTAACAAACAATTGTTCGAAGCTCCACTTTGTAAACTTTGCAAAATTCATCAAATTGAAGTAGCTATATAGGTAGTAGCTACAATCGTTTCGTTTAATTATCTTCTTCAAAACTCAATTTATAAAAGATAACTTTGACGTCGGACAGCGAACTGGCCAGAGTATACAGGGTGATTGGAAGGCGGACATTCACATTTTAAGGATAGCGGGACTCGATTACCCCACACTGTTTCATACTCATAAGTGTCCCAGTAATTGAGATATTGTTTTCTTTATTCCGCGGAATCTCATCTCCGAATCATCAATTTTTTTTTGTTATTTTTTTGGTGTTACACAGGATGTAACAAGAATTAACAAAGCCGTCAACCAAGCATTCTGTACATCAAACTATGCAACATTACGCAAAAATTATTGTTGGTCTTATTATACCCTTTAAACAATGTACATTTTTTCTAGAATATTTTGCATTCATTTCCAAAATCTTAACATTAAAAATTATCTTTTCTGTGTTTCGACTGCCATCCTCAATAAATAGTGTGGCTCTTTCCAAGAAACAGCCTGTACAGTAGAGAGAAGCTGAAAATTGGTGCACGATAACACTTTTCAGCCACTTTTATGATAAAATATCTGTACTCAGCAGTTTTGTCGGACAGTATGACGACGGTCGGGGGATTCTCCGTAGATTGTATTCAACCTTTTTTTTAGTTCCTATTTGATACTGTATTTGGCACAAATTGGCTTAACAAATCATACGTAGTTACTAATATTCGGTTTTGATATGATGCTGGGTGTCCCGGCTGAGAATAGGTGGACCCTACTCATCCTTTTTGGCTATGAATGGCGACTGAGAGTTTGTCAGGACCCACGAGGGTACCCTCAGGGCCTAGGCAAGTGGCTATCGCTTTTAAAACGTTTCATAAATCTGCAACGACTGCCAACAGGCAGCCAATGTGGAGAAATTCCGAAAAAAAAGCTTTGCTTATGTGAGTCCCAAACAACGGCACGATTGGAAAGTGGCTGAGAGATCGAACGCCACACGGAACAAATATTTGTATAGCATACAGTAGTTGATTCGGCACTGGCTGTTTGTGTACGTGAGTTTAAATGATTGTAAACGCACCTACGATACAGGAGAAATACTTCGTGGGGGCAAAGTACAAAAAAAAAAACGTTTTCAACCTTTTCATCATTGTTAACGTCATTTTTTTTAGGCCCTTTGTGGTTCTTCGGGTTCAATACAACACCTGTGTAACTTCTGCTATCACCCACCTTAAATTAATGACAAGGCGTAGTGAAACATGTTTTCCCGATGCGACCATCATTCAGAAATGAACTGCTCAACATTAAGACTCAATATAAATATGGAATTTAAATTGAAATTCCATATTTATACTGTGATTAAGATGTGGGCCTGCACCGTGTGTGTACCCGAACTTGTGTACCCGTAATTCTGTTTGCTTTATGTTACCGGTTAGGTCCAGATTCGTGCGGATATGTCCGGCTTTTTAGTCACCCGTTAACTCTTTGTTCGGCCTTTTCTTTTGGCCAGACTCCTCGACTGATAGCGATTTCTTTTAGAAAATTATAAAGTTAAATGAATACAGGACATAGAAAGAAAGAACGTTACTTAAATGTCCAGTTTATTGTCAGGACTTACCATATTCGAAATGGAATGCTTATGGCCGTCAAACATTGCGAATTACAAACACGATAGTACATAGGTATGTGTAACACGTGACCCTGGATTCTACATCCTTTAATATTCTATTCAGTACGTACAGCTCCTTGCTTTAATATCGAGCATCCGGTCCGACCATCTTTATAATCGTCCGTCTCAATTGGATGTTTTTCAATACGTTTGAATACCGTTTATTTGTGTAAGATGTTAAACTTATGACTTAGCACTCAGCCTTTTACAAGCATTGCAATTGTTGTATGTATGGATGAAGATTTATATTTAAAACATAGTAGTCTTCTTAATAAGCATACCTATGTATCGCGGAGCACCAACGAAATATTTAATTTGTTAGATGTCTCCTTACCGTACGTACCTTAACAGTAGGTACATAGTCATACTTTGAACTAAACTGAGAAGGGTGAGCTCACATTTTTTTAATAGAACGACAAATACGATTTCAATTGCAAGCGCCAGAGTAGCCCGCAGGGCACGCCACTATAGTGGCGGTAAGTCCCCTCTTTGAGGACTGGCTAGAGAGGCGCCACGGTGCCCTCACCTTCCGCCTGACGCAGGTCCTCACCGGAGATGGTTGTTTCGGGAGGTTCCTGCACCTAATCGGGCGGGAGGAAACGCCCGGGTGTCACCACTGCGAGGATCGGCCGGGGGCCACCACGTGGCCCCCGGCCACCGTAGGTGCGGGCCTGTGGACGGTGAGCTATGGGCTAGCTCGCCGTCCGTCCGTCTTATGACGACAGGCCGTGTCGACGCGACGGCGCGTACGTGTTCCACGCGCGCCTCAAAGAGAGTCTCAAAGAGCAAACAGGAAGGGGTCCGAAAGGACCGATGCCTGCCAGGGTTGTGGGACTGTTCGAAAGAGATACCGCGGCCCTGGAACACAAAGGGCAAAGGAAGGAACATGGATGGGTTTAGTCAGTTTTTTTTTTTTTCGCGGGTGTTCTTAGCGCGTCCTCCTTATACGAGTAGTAGGTACGTGAGCGAGACTGAATTATTCAAATGCCATTGTCAACATAACAGAAAAGGATGTTCACCCATTCTAACAATTTCAATCTTTGATACTAACAGTGTGTAGCGATTTTCTATGAACCCTCTATGGAAAAAACGTTAGTAGGTACTTATGATACCAAGTGAAATGGATCTCACTTCCGAGGAAATCTCACCCGAACTATAAAACTATTGGCAGATTATATCAAGTTCTATAAACATTGATAGTTAAGCGAGAAAGTTTCAGCTTTCAGAAATGAATGCCCTGTATACCTTTCATTCAAACTCGTTGAATCGTGAAGGCGAGATTACCTAAGTTACAAACATACCTACATACATCTAACACAAATTAACTTAGATAGACCTTAGATATCGCTATCAGCTATATGACCGCCAATATGATAAATAAACATCCAAAAATATTGTAAAAGACCTGTTTAACAATTATGCAAGTATTTTATTAACCCCCGACGCAAAAACGACGACACGTGTTTGACCGCTATGTGTGTGTCTGTCTGTGTGTATGTCCTATCTGTGGCACCGTAGCTCTTGAACAGGTGAACCGATTTGAATGCAGTTATTTTTTATTTGAAAGCAGGTATTCCAGCGATGGTTATTAGACATGTTTTATGAAAATCGGTTGAGCTGTTTCAAGGTCATCCACTTTTCTGGTAGATGCGGTAGGGATCATCTGTCAAAACATCGGAAATATCGCAGATAAACATTATCAAAACGTATGCTTGTATGTTCGTTAGTAAATTAACAAACACGGTGTCCGGAGCAACGCAGTAACTCCATTATTTTCATGTGCATCACCAGACGTAATCCAGTTTGAGCCGGAGCGAACTCGCTTATATGCGGTTATATCCGCATTTCACTAGTTATACACGCACCGGTAAAATCCGACGCGTTCAGGCAAATGTGACTCGATTTTGTTTGAAAACCGAATTGGATCATAGATGGAGAGGGGTTTGGTCAACCAACGTTTGGGATGGAATTATTTATGAGATTTCTATTTTACTCAAAGCAAAATCAAAATGCATTTAAATAAACCTATTATAGACGCGACCGGAATTGTAATCTACTTGAAAATTGCTGATTGATGTCGGTACAAAGATAACATGACAAACAAATTACGGCATAACATAACATCACGACTGTAATCCCCGAAGGGTAAGGCAGAGGTGTACCTAATAGGACACCCACATTTCGCCAGTTATGTTCAAGTCCCATGTAATAGGAGGCGAGCCTATTGTCACCGACCGGGCATAGATCCAGACTCCGTGGCTGCTACTGACAAATTCGTGATTGGAAAACCCAATAACACTTTGCCCAACCCGGGAATCGAAGATTCGATGATCGAAGTCGTGCTTGCGACCACTAGGCCAACGAGGCAATCAAATTATTGCATTTTGCCTTTACGTCTTTTTCTGTGAATTTTCTTCTGATAGCCTAGCTCTGCGGTACGGTAGAATCCTTAATTTTCTTCTGATAGCCTAGCTCTGCGGTACGGTATCCTTAATTTTCTTCAGATAGCCTAGCTCTGCGGTACGGTAGAATCCTTAATTTTCTTCTGATAGCCTAGCTCTGTGGTACGGTATCCTTAATTTCTTTGGCTGCAGCCAAGGTCCCTAATAACAGTGGAATAACAAGTGTGATATTTAACTTTCACGAGCGACATTCACTTCGTTTTGTTTCTCTCGAGAACAAAAGATTAAAAATTTAAATACTTCAGCTCCATTTACAATTAAAATTCAAACAAAACATTGCGCCGTAATGTTTCAGCGTAACCAGAAAATCTCGGCGTAAATTCGTTCTTATTTTTTTTATTTCACAAATTAGGAAGGTGCCTTAACAAAGTATATTTGGGCGAGACCCTGGCCTGACTTCAATTACCACGAGTACTGCTGAATTTTTAAAGCAAATTGTCTTAAAAAGGTAGGATGCGCACTTTGTGAGGCTGAGACAAAGGCGAAAGTTATGTACCGTGATATTTATTCAACGACGCTCTCCGATGCTGGGGAAACTTCTAAACTTTACAATTTACAGGGAAAAATTCTTTTAAGTCTCATTTATAGTGTAGGAGGGCTGGTGCCTCTTTATACTCGAGATAAATGTTGATACCCAGCCGTTCTTGAAGTTTACGTTTGGCTTTTGATGACTTCTTATCAGGGACCTCGTGCTGAAGTTGGCCGCAATTTGCATTGTAGCTGGCATGGTAAGTAATGGCGTCGTTTTTTCTTCCGTAATAACAAGGAATATATGGAATACATTTACATAAAAACAATTGACGACTTCGGTTGAGAATTGGTTACGGATTACCCAACACTGTCAGACAAAGAAAATTGAACGATAATTCACAATGTATTCATTAAGTGGAAATTTTGAGATGTCATGATGATGCACACACGAAGATTGACAGATTAGTGATATGATATAAACTTTCAGTAAAGTCTAGGTAGGACTAAGAAATACCTAAAAAATATATTAAGTTCACAACCAAGTGATAAAGAAGCAACATTAAACTAACTCCCCTTCATTTGCAAACAAAGTATTGATGGCCCCACTTTAATAGATTCCGTTTCCAATGAAACATGCAATTGTCTCGGAGAAGTTGACTTAATGAACAGATATAAAGCCAACAAGTTGTAAAGTGAAATTGTAATGACCTGGAACATTGCGTCCAGCTGGACTGAGAGCCAACTTGTAGAGCAAATGGCTTTTGTCGACGTATACGAGTATGTGTGTAACTTTGGAAATTTGCCAAATGGACAAGAAAGAAAACTTAATCAATCAAATTATGATGATATGTAGAATTATCAAAACATTCGTTACATACTCCTTTGACCTCGTCTAACTTCTTGAAGAACCACACCAATAAGGTCAGTGTATGTCCTTCTAGTGCGTCCCCTCCCGGCGTTGCCACTCACATCTGCCTTGTAAATACCTTTTGTTAGTAGCCTTTCACTCATTTTCTCTACATGACCAAACCATCTTAGCATACTCTTTTAAATATTTGTCACTACATCATCTTCTTTAAAACCGTATTATAAATGCTAAAGTAACTCTCCCTCGCACATTTTCACCCCTTAATAGATGAACGAATAAGTATGACAAAAAAAAATGCACTCTACCTAGGTTAGGACATACATTAAATTTAAATAGATTTAAAAAAAAACGGGAATCGTCGACTACGAAGAAGACATACATTCAAAATCAAAACTTTTTACTCCAGTAGTACGTTCCCGTAGGAGCTTAGGATAATCATTAATTTCCGACATCAAAACGGGCGAAGCCGCAGAAAAAGTAGTGAATAAAATTGACACACAGTACAAAGCAACTAATACAAATAAACCAAGAAGCTGACAAGAAGCAGATCTCAAGCCCGCAACACATGCCTGATACATTCGGCGTTATGAAGTGGGACTTTGAGTATGTATGTACTTACAATGTCTGTGCTAATGTGTTCATACACACATTAGGTAAGTACATACTAATAATGTTATTGTGTTACAATAACATTACCAACATTACGACGATACAATCTACGGATACCTAGCCTATAAACTGTTGGTTCTAGGAAGCTTGAAATTTTACACTTACAGGGTTTCATAAATAACCGAAAGGGGCACTAAGGAAGAGCTTTTTATTATTCTCCCCAAGATATTGAAATTGTGTGCAGAATCCATCATTTTCGCAGATAAAAAATTCCCATCGGACACGGCGTGTTTTAAAAGGAAAAAAAAACCATTACTTAAGCGAACCCCTTTAAAAGTTACTGACAAAAAGGTCCGCGAACGACTTACTTGTCTCCCATCCCATAAAAATAAAGATCGTCACGGCCATCGATATTCCGCCTTCAATTGACATCTAACAAGCATCGTAAACAAAAACCAGTTGACAGACGATGAGGTATAAATTCACACAAAGAAACAGCTTGCTATGCAATATGTCCCCACCTGATTTACGAGAAATATACGGTTCGTTTACGGACGTTGGAGGAAAGATCCCATAAAGGCCCCCTAACAATGATAAGCCGTTTGTCAGCAACCGGGAAATACGTGGTCATCCCATTTTGTGGAAGTCGTAAAGGTAGCAACGATGTCAACAGCGAGCGCCTTAACAATGAACGATCGTCAGAGAATATTTCTATAACAACCATGCATCAAAACCTTGGGCGATGTCAGTGATGTGATCCGAATGAATTTCATTTCATTTATTTCATAAACAATTTCTTTAACATTATATCTAAATTATACATTAAAAATACCTGCCAAGTGCGAGTCGGACTTGCGCACGAAGGGTTCCGTACAATAATAGGCGAGCCCCGTTTAATTTTAAATTTATTTTCAATATTTACTGTTACAGCTTTCCTATAGGTTTTCTTGTAATGTACAGGCAAAGAACTATATTTTGGATTTTTTGTCAAAATTTTCGGTCCTGTTGTTTTGGAGTTAAGGGGGAGGGGGAATGGTCAATTTCGCCTATATTCTTAGATAACTTCAAATTATTAAAAAAAAAAGATTGGAGATGCTCACAATGAGCCATTTCATTTGATATGTAAACCAATGTAAAAAAAACCCGTTATAACCGTTATATATATGTATACAGGTAGTTTTTCGGATATAGCTGTTTGTGTATGTGAGTTTAAATGAATGTAAACGCACCCACGATGTAGGAGAAATTCATAGATTAGAGAAAAATACTGCTAGGGATCAGTCCTCATAAAAGTCTTTGACAAATTAAAGTGGCCCATAAATTATTATATTACTAACAACAACAACAATTTTGACAACACACACACACAACAACGAACACTAAAAGTTTGTGAATTAAAATTCAGAACATCGGATAACGTATAGTAATGATTTACGACTAACCGTGAGCATACCAAACTGAGACACGGACTACGGCTTGCTACCAACACATCTCGTCCTTCTTTCTCTTCCTAGCAGGTCGATGGTAATCTAAATCGAGTCGGTCCAGCATGGCTATTGCGTATCTCTGTTGACAGTTCATAGTGATCATCACTTGGCGAGTTTTGATACACAATGACAGTTCTGCACGGGTAGCGGTTGAAACCAACAAGAACGGTCATTGTATATCAAAACCCGCCAAGTGATACTCGTAATCACTATGAACTGTCAACAGAGATACCTACGCAATAGCCCCGCAGAACTCGGCTACGTGTTTGGCGCTTCCAGTAGCATCCATCAGTTCCTGTAATGAAGAAACAACAGGACACGCTGGACACGATATTAAGTGCCCCATCATTTGAAGAACAGCACCATGTCTCAAGCAGAATCATCATCATCAATGAATCTCACCTGAGCAGATTTTCCCCTTTGATATTCTACCGGATTATAACGACGTATTAAAATAACGACGTTTCGAAGAATCCGCGATATCGAAAATGATATTCATTGGATGTGGACGTTGAAGTTGAAATTTTTCATTCCACTGCAAGAATATTCAGACAGATTGGATTTAAAATCGCAATATTGGATCACCGGATTGGTTTAAGCAATGAATAAAGTTTAAACTTCGATATAGGTAAGCTGTTATTGGTTTCAATACAAGACATGAAGAATGATTTCGAATTACGATAAAACTATATTCTTTAGAGGAAACGTTCCTAAACATATCATTTATGTATAGTTTTGCACATATAATGTGTATATCTTACAAAGAGGTATTTACGGCTCTACTAAGTTTCCAATGAATCTCTTTATTGTCCCATAATATAACCCATATCATTCTAAGGACAATTTCCATGAAAATCGCAGTGTGTAGATACAAATAATTATTTTGTAAAAAGCTTTACAAAATTGAAACACACAATGATTTTATTCGCTTCATGTCTCTTTAAATGGTTTATTTAATTACCAGATGGCATAATGCCATCGAAGTTGGGTGGGCCTTTGATTTGGGATGCAACTTGCGTCGACAACCTTGCGCCCTCCGATCTTCCTAGCACAGTGGGCTGAGCTGGGGCGGCTGCTGCAGGTGTTGAAAACCTCAAACGGTGCAAATACAATAATTTAATTGGTAGTTATGTGTTTGAGCCGTTTGGGGTTGAAACACGGCCATGGGGTCCGAGTGTCCACCTAGTATTTCGGGAAATTGCCAAGTGGTTGGTCGACTCTTCACGTGATCAGAGGGCGGGCCTATTTTTTGGCCAAAGAATCAGCATTGCCATACAACATGGCAATGCTGCCAGCCTTCTGGGCACTTTTCCTGTTGACAGAGATGTGGACGAATTTTTTGACGCCCTGCAGGGCTATTGCGTATCTTTTTTGACAGTTCATAGTGATCATCACTTGGCGAGTTTTGATATACAATGACAGTTCTGCACGGGTAGCGTCAGTTGAAACCAACAAGAACGGTCATTGTATATCAAAACTCGCCAAGTGATGATCACTATGAACTGTCAACAGAGATACGCAATAGCCCTGCACTAATCCTTTTGATATTTGTACATATTTTACTACTATTATAGATTATAAAAAAAAATATGATGATGATTGATGATGATGATGATTTAAATAAATATAATTTAAACAGAAGGTATACAGACAATCACCACACACCACTATGACATACCCACACACACATTTGCAACTCTTCATGCACACTCCTAGACACTCATTCACGCTGTATTCTTAGCAATGTTTTGTATATATAGCTATTAAATTGTAAATCTGTAATTGGCTGTAGGATTAGTTTATATAGTTTAAGACAAAATTGTAAAGAGCTGTGGATTTTGTGAATAATAAATAAATAAATAAATTATAGATTTGTGGATTATACTTGAGATCGTATTAACAAGTCGATAGAGCTTATAATAATTCTGAATCTGATGAGATATACCATGACTAATCGTCGTCAAAATATCCCTTACGTCAATTGAAATAAAGGTTATCGATATTGAAACCCAACAATGCTTGCCATAAAAATATTAAATGATTGCTACGCAGAGTGCTACGAATGCTACGACGTAGCCCTTTGTTAACACGATTTATAGATTTACGGAAAAACATATTCGGATTACAATTTATTTGGCTACCAGCCCATTAATATAATCAAATGCAAGTATTCAATAAGAGTTGCATAATATACTCTATTTAAGTACCATTTTCCCGTATTTGATAATATAACAGCTCGCCTGTAATCCCCGTAGGGTACGACAGGGGTGTATCTAATAGAACACTCACCTTTTGCCAGTTATGTTAAAGTCTTCTACTGAGAAATTCCTGATGGATGAACCCAATAGCACTTTTGCCCGACCCGGGAATTGAACCCAGGACCTGATGCTCAGCTCAGAATCCGACCAACGAGGCAATTCATATTTGATATAACCAATTTAATATTCTGTACAATTAAGTACTATCGCCCATAACCACATATTACAGCTTCATCGAAAATGATTCGTTATAATAATTTAAATGCAATGAAACACGGAATCCTCCGGAGGTTTAAAACAAACAGCATGAACCTAAAGCTGAGCTGCATTCAGTCGAGTAATGAACGGTTTTAAATTAACGTTCATTTGCTTGACCCTTAGGTTTAACAGGATATTTCAATTACGAATAAGCTCCAATATTTCATTTGTCGGTTCCCATGCGGGTTGGGAGCGACTTTAAATACACGGAGACTGTTATCGCTATAAATTAATTCTGGGTTCACATGTACAAAGCCCCGCGGTCGAAACGTTATTAAAATCAAATCGCTGCGAGTACCACTGATTTAAAAATGTATTAATTCTGTGTTCTTTATAATTGAATAGCTGCCTATTTACCTACAATGTTTTGTTTTTATGCGAGATAAATTCAAAGTTTGCGAGATAGATATTATAACACACGCAGCACAATCCGACCATCACACCTGTTTATCTCAGCCTTGGAAATCTTAACAGAAAACAAAAAAAAAACAAAAAGCCCTAAGATAAATACTATCTAGTTAGCGGCTAACTGGCCAATAATATTGTAAGCTACTCATGTCAACTCAACTTTTGGTAACCTATGGTCAGTCAGAATCAGAAGTAGATTAACACTAGTCAAAGTGTCAAAGCAGGTTTTTTAATAAAAACTTGTTCGATATTACTCGTTACTAACAAAGTATTGAAGAGTAAGGAATATTTTAAAGAACAATCTTCTGAAATATTAAAAATAATAGCTGGAGTCCTGTACATCAATAAATTTAAATTTCGAAATGTTAAGCTACTTCTATTGCTGACCGTACCCACTTGCTTACATAACCATGTTTGCTTATATCACCTCATGCATTGCATGGACACTAGACCATTTCACGAACATTTTGTCTTAAAATGTCCTACAGCACTCAACGGAAGACCAATTCTAAAATATCAACGATCGAAACTATGTGTCCTTCCTAGTAACCATTTATTACCAAAATCATGAATTCATAATATATCCTGGTGCACGGTTTTATGACCTAATATACTCCTAGGAAGCGATCGTGGTATAGTATAGGTAATATCGTTGTAATACTGCACAGGTGGACGCTGCCGGTCGCCCGCTCGATATAATCCATAATTGCTCATTTATTAATCACCTCTTATGAAACACTTACCTTGGCGATGAAGATCCAAGGACCCTGGCTTATACCATGGGATATATACAAGATGTTGATGTGATGCTACATAAATACAAGTTACAATTACTGGCATTACCAACGAAATGTATAAGAATAACTTTAACTTCGGCCAAAGAATATCAACTATAACTATATCAATTTCTATGATCTTATTCAGTGATTTATATAACAATCATGCTTTTATTCAAAAGCAACACAAGACACATTGCTATATTAACATTTATTTATAATATCAACATAGGAAGGGTTAAATCCCCACATGGTATCCTCTAGACAATTGATCTATAACTTTGGCAGCCGTAAATTGATGCATCACAATTGTTTACGAGTTCCATTCGGTTTGCAAAAGATATTTACCGATACAATAACATTTTATAATACTACTAGCTGTTGCTCGCGACCTTCTTCCGCTTGAAATTATTATAAAAATATTACTTCCCGATTTAAATCGGATTTTAGTAACAATTAGAAGAGTTTTTTTTTTGCATGAAACCCTAATCCATTTTCTGAAATAAAATGCTTAATTTACTCCTTATAATATCGGCTATCTTTCAGTAAAAGTCCCGTCAAAATCGGTGTAGCCGTTTCGGAGATAAGCCGGAACAAACAGTCAGACAAAAATTTAAAATTGTTTTTTTAAGCACCGTATATACTTGCATATTATTATGCATTCAGTACAAACATTACAATTTATTTATTTGTATAGATTGTGTCTACATGGAACCGAGCGGTCATCTTAAGTATGGAAAGAGGAATATTATTCTAGAACAAGCAACTTTCTGGATGATCAACTATGAACAGTAACACATCATCTATATAAACAAAATGATCATAATTAATGTATTGTTATTTAATAACAAGCAACTTTCCAAGTCTCCTCTCTTTTCATAAACTTTTAAAGAAATGATTTAACTTCAAAAACATTGGTAAGCACTTTACCTCGGTACTCAATTTTCATTAATGCCATAAGTTCCCGTCTAAGAGGATTTGAGAGTACCCAGTATGTATGTCTACAATGCGCTTGCTGGGAATATCTTACACTCCAGTTAATCGTGTGCGGATATGGATGTGACAGTGTGCCGACGACATGTTTGTTTTCACTTCAGAGGTTTGTTTTGTCTGCAAGTTTGTTGAAGTTAATAACGCTAACAAATCGTAGATCTGTTTTAGTTATTTTTCTTTGTCTTGAGGTTAGTGAATAACCTGGTTATTTTAGTTATTAAGAAGGGACTATCTAGTAGGAAGAGAGTAACTAGTAATAGGCTAAGTTATTTACACAGCAGATCTCTTTCTAGTCTCGTTCATCTGCCGAGTTTCCCAACCATGTTTGGATCGGCTTCCAGTCTAACTGGATGCAGCTGAATACCAGTATTTTACATGGAGCGATGGCCTATCTGACTTTCACAACCCATTTTTTTCTGGGTAATACGATACCCTCTTTCTAGTCTCGTTAAATAAAATAAATTATTATTTGATAGGCGAAATTTTACAGAGGTTTTTAGTCGATATCTAGTAATAATAATAAGAAGCATGATTGACGGAACTCATAATTCAAGTAACACAGCTGCCGATCGTCTTTTTTTATGCAAAGTGTAAATTTTACTGTACGGGCTTTATTATGTTTCAGTTTTATTTCGTCTCCGTCAGTAATAACTGTAACTTCGTAACTGTTGACCTTTCTCCAGGCTTCAGCTAGGAATAAGTTCTCGAATATTAAATTTTCTTTCAGTGAGCCAAGTTTACTGGTTTATTCATATTATTATCGGTACTTTGGCCGTCTTATTCAGCACGTACATAGTATTGCCATGTTGCCATCACTAATCTACCTGCCAAGCGAGGTGATTACGGCGGCAATTAGTAGGCTGGTAGCTCTGGCAAACTGTCACTGTGGTAATTATGGAACTATTTCATGCGCTTTTTGCTATTATGTTGCATAAATCAACTTTAATATTTAATCAATTGTAACAGTAGGTGTGTTTGTTGTTTTATCTATAATATTGTCTATTTAGATTTGATTACCATATTGTTTTCATAGTTTTGTTGTGGTGTCTTTAAATATGTGTATTATTCTGTTGCCTAGAATCTAGAACACTGTTTCTTCTTGCCGAATGTTTTTACTCTTCGAACACTGCCTCGCCGGCCTTGTTGTTCTGTTTCTTCTTTCCAGATCTTTATTTATTCGGGCCCGGTCAAAAATATTTGCATTATGACTTTTTTTCGCAAAATATAATATAGCCTTTTCAAGGATATTTCAAAACGTTTAGTTGACACTTCCCGTGACCCAAGGGCTGGCTTTTACCTTGGCCAAAGGCTTAGCGTTGCCATACAACGTGGCAACGCCGCCAGTCTCTTGGGTACATTACCAGTTGACAGCGTTGAGGAGGAGTTTTTTGACGCCATTTTTTAAGTTTGTTGCTAGGTTATTTACCTTAGGTTATTTTAATTAATTAATGTAAAATTATACATGGAACTCTTCTTCTCATCAATCAAGACCTACATAAATCTATACCTTAAAAAAAACAGTTATTTAAAAAAAACTGCCCGAGAACCTTACTTAGCAAAGTAGCAAAGTGCGGAGTTTGTAAAAAATCTCCGGGTTAATAGAATAAAAACATTCCTCGACTTGGTTTGAAACTCTCATATTTTAACTGGGCTGCTGAATTCAGACAATCTTCCTGATGGAGATTTAATAAATTGAATGCCTTTATAAGGTTACTTAGTTAGTTTGTTTTAAAATGTATTAAATTAGTAGTATAATACTTTCACTGACATCAATGACAGTCAAAGAAAAATAAGTATTATAGGAATAAAAATTATATAGGTATTTATTAAAACTTAATATACACATAAAAAACTATTGTACACAGACCGACTTTAAGCCTGAGACATTTTATACCATTCAGTAGGGCGAAGGGGACTAAACATGGCAGGTGCAACGTAAAAGATGAGAAGTATTAACTATGTATAAAGATTTTAATTATCAAAATCTAAAACGTTTACGTAATACGTTTCGAAATTCTAAAATGTTCATGTTCGCTAGTCCTTTCAGGAATATCTAATTTATCACATCAATGATAACTTTCACGAGTAACTAAAACAAAAGCCACATTTCGCGTTGAATTGTCACTAACGATAAGGAAGCGTACCTCTCCGGCACTTATCGGCACGCGTTCCGGGCCGGAGGACGTTATCACGCCGGACCCTAATTAAAAGTAGGAAAATAAAGGGTTTCGGCACTAAAACCTTTTCCCTAATACCTCAAGATTCGACGTTACAAGTAATGATCTATAAAACGGAATGGACGCAAAGCTGCACTTGAGGGGAGTGTGAAAAACTTTGTACTCTAAAGCAGATGGATTGCTCAGCGAGACTGCGAACATTCCATTTGACTACAAAAGAAACTTTTAATTCAACTCTCCAGCGAGTGCTGAAATATATTCCGTTGTTTCAATACCTTTTCAGATTAACGACCTTTTAGAATTCACGGAATTAGATCTACGTTTAAAAAAAGAACGGGAGTCCCGGTGGGAACAATAAAACAAACTTAACATCACGCCTGTCATTTCCAAAGGCCAAGGGTAAGGCAGAGGTGTACATAATAGTACACCCACATTTCGCCAGTTCTGTTTTAAGTCCCATGTAATAGCGGGCGAGCTTATTGCCATCAACCGAGCATAGTCTGATAAAATCCTGATGGAAAAACATACTCACAGTTTGCCCGACCTGGGAATCGAACCCAGAACCTTATTCTCAGCAATTGCGCATGCGACCGTGATTATTTATAACAATAATACAAAACAATATCAAGCCCACAAAAATAATAACAGGCGCACCATATGCAGCATCCTCGGCTAACAATCCGGCTAATGCGCGCGCAGACATTTGCAATAAAACCCCATTGCGGACACAATACACGTAAAAATACACTCCACATATTTCACCGTTTTCGCACAACGATTATTGTGCCTATTCTAAATGAGTACAACGATCTACACATAAACTTTACGTCTTTGGAATAAGGTTGGAATTGTAATGGTAACTATCTTTCGCACAGCTGGAGTTCTTCTTCCTATTGAGTTGATTCGCGGTTTCGCACGACCACTGTGTGACGACATGTGGCGCAAAGGGTTAACTTAAGGGTTAAAACACTGTTGTTTTCTTTATGGGTTAACTAAACAAAGGGCAAAGGGTAACAAGTTCGCGCCCGCCGCCCGCTGAGTCGTTGTTCTTTTTTTGGTTAAAAATGGATTATTGTCGGAAAAATGGTTGACGTCTTTATTTAGAGTACTTTCGTTTATTATATTGTTGAATTATGTTGACATTAATCCTTTTAAAAACTGTATTTTAGTATTACTTAATTGTTTCTTTGAGCTGGATTGCCAAAGAGTGTTAAATAACTAACTAAAACCTCTATTTGAAAGTTCATCTGTTTAATGCGAAACTCTTGAATAGTACATTAAATCGTACTCCAAACCGTATAATGCACTCACTTGTTTCGCCGCACATTAAGTTCGACAAACGCTTTAGACATTTACATTTCCTCCGACAATAGATACTAAACTGATCCTTATGCGAGCACAGTAGGGTAAAATTTGCAACAATCATTTTGATTGGTGAAATTGTCAGATTATACAGTGTAGGATGACAAGTGGCACTTGGGGACAATTGAATTTTTAGTAACAGTTCGCGATACCCTCTCGAAATTTATTTTTTAACAAATGTCGCGGTAGATTATCCGAATACAAAATGATAGCGGTTTAATATCGCGGGGTGCCCCAGGAGGCCATATTGGGGCACTTTAAAAACTCATCCGTAAATTAAATGTAATTGTTCGCTTGTTAACCGCTCCGAAGGGGACTCAGTGTGCTTTTTTATATTTTTTTCTTATTACTTTTTCGTTTGTACTTTGTTACTAATGATTTGGAATAGATTTTATGTTAATAAATGTAGAGATTTAAGTTAAATTGGTAATAGTAGTGAAAATGAAACAAAACAAGTCGTACTTTCTCTCCAAATAAGTAGGTACTTTGTACTTACGTACCTAATGATTTTCTTTCAGAAAAATGTTACCTTCATCAATCAATCAATCGCAGACAACAAAATAGCTCAAACTCAAAGAAAATATCCAACAGGAAATCAATTTATCGTTATAATGTAATGTTGTACAAAACTTTTCATAACAAAAACGTTTCTGTGCTAATCGCCTCGTAAAAATACATTTTAATTTTAATTATTACTGAAAATATTAAAGCGTTCAACGTAAACAAATAATTAGATTTTCACTCACGAAGATAACATTTTATTACTAACTTTATTACGCTTTGGGTCAATAAAATGATGGCCGCAGACAAGTTAATTAAATCAGGGTCTTTATTACGGACATTGTAAAAACCGGTCCTTAACCGAAATATAAAGAGATGCAGTCTTATGACCATTAACAAAGATGCTGTTAGGAGTTAGTATCGTCGCCGAGGTGTTTGTCTTCTGCATTATAAATGAGCTTTAACTGCGCTATTCGGCTGAAACATTACTGAAACAAAGGAAACTTGCAACACATTTTATTTATCATTTCCATTAGCGAAATGAAAATGAAAACATTAATAATAAAAATAAATGCGGCAAAACTGCAGTACAAAAAAACAGAATATATTTTTATGAAAAGTACACATTCGATAAGCTAATAAGCCTATTGTCCTTCAGTGATAAGCAAATATTTCCTAAACTAACAAAAGGCAAAAAAACTCTGGGTCCGGTCGCAACATAAGGTGTGAATGTTCTCCAATTTACTGGCCATTGACAACAAGTATAAAAGATGGCCCCTATAAACCCGCGTGTCCCATTTGGCCCACTTGACCCCCTCGGGAGCATAAATTATGCATAATCATCAGCATATCGAGTGCGTTCACTGAATTATGTCGATTTATGCCTGCCATGTAACTATGTGGTTTAATAAACGCTCTATACTTACTTTGACTTGTTTGAAAAAAGTAAGTAGGTACTATAATTACAAAACAAACTTCTTAAGTATTTAATTTAAACGCCAACCTTTTTTAAAATAGGAAGACGAAGACGACACTTAAATGGTTAAAATATTACTACTTTAAAAAAATGCCGATCACTGTTTCGCCATTTTTATTACGCCACAGTCAGAGAAATACTAATTATTTTACTGAAATTAACAAAAACCCCACTATTTAACAAATTGTTACGCTCACCAAAACCGAACGGCTTTATAAACCCATGGACTGTATTTTATTTGATACTATCACAATTATTTAGATTAACAAACCGTTATAAAAATAAATACTGACTAAGTACAAATTAGAGCTCTCTAAATCGTTTTATCGTCCAAAAAATCTCTAATTTTCCCCCAAAATCTTTTTTACGCATATATTCACGGACAATAAAGCTAACGAAATAAAAAGACGTAATCGCGTTGCAAGGGCATTAGAATCGACGTTAGAATTTGTTTACCGACTGATACTATCTGGGTCCTGACCCAGGTGCATGTTTTGCATACATTTTGTGAGCCCCGAATTAAATGTTAGTAAGCTCTTTAATGAAAGTTTTTAAAGTTTTTTCCACCATTAGAACAATTTTGAGTAACACGGGCAGGGTTAAATTAAAATGTGAATATAAAATCGAAAGGAACCTTTTTCAAGTAAGGTTTGATGTCAACATAAAGGTACTAATTTGTATAAAACAATATTATATAGGTACACTTACTAGCGATCCGCCCCGGCTTCGCACGGATGCAATGTTTTACATTTAAAGTTTCCCCTTAAATCACTCTATCTATTAAAAAAAACCGCATCAAAATCCGTTGCGTAGTTTTAAAGATCTTAGCATACATAGGGACAGACAGCGGAAAGCGCCTTTGTTTAAATACTAAAGGGTGTAACAAGACTGTTAACGAAGCCGAAAGGATCATTTTTTTGTTCTACACCTTACCTGGGAGCCTTCTAATTACGGAGATATTGGGGGTCAAAGCTCCAACTTTTCTACAAGTTTTTTTTTTAATACATGTTTTTAATGTAACATTTGACTTTAAACACTGCCACGATCCCCGTATTATTCAATCAATCCATCAGCACAATGTTTTGAATGCGTTACATCGAGTCCTACCGTAAAACGTGACGTTTAAACCAAAAAAAAAAGTCGTTTCCCAGCAATAATTTTTGCGTAAAGTTACTTAGTTTGATGTACATAATGCTTGGTTGATGGCTTCGTGAAGGGACCTGTTACACCCTGTACCTATGTAGTCATAAATTAAAATAACCTCAAATAAATAACTTAACAATAAACGAATAAACCGGCTAAGTGGCGCCGGGAGCAACAGACATAGACATACATATTCTGTGAATTTTCAACTGTCTACCTATTACGGATCATGAGATACAGCCCGCTGACAGACAGACGGACGGACGGACGGCCAGCGGAGGCTTAGTAATAAGGGTCCCGTGTGTACCCTTCGGGTACGGAACTCTAAAAATGGCGTCAAAAACTCCTCAACGATGTAAACGGGTAATGTCCCCAAGAGACTGGCGGCGTTGCCACGTTGTATGGCAACGGTTACCTTCTGGTCAAGGTAAAAGCCAGCCCTTGGGTCACGGGGAGTCTCAAGTAGGTTTTATTCTTCACCTTTTTGCTGTTGATCCTGTTTTTTTATGCGAAAACAGGAAACTTGATCGTAATCTTAGAGAGATCGTAATTCTACATAATAGTACGTAATTGTTTTTTTAATGAAATTCTTTTCTTAATTAGGTTTAAGGGTTTTCAGCGGTAGATGGCTTAGGTTTACCGCCATTTTAAAATAGGCAATGAAACCTCAATACTAAAATGTTAATTAAAGAATAAAAACGGATTCTAATTTCCTGAGTTCTGATAAACAACCGGTGGGCGGCGCCGCACTGCTCATTTTAATTAAAAACCGCTAAATTGTTCAGCCTCGGCTGCTTTTCATTCGATAATGAGTCAACATGGCGGATAATGAAGTATACACACTGTTGGATACTTTATGTATTGATACGGACTGTATTCTAGTTAAAATGATGGTCTGACATGATTTTGGATTTTACCTCTAATTAGCCATTTATACAACCAATTTAATGTCAAAAAGATTAAATTATGCCAAATATGCAAAATAATCCCAAAATAAACTTATTTCGACTTTTTAACCTTTTCCAGTAGAACATAGCTTCCGAAGCAAAAAATAGGAGGTGTTCCATTAATTTTGACCGTGTGTGATATCTACTTTTGAATGCTACAATTCATCTTTTTCGTCGAGAGCATTGTTCTGCTTTGTAAATTTCTCACGATGTCTCATAAACGCTATATAGGTACTTTGTTTTTAAAGTACATAACCTATCTTTTTCCAACTGCCTGAGTACATACTAAGCACTTAAATTTGGGTCAGAAACAAGTAGGACATCGCGTTGATGTGGTCACTATTCTGCTCCTCAGTGTAGCACAACTTTGAAGTGGTGCGCGCCTGACAATAGCTATTGAGTTCCCGACAGATATCAGGAGAATGGTATATGGATGGACACTGTTTGTTAGCCGACCCATGTCACTTAAAGGAGGTGTTGTGTTTACTGGTAAAACTGGCTGACTTTTAGAGCGGTTTTGTATCATGTTGTGCTGCTCTTTTATGTTTTCTCAAGTGACTAGCAAAACCAATTTTGGGCGAAAAACTTCGAGCACCAAGCGAACATCTCATCTCAGTCATAGTCACAGAACACCATTGACCAGGGACTGAATTGCCAAAAATTTTGGTACCATTAAATTTCAGTATGACGTCATACCGTTCTAAGGGTTACCGAAATATTTCGGTACCATTTTTTTTTCGGAAGCGGAATTTTGTGGTTGATAATGCATAACGGTATATTTCGGTATAAATACTGTAATCTTTATAAATGTTTGTTTTAAAAGACGGACAAGAGCACAAGCCAATCATCCGATTTTTTCATGTCGGACCTCACACATCGGACCGTAAAAAGTCGGACTCCGTACAGTAAAATTCCTTGTTGTGCACAAAAGCCCAACTTTATATAAGAAGGTATCGGTATAGCTCAACCTTTATTTTAAAGCGGTACCGATATATTTGTGAGGTTTCTTATCATCTAACCGTAACCGCTTTCAGTCCCTGCCATTGACGGTATTTTGGGGTATACCTAGCTGTAGGTCTAGCTTTAATGTCATCACGTCTTTTATCTAAGTATTTCTGAACTTCTTCTTGCCTCAAAGACAAAGTCATTGACCAAAATGCTAGGATTGATTGATCCATGTTTAAGGTGGAAGCCCAGGATCAAATTTTATTTAAAAAAATTCTTAATTTTTTTGCAATTTTCAGGTCGGTGTCTGGCTGTAGGTATGTTGAACGAAAGAGTAGTTTTTGATACGTTAGTCATTCAATGGGATTAATTTAACTGAGAGGGTTGTATTGATTATTTTAATGATTATAATTATGTGAATATTAATCGCCAATCATATTACAATCAACATACATCATACAGTCGCTCCGTGTTAAATACTGGTATTCAACTGCATCCGCATAAATTGGAAGCTGAGACCAACACATTTGGGAACATGCAGACGATGATGATACAACCGGGCACTGACCTGCAAATTGCCAAAAGCCCTGGCGCGTTCGCCTTCGGTTTCTTTATTTCTTGTTGTTATTTGTTTGTGACATTTACCGGGAGCGTTACAGCTGGTAATGTATAAGAGTACTCTAGAGGCATTCTATCCTTAATACCACGTGAAGTTAATAAACATAATTTGCTCTTAGTTTCTGTATGTGCTTGCTTGCTTATCTTCGTGAGTGTGTTAGATATCGTCGTTTATGGCTAAAAAGGCCCTTTCTGGGACACTTAGTTACGTTTACATCCACACTTATGCGTAAGTGCAGTTTTCTCTCTTTTGCAGACTGCTAATTCTGCCTTTTAGTTTGTTTTTTAGCGGAATACTGAAACCTACTAAGTCAACACAGTACAAGAATAAACTCTCTTAATATACGTATGAGTTTCACTAGTTATTAAACCATGTATTTAATTATATTGCAAAATTCCGAAGACGTTATGTATTTTGATATCTAAAAAAAAAAAATAATCAGCTATCCTATACAAAATTTCAATACCTACTCGACCGAAATGTATGGAACAGCTGATTATTATTTTACGATTTCGATGGTGGTCCCATAGAGAAAGTTGTTCAGTTTGATGGTCCGTACCACAGTATTCCTTATGATTATATCCTTTCTGTTACACGCTGTATAAGTGATATTATATCAATTAAAAAACAGTTCTTGTATCAAACCTCACAAATGTGATGGGTTGTATGGATAATAATATCTAAACACGATATAACAAAAAAAAGCTTACCTATATTCTAAATTCAAATAACTGTACTATCTTTGCAGTCAGAATTTCGTGTGAAATTCAAGAAATCTTTCACAGTTTGAGGTTTAGATTCATAAAATAAAATGAGTTCACAATCGTATACTCCCGATTCTGTGGCCCATTTCCCGTGCCATTAAAGTTGGTAACTTTTAAACTGATACGAAAGTCGGCACAAGATATCGCGACCGTTAAAGTTTGAAAATGGACAATACCATCCGATACTGTATACGCTTCGACGTATCTGTTCACGGTAGTGGCACGGCCAAGTTCGATTTGTGAATAATTGGAGTTTAGAATGTCAATTATGGTATTACGTTGCTTGTAAATCATGCATCACCATTAGGTATTATCTAAGGAAGATTGTTCGTTTTATAAGTATTATAAAACAAAGTATTTTTTCTCGTTCATCAGTGTGTCAGATCTTCCAAACCACACAATGAATGATGATGCAGTTTTCATCATAGAGCATTTATTCTTGAAAATTTATTTAAAAAAAAAAATTGTGAAATGTATCTTACAATTTTGAATTTGTAAAATTGCGTGAAGAAGGGGCGGGTCGCGGTTCAATTATATTTATAAGTAACTATTAAATAAGTAATATCAAATAAACCAAAGCAAAGTACAGCATAGTGACCCGTAACCAAATAATTTAAGGATTGTAGCTTAGGGTTATCGTTAAAATATTAATAATTGATATACCTGTACTGAAATACAACCTTTACAAGTAGAAACTTCATAATCATAGCATAGTTACAGCGACTACAAAAACGTCCCAGTCCAAGAGAAACGTGACGTATTACGAGGGAAACTAACTTACACCCTTTATTGCTCTTATAACAATGAATATGAGTTGGCACCTCGTCGATCACGGCCGAAAAGGCGCGGCTACACAGCAGCCTACACGACTTAGGGACCTGCCCCACCGCCAACGATTAGCGAGAAGAGCTAGCAACTAAAATCAAAGTATATCTAAATATAGTGTAGAAAATATTAGGGATGTACCGACTAGTCGGGAAAGCTGACTTTTCGGCCATATTTGTAGTCGGTGACTAGACGGCTAAAAAATGGCTGAAGTTATTGGAACGATTTAATGTTTTTTTTTTTTTTTTTAATATAAAAATCTAGGAATCGCAGCTCTTTTGGTAGTCAAAATTGAACTTAATCAAGAGAAATATAATTTAAACAAATATCAGAAAAAATAAATTCGATTTTCTATGACCACACGGCGGGTGAGTGTATTCCCTGTATTTTATGATTTACTCAATGCATGTGCCTCAGCTGTACATGAAACGCTACGGACATTGCCGATGTCCCCTGAACTCCAGCGACAGCAATGATTGCCTTGGCCGACCAGTCGTCTTTTATGCAACCAACAAGTCGGCCAGTCGGTTAGTCAGCCAAAGTCATAGTCGGCAAATCTCTAAAAAATTGTCCATAGCTGGTCGCTTCTTTACGTGGAGGGTCAGATGCTTAAGCTAGTCCAGTTCAACCCACGGCCTAATAATGAACCGCGCAGCTAACTTAGAAAACCTCTCCGTGCACATTCTTTGTATTGCATCTCGGTCACGAGCCACAAGCTCAAGCTACCTGCGTCTTGTGATCAGCAACCGCGCAGAAAACAAAGGACAGAAAATGTCCAGAGCATAATGCCACGCGCCTCACCGATGCGACTACGCAAACGAAACAAGTGAAGCGCACGCCTGTCGCTTTAAATCGCTCAAGCTAGGAACGGGGACTTAGTGGACGGTCAGCTTTACTCGTAGTATGCCATGCTCACACTGCACAATTATTGACCTCAATCGAACCCGGCTTTATTGGTCAATACGACCGCAGCTTGATTGACCGAAAACTTTGTGCTTTAAAGCCCGTGCATGACTTATGCCAGTCATTAAATCATTCGCTTTGAAACAGAATTTATAGCATATTAGATTATGAAATTAAATAAGTATATAACTACACACATAAACTCACGTCTGTTTCCCTTGGGGGTTGGCAGAAAAAACGGAACGCCACCTGAGACAGTCCTTACATCTCTTTTGTTAATTTAATAATAGTGTGCTCTTATTTTTGTTAAAATCGAAGAAGAGAGACATCCAACAACCCACACTGGTAAACTTACAGAGTGTTTGAGTCCCAGCCGCGGGAACGTCACACGTGGTCAAAAGCTTTCCTCTGCGCTTAATCCAATTATTATTTAGGTACATACGGCTACACATCAAGCTATACATTTCCAGTGTAAGCTGACCTCGCATTGTACGGAAATCCTATACAATGCGAGATCAGCGTGAACTGGAAATGTATAGCTTGATGTGTAGCCGTGTGTACTCAACAGACTTTGTTCAAACCATGACGATGCTATTTGCATTCCTGAAATCTATTGTACAAATAATCCAGCAAATAGTCATCTTTGGAAATGTTTATGAGATAACTGTAATAATAAAGGTGAGATACGGCTAATTCGTTTATAGGCGCGTTAGCATTTAATTATACATAAAAAAATCATCGTATATAAATCTGTAAGGAGAATTGTTTAATTTGACGAATACTAAACAAGTACGACTGATTAGTCAACAGCTTCCAAGTGTTCGGACTAATGTTCATTTTCAGTTACACTAAGCGATAACTATTTGAATGCCTAAATATTAACGAAAAGTCGAATTCTTTCTCTCGGCAGCGCTAAGCCGATCCTTGAAAATAAAATTGTATGTTCAACCAATACTTGTATCTGTGGTGTAAATTGTAAACAAGGCAAGGTTAAGGTTTAAGGAAATCTTCTATGTGTCGCCTAGCATTTAAGTAAGAGGCTTCATGTAAGTCTACAATCTTGCAAATGTAAGTAATATTAATCATCTTCAGGGCCCTGTGAATGGAAGTGATACTCCAAGTGCGTAGCCAGATCTAATAATAACAAAAGGCCAAGAGACTTTGATCCTGATAAAAATATACCTACAACACAAGTTGGCATTTTATGGAAAAACAAACGTTACATCATCGTTTATTTATTATCATATCGTATTATTACGTTTAGGATTCCTGCTATAAGGTAAATCAAGGGACATGACTGTGGGGCCACCGTAGGCGCGAGCCTGTGGACGGCGAGCTATGGGCTAGCTCGCCGTTCGTCCGTCTTATGACGACAGGCCGTGTCGACGGCGCGTTCGTGTTCCACGCGCGCCTCAAAGAGATGTCAGCAAACAGGAAGGGGTCCGAAAGGACCGATGCCTGCCAGGGTTGCGGGACTTTTCGAAAGAGATACTGCGGCCCTGGAACACGAAGGGCAAAAGAAGGAACATGGATGGGTTTTAGTCAGTAAAAGTCTGACACTCCCTCCTGCTCAGCCCAGAGCGGGAGGAGTTATTTGAAGATTACCCATGCGAAAAAAAAAAAAAAGAGGGTCATGACTGTGTCATCATTCATTCTAAAATGGGGAGTTTCAGACATAGAACAATCCAGCTTTTGATATAGGTGCTGAATAGACCAGAACAAAACATCTCTCAGTCATCAACCAACGCGTGTCTCGGAAAAACGTTAGGTCTTTAGTAGTCGTTACAGGTAGTCAGTGGCCCGAAAGTCTGACAACCAATCTAACCAAGGGGTGTCTTATTTCGCATACCCAGTGCTAACTGAGTTGTGGAGGTCAATAGGCAGTTGATCCTTGGTAAATACTGGTAATCTGCTGCATCTGGTTAGGTTGGAAGCCAACACTAACTTGGTAAGTGGCTGGTTAGGATGCTGATATTTTCTTTATCTTCAAAATGTTCATGTGTATGTTTTATTTGTTTCAGTGTGAGCGTGCCGGGCTACGCGGGTGGGTTGTCAGCGTCGCTGCCCGGCGGCGGTGGAATGACCGGCGCGGCGTGGGAGCGACTGGGGGCGGAGCTGGTGCTGTCAGCACTGGTGGCGGCCGCTCACTTCGCTGCCATGGAACGCCGCTGGACCGGAGCTGCCCCGGCGCTTCTCGGCGCCGCCTACTGTGCCGCTAGCTTTGTCTCCGTGAGTATTCTTTGGCTTCAATTCCGTTCATATTACAAAAATATGTATCACACTAGCAGCATAAATATCTGACACCACTTGGGCATATACCTACCTAGGTAACTCAAAAATCGAATAGGCATGTTTCAAGCCGTTTTCCTCTGTTCAGTGTCAATGGGGAAATCGGCCCTTCATGGCAGTGATTCAGCCAAGTTCGCTCAGCACTAAGAAAATTCTACACAAAGTCAAAGTCAAAACATTCATTTCAATAGACCATCAAAAGACATTATTGAACGACAAATACGGAAATAGAATTGAATCTAGTGACTATTCGCAAATGTTACATTACGAGCAAATAAAATGAACTTATTATAGCATAAAATCTTCAACAAATCTGGTATCAGGTACCAGGCGAGTAGCACAAGATGGTGCATTGTTTGCCGTCTGCGCTATTATGTGGAATGTATTACAGCGAGCTACCTGCCTTTTGTGCACAGCATCCTTAAGGACAGCTGGTGGCATGCCCATCTGTCCGCTCTCGGAACAAAGTGTGTACCTACGTAAAAAAATAACTACCTACGCAATACCTTCGATGTGCCCATTGAAATGTCTGTGCAAAACGGACTATACGTAGTGTTTCTGTGCCGATCAATGGCAGTGGTATTTTTTCTTGGAATTTTGAAGGAAATAGCGTTAAATAATAAAACTAGAGCCTCCCATCGGGCACACAAGGGACCTATTCAGTTAGGATGCTCTACAATTCTACAACTTACATGCTATATTAGATATTGTTACTAATTCTACAATAGAGCAACGCAAAGTTGACATATTCGTTCAGGCCATTATGACTTAAGGTGGAAGCGCCGGGGTAGCCCACTAAAATCATTTTTAGTGGGCTACCCCGGCTACCGGTTTTTTTTTTTTTGCAATTTGCCGGTCAGTGTCAGGTTGTATGTTGATTGATGGTTGATTGATTAAAATATGATTCGTGACCTTAACAAATATGCTTTTACCGAGTTAATTTAATTCCATTGGATGACAATTTCATGAAAAAATCGTTTAATGGGACTGATCTGCTAATTGCGAAAACGTGTTTACGGCATCCTCCTTCACTTATCTGCTTCCAATTCTAATTCATTTCCACTTAGGATTTCAACTTTAAGCGATGTGTCATTGAAACCGTCACTTTAGGTTCCCCCGTGTGTTTAGCTACTAAAGACGCAACCTACCTAAGTAAGTAAGTAAGAAGTACTATATTACGAGTCTCGATCAGCTCGCATTGCATTAAATCGCCCTGCATTGCAATAAATGCAACAATGCGTAATGTAGCACCGCCAGGCTCTGTGGCCAGGCGCCATCCATCAATCCACATTAGGTGTACGTGGCGATTTATGACCGGCTCCGTCTTACATGGATATAAAGAAAGAAAACACATTTATTTGCACCTAATTATAGACATAACATGAAAAATCACAAAAAGAATAATCAAGAGGAAAATATGCGCCACGACCACGCCAAACGGCTATCACTCAGCATAATGCTGTGAAACCCTGCGAAATTGGTGGCATGTGTTCCAGCAGTGGGAACATTTTAGGCTGAATATGCTAATAAGGTATTGATTTCATTTCACAGATGCCTTCACTAAACCCCGCGCGGTCCTTGGGTCCATCGTTCGTGCTATCCCGCTGGGAGAGCCACTGGGTTTGCTGGGTGGGCGGGCTGGGTGGCGGGGTAGCTTCAGCACTGCTGCACGAGTGGGGGGGCAGACGTTCGCGGGGGGGCTCGTCCCGCGCCTCGTCCCCGCGGGACCTGGACGAGCTGGACAAGCCGGCGTTCCCGTCACACCACCACTACCGCCACGCGCCCACATACTGCGCCGCCGCGCCGCGCCCCGACACCGCCGAGCCGCTGTACTCCGGCACCAAGTCGCTCTACTGCCGCTCGCCGCCGCCAGCCCGCCATGGCTTGCACAGGTAACTTATACCTCCTACACAATGTGTAACAGAATAAACGCACAACCTCTTACGGGGTCATTGTACTCATAATTATGAATAACTTTCACTATGGGACCAACACTGAAATCGCGAAAAAAAAGTCGACTGCCCTATACATTTCTGTGCGCATAATTCGACAAAATGTACTGAACAGCTGTTTTTTTTTCGCGATTTCGGGATTGGTCCCATAGTGAAAGTTGTTCATAATGATGAGTACAATGACCCCTTAAGAGGTTGTGCGTTTATTCTGTTACACATTGTATATCTTGTTCTCCTACTTCTGATGATGAAAACATCATTGATGAGTCACGGTGGTCTAAAGGCATCTCATGATTCATGTTCCTGCTGTATAACACTGGCACCCAGTGCCTTCAGACCAAGACACACCAAAGTTCACCTTATCCATCGCTTTCCTAAGGAATGCCTAACAAAGAAGTTCCTGGTAGAGAAAGTCTTGTGGCAATAAGTCCACCTATGTATCCACCACATAAAGTACAAATAGGAACCTATATGAAAATAAACCTGTAAATTGAGAGGTCTGGCTCTTACTGGAACTCCTAGTACAAGAGCCAGGGCTACTGATGTTTGAGCAATCACTTGTCAATAAAGTTTTTTTTTTTAATAAATAAAGGTCGTTGTATGTTTTGCTTTATGATTTGTTCCCTAATCATTTGTAAAACTCACATTTACAGGTCTCAGTCGGTGTACAGTAAGGGCAGCTCCGCGACGAGTGGTGCGACCAGCGCGACGGCCCCGGCTGCAGGGGCCGGGGGCCCGCTGGTGGCGGCCTCGTCGCTCGTGCTGCGGCCCCCCGCGCACGCGCACCATGCGCTCGCTCACAACCAAAACGCGCACAACGCACAGCGGGACCCACCCTACGGCACGGCCAACGGAATCCGACCCGGACCTGCTGGTGAGTTCTAGCTTACGGGACCCACATTTGAAAACTTACTTGAGAATGGAACCCAGGACCTCATGCTCAGCAGTCGCACTCGCGACCACTAAACCAGCCTATCATCTGTCACACAACTCATCCATGATCCATCCTAATTGTCTTTAGTCTCTCATTTCAGTTTTTCTTATGTAAGAACCACAACTAACATTCATGCTGATGCATGTCAAATTCATGTTCTCATTCCGCCGCATCACACACCTGGAATATGACAATGAGTGTTTAACTTGTGTGCGCAGGAGCAGCAGTGAACGAGCGTCGCGAGTCGGTGTACAGCGGAAGCGTCGGGGGAGCGAGCGTGGGCGGTGCGGCGGGAGGCGTGGGGGCCGCGCGGCGCGACGACGCGTACGGCACGTATGCGCGCGCGCCGCACTACCGCGCTGCCCACGTCGCGCACGCCGCACACGCCGCGCACGCCGCGCACCCCACGTCCCCGCACGCGCTGTCGGACCACTACTAGCGACGCGCCGAGCAGCATAACATCGCGCTGCTCTTCGACGTTTGAAACGCCAGTCCTAGTACTAACACTATCGACCGCGTTGACTGTGCACGCTCCTCGCGCTGCCGCGCTGGTGCCTCTCGCGTGCCATGTGGACAGATCCCCGAGTGTGACGAAACACTTTATGAGTGTTGAACAATATTAGTTACGGATTTAAAATACAATAGTACTCTAAAATTATGTATAGTATATGATCCATTTGTGTAAACGATAAACTTAGCTCTGTTACATAGATTATCTGATCTCTCCGGAGATGTAATTTATTGAAACAATAATTTGGGTGCGTGCTAAATGTACCTAAACCAATATCTAGTAATTTATTGTTACAATGACCTATTAAGAAGACTCATTTAATTATAGTCTTTGTAATGTAATGATTCCAAATTAAAATGAATATCATTACGATCTTTAAATACATAATTATACTATATGTAAGTTTTTCGACAGAACCTGATAATCATTTAATGTGCTCTCTTGTACCAGGATTTAGAACATGTTATCAAATAAAAAATATGATAGTAGAAACGGTCATTTGTTATGTCACCGTTAACCATGTTGTAAGTAAGGACTTCCTCGGAATGGCCCCAAAAACATTATTGTTACTACCGAGCGTATCCACGACAACATTGAATACCATAAGGGGAAAATACTTAAAATAACAGTAAGTACCATAGTTAAGCATTTTCTCAGCCGAGGCAGAATCGATTGTAGAAGTATGTCTAGGAGGTAACACTCGTTTGGCTAAGCGGACCAAATCATTGCCAAATATGAGTTATTTACAAAATCTTATATTCTATAATAAAAGGTATAAAGTGCCATATAAACTAAAATTTTACTTCCTTTCCCATATTGTTGTAAAATACATACTACTGTTAATTAAAAACTAGCTAATGTTTAAAGACTTAATAGCTTAGGTGTGTATGTAAATATTACCATATAGATAGATAATTTTCAAATTATATTACCAAAACGAAGTAACATATTATATCTGTTATTGATTAAACTATAACGGGTCTCACTAATTGTAAAATAATTTCTACTAATACCTACCTATAGTACCTAAAAAGTTTCTAAAAAGGTATAGTTTTAAGATGTTTATATTGGATTTTGGAAATGTAACACTAAACGAAAGTTTTGTACGTACTTGACTGACAACCATGCGCCTAGTGTGTGTTCTAGCACGGCAGGGCAGAGCATTTTATATTTAGCCAATGTAAATAGTAATTCGTGTCAAGATACAGGTGTACAATGTAACAAGATACAGATACAGATCAAGCTACGTATAAATTTACATTTGGTAAAGTTAAAATGCTCTTCCCCGCCGTCCCCGGTCTGCGCTGGCCTTTACTGTGTGGAATTACAGCACTCTGTCTTAGTCGTAAAATTGTTTTCTGAATAAAAAGCTAATAAATACTACTAATCTACAAGTAAATTCATCGATTATAATAATATTAATATACTGCGTAATGTAACCAGGTCTACAGAATTTTTGTAAATAATTTAAAATAAATTCACTTGAAGTTTTACGCTTCTCACTTATTTATTCATTCCTTCCCTATTCCATTCCATACCTTATATCAAGCGGATAAAACAAACCTCAATAATCAGTTCAAGGCGATAATTGGGCAAGGCAGCGCATTATAAAAATAAGAGCGATGGCTGTTAGTCAAGATACTTGATTTGATTATCTTTCTCGGCTTTTAAGCGCACGCCACACCGCCAGCTAGCCAGCGAGCGAGCGAGCCGGGCGAGACACTTGTTCACCTCTTTTCGTACTTTGGTTCACACCACGAACTACTGAAAGAGCCGAAACGAAACAAAGTATGAAAAGAGGCTCGCCTGGCTCGCTTGGCGGTGCGGCCTGCGCTTTACGAGATTCTCGTCATGCGGGACCGGTGTGTGGTGTATCATTGCGCGCCGCTCTTATCGATCCACCACCACTATATCAGGCTTATTGGCTACAGTAGTCCCGACAGTGAAGATGAGTCGATTCAGTACAGTGGTTTTGTGATTTTCGAGAATAAGGTCGGGCAAATACCTAAAGTACGGCACTTCTGATCCTGATTGATTCCACAAGGCTGTAGAGCAAGTTGCTAATGAATTGATTAGTCCGAACGATGGTATGCCTTTTTTTTTTTTTTCGGATGGGAAATCATCAAATGACTCCTCCCACTCTGGGCTGAGCAGGAGGGAGTGTCAGACTTTTACTGACTAAAACCCATCCATGTTACTTCATCGCCCTTTGTGTTCCGGGGCCACGGTATCTCTTTCGAACAGTCCCGCAGCCCCGGCAGGCGTCGGCCCTTGCGGACCCCTTCCTGTTGCTGACATCTCTTTGAGGCGCGCGTGAAACACGAACGCGCCGTCGACACGGCCTGTCGTCAAAAGACGGACGGACGGCGAGCTAGCCCATAGCTCGCCGTCCACAAGCCCGCGCCTACGGTGGCCACCACGTGGCCCCCGACGCCCGGTGCGTCTCCCGCGGCGGCTGGGACGTGAGGTTCTCTCCCTCTCACGTTCCGCCGCCTCCTTCGCTAGCATGACTGCTTCGCAGAAGGAGGCGACGGCGTCCCATTCCGTCTCGCTCCGGACCATGGAATGAACCAAGGCCGGACGCGAGAGGTCGCCGCCGCCGACCGCCGCTACGAGGACACGGCGGTGCTCCGCCCACGCGGGGCAGACCTCCACCGTGTGCTCCACCGTGTCCTCCGGTCGATCCTCACAGTGGTAACACCCGGGCGTTTCCTCCCGCCCGATCCGGTGCAGGTACCTCCCGAAACAAACGATGGTATGCCTGACATAATGTCAACCGTGACGCCCTTCACACTAAAATTCCGGCATTATTCGTCATTCGTCATCATAATTTCATCCATCAATAATTGCACAGACAAAAGCTTCGGTTCCTCCGAAGAGATAGTTTTGTTTAGCTTGCCTGTACGTTCCTACACCAGTTCTGTGCAAAGACCTCCATTCCTTCCTCTTCTATCGATTTTATACCTCTTTGCCAATCCTCTCCGCCAATTTGTGAGGGAGCCATGAGCCATCCAAGGCGTCCCGCCATCTTCTCCTTGGAGTTCGTTTTATTTCATTCATCGCTCATGTTGTTGTGTTTTTTTTTACCGAGTGAGTTTACCTGAGTGGATACTGATGCATAGAGTAGGTACTATAAATAATATTATTGCATAGAATAATCTTATTATTTTGTACTAAAGTTATTTTTGTACTTTTTTTTTTAGTGCATCTAGCAATAGTAAACCGTAGCGAAAGTAACAGTTAAGTCAGTGTTAGAGCTTAGATAATAACTAGACTCAGAATTAAGTATCGACGACCTCAATTAATCGATGCCGATTTTAATTGAAATAATATTTTTTGACATCGGTCAACGTTTAGGATATATTTTGTTGATGGATGTAGGTACCTAGTACCAACACTTCGACCAAGTTATCTGTGCAGGCAGGAAAACTCGGACCTAAAATAAACATGCAACAGAGTCATCTTGTACTGCTCATTTAGAGTGGTCGTACTGTACTTGAGATTCAGTTAAATAAACATTACGTTTTTTTTAAACTAAGAGAATAATTTTCATAAAAACACACAAATATAAAAAAATAATTCATATATTTTGTAAAGCATACAGGTAAGGCACGGCGATTTTCATAACGCGATTTTAAGCGTGACGATTTCTACCAGTTTACACAATGACAAGGGACTTCGGTCCAAAAAGGTTATGAAAGTAAAAATTATATTTCATTTACACTAAGAATATAAACATTAACTTAATCCTAGGTGCAGCTACATATATCACTTTATCTAAAATGAAAACGAACATGAAAATTTTAAAGAGAAGTAAAGCCCTCCGTTTGTTGTTTTCCGATGTAAGATGAGGGAAAAGGTTTCTTTCTAAGATAGGATAGCACATTACCGAGTCCAACATTTACAGCCCTGTAGAGTAGGTTTAGATTCTTTCCACAGTATTTTTTCCTCTGGCTGCAGCAACGTTACTTCAGCGCGTTATAAAATCAGTAAACTGCAATTTTGACAGACTTTCTAATGGCCTTTATCCAGCAGCAATCTTTTACGGTGTCATAACGGTGCCGGTGTAACGACTGTATAAAAGGTGTAAACCAACCCTTCACAAAGCTGCCAACATAACATTCTGTACACCAAACTAAGTAACTCTACGCAACAATTTTTGCTGGGAAACGACTCACACCTTTTATTGGGGTGAAAAATCACGTTTTACGGTAAAATTCAATGCACTCAAAACATTGTGCCGATGGATGCATTGAATAGAAACCATCATGGAGGTGTTTAAAGTAAAAATTGTATATAACTTTAAAAACTAAAAAAAAACTTGTGAAAAAGTTAGAACTTGGACCCCCAATATCTCCGAAACTAGAAGGATCCCAGGTACGAGTATGACCCAGAACAAAAAACTGACGGGTAGAATAAGTGTCATTCGGCTTCGACACCCTTTATAATCGTAAGGAAGATAATTATTGTCTGGTGAATCTATTGAGGAATATACATAGGTCCTTCGTTAAGGGTCTTTTTACACCCTTTAAAAACGTAATCCAGGTAAGGAAGATATTGTCTGGTGACTCTATTGAGGAATATACTTAAGTCTAATCAAGTTTAATTCAATTTAAGTTTATTCAGTATTAACGCCCAACTCCCGTAAAACAGAAAGGACAGGACTCCTGTAGTTAGCGTAAGCTGCCTCTATTTTCTGTGGACAAAACATTTCATTGTTACTCGGAGGTTTTTATGACTATAACGGGAATGTTACCTGTACATAAAATATAGCGTTATTATAATGTTATTAAAAAAACTATAAAAAAAAAGTTATTATAATGACAGCTGTCAGCAAAAGTGATGACATAACAGGTAGTAACTAACTAATAACGTCTAACGAGTGGTTTATGCATATTTGTATACGCCAAATCGTTCAACATAGTTTTTATACATTTCTCCACATATAAATCAGCATATTAAATTAGCTTTAAAACTACAACAATTCTAGCTAATTCATAGTCGTAAAAAATAAACCTCAACAACTGCGACGGCCTTACAAGGTTACGTCATGTTGCCAAGATGAAACAAATCGATAAACTTTCATCGATAGAATAAAAATGTATTTATTAACCGACTTCTAAAAAGGAATAAGAGGGTAAGTTTTGTTACGACCTGTGCACGAGGAGACATCAAACATCAAACAAACCTGCTTAAGATCATCAAAATATGCGTCGTCGCCGTAGCTGGAACTTCGACGTCTACTGCTGAACTCAACTATCGCGAGTCTCTTAGAGTTCTCGTGGTATCCCGGCAGTAACGCTAGAAGCTTGACAAAGAACGGCACCACCAGAATGGACAACACTGACGGTCGCGTGTGCTTGTCCATCTTCATCGTGTAAATCAAGAAGGCTTGCTCCACTGCCTGCTCGTTGTTGAACTTGTTAATTGCTTGCAAGTCGTAAAAACGGATTCCAAGATTCTATAAAATAAACGGTACTTAGTTATGTGGTGTGAGCGTGCTAATTTCCATGAAAGAGTTGAACAGAACGCGTTTATTTTTTTCAGTTTCAGATAGGTACATTATTGGTATGAAAGAATCTGAAATCAAAGTCGATAATACTGACTTTTACCACCGCTGCCTGGTAATCATCAGCTTCACTCTCTGCTCTGTTAGCCAGGAACTGTTTGACAGCAACCTCAACACCTTCCTTATGTAAATCTTTGAGCGCTCGCGGGTGGAAGCAGCACATCTGCGGGCCCCACGCCGACATTATGTAGTTGTTGTAAGTGAACTCCGCCGCCTGCATTGCGATCCTGTTGCTGCTTACATTCGCCTTTTCAAAATCCGCAAAGCAAATGCTGATTTCCTGGAAAACAAACCAGTTGTGCTTAGAGTCACGGAGAGAGACATTGAGGGCCAACGTATGTAAATAAAAACTGCATCGGATCAGTATCGCCACGGCATATCGGTTTTCCGTCAACTTAGCGTCCACCCAACGTAAGCAGGTAACCGAATTGGCTAAGCATCGTAGGGCGAACCCCGCGGCGCGCTGTACAAGCTATAGAGTAACGTACTTGAAGTAGTTTTTGGACGAAGGGGTCGTCTTCTTCTTCTGTGGAGTGGTTCCGCTGTTTGTCAAAGAATGCTTTAGCTTGGTCAAGTGCTTGGTGATTTTGTTTTTCTAGTTTGACGGAGCTGACGCCTGCGTGATCCATTTTAAGCTTCATGCTCGTCACGTAGAAGTCGCGTGCCTCTAACACGGCGTTCTTGTTGTTTTGATCATTGATGGCGCACAAGTGATCGTACTGCTGCTCTAAACTCTGCAATATTAATATTTCATGGCTCAAAGTCATACCACCTGCTCAGCTTTTTACTTGGGATATACAAAAATCAGTTGCTACAGACAGTCGTAATGTAACTATAGAAGAATCTACGATGTCGCCTCCGTAACAGTTTCAGTTTAGATATATACCCAAGTACTTACAATTATTTACTATACCTAGTATTTCTGTCGCACCACTTTTGTGTTCGACAAACTAACAAGACTAACAATTCTTACCTGCGTTAAAGCCATTCCCTGGTCATCTTCCTCATCTTCAGATACATCTCTCGCTGCGTTGAAAAGCGTGAGCGCATCCTGGAGGGCCTCAGCGTGAAGCTTTCCCAAGTCACGTGGATGCAGGCAGAGACGTGCGTGTTCTCCACACGCACTGCTCACGGCGGCGTCGTAAGCCTGCCTGGCGAGAGACATCGTTTCTCGAACCATCGCATCGTTGTTCAACACGTATAGTGACAGACTTGCGTCCAGCTCCTGCAAATATTAAACGTAGCTAATGAGCTATACGAGCCAGTTCTGCATTTTGGTGATCATTATCAAATTTTTTTATTTTAGTTATTCAAATATTCGTACAATGTGCAGATCAAAAAGTGGCATAATTTACCTATGTGTTCGTCATAAAGTAAATTAATGTAGTAAGTTGAGTAACACTTTGTCTAGAATGTATCGTGATAACAGAATTCGTTCGGTCAGCAGTATTCAATAAAACATGTCAATATCATGAGTGCCGTACATGTGGTTAAGTTAAGATGGGTATCGTCGAAATCGTACCTTGATAAGTTCTTTGAGCTGAGCGTCAGCGTCTTGCTGCGAGCCCAGCTTCTTCTTCTGCTTATAGCAGCGCTCGGCGTCGGCGCGCGCGGCGGCTTGCGCGGCAGCCAGCTTGCTGGCGGACAAGCTCCGCCCGCCACTCACGCTCTCCTCCATGCGCGCCGCGTACAGCGAGCGAGCCGCGCGCGTCGCCGCTAACAGGCAAGCGTCCGCTGTTGCCTGTCAAACGAGTGCTATGATTATACAGCACGCCAAGTATAAGACCACTACATTCATTAATACGATGGTTATAGAACCATCGTGATTATTACGCGAAGATCAACTTTATGCAGTAAATCAAACATGGTAATAGGCTTTTATTCCGATAGCAGCTTGCTGCAGCAAGACAGTTAATCACATTTTTTTTTATTAATAATTATTGAGAGGAATGTAAACTTGACAAGAAATGTAAAACAAAAAGAAAGAGAAGGAGATATACGGTGAGTTCACTGTTTATAGAAAGGCATTTGATACAGTTGATTACAACATTTTTCAGAGTAAGAAACTAGGCATGGGTATTCATAGGTCATTACAGCATTTGTGTGTCCTATTTGAAGAATCGAAAACAAATGTTTGTTGTCTAAGGTTTTAAATCACTGTCAAATATTAAGCCGTCAGGAGTATCACAGGGCTCGCACTTGGGGCCCTCGTTGTTCTTTATAATAAACAATCATTTGACAAGTCATTTGAATGTAGGTTTAGTATGTTTGTACGCCGATGTCTTGAAATGGTAAACTGTGTTAAGTTGAGAGCTAAAAAATCTACAAACCGAATGAGTTATTGGCGTAAACCAAGCAATATTTTACTATATTTCCAAGTACCTTAAAAATGGTGTCCGCCTCGGGCACATCATCACTGTTGAAGATATCAACGTACTTCCGAAAGTAGTCGAACAAGTCTTGAGTCCGGACGCGTTCACCGTTGATAAGCTTCGGAGTGAGGTGCTCCGGAGCGAAGAGTGAGGGTACCAGCTCCAAGAGTGCTAATCTGAACTTCTCTGTAAGGTCTGCAATTTAGGTTCTTGTACTGGTTGGCGATTTTTTTAAATTGTTTGTTAATGTTATATCGACTGAAAATGCAAGCATGATACTGACCATGAAGACATCCAGCAAAACTTTGATCTCCAACGGTGAGGCCGGGGTGTGGCATCAGGAAACACTTGATCTGGTCGAAACACGAGCGAATGTGCTCACGAACCTCACGCAACTCTGAGTTTTGGTTCGGATTCGTCTGGTAACAATTAAAATTACAATAAAAGGGAGGGAACGCGCCAGAAGGGTCTGGCGCGTTGTAGGGACAAGGATATACCAATGTTATTGGTTCTTCTGAACGGACAGGTAGTAATCTCATCCGGCTTATGTGAATGACCAGATATGTGCAAATGGGCGAAGCATAAGGAGATGACGATGTAAGGATCGTAATAGGTGGATTAGTTTCTAAACCCACGGGAAAAAAGCGTAAGGTTATGGATGAATAATAAATAAATTGTAATATTACCTGGAGCCTCTTGTTAAGTAGCTCTGCGCCACCGCTGAAGCCGTGTGCGTTTTCGAAGTGGTTCATCCAGTCCCTAACCAAGAACAAAAGCGTCTGGAACGCCTTGCCCTGCGCATCGCTCGCCAGCCTGCCATACTCCGTGAACAGCTGCCAAACACCAACAACAATGTTTACTACAGGGTCATCATCATTTCTCATCGTCTTCAGAAACTTTACAAACACGGTTCAATCTTGGGACTGGGAATTACTAGGACTATCACCAACTTTATTTCCTGCGAGGATTATATTAAATCAATCAAGACTCTAACCTGTAAGTGTTGTAGATCGTCTTCCCGTATGTTGCCGGACAAGTTGTAGATGTGCACAGACGAGATGAGTGTCGACAGCGCGAAGATGGTCGAGTTCTGTCCGATGGTGCTCTCCGAGTCGAAGGTACCCTGTGTGTCCATCAGCAGCACGGCCACCTACAACCACATAGCTAAGTACTTACCGTGACAGTTAGCAGAAGCCAGTAGCGAGGGGTTCATTTTTGTAAGGGGTAAGCCGGAGTACATATCTTTAATGTGAGTAAATTATTTGTCTATAAAGGGTGTAACAAGACCCTTAACGAAGCCGAAAGACAATTGTTCTCCCTGTCATTGCGATCATTTTTTTGTTCTAGACCATACCTGGGAACCTTCTAGTTACGGAGATATTGGAGGTCAAAGTTCGAACTTTTTCACAAGTTTTTTTATAAATACATGTTTTTAATGTATGATTTTTACTTTAAACACCTCCACGATCCCCGTACTAATCAATCCATCCATCAGCACAATGTTTTGAGTGCGTTACATTGAGTCCCCCCGTAAAACATGATTTTTCACCCCAAAAAAAAATAAGTCATTTCCCAGCAATAATTTTTGCATAAAGTTACTTAGTTTGATGTACAGAATGCTTGGTTGACGGCTTCGTGAAGGGTCCTGTTACACCCTGTAGAATACTGACTGTGCCATTTTTCAAAGGGAAGCCGGTAGGAATGGAGTTGTATGGAATCTTCGCCACTGGCAGAAGCACAGTGAAAAAATATAATATATAAAAAAATAAAAATACGATAAAAAAAAAGCGTGAGCGAACGAATGAACAAAATTTACCGAACTATGATATATAGATTTCGATACCAGGGGAACAGAAACTATTATTACGTCTGACTCTATTTCAAGAGTTTGCACTGCACTGCACAGAACTTACGCAAAATTTTACAATACTTAACACCCAACCGCCTTCTTGAATAAAACAGACAGTACTATTGGTTGACAATACCAGAAACTCTCGTGTGGTTAGTACACTTACCACACGAGATTGTCTGGTGTGTGTAACTTGTAAGGTTGGGGTGTGCCAACTGATAATTTGATGACGGGATTATTTTAGCTTTAAAGATGTATTCCAGTCACCTACCTTTTCACCGGTGCTCATGGTGGTGATGATGGGCTCCGACCACAAGTGGATGCCGGTGGTATGACGCTCAGCGCCACCTCTCCAGTAGAATCCTTTCAATGTCTCGTCCTCTTTGCCCAGCCATTCGCCACTCAGCTGACTTGAACGCTATACAAATGAAACTCTTTAGTATAGTTTTTTTTATTAGCTTATTGGCCTGATCCTGCCCTCAAGCTCACCCGATGAAAAATTGAGGTCTTAAATGAAACTAGCGTGCCCAGAACAAGCATTTTCACTCTTGGTTTGAATGTTGACGGGTTATAGAGAAAAAGGAACATAGAGGTTGGTAGAGACTTCCATACATTGGCTGGGCGCATAATAAATGTGGGGGGGAAAAGGCTTAGAACAAGTCTGAGTCGCGATACCAAGCAAGTGCGTATGCAGTGATGTATCCCTGCGTGCCCAGTCAGGTAACCCGTTTCTGAGTTTGGATTGATTGAAATATTTTTATTTTTTTGCAAAACAATGTGGTGACAATACTCACAGGTGCGTTGAGGTATCTGAGGAAAAAGTCGAGTATGAAGGACTTGCCGCCGCGGTAGGCGCCGGCTACGCTGAGCACGACGGCGGGCAGGTCGCGCACTTCGCGTCGTAGAAGCAGGCGCCGCAACGCCACCTCGTCCAGCTCGTAGCGGTGCGCGCCCGGACCCCCCTCGCCCAGCCGCACCACCTGCACGCCCGCGCCCGCTGCACCTTGCCGCACTACCTGCACGCCCGCGCCCGCTGCGCCTTGCCGCACCACCTGCACGCCCGCGCACTCCGCGCCCGCCACATCGACGGCCGCCGCCGCCGCCTGTCGCTCTGCGCCGCCGCTCATCACGCCTGATACTGCACGTATACACCACAACTCTCTTACATTCGTCATTGTGTACAGTAGAATATGTACTCCGCCCCGCCGTCACAGAGATCCGTTCAATCAGTAACCACATACGAATTAAACTCTAAATCGCGCAAGCAAAGTTATCCGCGGCGCTGGGCATATAAAATACATACATATACAACAACCCGACAACAACCGTCAGGCAGTAGCCTACCAGACACAACACCTGTCTTTTTTACGGAGTAGGTTCATACCTACTCCGTAAAAAAGGTTCATACCTACTCCGTAAAAAAGACAGGTGTTGTGTCTGGTAGGCTACTGCCTGACGGTTGTTGTCGGGTTGTTGTATATGCATATGTATGGGGAGCAGATTGCAAAGTTTCTCATGAAACTTTGCAATCTGCTCCCCATACATACATACCTCAAATCTTATGCCGATCCTATTCTCCTTCTCAGGTTGTCGATTGCAATCTAAATTAAGTCAGCCCAGACGCCCAATTTGTCAGGCAACGAGTTTGGTGCCTTCAGTAGCGTCATAATAATGAGCAAACAACAGGACATACAGGACATGATATTCAATGCCCATCGTCAAGATTTGTAACGCATCACGGTGCCGTAGTGTTTGCTGCTCCCGCAGTCCCGGTGTAACCATACTACTTACCCAACATGGGTAGGTAGGTACCTATTTTGATCAATAAATGATAATAAATAATAATTAATATTAGACAGTTGCACATTTACAATCCTTAAAATGTTATTGTCAATTGGACCGATTTATGCAAAAATGATCCAACCCACAATCTCGACAATTTCGAGTTTTTGTGACTTATGTACTCTAAATAAGGTATATTTTAACATATCAAAGACTCGGAACTCTATGTTAATAATTGACGAAAATCCGTATGGTCCAAACCACAACTGTCATAGCGAACATCATTTTTTCATAATGCATAAATGTTTCAAGCTATTAGAATCATTTTTGCATTTTCTTGGTTGCCCTGATATAGGTTTTTTGTTTTTTGCTATAATGATTCAAACTACTTGGAACAATAATGCTTTTTATACAATATGGAAAATATTATAAAAATCATTCTGCTTAAATGTTCCAATAACCTTGAATCATTTTAACTCAATTCCAAATAACATTCGACTACAGAAGTATACTGATTCAGACCACATGACTATTCTATTTAATTAAAGAAAAACGAAAAATTCAATTCTTAAAAAACGATTCACGGTTAAATATAAAATTATCATTAATATCTCGGCTAAAAAGTAAACAAAATATTATTTTTATACCGAAAACTTTAATGAAATACGTATATAACTATTTAAACCTTCTATCTTTTATTGCATTTTTTTGTACCTGCAATAAAATTGTATGTTTTGCATGAAATTTATTCTATTTTTTTAGAATAATGTGGTCATGTAGACAAACTTATTGAAGATCATTTTTGCATATTTCTAAACCAACCATTTCAAATGCGCTAAAGTTTTGCAAAAAAGATTCAAGTGAGGTGGATCGTTTTTGTAAAACTTTAAGCGCAGTGAAAAATTACTGTTAAAGTTTTACAAAAACGATCCATCTCACTTGAATCTTTTTTGCAAATAATGCTGCTGCGTGTTTTCTTCATTTAAATTTTAACACAAAATGAACTTCAGAGCTTGAAACGTTTTTGCAATTTTGAAATGAAAACTATATTATACTTTAATTGAATAAACAAAAAGGATCCACTTCGCAATTTATGGCAAATTTGTTTATTAAGTAATTGTTGAGTAAATACTATTGTGTCATTAAATATTTTTCAAAACAAAAAACTGCACTCATTGCAAACATTATTACTTTATTAGGTTGTGGGTAGGTACTTTAAATAAACTTACCTACTCGCGCCGCTGCAAACGCGTAATATGTGCGGCTGCAGCGGGCGGAGTGGGGAGCGGGCGTCGTCATTTCGTACTGATCTCGTCTATTGAAACGTTGTGTGAAATTTATTGCTGCGTAGTAAAAATAAAGAAAAGTGCATGAGTAACATCTCATTGTAATTGAATTTGTTAAATTGTGTTTTGTAAAGTTGGTGATTCGAGTTTTTATCAAAAGTTTAGTCTTAAACCTAGAAATGAATAGAAAAGATTCAATATTAAAAAGTGTACGTAAAAGAACAGATGCAGGGCAAAAAGATGATGGTAAGTAATTTTATTATTGTAGATAGCTACTGGTAATAATTATTACTTAATATGTCTCGTAGATATTTTACGATCGCGTTGTGTTTATGTACCTACTCATATTCTTTTAAATTGTTTTCATTGCAGTAACTTCTGTGGTTTATGTATTTTATAATCATATTTTGTTACAATAATTACTATTACGTGCAGGTGACATTATCTACTTAATCTACGGATGAACTTTTAGGTATATTTAGCCGCTAAATAACCTTTATGCCCGGCTTGCTACCTATACATTTTACTCAGAATAAGTTGGTAGGTACCTAGAAACACAGCTATAGGTGAGCTCCAAATTATTTGGAACTAACCTACCTACTATCTAACTACAGCCGACCGTACGTACCTACTTACTTATTATTTACCTATTTGCATTTTTTTTGTTTTGCCGTAGAAGGTGGCGGTTCGCTTCTTAATTATTCACATCTCTCAAAGAAATGTAAGAGGAGTGATAACATTATAAGGATGGTTCAGAAAGACTATTGCAATAAAAACTCTCGTCAAACCGCTCAAAGTAAGCTAGGTAAGAACACATAATACTAGGTATCTACTTATTTCCACATTGTTTTTAAAGTGTTTTATAGAAAAAAAAACAGCTGTTTTATACAAAATGTTTATACCTACTTAACCAAAATGTGTGAAACAGCTGATTTGCTTTTTCGCGCTTTGTTTGAGACCCTATATTGAACGTGGCCCGACGTAATTTTAAATAGGTGGAACGTAAAGAGTTAAAGTACTTATCAGGGATACAAAAATATACACGACGGCTCCATATTGTTTCAGATGACGAAAATCAACAATCTTGTACGTCATCGCCAATCAGAGAAATGTCTCCAGAAACGGAAAAAATTTTCAACATTTTGACAAATGAGATGCTTGAAGAACCTTGTGAAGACTCTTTTGTTGAACGGTGCTCTGAAAATCCACTTCAGGGGATTGTTAGTATTAAAGATAGTTCACATTTTAATGAAAGGCAAACATATGTAGAAGCAAGCGACAGTAATGATGAGGAAACGGTATGCCCTTTTAAGCCAAAAGATGTCATAAACTCTATGTCGGGGTCAGAATGCACAGTAGTTCAGCGCATTGACAATACTCAAAGTCGACAAGAAACATATATCGAGGCAAGTGATGACGAGGAATTAGCCTCTTGTTTACAGCGAGATTGCACGAATGAAGTACGTAACTTGAAAGATCGGGAAAGATCTTTTATTTTAGAGAATGCTATTGAAGAAACCGAAGTTAACAAATCGCCAATCAATGTTAGCCAAATGGCTTCTGGTGAAGTTTTCCAAAAGCGAATATCTGAAGGTAAGGTACTATTTAATACCAGGACAGTAAAATGTTCGTTAGACTAAAGTTCAAAATACAATAATCAACATCTTAATTTTATTGCAATTAATCTTTCAGATAATGATGATGTCAGTAGTCCAACGCTACTATCCAATTTGTCAATTCCTCCGCCGTCATATTCACCTCTGACTCCACATATAACAAAGAGTGTTCCTAATGATGCGCACATTGCATTTGACCAAATAGTTGAAGAACCAACATCACCGAGATTAGAAGGTACTATTATTTACATTAAAATTCCTAAATGATGACTGTTTTATGTATGTATGTATGTATGTAAAATTATTATTATAAAAACAAAAAACCCGACTGCTTAAAAATAATGAACTGAAAAGGGAAAAACAAGTCTCACAATGTATATTCAAATTAGTTAAACTAAATACTTTAAGGCGCTGCAGGCGGGGACAAACAATACTTTGTAACCTACTGGCACAGAAGGATCTAGCAAAACTACGTTTAAAGCAATCCCGATTAATATCATATTATTGTTAAGAAAATTAAATTGGATTGTCAGAACCACTTATTTTTCATGTTTCAGATAATGATGGCGTTACTAGTCCAACGCTACTTTCCAATTTGTCAATTCCTCCGCCGTCATATTCACCTCTGACTCCTTATATAATGAAGAGTGTTCCTAATGATACGCACATTGCATTAGACCAAATAGTTGAAGAACCAACATCACTAAGATTAGAAGATAATGATAACCTAACATATAACAGTGACGATAGCGTAAGAGATCCAGATTTTATAGCACAAGATACCACAGATTCAGAAAGTGACACTGATTGTGATGAAGTAAGAATCAAAACCACACAGGCATTAATCCATTCTCCGAGTACGGCAACTGAAAAAAGAAAATCAACGGAGAGACTTAATGTTGAAGATGTTATGGAAGAAATAGAACGTGAAACAGAAAATAACACCGAAGGAAGTGAAGAAGCGGAAAAACCAATTAATTACCGACAAGAAATTGCTAACGATATCGTATGCAGTTTAGAGAATGCACCAGAAAACGAAAATGAAGGTCGTAAAAAAAGAGGAAGGAAACTCAAACAAAAATACAGTCGTCAGGAAATTAAAGAAAGGAAATACAAAAATTTACCTTACCAAACTAAAAAGAAGGAAGTATCATCTAAAAAATTCATAGATTTTAAATGTTCATGCAAAAAAGATTGTGCTAATTTAGTTTCAAAAGAAGATAGGGAACGAGAATTTCATAGATTCGTACATCTTGAATCGTACGCAGCTCAAGTTTTGTACATAACATCTAACATTACAGAAAGCAAAAAGAAACGAAGTTACGTTACATTATGCTCCCCGTCGAAGAGGAAACCTCGCGAATTTATTCGCACGTATACACTTGGCAATATACCTGTTTGTCGAGACATGTTTTGTAGAACTCTGCAAATAACACCTCAAAAAGTTACTGTCAGTCTTCGAAAAAAACGCAATGACAGAGAAATAAAAGATAAAAGAGGAGAAACAGCAGGCGGATGGAATAAAACGCCACAAAGACATATTGAGCTTATTATCGATGTTATCAAAAGGTTGCCAAAATACGAGTCACATTATCGTAGAGAAAAGAACAGCGATGCTTTATATCTGCAGCCAGGAATGACGGTACCAAAAATCTACGAATTGTTCAAAATAGAATTCGAAAAAGAATTTGGAAAAGATGAAAAATGTCCATCCTTCAATGTTGTTAGACATATTTTTGTACAAAAATTCAATTTGAGGTGCAAGAGCCTTAAGAAAGACACGTGTAACAAATGTGATCTTTATGAAATGACATTGAAAAATTCTACTACCTCAGCTGAAAGAGCAAATGCCCAAAGAGAAAAAGAAGAACACCAAAAAATTGCCGAAGATTTAAGGAAGAAGCTGAAGGAAGATTTTGAACAGGCTAAAACTTGTGAAGAAACTGAATGTCTGACTTACGATTTGGAGAAAACCTTGCCTTTACCTAGAATACCGACCAATATAGTTTTCTACAAAAGGCAGTTATGGGTATACAACTGCGGTATACACTCGGCTTCCAACGGTGTTGGGAATTGTTTTGTTTGGGCTGAAGGCGAGGCAGGCAGAGGGGCCCAAGAAGTGGGTTCATGTTTGAGGAAATATATTAAGTGCGTGCTACCTCCTACAGTAAAAAAATTGATTTTGTGGAGTGACTGTTGCGGAGGGCAAAACAGGAATATCAAAATCGTTTTGATTTTAAAGGCTTTATTAAATAGACACCCCACTCTCGAGACAATCAGCTTCCGTTACCTAGAATCAGGACACACTTTCCTACCAAATGACAACGACTTCGCTAAAATTGAGACTCGACTCAAGCAATATGAAAGGATATACTCCGTGGATGATTATATTGCCATTATGAAACAATGCAAAAACAAAAATCCTTTACAGGTCCATAAAATGGAAAGTTGTGATTTTGTTGGATCTCAAATTCTAGAAAAGAAAATAGTTAATAGAAAAATATTTAATGATAAGAGCAAAGTAAACTGGCTCAAAACAAAAGAAATTTTAATCACAAAAAAGACTCAACATTCTTTGTTCATGAGAACTTCCTTTAATGAGGACTACAAAGAACTGAATATTAAAAAGAAATTAAAAGGTGTTGATTTGGGTGTCATAGAAGAAGATTTGCAAGAATTATGGCCTTCAGGAAAACTGATTAACAAAAAGAAGTTAAACGATTTGAAATCGTTATTCCATCTCATACCAAATGATTGCATTGGTTATTATAAAAAACTGAAGGGAGACGATGCAATAATAGACGATATAGATGGTTATTGTGATGAACCCGACTTTGATTTGGATGAGGAGTAGGGTAACATTTGTGTTTTTTTAAATAAAATAAAAATAATAAACATTTTTAAGCTTTTATTTTTGTCATAGTTTGGAACATTTTTGCATTTTTCTTTCCGCAGCCTACACAGCTAATTCCATACAAAATGTATTATGTAATAATGATCCACGCGCAAGTTTTCTTGAATATCTACGAAACTATTAAAATTTATTTACTAAATACATGCATGTAAATTAGTTTAGAACACTTAGAATAACATAAAATTAAAAACATAACATTTAGAACTACAAAGCCAGAGAAATACCGAAATAAACTTTAAACTCTATTATCTCGAAATGAGGTTAGTGTGGACTGAATCATTTTTGCTTAAATCGGTCCAATTAGCGCAACAATTACGCAAGTAATTCGAAATAATAAACTTGGTGTTTTAAAATATGACTAATTATTATTTGTCATGTTATTATACATCAATTGTTATAAAATAATATTATATAAAATTGATTATGTTAAAGGAGAATGTTCGCCAACTTATGCATCGGCCGCTGACCCGGGGCTAGGGAATATCCCGATAGCTACCTACCAAATATCGAAACCGACACACAGTCATACATCACCGACGATAACACAGTCCTATATTTGTTAAACAAAGTTCAATATTGCAGGGTTAACCCCCCCCTCAAGCATGAGAAATACTTGATAGTGTATACAGACAGAATGAATTTTCCAAGTGGGCGTGGATGGCCAAATCCGAAACTATGAGGAATAGCGAAAAATGTTCAAAGCAGTCTCGAGCACGATATCGATGAACACTGAAACTAAAACTGAAAACTAAAACTCCATCATTAGATTTTTGAAAAATCAATATTCCTAGCCAGGAATCGAACCCACTGATTTGGAAAAAAAAACACACTGTATTAAAACACCATTCGATAGAAGGATCAAATTCTGGGAAGTAATGACATACGGAAAACTAAAGGAAAGAGTTCAATTTAATGTTTTTTTCATATTTTAAATTAAATTCCTTGACTGAAGACACCCGCAGCGCAGTCAATCTTCACAACATTATGTTCTAATTTCAATTTGGTTGACTTTTCGCGGCTAAAGGCCACAGTAAAAGAAAAAAAATCGTAAACAATTGAAATTAGAACTTACAAGTGAGTTGGCGCCAATAGTGATTTTGTTCGACGTTTCGTTGACTAACAATTATTTATTTATTTTATTTATTTATTTCCCAGAATTTGATCCTTATATATTAGCGACATTATCGAATGGTGTTATAATACAGTGTGTGTTTTTTTTTTCAAAATCAATGGGTTCGATTCCTGGCTAGGTATATTGATTTTTCAAAAATCGAATGATCTAGTTTTAGTTTTCGTCAAAATCGGGCTTAAGACTCCTTCGAGTATTTTTCGCTATTCCTCATAGTTTCGGATATGGCCATCCACGCCCACTTGAAGAATTTATCCTGTTTATAGAATCACTTATGTCTGGTATTTTAACTACGTTCGAAAGTTCTTTTCTTTTTTCTTCTTTCAAGGTGTTCAAGATAAGGTTTCAGTGGTGTCCTGCCTTTTCGCAGAAAATTGTTTACCAGATTATCACTTGCCAATCAACGTTTCACCGATGTTTCACTTTGACAGCTTTGATTAGCAAATTTTTGTATGACAACGTTTCATTTGGTAGAATGATTGTTAAGCTGATTATTATAATGACACAAAACGTTTGGGATATTTATCATTTGTCAACCATTTCACTAGGCCACACAACTATTAGACGAATGACGTTTTGTCAGTGTAACAGTTCCCTTTTCATACATTGATATAATAATAAAAAATAAAGTAATTTTTACATACATTTTTTATTTAACAATCTCAAAAATAACGTTAAATTGGCAGCAATGCACAGCAATAATTTTTCCTCTGAGTATGTAGCTTTGTGTTCAAGAATTCAGTTCATTCTTTCTTCTTTGTCCAAGTACTTATTTGTGCCGCGGCAGCGGCCGGCGATGTGCCAAAAGCGAATCGCTTTTGTAAAAGGAAAGAGTTAGGTTAGGTTAGGTTAGAGTATGACAAATAACGCACGAGCCGAGCGAGCGAAGCGAGCGTGCCGCGGCAGCGGCCGGCGATGTGCCAGAAGCGAATCGCTTTTGTAAAAGGAAACAGTTAAGTTAGGTTAGGTCACATTAAAGAAAAAGTAAAAAAAAAATTAATAACAATACACACTACACACTAGATTTGGTAAACAATAAACAACTAAATGAATATTACGCAAACTAAAACATTCTGCTACTTAAAAGTTGGCATTTTAAAAAGTGTCATTATGAAAAGCAGATAAAAGTACAGTTGGCAATTGTGAGATTGGGAAATAAAACAAAATTATATGATACGTTGCAAATGATTATTCGGCGAAATAAAATTCTGCGAAACGTTGGTTGGCAAGTGAAAATCTGGCAAACAATTTTCGGCGAAAAGGCAGAGAACCGGTTTCAGTATCTGTCAAAATTCGTTGTGGGAGGTCGAGCCCACAATTTTTCGATACCGATTTGACAGTTTGAGTAGAGAATAGGACAGTTGGCAGTTTGGCGCGTGGCGATAGTTGAAACTAACGCCGCCATCTTGTTTTTAACCGGCTTCAAAAAAAAGGAACTATACCTACAATTTATAGTGTACTATTTTTACCTACCTTCTATAACTTAAGGTGGTAGCGCCAGGGTAGCGCGCGAAATTCAAATTTTCTTGCATTTTTGCAATTTGCAAGTCAGTGTCAGGTTGTATGTTCATTTAATAGCAACCTCAATAGTTAAGTAATTTAAAGTGGTGAATTTTGCGGTTTTTGATTCTTTATGAATCAAAATACAAATGTATTAATTACTACATATTAGTACAGATCACGACAAGCCAAGATCGTGCATTTATATGACACGGAACATAAAAACACAGCCACTAACAGATTTCTGTTGCAGGGATATCTCTGCAGCTAGGCTGCTGATACAGCGTGGGGACAAAGAAGTAGCTGTGGTTTTCGCCTCCACTTACATGCCCGAGGCAGAGGAGCCGCCCGCGTCTGACCTCGCCCGCCTCGAGACATTTTGCAAGAGCTCAGGGCTTGAGGTTGTCATAGGCGCGGACGCAATGCTCAAGTGACAAAAAATGCATTAGGTTCAGGAGCTCCACCGGATGGCAGAAATACTGTGGCAACATTGAATCCTGCTAACAAGCAAACAGGGTAAGGAAAGTACTGGCACAGCAGAACCCGACTGGGCCCGCTGTTCTTCGAAAACCCGATAACATACCACTTCACCAGAAGAGGCGTCGCGCTTCCTTATCGAAACTCACTTCCCAGGTTGCGCTTTCGCAGTAGTAGTAGCCAGGTAAGAGTGACTATACTAACGCCAAATCCCACCGACCGATCAGGCTGACCCCATTTCTCCTCAAAACTATAGAGAGAATCTGCGAGAGAGAGCTGAGGGATGGCGGTTTAAAAACATTCCCACTCCATGCAAACCAGCATGCATACAGCTCGGGTAAGTCCACTGAATCCGCTCTCCATCTAGTAGTCGGCCAGATAGAAGAAGCGATTCATCAGAAGGGCCACTTACCTGGGCACTTTTATAGATATCGAAGGAGCCTTCGATAAAACAAACTTCTCCGGCATTAGCTCTCTCGACACGGAGTAGAACAGGTACTGATAGACTGAAAAACACTACAATTTTGGGGTAAGAAGGTAACACAGCACACCACGATACTGGAGACATTCTACAAGGAGTTCCCCCTGGCGAAAGCAACAAACGATCGGATACCCAAACAGTTCGTATTCGATAAAAAATACAAAATTCAATTCCACGAAGACCACCGCTGCGAGGGATTAAGCCCCGTAGAGCTGCGGATCTTCAATGATAATTATGACAAAAAAAATTTATAACAAAACAGGTACTGGCACTGGAGCTGAAGTCTTCTCTGAGGATCATGGAGGTAGACGAGAAAGCAGCCCACGTGATTATGCATTGTCCAGTGGTTGCAACATACAGAGCAAAGTACTTCGGTAACCCAGGTACCCAGGTACTTTCCGCGAGATTGCCAGAAATATCAAGGCGCTGCTGGCCTTTTTCGGGGAGTTAGGGTGGATCGAATAGATTTCCCACCCGCATGCATAATACGCGCTTGGACGTGGAGTTGCGGACACCAGCCCGCTATACAATACAATACAATACTACTGTATTTTGGTTCTTACAGAATTATATTACGCAATTGCCTACACTATTTGCGCAACGGCGCGGCGGTAGAGCCCAAAAGGAGGGTAATATTTTGTTAAAAAGTTCCTTGTTTGGCAATGAGCAAAAGTAGGAATAGATGTTTCATGTAGAAGAGATTATATTGGAAATGCTAACGCAGCTAGCAGCTATGAACAATCTGAAATGAAGTCTGCCAGTGACTCGTAAACACTGAAATAAAGCACGAGTGAACATCTTGGTTCACAATGTTTCATCAAAACTCAACGTTTTATTTTCATCGGATAAAAGGTGGGTTAATTTTTTTTGGTCCGTTGACCATAAATATTTAGTTATGTATTTTAAATACAAATAAGAACCCACATGTTCAGAACAAACAGCAAGTCAATTATTTTATGATATTTTACAGCGTACTAACAAGGTCAAAGTGTGATAAGATAATACAATTTGATCGGTATCTGTTGTAATTTAGCAATTATAAACAAAATTTCAATTCACATTTCAAAATATTTGGCAGTATCATAGCAAAATCGGGCGGCGCACCTCGTCAGGTGAGCGGAGCCGCGCGGGAACAGGGCGCGCGCTTGTCGCATTCTACTTGGGGTCGTCGCAACACGTTTTCTTCTTCCGTTCTCCCCTGTCAGACGTCACGGCATCTTTTACTCATTTCTCTTACATGTCATTCCTCACACAATCCATCCATCTTTTCCTTGGCCTTCCTCTACATCCATCAACATTAATTTCCATCACATTTTTAGCAACATACTTTTTATCCCTCCTCATTACATGTCCATACCAAGATAGACGACTTCCTTTAAATTTTTCTGTAACCGGTGCCACTTTCAAACTTCCTCTAATATACTCATTTCTTACTTTATCCATTCCTATCACTCCACTCACTCCCATAAATCCATTTCAACATTCTCATCTTCGTTATATGCAGTCGTTCGTCATCCATATTTTTCACAGCCCAGCGTTCTGATCCATATACCTAGTACGGTACGACACAGGACTGGAGAGACCACCGAAATTGCAATACAAGTATACTCTTGGTTCTACTCAATTTCAGGCCAAAATTCTCCAGTCTTGGCCACCACGCCGCCCCGTCCGCCAATGTGCTCTGGACCTCTCCAAACAACTTATTGCGAAAATGTTTTACTTTACAAACATTCATTCGGCAAATGCTTCTCTCTACAAATGTTTCGCATCACAAAATCACGTTTAGGTACCTAACCTAAATAACAATTTATACAAAAAAAACAGCCGCAAAGTGATCATGAGTCATGAGGGTACGTTACATATCTAAAACTAAACGGCTGACTTAGTTGTTATAATCATTGTTAAAGTGCAAAATGCCTACGATGACCTGGCGCTGCCGGTTGATAACATGACGGGAATCACTGTACATTTTGTGACGGCGTGTTTTTGTTGTAACAATTCTTTTTGGGCAGTTTCGATGCTTTTACCGTACATTCACAAAGTTCAAGGTCATTTTAAATATCAATATTTTGTAATAAGGCATAGTCAACGTACCCCTGCTGCGCGGGGCTCTTATTTCTGTTTGCAGGCTTAACAGTAACCTATCACGAAGGGAATAGCGGGGCTATTGAGCGAGCGAAATTTTTGCATTGTATAAATTCAATCTCTTTATTATTTACAATCGCGTAGCCCATAATGTGTGAGTACTATGTACTAGCAAGCTATCATTCACTGGAAACCTACGTCTTTTCTTGACTTGAATGTGCCCTGGCGTTTGAGAGCATGATGGTGGCGCGTGTGTCGGATCATTTAAGTTCCCTTCAAAATGGTCGAGTTGAATGGTGCTGAATGCTGATCCATGCGTCATGTTCGTGAACGGGCGCTCTGTCTGTTGTGACTCATGGTCGTGGTCAGCTCTTAGTTGCCACGGCTTATTTATTACTTACTTTTAACGATACTTTTAACGTGCACATCTTGCTATATCGTTTTCACATATTGTACCTGCCATCTCAACAGGAATAATGTAAGGTTTTGTAACAATATTCTGATTTGAAAGAGTGTCCATGGAGTTTCTTGCCCGATCTTCTCCATAAAGATCTACGCTTTGGAGTGGACTACAACTACAGTACTTTCACAGTTATTATGCCTTGTGACTGGAACTGTAGCGTATTTTATTTTTGTCAGTGTTTCGGCAATCCAAAAGAGCCTGTAACTGGCCTACCTGAAATAAATGCTGATTGATTTAGATTTTTGATGACCTCACCATTCCCTTCGTGTTACTTTTATTAATTACTGAATTTCCTACGATATTCATCTAAATTAAATGGAGTAAAGGGCAATTTTTGTCACAATTGAACGCTAAAGATAAGTAACATATTTATTTTGAAGGATTAATACTATGTCGGTAAAAACACCTTCGCAAATAAAGCATTGATAAACGGGCTACCCAACACTAAAAGAATTTTTCAATTCGAACCCAGTAGTTCCTGAGATTACCGCGTTCACACAAACAAAGAAAAAAACAAACTCTTCAGCTTTATAATCTAGAAGACTATAGTATAGAAAAATAGCCTTTTTGCTATTTCATGAGTTTAAATCTTAGGAAATTGCGTATCTACAAGAAGTAAAACGGTTTTCAGTGAATTATTTGCCAAATTTGTTTTTGTAAAATGACCAATCGCGTTCGTGTATTTGCCAATCGTTACTTGTGAAATGAGTAAATTCATCTTCGACAAAAATTAAATAATTTACAGATTTTCATTTTCACCGGACACCGTTTATCTTATCTACTATGTATCTTTAGATACTTACCTAATTACCTGTCTTGGTAAGATTACGATGATTGTATTACCTTTCAAGTTGCATTGCTTGTGTCATTATTACACCAAGTTCGATCCCATTCCCGTGGGATATAATAAATAGAATAACTTAATCTATACCGTAAAACAGATTGATAATGAAGAAAACAAGGCTCGTCAAACAATCACACACAGTTTCCGATGAATATCACAAATTCACAATTATTCCCCAAATCACGTTCGCTTTTTAATTATACATACATTATGTACATACATGTATACCTATACATCCGTATGTATTTTGTTATGTTTATGTAGCAGTAGTAGTTAAACAAATAACATTTTTTTTTTTTGATTAATGAATTTGGAATCAATTCGTTGCAGACGGCTTGGATAAAATACTTATGGACTGCAAATCTAAGCGTGACCAGTGTGCTTTTATTTAAGTAAGTACGTTTTATTTTAAGCAGGCATTCATATAAATGTATGACATAGTGTTAGCTTAGGAAATTTCAAAATTACTTAATTAATTCGATGTCAATGTATTAGCTACTCATTTGATAGGTACTTTCATTTTTTAAAACAGGCCTAAGTACCTAACTAAAATTTCGGTACTCACCTGATTAATAAAAAAAGGCGAAATTACACGTAAATCACTTTGCTGAAACACTGACTGATTGAACTGATTCTGAAGGCAGACGTGCAAATACAAGGCATACAAGACTGTCTACCAGACTGCCCGAGTTGTAGCCATTCCTTTAAAGTTCGCAGCCTGTTATGGATGGAAACTTTAAACGTGTGAGGAAACCTTTCAATCCTTAAGCTATTTTCAATCTTACTCACCCAAATGTAGAGTCTGTATTTTATTGTATTCGCTTGCCTCTTACAGCGTTTAGCAGCGCGAATTCAATGAAATATAAATAGAACAATGCGATAGCGGGCATTTTGCATGAGTAAATGTTACCAGAATATTGTTTTCTTACCATCGCGGTAATATTATTGTATTATGTTACAACAGCATAAAGAATAACACCATCACACCCGTAATTCCCGAAAGGTTAAGCAGAGGAACACCCATAGAGCACTCTCATTTTGCCAGTTATGTTTTAGGCCGTAGGCCCGTGCTATAGGGGGCGAAGCATTTGCTAATGAAACAGGCACAACTGCAGACTTTTGCAAAATAATGCTTTGTTTGTCTACTTATTATATGAAAAGTTAATAGCCTTACATTACAGTACAACACTTCTTTAAAAACCAACCAACCTTACCGATTCATAAACTGGAATTATAAGTAGTACACAAAAAAAAAGAAACCTAAAAGTGTAAGAGAGTGAACAATGAGTTAAGTTTTTCAAATGGTAGAAATTAACATTTGTGTATGGCAACATTATTTTATTACATGTATTGTCGTCGGGTATTCCCAACACATAAAGGCTGACGGAAGTCAGGACTCACGATTGCCTAAGTTCTAATCTAGATTGATGATTATGATAGTGAAAAAATTCTGGGATTCAAGTTTTTACAACATTAGTACCTACTTATGTTGTACAATCTCGAATCTCAGACTTTGTACGCTTCTGTATGTTTGACATTCATTTTTATTCGAACGTAACTCGGACAAAATACGTTTTATATTTTTGTTTTGATGTTTGTATTCCCATGGGGATTTCCCATTAGATTCATTTCTAGTTTGGATGAAGACCACTTTCGGAGATACAGACTTGATCGGCAATAAAACCATTAACCAGCAATAAAACAACCAACTTCTGACTTTTTAGAAGATCCACTTCTGTAAGTGGATCTTCTCAAAAAAAAGTCTCTTTCTTTTTCTTTTAACTTTAAAAAAAAAAAAAATAAGAAAGAGGAAAAGGAGAGAAGAGTTAGAAAGTTTGAAATTCTCAAAGTCAGAAGTTTCTCATTCGTTTGACAGGTACCTACTTCACACAAGCCCGTGTGCCTGTTGGCTTTCCTCATCTCCAAAAATAACTGTCTTCCATTCAAACCTTTGTTCCCTATTTAATTCCAAACGGGACGGACGAGACGGGACGGGAGTCCAGACGTGCTGCAGGTTATCCCCCATACGTTGTCGATGTTCCACACATTCGCACGAAGCGCTTTGCTACATCTTTTATTATATGCACACAGCCAATAAGTGGAATTCCCTGTCTGCGTCAGTGTTCCCAAGTCATATGACCCCAATCTATTTAAGTCGCGAGTTAATAGGTTTCTTTTGGGTTACTTCTTCCATCCTCGATCTCATCTCTGTGTTCAGGACTTAATTGAGGTGAGTAGGCTCAATTAATATTAAAAAAAAACAATGGGTAGAATTTATAAAAGAGTTTCCTCCTCTTTCGTTATTTAATTAAGAAACTCTTGACAATGAAAGAAATGTCACCTTGATCTCTAAATAGGAAAGACTTACATCAATAAATTAAAGATTTTTATTTATACAAATAAATAAAACTGTGATTTGGAAATCACCGCTTTTTACTGAACGCATACGAAAGTATATGTATACGATAACTTAATTTTTTTTAAAATTAAAAACGGGTGGATCTTGGAAAAAGTAATAGAGTTCCGTGAAAAACAATTGAAGTCCTTGAAATTGTTAACAAAATCTAATTCAAATAGGGAAGTAATATTTTTTATAATAATTAACAGCTAGTCAAGTAAATAAATAAGTAGATTGTTCCATCTTTTGAAATGGATTTTAGCGCAATCGTATATTTCGATTTTAGTCTGTGTAAAAATGAGGATAGGTATTGGTCGGATCATATCTGATTATTATATGAATGTATATCTCTTTGCGAAGGAAAAACATATTTTTGTGCTTTGCAGTATTATCAAAAGAATGTTTCAAACAAAAAAATCATCTCTTTAAAAGTAATTCTTTGTTTCTTAATAATAATTGTTTTATTCTACTGACTAATTTAATACCTACCATACGTATTTTATGTCAGTATCATATTTACATTAATGCACTTACGTAACTATTTGTAAGCGCATAATATTTAACCGAGTCCTTTTGATGACATCACCGTAGTAAAAACAAATATGTATCGACATGAAAATAACAATTCAATAATACAGCAACATATTCAATGTCTATATTTGTTTCACAAATACCAAACGACACCTAATTTAATGCCCGAATATTATTGTGTGCTGATTGTGCTGAACCGATCATCAAACATCCAACACTGCTTTACTTAGGCTTCCTGGCATTTCCATAAACAATATTTTTAAGTAACTGCATTAATAATCTATGCTAAATAAAATATAATAAAACCGAAAAGCTTGTTTGATTTTTTGAACGCGCTCATCTCCGGAACTACCGGTAGTCGGATTTCAACAATTGTTTTTGTTTTTTTTTTCCTTTTGTATCTGCAATCAGTCTTGAGTAAATGAGTACTCTAGGCAGATGAGGTAAGTGACTTTGACAGTTGGAGTGTTCCCTCCACTCTCCAACCAGACCAGCTACTCAGGTGTAGCATGTATTTATGTATATTACGCTATTTTTTTGCCTTACTTTACCATTATTGTACCAGATATATGCTCAGCCAATAATCAGCCTCTTCTTGAGGTGTTCTTGCCCAACCTTGGTTCCTTCGGAGGTGGTACAGCTACCTGGGGTCTGGTATATTGCTCTAAGAGGAGTAAGGTTGAAGCTGAAAGAGTGAGCTATTCAAGCGGGGCTTATAAAGTGTTGTAATGCCAGGTTTGGATCAGTACATTTAGCTTACTAGCGGCCCTACGGAACATTTTGCCTTTGATAACCCAATTTTACACTACGACCCCTAGGTGCCGAACCAAAAGAAAAAAAATATCCAGAAAAACAGCGAAGCAAAAACGAAGTAAAAGCTGTAGGTAACGCGACGCGGTGGCGTGGGCGAAACCGATGCATTTAATCGTATAGCAAATATTTGTAACCATATTTTTTGTGTCATTATTCACCACATTGTTTTAACATTCGTCTTTCAATAAAATGCAATAATTCGGCAAATTGCTCACTGGTTTGAACAACGTCACAATTAACTACAGGCCTACAGGGGAAGACCCATCAATATCTAAATATATATCCTGTGCTGCCTTATACCTATTTTAATTTCTACCATTTGGTAGAAATTTAAAGTAATTACTGAGTTTTTGCAGAAAAATACAACACAACAACACGTGCAACGTGAGTGCATGTACACTTCAACTAACTTATCTGTGCAGGTGGGATAAAACAGAACTAAAATAAATGTACCAAGTTTGATATACCGATGCGTTTTGCTTGATAAGCAGCGCCACCTTGAACTGCACATTTAAAGTGGGTATTATTAAATTTGCGTATAAATAAAATAATGTATAATTTGATAATGTACGTACCTAGACCTACATTACTACCTTAATCTGTTTTCTAATCTAATTCTTTCTATGTACTGGGTTGTTGGTGATTTGGTTTTGTATTCCAAGGAAGTCATGATTCAGGAAGTTATTTAACCTGAAAAATATACGATTTGGTAAAAAAAATTAGGTCAATGACCGGAGTTTACTTGAAATATGTAGGCTTTTTTGGGTTAACTTTACAGAAATATCACCTTTTTTTTCTTTTCGTTTTAATCCATCGATAAGTTCAAGTGTGTGTATGCAAAATGGAAACAGCATTTATTCGCAGACTCTCATAATAGTCCGATAGGACGGCAGCGGAATTTCGACACGAGTTATAGGTACACGGCCGGATAGATCATGCGCAGGACCAGCAGCTTCACGTGGTTTCCAAAGCCACTCAAGGGGTATCACCCTATGTAAACTTCTAAATTCCAGGCAAAACCTTAGATGTAACACATGGATACAATACAACATAAAAAATCATTATCTTACCAAGATAGTAAGAAAACATTTTTCTGGCAATATTACTTAAAGCAAAATGCCCGCTATCATTATTTGTTCTATTTATATTATCAGAAGTTCACAATACTGAATGCCATATGACTCATACGTTAACAATAAAATACAGACTTTGAGTTTTAGTCAATACGGTTGAAAATGACTAGTCAGTGATGAACGGACATAACTGTTTTACCAACACATAGGTACTACCAAATCCGCGGTTTTTGCTAAGGAGTTGTCGGAGTGACTCAATCAATGGTTCGCTGTCTGTTCCTATCTTCTTAATACTTCGCGATCAGAATTCAGTTGTTATCCATCTGGACAGTGGCGTGGTGGTCGACTAAAAAATTGAAAATAATCGTTTAAAAACAGTGATTTTATATCAAAATCTCATATATTATTGGGTGAGTTATTTCGAAGTTTGTTTATTTGAATAAAACTAATGTTTGAACAGGTGCCTCCACTCCGAAGTTACTTTTTGTAGAGAAACGTTTGCAAGAAGTGTGGGTGGGAAACAAAGCGTAGGTACTTGGGCACGGGGTGGAAGGGAGAGGGATACCGACGCGAAAACAGTTACCACTTACAGTTACCTACTTACCAGGGGCCTTAGTCTGCTATTGCAATAGTGTCAGAATGGTCTATCATTGATTTAATAAGGCCCCTAGCCCACGGCGTATTGAAGCGCGTTCGAAACTCGTTCGACGTGCGTACAAAGGGTAATTCGTCTGCGCGGGGCCTTATTAAATCAATGATAGACCATTCTGACACTATTGCAATAGCAGACTAAGGCCCCAGTTCAGTACATCATTCTGAGCGGTCAAATAAAAATTTTCATCGGTTATTAAAAAAAAACAGCTGTTCCATACATTTTGACCGTGTAAGTAGGTATTGCACTTTTGTAGGAAACACCAATTTTTTTTTTTTTAATAATCCATAAAAAATATCTATGAGGTGTGGGGGGCCAGAATGATGTACTGAATAGGTACGTGGTAACCATTTACGGGTCGGTGTCCCCCCTTCCAGGTTGGAAAATATAGGGTGACTGGTAGTTAGTGATTAAACACGTGGTTGTTCTCATGATTACATAAACTTTCTCAAAGAAACATTTGTGTTTATACTCATTCACTATCACAATAACACAATAGCCGTATGAAATTCGCCCGGTGCGCGGGTGCTCTGCCTAGTTCCTAGCTAGCTTACCCACTGTTATACGGTACGATAGTAATGAGACAGAACGGCGTCACGCGACTAACAGCTGATACAGGCGCGCGCGCGCGAATTTCATACGGCTGTTGTGTTATTGTGATAGTGAATGAGTTTGTATATAAATGTTTCTTTGGGAAAGTTGTTTGTTATCATGAGGAAAATCACGTGTCGGCCAGTTCGGTCACTAATTACCAGTCACCTATAATTTACCAATTGGTGGGCAACAACGAATGTATTCTATAGTAACAGCAAAAGCCGCAAAAGTTATCATGTTGCAAAATGTTGCTCAACAAAAAGTAACCAGTGTGGATGTACAAAATGAAAAATGTTTCAATGATTTGCATCATTCAAAATTACGTCAATGATGATGAAATGAGTTAACAGCCTATATGAAATAGTGGCAGAATTTTAGACGGGCCATTATTTTGTTAGGAACTTATTTGAAGCCTGGATGCCAATATGGCACATTAGTAGAGTTTTAGATACATACAAATATTCTGCATATTTAACTACGTCAAACTTTCAAACCTGTGCGACAGCCTCTTCCTCAAATGCGATGGTACCTTGCTGAGCATGGAGTCTTAGATTCAATTCCATCTACAGATTTCGCTAGTATCACAGTAGGACTCGCCCTCTAGCATTGTACTTAAGAGCGGCCAACCCGTCATACTGTAACGCTCGTACGTAATTATGCAGTTGTTATCTTTGATTTTTTTGAACTATTAGGTATTTTGTGTACTATATCTAGGTTTCTATGGTAGCAAAAAAAAAAAAAAAATGTACAAACAAATGCAGCATAAGCCTCCAAAAATTGTATTTGTACATAATATTTGTAATAATTGTACATAATGTATCTGCCTGCCCGTTATTCAGGGAAAACGGGCGACATACCTATCATGTTAATGTATTTATTTAAATGAAAGACTATAATATTTTTTTTTTATTATGATATTTTTGTATGACGTACCTACTTAGTGCATTTACGAAGTATTTTCTTTGTTCGATAGTTCGTTAGCTTGTTCTCATTCACGAAACGATGGCGAAGCAATTCAACTGAAAAGTCATAAGTCTCATTCATTAGAATCATCACCAGTGTGGATCGGTAGAATGTAGGTATGGAGTAGAATGTTCCATCTATCCCAACCAGTAACGATCATTGGAATAAAACTAACCAAGTAATACCAGCGGGGATGTGTCAGTCAGTCAGTAGGGATATATGGAACGGGGCTTTTCCCGTACTTATACGTAAGTGATGTATGTATCATAAATACGAACAGAAATAAGATAAACACGTTACATTTCTGAACATGCTAGCCGGTTTTAGTTTGAAACTGATGCCTTTTTTTTTTCGAATGGCAAATCATCAAATAACCCCTCCCGCTCTGGGCTGAGCAGGAGGGAGTGTCAGACTTTTACTGACTAAAACCCATCCATGTTCCTTCTTTTGCCCTTTGTGTTCAAGGGCCGCGGTATCTCTTTCGAACAGTCCCGCAGCCCTGGCAGGCATCGGTCCTTTCGGACCCCTTCCTGTTTTCTGACATCTTTTTGAGGCGCGCGTGGGACACGGACGCGCCGTCTTATGACGACACGGCCTGTCGTCATAAGACGGACGGACGGCAAGCTAGCCCATAGCTCACCGTCCACAGGCTCACAATGGTAGCACCCGGGCGTTTCCTCCCGCCCGATTCGGTGCAAGAACCTCCCGAAATAACCGTGTCCGGTGAGGACCTGCGTCAGGCGGAAGGTGAGGGCGCCGTGGCGCCTCTCTAGCCACTCCTCAAAGAGGTGACTTATCGCCACTGTTGTGGCGATACGGGGTTGCGACAGTCGCTCTCTCCATGTCGCCATGAGATCGCGCCGGAGGTCTGTCCGCTGAGCGACGATTTGCCGCGGTAGCGGAGTTACCCCCCGGCGTAGTGCCTCCACGCGCCACTCATACAGGCGCGCGAGGACTATCGCCTCCAGATCCCATGGCGGCAATCGGTCAAGGAGGCTTGCCGCCTCGCCGGAGATCGTGCGGTATCCCCGGACCAGCCTTACGGCTACCACCTTTTGGGGCGCGTTCAGGTAGTGGGCGGCTCGCCGCCTCAAAAAACGCGCCCACACCGGGGCCCCGTAAAGGGCCATGGACCGCACGACCCCCACGTAGAGCTTCCGGCAGGAGGCGTTGGATCCCCCAGGTTGGGCAAAAGCCGCTTGAAGGCAGCCCCGGCCCGTTCCAGTTTGGGAGCCAATCGTCGGAAATGCTCCACGAAGTTCCACTAGCTATCGAGGACGAGACCTAGGTACTTCAACGTCGGCTCGACGCCGATGGGAACCACCCCTACCGTCAGCATAGATCCCGACGGTGGCGCATTCCGAGGCCCATGAAAGCACATGGCCTCGGACTTGTGCAATGCCACCTAGAGACCCAATTGCCGGATCCTCTCCACGACTATCGCAACCCCGCGTGTCATTAGCTCGGCCGCCGCCTCGTGCGACCTCCGCTGTGCCAGCACCAGCGTGTCGTCGGCGTAGCAAACTACGCTGACGCTGTCAGCGAGGTCGGCGCGCAGCACCCAGTCGTAACCGTTGTTCCACAAGGGCGGCCCTAGAACCGATCCCTGTGGAGCACCGCACGACATATCTCGCCGGTTCCATTCTCCGCTGCGACCAGGGTAAATGACATACCTGTCCGACAGGTAGTCGGCGGGAACTGGCCTCTCTGAAACTGATGCCTGACGTAAATATTTATGAAATTATAAAAAACAAGGTTTAGACTGGATTTTATCTCAGTTTCCGTCCCGAGTCCCGTGCGGGGGATTCATTTTATCTACATCGTTTCCGGATCATCAACTATTTAGGTATATGTGAGAAATCGCGTCGAATGGCTAACAAACCTTTTTAAAAATCAAAATCAAAGCATTTATTTCAAGTAGGCCAGTTACAGGCACTTTTGAACTGTCGAAACAAAGATAACAATGAAATGTAGCTACAGTCCAAGTCTCAAGGCATAAAAACTGTGAAAGTACTGTAGTGTCTGTAGTTGCCGATTCCCTAGCGTAGATCTCTATGGAAAAGAACGGAAATATCTAAAAATGTAGATATTTCCTGTACAATAGGAAGAAGGAAGTAGGATTATCACAGTCACAGGCAATTTACAAACAGTCATTTCCTTCCAGTTCTGGGAGAAAGCCCGCGAAATTAACATTTTCTTACGTTTTTGCAATTTTCAGGTTGTATGTTAAAGATTGATTGATTTGCCAGCGAAACGAATATGTATTTATAGAATTATAATCATTTGCAGTGTCTAGTGCCATGAGCGGCGATGCGGAAGTAGGCGCGGGTGGCGTGGGCGTGCAGGTGGTGCGGCTGGGCGCTGGGGACGCGGGCACGCGGCGCTACGACCTGGACGAGGTGGCGCTGCGGGCCTTGCTGCTGCGCCCAGACGTACGCGACCTGCCCGCCGTCGTGCTTAGCGTGGCCGGTGCCTACCGCGGCGGCAAGTCCTTCATCCTCGACTTCTTCCTCAGATACCTCAACGCGCCTGTGAGTATTGTCAACAAACTGAAATGCAAAAAAAAAAAAAAAACCAACCCCGGAGAGAGCGCAGGAGTTACATCACCTAATCCCAGCATCGCCTTTCACTACCTACCGGACTACAAGACTGGACACATTGCAGGGTAATCCGCACTTGATTGGGATCGCGACTAGTCGTACTCAGCTAACCAATGTATGGAACTCTAGGCCAGCGTCTGTGTTCCTTTCTTCCTATAACCCGGTTTGAAGGCTGTCCTTCAAACCATGAGTGAACGCCGTGAACAGGTATGTTCAGGGCAAGCTCTTCCCACGCTTTCCATCAGCCGTTATCGAGGTTTTAAAGTCCTAAGTCAATATAAATATCTATACTAAATGATTTCATTTATTAGCGTTCCAGTCAGCTGAGTGGCGAATGGCTGGGCACAGAGGACGAGACACTAAAAGGATTCCACTGGAGAGGCGGCGGCGAGCGGGATACCACCGGCATCCACCTGTGGCCGGAGCCCATCATCACCACCATGCACACCGGTGAGAAGGTGGGTAACACATTTAGTCCCTTGAAGTTGAAATGATCCATGTTAAGTTTATTAGATTCTTCTTTTCCGTGCGCAGTTTACCTTCACCGTTTATGTATCTATGGGCAATTTATTATGTTTTTAGTGCTCAAATTCTGCACATTAATTCACTAACGCTTGATGTCTGACTGATTTGCGTAAGCCTGCTGACCACTTATTCAGTCTTCAGCGGCAGGTACTTAGCTATGTGGTTGCAGGTGGCCGTGCTACTGATGGACACACAGGGCACCTTCGACTCTGAGAGCACCATCGGGCAGAACTCCACCATCTTCGCGCTATCGACCCTCATCTCGTCCGTGCAGATCTACAACTTGTCCGGTAACATTAAGGAAGATGATCTGCAACACTTACAGGTATGCCTAATGTAAAAACCACTCAAAACCGATGTCATTAGTTGTCTAAGCAAGACAACAGTGCAACCACGAATCGTGGTGGTCATGTTACTCCCTAGAAATACTTGTTTCGGCACTTCTTTTCCCTAACTAAATACTAAGAAGTGGCTAAGGACGGACGTTTATATAGGAGAACTGTCTATTGTTATTTTTTGACGAAAGACAGTGTTGATTCTCAGCTTATTTTGAATTCATTACTTTTGATTTTACAATTATTGACGGGATTTTAGGTACGAAAAACAGTATTCTGACTAAAAAAACATTGTCTGTTGTTGGTGTCTGGCAGCTGTTCACGGAGTACGGCAAGCTGGCGAGCGATGCGCAGGGCAAGGCATTCCAGACGCTCCTATTCTTGGTTAGGGACTGGATGAACCCCTATGAGCACGCACACGGCTTCGACGGCGGCGCTGCGCTGCTCAACAAGAGGCTTCAGGTAATACTACCTATTAAGTGAAGGTAGGCTTTATTTACTATATTATAGGGCTGTTTGTACTGAGTGGTTCAGGTTGTGCGTTTTCTATCAGTGAGTTAGTGACTTTAAGATTGTTAGTAGGTAATGATGACTCTTTGATAACGATTCTGTATAGGTTTTAATCAATTTTTTCGTCACCAGTCCAATCCGAACCAGAATGCGGAACTGCGTGAGGTTCGTGAGCACATCAACTCAAGTTTCAATCAGATCAAGTGCTTCCTCATGCCGCATCCAGGCCTAAGTGTTTCCAAGCGAAACTTTGCTGGATGCATTCGTGGTGAGTTACTACGATGAATAAGTATGGTTTGTTGAAACACTTCCCTAACGGAATATAACTGACGAAATGTGGCTATACAAAAGATGCACTGCGACCTGAGTGATTCTGTTATGTGTTCGTTTTTTGTGTAGACTTGACCGAGGAGTTCAGATTAAAACTTCTGGAGCTGGTACCTTCACTGTTCGATCCGGAGCACCTCACTCCGAAGCTCATCAATGGCGAGCGTGTCCGGACTCAAGACTTGTTTGACTACTTCCAGAAGTACGTCGATATCTTCAACAGTGATGATGTGCCAGAGGCAGTCACCATTTTTAAGGTACTCGGATAATTAGAAAAAAAATTACTTGCCTGATAATCAATTCAGTTTGCGATTCACTAAGTTTTGAACTCAGTTGACAATGCATTTGCCAATCATTGATATTAATTCATACAAACGAGGGCCCCATATGCAAGCCCTGTGGTACACCTGGCAGTTTAAAAATTGACTTAGATATAAATCCTTGGACAACTACTACTTGTGTGCGATTCATCAAATAAGATTCGCACAAACGTTGTAATGGCTTATGAATATCCATGCCCAGTGTCTTACTCAGAACAAAACTGTGATCAACAAGATCAAAAGCCTTACCGTATCCGGTGAACTAACCGTGTACCTCTACTCGTTCTTCTTTTCTTAGAATGGAAACTATACCTTTTACCTATTTGTAGGATGCTGGAGTATTTATGCATCCATATCTACTTGGTTTGATTTAGTAAGGGCAGTTCTAACATTCCATACACTGAGTTAACATGATCAGAATAAAATTCACGTTCTTTTAAAGAATTATTAACATTTTTGTGATTAACTGTCATTCTGTAGCAAGCTGCTATCACACTAATAGCCATTACCGTGATTGGTTTTTTACAAAAAGTTCACCGACGCCTAATAATTACGATGGTTGTTAAATGTATGTAGTGGTCTGAGGTCTAACACTCGGTGTGCAATATATCATAGCACTCGTTTGACAGGCGACAGCGGACGCTTGCCTGTTAGCAGCGACGCGCGCGGCTCGCTCGCTGTACGCGGCGCGCATGGCGGAGCGTGTGTGCGGCGAGCTGAGCATGACCGCCAGCAGGCTGGCCGCCGCGCACGCCGCCGCGCGCGCCGACGCCGAGCACTGCTTTGCGCAGAAGAAGAAGCTGGGCTCGCAGCAAGACGCCGACATGAGGCTAGCTGAACTTACCAAGGTATGACTTCGACGATGACTCATGGTATCATGATTTGATTTATACAGATAAGTTGGATTTTCTTGCACCAACTTCTGCGAATGATGCACACGCATTGGGGGCCTTTGTAACTTTAACTTTTTTTTTTTCAGTCAAAGCGCATTGCTGAATTTATAATGTGAAACTTCCAAAAATAAAGAAGTTTAAACATTGATTGTAGACGTCTAAGGTGTGTCATCACTTCAACAAACATATCGCTATAAATGCGACGCTTAGCTTTAAGTTCAGTCATAGCAGAAATGCGTAACCCTCATAGCTATGTTCACTAATTGGCAGGAGCTGGACGGATGTCTGTCTCAATACATATTGGAAAACGAAAAGAAGGTTCGAGAAACAATGTCTCTCGCCAGAAACACTTACGACGCCGCCGTGAGCAGCGTGTGTGGGGATTTCGCTCGTATCTGCCTACATCCGCAAGAACTAGAGGACCTTCACGCCGAGGCAGGTCTAACGGCATTCTCGCTCTTCGACGCGGCGAGAGACGTGCCGGATGATGAGGAGGATGACCAAAGAGAAGATTTAGAGAAGGTGAGGTCATTTATTTATACGCTCTGACTTGGTGAAAACTGGACTTATTAAAGCAGTTTTCAATTCTCGTTTCAAATATACAACAGGCACACAGGTATTTTTGCCTGTTTTACGCAACAGAACCCAGGGAATACCCCATCCTTAGCATTTTTGTTGATATGCTTCAGTGCCTATGTCTATGTCCAACAATCAGGCAGTAAATCTAAACATACCTACAAAGTCTACACAAATAATGAGACATAGAAATCCAATACATAATAGTAGTTCAGTAGCAACTAACAATAATAATGAACATCACGAACATTGCAGAGTTTGCAGCAGAAATACCAGTACTTAAGCGCCGTCAACGATCAGAACAACAAGAGCGCTGTGTTAGCGGCGCGAGACGCCTACGTGGCGAAGATGAAGACCGAGATGGATCAGGCGGGCGTCAGTTCCGACAGGCTTCGCGCACAGCATGAAGAGGCACTACGTAATGCAGAGGCACGTCTGGAGGAGCAGAGGAACCGCCCCTCGTGCCACAACGATGACCCCTTCGTGCAGCACCTGCTTGAAGTAGGTTCCCCTGTAGCTGTAGCTCCGCCAGCGCGCATTGAACACGTGCTTAAGGCCGCCGAGCGCTGCGTACGTAAAGAGGTCCGGAGGTTTGGACGCAAACTGGGATTCTAACATCCCCCGGTATTTCAGAGATAAGTGGGCTTGTGGATCAAAATTGTTATCGCACACCCTAACTTTAACTTTCTACTTTTCCTATGTGTAAATTATTTCATCGATCTATTGAAGGCTGTTCGCAAAACGGCGAAGTTATCGGCTGTTTGTTTTGAAATGTTTTCTTTTATTAATGTTTTTAACATGCTTTCATTAGATTCACCTGTAATTAACTGTAAACAATCTTAAAAGCCAAATTTGATCCACTTCCCGGTTTTCGATTGAGCTGAAAATGTGCATACATGTTTAGTTTGGGTGACAATGCACGGTTAGCTAAGTGATGTAATTCTTAATCATATGACAGAACCGCAAAAATGGCGGACTTGTTATTTTCATGCATGATAAATATTAAAATATGGGATCAAATTAATGACGCCACTCAAAGCGAGTTTATTAGTTTTTTAAACTACATATAACATTTTGATTGGTCAAGAAGTTTGATCATGTTTCCCACATTTTCAAAGAACTCGATTGGCTCCTGATCCATCTCAGCAAGAGCACTCGAATATTATGCCTCTTTTGCAATATCCTTCTTGCATCCATCATCATATGGAATAGACTAACATAATTATGTGATGTCAATTTTTTAACTAAAAGTCGCGATCACTTAATCACAAAGTCAAGACGAATCTGCATCCGTTCGCTTGTTTAGGCTTTAGAAGGTAGCATTACTTATGGGCAGACATTCAATTATTTACGAGCGATAAACGGGACAAGACGAAGAAAATCGTAATCCAATACTGTGTTACTATTTAGTATCAAATCGTTCTGTCTAGTGCCACTCGCGCGCTTGTCAGGTAACATTCGTGTGTCAACATCAAAAATATTCGGATCAAAATTTTTGTATGAAAATATTCCCAATATCCACTCTTTAAGTTTTTTAAATCTCTCTGCTTGGGTTGCCAGCCAAGTAAAATAAATAGCTTTTATTTATTCATTGTTATTATGTTTGCGCGACTTTGTGTCAATCGTTAATTTGTATATTTTTATAATTTCAGTCGTCAGTATTTCTTAAATAAATGGTAACACTAATCTTTGTGTATTTTTTTTAAATAGACAATTATAGTATCACCTGATTTATATCTGAACTCGCTAAAAGAAATGCAACTGAAACGTAGCTGGTATCACAGTTAAGTTACAAACAACCATTATTTGAGGTTTCATCTTTTTAAACACTTGATAACTTAAAAGGTAATTAGGTAGGTTATAATTACAAAACAAGCAGGTACGTCAGACGCGGGCAGCTGCTCTATACTGTTCATGTCTTCAGTTCATATCTTCGCTAGCTATCGTCATCATCGCTCCCAAAGAGGAAAATATATTTTTATCATCTTTGCCTTGATCTCAGTTTCCATTCTTGTTTGCTTTACTTGTTATAACTTTCAGGAAATCCAAAGTTTGTTTGAGGAATTCGAAAGGGCGAATAAAAACAACAAGAAAATGGCCATGCAAGCGGCTGAGCACAAGTACAACAACTACATAATGTCGGCGTGGGGCCCGCAGATGTGCTGCTTCCACCCGCGAGCGCTCAAAGACTTACATGATGCAGGTGTGGAGGAGACGATCGCAGAGTGCCTCGTAGAGAGAGGTGAAGATGATGAGGACGACGAATACAAGGAAGAGGTGCTTGAGGCAAGTCCTAACGCGCATTTGGTCTTCTTAGATACTTTTTTACCCACTCTTTTGGGTTATTCGACTTTGCTCCCCCAAATTGTCCGAATCCCACTAAGGGGAAAAATTGCTGGGACAGAGGAATAATCCCTGCAGGGAATGAGTTACCTACATTAACTTATCCCAAGGGTCCTAAAATGAAAAAAAAACCAACCTAAATTTAAAATTCTTAAAATGGTCTTTGTGGTTATAACACAAAGTCCATTTTAAGAGTTTTAAATTTTTAACGTGATTCATATTATGATTCTGATAAAGCAGCCATTTTAGGCCCCCAGCTTGGGCATATTTCGACGATGTCACTTTTCACTTCACAATAATTGACTACGTAAGTACCACTCGCCGTACCTACATTATCTAAGTAGATGCCTATCTGTTTCACAGGCGCTTGAAAAACGTTTCAACGAACTGATTACGGTGAACGAGTACAACAACGAGCGAGCAGTGGAGCAAGCTGTCTGGTATTACTCGATGAGGATGGGCAAGATCAGAGAGCCCCAGTCATCGGGAAACCTTTTAACTCAGATCATCAGTCTCTTTGCGAAGAAAGAGACTTGGAAGCCCAGCCAAAATGACCATGAAGTTTGTAAGCGTGACGCGATAGATGTGTTCAAGAAAAGGCGGCGCGGCACTGAATACCCGGATGACAAATATTATATGGATCTTATCAAGGTATGCGATTCACGTTCATCTTTTCGGCTTTGCGACGTTTTCAGGGAAAAAAATTGCAAACGCAATAAAAATAAAGCTTGCTTTAAAATATGTGCACTTCTTTACATAGTATAAAACAAAAGCGCTCCCGCTGTCTGTACGCTTAGATCTTTTTAACTACGCAACGGATTTTAATGGAGTTTTAGCAATGTTATCCATATGAACCTTCCTCATGAATCACATGAGGAAGGTTCATATGGATAACATTGCACGCGTGCGAAGCCGTTCCGGGTCGCTAGTATCTTCGTCATCTACCTATCTTCAATCCTGTCAAAACAGACATAATCAAAGAAAACGTCATTACTAAATAGGCACATCTGAAAACTCCATATTATTATATCATAAATACTTACCCACCAATTTTTTATTTTGTTACAGACGATCGACGTAGCGTTTAAAAACCAATAATTAGGTACGTGCATCACACATTTGCTGAATTTATAGCGCAACCTTTTTATTACCACGAACTACATTTTAAACTTTCGTGCGTCGACCCTAGCGTTGAGAATCCAACAGCGAGATAAAACCGCACTGTTGAATTACTAACTCTAGGCGCCTACTTGAGCCACAGGTTAAAAATCCTTTGAGCGGCAATAAACGTCGAGTTTAAATAGAGGTCGAGCGAAGGACGAAGGACTTGCAGTCACACCAGACGCACCCGAAATTTACCTCTTCGGACAGCACAAGCACTGACTGTATTTGAATTTAGAATGATGATGAGAAATACCAAGTTTTGGAACCATAAACTAGAAAGGTTTTATTGCAACGGAACTCAAACTTTGTCGTGAACACTTTAATAATTGTTGTTTAACTATCTCGAGCATAATATAAACGATGGATTCTTTATTATTAATATTTATAGAATAATATTCAGATACATTTTACTTTTTAATTATTTTTTATTACTTAATATAAACACCTATTTAGGTTAAAGCTATTTTTTTATTTTAAGTGCCTGAATTAAATAAGTATGTATTACTAAACATGTATTATGTATTATTTTACTTGTCTGTCAAATAGCACATCCTTACCTCCAAACTACGCTAAGTGAAAAAATGTCTATAGATAGATTTATGTTATATGTAGAGGTAAATCGTGTCTCTAACTAGTTCTGTTCTTATAGAACTTATAGAAATCGTTCCCCACAACTTTTAAATAGGAAAAATATTTTCCTACTCAAGGCACAGAACCCTCGGTGTGCAAGTCTGTCCTACACTTAGCCTGTTTTATTTCTGATGGTCAGATATTTTATCAACTTCCCAAATGAATCTAGAACAGCACTACGGCATAAATTTTAAAATTAAATTCATTAATAAATTTGTATAAACATTAATAGAATTAAAAAAAACACGAAACGAGGCGAAAATATCCCAATGTAAAAAAAAACACAATATCTTAATGTAATCAAAACGCATTTAATATTTAGAACATCATGCTAATTTAAAGTTTTTTTTTACAAAACAAAACTTTTTCTAAACGGCAATAAATAGCATATTTTTAATTCATTGCGATATCAAGTCTAATAAAAGTACAAATTCTTGTTTCTGGTTAGCTTAAGCCGAAATACCTACTTACGTAATCGTAAAATAGTGTTCATATTATGTTCCTTTTTTACTTATAAATGTTGCTATATAAATTAACTTGTAGAAGCCAGGGCAGGTTTTGTATGAAATGCGCATCATTGATCGTCAACATTTATCACAGACTGCCCAAACGTTATTGTTGACAAAAGAAAATTTATTATTTCAGAGAAGATATTATATAAATACCATATTACACACATTGCTCGTCAAATCAACTAAGTACAGTAATCTAAACTTCTGTGCATTTAAGGCTTATTTATGACTCATAAAACTATAATGTATTTATTAAAAAAAATGCATGACAACGACCTATAACTAGCAACATTTATAAATACTAAACATCAGGTAATGTCCCGACAGCGACACCTAAACGGAATAAAAATTGAGCTCTAATTTCGGTAAGTCCATAGAAAATTGTGGTATATATTATATTATATCATATCCTCCGCAACATCGCGTGATTATTCTCATTTTTTTCTGACGCCGAAGGCGTACACAATAACAAAAATATTCCTTTTGACAGCTGTCTGATACGACGACTGACAACTCGTAAAGTCGTAAGTTGCAGCCGTTTCTACCACTGCTGTCGAGGAGACAAAGATACAGGAAAAATCTAAATCGTCCGTGACTCTGTGGATACATGTTATCAATACACTTTATGGGTGTTAACATACCTTGCTGATTTTCTTTGATATCAGCATTGACATTTAGGAATTTACAAAGCTAATCACAGCAGTACTTCGACACATCAAAAACACGAGTTAAAGCACCTGTCCCAACGCCGACGAGGAAGCGTCTATCTATGGAACAACATCTGGCTCAAGAAAATTACAAAAGATTTAGAGCGGTTTCTGAATAGCATATTTTTGTGCACGTATAAACTCTTCTAGATTTAGGCTGCTTTTCCACCAGAGATGAGCGAGGATGCGTAGCGACGGATGTCTGTGGAACTAACCAATCACATAGCTTGAATCCCTCAAGCTGTGAAAAATAAGCTACATTAGTTGGTTAGTTTCACACACATACCTCGCTACGCATCGTCGCGTCGCTCATCTCTAGCTCGCGCTAAACACGCGCGCCTCATTCTTCAAAAAACCGAACCCAGCGTGTTCGCGCAAACCGGTGGGTTCAGTCAGACAGAAGCAGTATGTCAGTATATCTCGGGGCTCCCGTTTATCCGAGCTTATGAGCGCATCAACGCTCGTAAGAGTTGCGCGTGTCAAAAGACGCGCGTACACGCGTCTACACGCGCTTCTAAAAACGAATTTATAAGCGCCGAAAATACGCTAATATGTAACCTCCCTTAGGTTCCGTCTTGTTTGATCGCTGACAATTCACACAAACAAACAACTCGTTTTTAGTAGCTATCTCTACTCGCTTCTCCGAAGTGTGACAGGCGCCCTAACAACCCTGCAGTCACTTTTACAATCGCTTTTCTGAAGCTTTATTAACAATTAACAGTCACTTGGTATTTTATGCGCGTGTACATTGTATATATTACAGTTTTATCATAATTATTACAATAGTTTTCAACGAAATTAATAATAATAGAACGTTAATGAAATAAATTAGAACTAAACACGTTAAAGTCTAGGCGAAACATTTTAATCTACATTAGGTATATCACCTTGCTTGCTATTGAAGACTTATCTCGTATTTGAAAAACGCGGAGCAAAGTATAAAATGTAAATTAAATTGCAACCTCATTAAGCATTTCCTTTGCCAAAACATAGTCACTAAAAATACTGAAACGTTCACAAGTTGTGCTTAAAAATAATAATCGAGAGCGTTATTATAACATTTTATTATGAAATTCCTTCCTTACATATCAAAATTATCAAATGAGTTTCTAATATTAAACCTCTGAAACGTTAGGCTAGCTAACTTGCTCGACCCACGTTCAGTCACAGACCTTGATTGATGAGAAGATTGACGAACTCCGTCAAAATGCCGTGTTATTTATAACTTAGAAGCATTTCCCATGAATGAAAGTCAATTTGTTTATTAATCAAGTTCTTTAAGTTAACATAGACGCGGGACATTCGATACCACCAGATAATGCTGATCATTTTCCTTTATCTGAACTGAAACTAAATTTCATTAAAATAGATGGTATAGTGAGCCGTTCAGCGCAAAACAAAATGAATATCCCACCTCCCAATGCTCTAATTTCCGAGTCTTTTGAATATTACAGAAAATACCTATGAAATATGTACTTGAATATGCGATAAATAAGAACACAATGAAAAGTGTAAATAAGATTCATAGAAGCGTTGTATTGTGTTGCTGTCTTCAATAAATTATTATTTTCCACAAGCCAGTTAGGTATATTGTATTGCTTTAATACTCATTACCTATAGAAGCAGATAATATAATATCCGCTGAGCACCTGCATTCTTTGATGCCGATTATAGGAATTTGAAGTAACGTCAGTGCATTGCGCGTGCTGTTGAAAATTCAACATTTAGGGCTGAACCGACGGTTGCAAATTCAAAAGCGCTATCATGTCCCTTACGGCATTTAAAAGATTCTACGGTCTCGATGTCTAGATAATTCATAATTTTGGCTGTGAGTGTTTTTAAAATATTGTATTGTGATAAGCTCGATTGAGACGATACGTTAAATAATAATTAAACACGTTACGCGTTACACGTTTATTTAAATAAGCAAATACAATAAACTATATACAAATACGAATTTGGAACTTGGTGCAATTTTCATAATTCAATCACCTACTAATAAGATTTTTATCACTTCAGTTTTTATTAAGACATTGGTTTTTACCTCAACTATATCTGCTAGGATCGACAATACCTTCGAACGAATAGTTACAATTTTAATTTTAATTTAAATCTTCAACCGACAACCTTCTTGATAGTATTTTGCAACGTTATTTTCAGAGGGGCTTATATTCTCACAAAAATTGACCAAGTCCTAGGAAGTCCTAAGAATTTGTATGACGCCCACCATCTTTACGCTTTTCATAACTATGCGTTACCAGTTGCGAAACACAACAATACAACTAGTAGAAATCTGTCTCATCTCCTAGTTGAAATCTTGTGTATCATCCAACATGTTGTAATGCGAATGTCTCGCCAGTGGTAACGTCCACACTAGATAGCTCTGCCGGCGTAAGAAAAGATGAGGCAAATTGTAAGGCTCCTCTTGACCCATTCTCTCACCACAGATACCCCCTTTTTACTTACGCAGAGTACGACAGACTTCAATCTGAGCTTAAAGTAATGCTGATATTAACAAAACAGACATTTTCGCTTCCGGAGATTTCATTTGACCCAACTAAATGAGATCGAAAATAAAATGAATGCGACTTGTCACATTTGCTTTATGTAGATACATACACTACCAGACCTTTCTATCATATTGGCTATCGATCTTATCGCTCAGTTTGCGTTTCTACATATTTAAGCGAACGCCAGTAACACTGGTCTACAAAACATTGCTAAGTATTTGACGAAGCAACTTGGTACACGCAAAACATCAGAAACCAAGTTAATCACAACTTCAGCAAAACGAACATTAAACGTTTTATTCCAGTCTTTCCTCTGCCGATATATTATTAAATCATTGAAATGTCATAGGAACGTTTTGAAAGACTTATCTCTAATCACAAAGATTGATTAAGCCGCAACATTTATGTACTACGTAAGTACTTGAAGCACTGATACGAATTAAACTACTTCTTCTAGACTTGACTTGTAGACAGAGAAACTTAATTTTAAAATAAATTTGTGCAGTTTCAATAGTCGACAGTCTATTACAAACGTCTTAATAAAAGTAGAAATGCCAGGGCAGTCCGCGGAATTCAGTTAGATACTGACTTGCAAAAGGAAACGGAAAATCTGAATTTCGCGTGCTGTCTTAGGCACTGTGCAGTCCCACTGACGAAACATTCACAAAAACCGTGTTGAGATCTCTATTTATCCCTCCGTCCTCGTACTTGCATTCTTTTATCTCATCAGCAGATTTTATGTCAATATTTCACCAGTATCCCAAGTCGTAGTACATAAGCGTAGCAGGCAAACATTAAAGTCACATGCCATTTCTAAAAGTTGCGCGTTCCTCAAAACAATTCTCTCATTTTTTATTAAATTTAAATAAAAAAATACATACATAAAAATATTTGGATAGAATGTACCGATAGTGTGTCCGAGGTATCGATACACGTGCGTGAAGCGGTGCGGGGTGAAGGGCGCGCGGGGTTCAGCACACACAGCCGCTCTCGTTGCCTTCCTGCTCCGAGCCCATGGGGGACTGCGTCTGAAGGTCCACCGCTGTACCACGAGTTAAGGATATCATCGACTCTCCGTCTTAATTAATTTAATTTCGAAGCTACGTTAATTACTTCAATACGTGTCCAAAGTCCAACGACATCAATTTTGTGGTTTTCGATGTCAACAGGACGTTCTTCGTCTAGTCAAAACATATAGACCAAAAGCATAGAGCAGCTCAACATACATAGCTATAAGCTAGTGCAGCTTATTGCCTGCTTGTATTCTTTCGCAACTATTCATTGAGCAGTGTTCTTCGCTGCAAATATTAACTGTTACGGGTAATCACTCAAATAAATTTAAATGTGGAGGTCTATCCTTCTACATACCGGCGATTCGATGCCAGCTTGGATAAAGTGTGCGGTCGCTGCCGCGGGACCGCTCGCTCGGCTCGCGCGCGTTTAGTTACAGTTCTAACCTAATCCATTTGGCCGCTGTGCTCTAGCAATAAACAGGATACACCTAAGTTTAACCAATTGCTACAGGCCGCATTAGGTATAGCCGGCTAGAACTGGCTGTAACCGTACTTTGGCTTTAAGCCGTAACATAGTTACTTTTCGAATAATAACCCCGGTAACCGCGGTAATCCTTCGTCTTCATAGTATCACCCCTTATTACTACCGAATTTCAGATACCCAAGTCCTAGGTTGACACCCGGTTAACCTTTTGACCGAAAGAGCATAAACGCACACTCGTGCCCTCCATGCCAAGCAACAATTTCAACTACCATTTTGTCACATATTTGTGTCGTTTCGCGTACAGGGCACGCACTTGCTTGTCACGTATATGTGACAGTAGCGGGCAAAATGTTAACAACCACTTCACTTAAGTAGTTAAGAAAAATGTATGATTAGCAAATTGACTATACCAATTTATACTGTACGTACCGTACGTTAGTTAAATCACTTTCACTGTTTGACAGTTGAAGCAATAGCTTTATTTTTAACATGAATCAGCGATATCGAGGCCAATTGACAAAGAATGCTGCGATCTGTTCAACGTTTGATTTCCTTGACTGTATAATGGGTCGAACTCTTTGATTCTTGTGTCTAATCTATTGGATTGTGATTATTATACAAAATTATACCACGAATCAGATTCCACAAACTTATTTAAAAAAACATTCTAGACTCCAAAGCGTTGAATTTTTTGCCGTTTATTGAAAAACTAAGCAATACATCTTTTGCGTTGTTAATAACTTCATTATGTTTTAACTTCAAGGTGTTCTTTAGCGTATTTTGAAAAAGTTTTTTTTTTTTGGCATACGGTGCCAAAAAAAAAAACTTTTTTTAGCTTTTTAATTTTTATTAAGATATTATGTGAAGGTATATTTAAAGTAAGTTGCGAGCAAAAAGTAAAAAGCAAGTTTAGTGTTTTAAATATTTTATTCAAAATAAACCAGCGTGATATGGATATTTACAATTTCAAGGCAAATAACAGCCGTGGGATGCACTCAATATTTTATTTCTAAAAAAATACTGTTAACTTAATCTGTTTTTGCCCGACTGCTCCAGAACGAGGGTAATGTGATAATGCGTGTGTTATGGCTTGGAACTTATGTTTAGACAGTTGTACACTCGCCCTCGTAATTACCACTTTTGACAGCCAACCAGTAAGTAAATTGAAACGTTCTATTCTATTTTTATTTAATGTCAAGCCAAGGTGATGTCGATTATTCTGCCAATGTCCAGTGAATTGGAAAAACTAGTGTGCATGGTAATGAAACGTTAGTTAGTAAGTTCAAAATTATCTGTCACATACAAAAATAGTTCTTGTTGTTTGATGAAGAGCAAGTGACATTGGTCCTTATCTTGACTATACAACTTACAAATTAGTTTATTTCGAATACTAATAACATAAACTTTAACTTAAAGTTAGCCACTTTTTTTTTCGGATGTGAAATCGTCAAATAACTCCTCCCGCTCTGGGCTGAGCAGGAGGGAGTGTCAGACTTTTACTGACTAAAACCCATCCATGTTCCTTCATCGCCCTTTGTGTTCCGGGGCCACGGTATCTCTTTCGAATAGTCCCGCAGCCCCGGCAGGCAAAACTTAGTCACTTAGATTTAAATGCGTCATGTTCGTAAACGGGCGCTGTCAGTGTGACTGGTCATCTCTTAGTTGCCACGGCTTATTTGAATTAATTATTTTTAGTTTTTGAATTGTCTTTTTTGTTTTTTCTGTGGACAATTTTAATGTGCATATCTTGCTACATCGTTCTCACATAGTGTACCATCTCAACATGAATGATGTAACCTTTCTTACCCGTTCTTCTCCATAGAGATCTACGCTAGGGAATGGGCAACTACAGTACTTTCACAGATTTTATGCCTTGTGACTGGGACTGTAGCTACATTTAATTGTTATCTTTGTTTCGACAATTCATAAGTGCCTGTAACTGGCCTACTTTAAATAAATGCTTTGATTTTGATTAAACTTAAATATTGAGTGCATCTACGACTGCGACACGATGCGGTCGTTTCTACGTGTAACACTGAGTATGGTCTAGGTTTAACAAGAATAATTCAGCTGTATACGTGAAATAAATATGGTATGTATGCTATATAGAGACATAATTATCCCACACATTAAAACGCCTAAATGTACTTGCACTGTAATATCAACTTTCGGCAATAAGCCGAGATGGTTGGAAATCCAACAGTGCGTCCTCATTTAGGAATTAATTAAGTGTTACGGGAGACTATAAACAAATGTCGGAAATCTAAATCCTGAGTATTTAACCCTTACAAATGTTCCCACATTCCACAGTATACAGTCGAAATTTCAAGTCCTTTTTCAAACAGCTGCATCAATAAAATAGTACAAAAAAATATTGCAACTAAAATAAATTATAAAAATAATTTTATAATAATTATAAATAAGCATTAAAGTTATTAAATATCCTTTACGAGGCCAAACGTTATTAAAAATTATTGTATATATTGCTAATATGTATTGATTATATCATTAACAAAGCACATTGGAATGATACATTTATAAAATAGTGTTAAACTTTATCTGTAGGTTCCTCGATCTCGACACATTTCATGAAAGCCAGCTGAAAATCTCACTAAAATCGTTTTAGATATAATAATCATAAGTTTATGCACTTAAGCACTAAGTAAATAAATAATACTAATGTACAGAGACCGCGGGACTCCCATTTCTCTAATAAACATTAAAATAAGCTGATATATATCTGCATGAAAGAAGTTGTAACAATTTTTAATCGTCTAACTTCTCTAAGGGCAACTTTCACCAATGGTTCTTCATATTTAAACTGCGTTCAATAGCTGTCAGAAGCATCATTGCTATACAATATTAACACTGACAGCTCATCAACGCGGTTTAAATATACTGATCGCGTTCAATTTCATTTCACCCTAAATAAATAGACTATATTAACTTTTCGCTCAAAAATATTAGGAACCGTGATTTTAAAGACAAAAGAAGATCGGAGTCTCGCCGTCACATGCTATGTACAAAATACAGAGCTTATACCATAAAATTAAATAGAGGCGCGTGAACGTAACATTAAAGCCATATGCTTCACCACCGCCATCGGGGTCAGTTTCTTCACTTATTATAAAATTACTACCTTTTGCCCGCGGCTTCTCTCGCGTTAATTTAGAATTTGACAATCAATTCGGGTTATACTCTGCTTGTAATAATATAATTCAATCATGATTCGAAAGACACGTGGCGCCATCTATTGTCATAAGAACGTCATTGTTGTTTTCCTCGAGAATAGTACTTTTTCCGGGATGATCCGTTCAGTAGTTTAAGCGTAAATTACTTTCGCATTTATTATATACATAATATTAGTTAGGAAGTTAGGATAATGTCGATTTTCGAGTCTGATTATATCCCAAATTCCCACTATCCAATTATTTGTTTAGTAAAAATGAGTAAGAAACTTGTAATTTAGTATGGAACGCGAAGCTAAGGACTGACAACAACGGTTCATGTACTAGAAAAGCGAGATCCATCACCACAAAAATATCGGGGTCGCCATCTTATTTTATAAAAAAATGAAAAAATGTTATTTTAAAACAGCGCCATACCGGTGGTATTTAGAACTAAAGAAATAGTTAAAAAAAAGCGAGTTGCGGATCTTCACAAAGTTCAGTGAAGATTTTGAAACTGTTCTAGAAACACTTCAGTGACGTCACATGTAAGAAACGTTACGTTCACAAACGCCTCATTCACCAATCGTAATAAACACATTAATTCTCTCTCAGTAACAATATTCTTGTCAGTTCAGTTTCGCATAAGAAGTCCTGCTTACTACCCAAACTAATACTCAAGCGTAAAGGTGACACTAGAGGGCGTGCATGCAGTCTCAGTCTCATACAGAACTTAAATATAAAATCTTGCTTAGAATATATTCAACGGTAAAAATTTGAAAAGCTGTAATCACCGAGCGTGTTATTTGATTTTCAGCTTTCGGCCCGAAGCCCAAATTTGAAAATTCAACAACATGCTCAATATCCTTTCGAACATTTCAAACTTCGAACGTTGATATTTATATACATAATTAGATTATCAAAGGGATAAAATAATGGGGGAATTTCATTTTCACTTTCTGTGCCACGATTACCCGATATATTGTTCTTTTGCGGATGAATTTTAAGATAAAAATTAATATTAGAACGCTACATTGGACCTGCAATGCTATCAAACGCTACCACAAGCTATTTTCATCATTTTACATACTTTGTTCTAAAACGAAGCGCAGAGTGTGAGTAAATTAATTCCCACATAAGTACTCATTTTCCTAGTGCGGCTTATACATAGTGCTTTTGTGTAAATGCGTAGTCGAAGTAGCACAGCGCTGTCTTAAATATAGACCTTTGATTCATAAATATCTCAGATTGACCAGTCGTCCAATGTGTGACGCGTGGGAAAACCAATCAAATTGCATGAAAAATAAAGTCGTATGTCGTTTGCGACAGCGTAAGCTTGTTGCAAAGACCGTAGGACGATAGGACAACCTGTTCTCCACAACACTAAACTGTAGCAATTCTTCAAAAGGCGGGTTGCACCATCTTACTTCACAGGAACGTATACGTTAAATATGGCACTAACGAGCGTCAATGCACAAGAAGTTTGCTACAACTGCTATCCTTCACTACTTAAACCGTCGCTAACGTGACACGATAACCGATGTTGGTGCAACCCGCCCTCTTCAATATGGCATTGTCAGTTAGTAAACTATGAACAAAGGTCTATAAAGAACAGTTGGTCATATAAATATTATGCCTTAATTCATTATAATTTGAAAACTAGTTGAATGTACATTACAACCTAATATCACTGTAGACAAACACACAAAAGCACGCTAGCACGTATCAGATCGGTTCTACAGTTCGTTCATTGCGATTTTACCTCTGATTTAGGACATTGAGCTTTATTCTCCCCTGTCATAAGGTTTCTATTAGAGGTAAAATAACTGTGAGAGATCTGTAATACTCCGTCCCTTGCCCAGGCACATCTACTGACTGCGGCGTATACTATCCGACTTACTTTTATCGCTCTTTTTAGAATTCGACATTTTTTTTTCTTTTTATTTATTTAGGTTGTCTCAAACGTGGTGAAGTTGTGTTCTTTGTTAGTTTATTTGAGTAAAACTGCCTGCAAGGCCTGCTGCGAACTTACTTTTCATTTGCTCGCCAAGCCAACATGTTTGATTCAAAAAATCTATTTTGATTCTTATTGATATTTCAAAAGGTTGAGCTATATAAATAAAAACATATTATTTTCCTTCAAAGTATTCTGAAGATGCAAATGGCTCTGTTAATTTGAGCCATTACTACTCGACTTTATTATAGGAATCTAATATCTCTATGAAAATCAACTTACACTTAATTCACAGTTACTTTACCTATGCCATCTGTAACCCAATTGCAACTTTATTGCTACAATAATAAAGGTTACGATATTATTGCCAGACTTGTCAACCAAACAACAACCACAGTTTGACCGAGAAGCAAAGTCATTGGTAAAAAAAACTGTATAAGGATTGTACTGGTGATCGGATTCCTTTGAATTTGATTTTCAACAATCACTAACGATTTAAAAATCGAAGTATGTTTGTCTATGGTCGAATGACGTAACAAAAGCCAGTATGAATCGAGCCTTGCGAACAGTAAGATGTCGGAGAATATACGCCGCGGCGCGTCTGTCGGTGCGTTGGTCGGGCGACAGTGTGGGCAGGTTGTCCGACCGGTCCCGGAGGTCGGCACTAGCACGCGCACCCGCTGTCTGGCTCCTTGTTGTCGCCGGGCGCTTGCCTCAGAATCACCTCGTGCACTGTACAATCACATTAAGGAAAATAAAATGGTACTAAGATATAGGGCGAAGGAAGCGAGGTGTCGGCAAACTGGAAAAATCTTACTGAAACTATTCATCTATACCAATATTATAAGATCTTTGGAACTACTGATCCGACTCTGAAAAATCATTCACTAATGGAAAGCTACTTTATCCCCGCGTGTCATAGGCTATATTTAAATTGACCCCGTGGAATAATTTTCCACCATAACGCGAGCGAAGACGCGGCCAAAAGCTTAGCAGGAATGTATCCCGTATTAGCCGATAACATTACCTAACCATCTATGTTGACCACTTCATTAAACCGCTAATACTAACAAATCATCATATGCTTTTCCATAGTTACTTGTAGACACAGCTCAATCGCTTTCCAATCATGCAATATTACCGTACCTCATAGATCATACGTATTACCGATATCGATACATCATATCGAAATTGTTCCTTATCAACAATACTAGGTAATACTATGGCAACAACCGATAAACTTTACAATTAATTAATTATTGTTCTAGAATATACAGCGTGTACCAGAAAGGTATGGTCATATTTAAGGGGGTGATTCAGACCAGCAAACTGAACAACTTTTTCATGGGACAACCATCGAAATCGCGAAAAAATCAGATGTTCAGTACAGTACTAAGCCAAGTCAGAGACCCATGGGCGGCATAAAAACTCAGACACCAGCAGTGCAAGTACGTAGGACTCGATTCGATAAATCTGACATTTATTCTCGATAAAATGAGTTTTTATCGACTCGAATCGATGTCGCAAGTACGTAACTACTATTTTATCGACCGCTAGATAAACTCTAAAATTTTAACGAAAAGGCAAGTACGAATCGACATTTTGACAGTTGAGATCGCCTATTTACGCTGTCGAGCTCGGTAATTTATCGACACCTTGTAAAATTGCGATAGGCTTATCGATAATAATTATAATGGATTCAGGACTTTTGGTTGTATTCCTGGGTGATGAGGAAGAACGGCAGCACCGTCACAATGTGATGCGTATTCGGAGGCGACGTCTCAGAGACACGAACAATCCTCTGGAACTTCCAGAAGAAGATTTTGTTCATCTTTTTCCGGTGACTCGAGAAGTGGCAGTCATTTTAGTAGAAGAGATAGAGATGTACATAGGACACGATCCACTGGACGCCCTGTCCATAATGTGGTATTGTGGTTTAACTATGCCTACTTCATTCGAAATCTAGACAAAACAAACCTAACCTAAAATATTTTTTTTTATCATGCACTACAGTTTTTACCTATTAAAGTTCTTAGGAACCTATTAAAATAACTCGCCCTTTCTAATACCTAGATTTTCTAGTCCAAATACACATTTATTACATACTAAAACTTCATGACTTAGGTTTTGATAGCCGTAGGGTTTTATGCAGTTGGGAGCTACCAAAGTTGCATTGGCAGGAGTACAATCTTGCCTTGGCCAAAAAATTGTGAGCAAGGTTGTGCGAGAACTGTCGAGGGCAATAGTTCGCCACCTCTTCCACACCTACGTGAAGTTCCCAGGTGCAGCTGAAAAAAGTGCCATCGTAGAAGAATTCCAGCACAAATTTGGAATTGCCTTGGTTGTGTCGATTACACCCATGTTTCAATAATTGAAATATTGTTATTGTAAACACGACCCACTGTCCACTGACCGTATTTTTATCTTTCTCAAGAAAGTAATGTCAACTGCCAACTACAAACTTTTTTTTTTGGCAAAGGTAAACACGACGATGCTAAGAAAATGGAATATTTTCGGTATTTTTACCAAAATAAAGGATATTTTGGTAAATACTGATAGTTTCTCTAAAATAAACCCTTTAACATTGTTTACAATGCCAAACATCTACGAAAAGCAAGGATTTTCTAAATATCTCGGACATTAGTCGATTTAGTTGTGCCACAGAAATATGTGTTGTCTTTGGACGTCCTCAGTGTTGCCATTTGACAAGCGATCCTTAGCGACTCGATTCGGCCCACGATAAATCTTATCGTCGCGTGTTACGTACTTCCAAATTCGATAACAAGATCGATAAAACTGCAAACCTTAGCGATCTCGATGTCTTATCGATGCAAAGTACGTACTTGCACTGCAGGTTAGGAAGTAACCACACGAAAGAGTACAAAACTTGAATACCTACTACAATGTATGGTAATGTATGTATGTACCTGCTAAGATCCTTTCAATACTCCTTTCGCCTCATACATCTGATCATACGCGCACGCTGATGCAAGTATTACGCACTAAATAACATACTCAAGACTGTTGCCAGCTTTAATCGCAGCAATATGCTGTAAATAACGTAGTTTACTAGTAAGTTTCCCCATGTTTACCGACACCTAGGTATGCCTATTATATTCCACAAGACCATTGCTGAGTTTCAAAGCAGTTTACTCAACTTACAAACGCCAAGCTTTCAAACCGAAACAACGGACTTGTAGAACGAGAACAGGCTTAAACAGAAGAATACAACAACAAGTCGTTTCACTTAGAAACAATGCCAATGTGAAGTCAGTTCACATTAAGATAGAAAGAAATATTAAAACACAAAGATTTAACTCGATAGATTGCGCCCGCCCGCGTCTAAATGGTTTCGTGTCTGTTTCATTGACATTTGAATAACATTCTCTCGCTCACTCATAACGTTACTCGTATCTATCTGGGAGTGTGATCTCACTCTTTTCAATATTCTAAGTTCGGTGTGGCCAATCTAACGTTATAAATCTTTGGTTAAACACCGATATGTCCGGACCATGCAATCGACATGCGGTTTCTAAGCAAGAAAACTAATGTTTTTTGTCATTGAGGGAACCCTAGAAAGCGGAAATAATAATAACATAGCAACAAAACATAAATATTAAGCAGGACATCGTTTGTGTCATAAATAAATTAAAACATGTACGTACAGTCGGCAACGAAAATATATTATTTAAATTGATTTCTCTCTCGAAATATGGCATGACTTACTTAATTTAAATATCAAAGTGTGTACTTATATACAATTTTGAATCATCATCATCATATTCCTGTCCTTGATTTCTAATAGTAATAAAATGTTGTGGACCATTTTTCAGGTATTTTAAGAGTCCAGAAACAGCATCTGCGTTGCAATTTATCTAAAAATTCATCACAGTGATTGTATGTTACAACTTCTGGGAATTTAATAATTAACTTGAATTTAAGAACACTAATGTTGCCGACTATACATTGTTTGATATCATTATGCATGGTTATGAAGCGAATACATAATAGTATATAATAATATAAAGGGCTGTTCACGGGCACTGCACGAGTGCACGTGAATCAACTGGCCACAAGTTACGTAATTTACAGATACTTAAAACAGGCACATTAAAAAACAACGGTAATATAAACGCAAAACGCCAACGTTCGAAGTAAGCGTGGTCATAAAACATGGGAGCGACACGACACGTGAATAACGCACGATCCTACCCAAACGTTTCATGACCATGACCACCGCGAGTGTTGGCATACAATATAGGATCGAGACATGATTGTATAGTAAGAACGAAACATAAAAAAATAAGTATTTGTAAAACAAGTAAAATGCGGCGTTACCAAGCGATGGTATAGACAAGTAGATGGTCACAGATACAGGCAAGGAAATTAATTATTATCAACAAAACTACCAACTTGAGTAGTTCGTTTATTCAACTCACGACTGTCGTTCTTTGACAGTTTGACACGGCGAGATGTGTCAAATTGCTAAACAATTATTTTCCCTGACGTGACGGTAAATAGACACGTATAATATTAGTAACGTTAAGTTTACTTACAACACAGACGTTAGACTGTTATAACCACCACCGTAACACACTCGCCGGGAACACGTCACTTCGTTTGTGGAACGTCTATACAAAACACTGTGTGAAATCAGCTAAACGTTTAATATATATAAACTGAAACTGAATTCCAGAAAAGGCCCATTGTTTTGATAGACAAAAAAACATAAAAAGACAAAAATCCGTTTAAAACTATTTTAGATTATTCGATTAGTTTTTTTTAGTTTCAATTTCGATAAAATTGCAGACTTCCCGAACAGAAACGATCGGTTAAATAATAGGAATAGTTTTCTTTTAACCTGTAGAGTTCGTTTAAGTTTTGACCTGCATTGAATTACATAATTTAACATTTTTTTTAAACTATGCTATATTTATTCCGCTGTTGTTTGTTGTTTCATAAAATAATTTCGTATAATTACAATTTATTTTATATAAATAAATTCGTATGTAAACAGCAGTATTGTCGATAAGCAGTCGTGTCTGTATCGCTATTACACCGTACAAAATAATTCAGCATTAACAAGACCTATTTAAAAGTATATTTTTTGTAAACAGAAACGCAGCTGATTCCACACAATATAACAATGAATTCCATTTAAACAATCCGCGAATGTCCTGCCGTATCGAAACAAAAACATATTCTAGCAATTATTATATGGTTCGTGTACACTAAGGGAGCTCGCGCACTACGCGGTCACGACCACGACTCGTCGCATGACCAGCCGCAGTCTTGAACAAGACTGGGGGCCTAAAATTGCCGCTAAAGCAGAATCATAATAGAATAATAATATGAATTACGTTCTTAAAATGGTCACAGACGAAGTTAATATTACGAATTGTCATTTATAATATTATCCTATTATGATTCTGCTAAAGCGGCCATTTTAAGCCCCCCTGATTTACGACCAAAAGTCGCTTCAGCGGCCAAAAGTCGTGGTCTGTGTAGTCCGCGAGGTCCCTAAATATATTACTTAAATACGTCATATATACGTGCTTGTATGAACGAGCGTGGATTTCAGAGTGAGTTAAAAAACATTAGTTCTTCATTGTTGGCCAAAGGTAGGCTCCATGTTGGGCAGTTGGGTTAACTTGGCAACTCGAATGGGTTAATAATGACTTTTTTACTTGAGTTTAGACTAACACGTCGGTTTAAACAGTGGAGTGACTACACATATCGACATGGAATCGGCCGGAGCCGATCTCGTAACACCATGTATGTCGTGTTGTCGGAACAGAAACGAGGCGAATAACGTCTTTTTACAAGCTTTTATTTAACTTGCCTTATCAAATGGTACGTAGTGATCAAATCTTGCAACTGAATTTCAAACCAGTTCCTCCCAACCGATTGAGCTGAAATTTTGCACACACCTTTGGTTCTGGTGACAATACATTTTTATGACATACATGACTTAATCCTGCAGCCAGGATCGTCTTCTCTCCGTCTCCTCAACGATTAACGAAACTTTGTGTACGCTTTCAATTTAAGATTAATTAATTAATTCTTCTGTTTATTTTAACAAAACTTTATTTTATTTTTATTCGATTTGCTTTTTTAAAGCTCTTTCAGATCAGCTCAATTCAATCCCGCGTCGATAAGCGTGGTAAGTAAAAACTCTTTGGCAACGCAGTCCAAGTCCAACTTGACAGGCACTATTATTTTTACTATCACTATCGAGCTACCAAGTTAAAAACAACACGTATTAAAGGGGCGGACCGCACACATAATAAACCTCTTTCCAGCCCGATGCAAGTCCCAGATATACCGCACATGCAAACAAATCACCAATGCATGCCGTATGGAATGATCGCCTTAACACACGGTCCGGTCCGTATGTACAATCAGCGACGACAATTGGTCACCATTCTTTAAAAGACTTTCTTTCAATCATTCAAGATTTTGTTCAGGAGCTGTAGGAGTTGTTAACCAGCGGCTGTCGCTGACTGTACTCGGGTCATGTTGGTTCGTCTTTGGCAAAGGATACTGTCTTCTGGTGGCTTGTTCTCGGCAGAATCCATGCCGGGCAGTGCGGCTGCAACCCGCCGGAACAACTGAAATGTTTTAAGATTATGTCAGAATTATAATAGAAATACAAGGGAGTGAGTTATAATGATTAGGAATAGAAATAACGACTTTAATCAAATGCGAAATGTGTTTCTAAATTAACATTATTGTAGTGTTAATTTTTAAGCGGAAATTAAGATAAACACAGTTCAGTACACAACATGTAATTGAAAACAGATAATTATAAAAAAATATGTTTTCTTTATAAGAACTTAAAAGAAATTGACTTGAGTTATGACATTAAGGCGGTAAATTGTCTTTAAAATATAAATAAATGTTGATTTTACTCATTAATTGTCGTGTATTATTAAATGTAAATAAAATAATCGTAATGCATTCGTTATCGCATTCACTATCGTATTCGCTATTACGATGCATTCGTCATTCGTATCGGTATCGTAATGGACGTATCGTTGCATCCCTACATGTAATATTTTCTGTTATTATGTCTATTTATCCCAAGATTAAAGCTGCAAATGATCAAAGCAAAAATAAATGTCATCAGCATCTGCTTAGCCTTTTCCCAAATATGTTGGGGTCGGCTTCCAGTCTTACTGGATGCAGCTGAATACCAGTATTTTACATGGAGCGACTGCCTATCTGACCTCCACAACTCACTTAGTACTGGGTAATACGATACCCCTTGGTAAGACTAGTTGTCAGACTTTCGGTTCACTGACTACCTGTAACGACTGTCAAAGATCTACAAACGACAGCCGGGCCCAACGGCATGGCGTGCTTTCCGAGGCACGGAGGAAACTCGGTATGTAGTGGGTGGTCACCAATCCACAGACCGACCTAGGCAAACACGGCTTAACCTAAAGATTGACCCGAGCGGCTGTCATTATTTAAAAAGAATATAAATGCAAGCAATAAATGTATAAATAAATTTTATTGGTATCGTACTAAGTTCATGATGAAGTAAAATGAAGTGTGTTCCATATAAAGTCCTCTCTTACAAATGATTTGCTTGACATGCTTCTCCTTACAGCAACCTCACATGGCAAAAAACAGCACAAAGACATAGCCGAGAGAAACACTCAAAATACGACCGAGCAGCTGAAGACATAAGAGCCTCATTCACTCCGTTAATCATTTCATGCAATGGAGCCATAGGAACTGAATACAACAGTTTTTTTTAAAAAAAAACCGCCTCACAACTTAATGAGAAATGGGGAAATGCATATTCTCAAATAGTATACTGGCTGAAAGTGAAAATACAAATCTCAGTTATAAGAGCAGTTTCAATGAGAGTAAGAGGCACGCGAAAACATATCAGGGCCTTTCAATGTGAAGATGGAGCAGGAATACTTTAGAGACAGCTTTATCTCGTGAAACAGAAATATTTCTGTATTTATGACCATAAATTCAATTTGTATTACTTTCTCAATAAAATATTAATACCCTCGCAGTACCTAAAACCCTGCATATTTCAAAAACCTTACCTATAATTCAAATAAAGCAAGCCGACTCTAGTCTCCTTAGACCATCTGTTATCCTCCACAGCGAAGGTAAAGGTCGCGTTATACGACCTCTATCGATCAGTGACGTCATCTATAGCCCTACAGCCAGACGTGATAAACATTCGTTAACGGTTAATGTGTCTATTCTCACCTCAATGATTACATTGATTTTGGTAATGAGGTTCGACTTTTGTTTGAGTGATAATCGGGGTTAGGGTACCAAGGTTATGGGCACATTATGTTGTTGCCTAGGCTGTCTTCTTATTCTTTTTATTTATTATATTACTATGTGTTACAATATTAGCTTACTTTCAAAGGCGAACTTAAGAAAGTAAGAAAATACATTTAATTTGACACATGCCACAAGTGCACACTGTTTAAAAATATATACTATAGGAAGGAAAACTTAAATCTAAACAAAAAACATAAAATAATGTGACACTGTGTGCCTCACGGCTGCGTCAAATGGGCACAGTGCGCCAAGCCCATTGCTATGAAACAAAAAAAAACTCTATTTCCGATAGAAAATCCCAATTAAGTACATAATTATTGCCCTAACTGAGAAGCGAACTGAAGACCACATGTTGAGCGGTAGCCCTTCCACTAGCTAGACCAACGAGGGCCTTAGGAGACGTATTAGAAACGAGAAGCGAACTGAAGACCACATGTTGAGCGGTAGTCCACTAGCTAGACCAACGAGGGCCTTAGGAGACGTATTAGAAACGAGAAGCGAACTGAAGACCACATGTTGAGCGGTAGTCCACTAGCTAGACCAACGAGGGCCTTAGGAGACGTATTAGAAACGAGAAGCGAACTGAAGACCACATGTTGAGCGGTAGTCCACTAGCTAGACCAACGAGGGCCTTAGGAGACGTATTAGAAACGAGAAGCGAACTGAAGACCACATGTTGAGCGGTAGTCCACTAGCTAGACCAACGAGGGCCTTAGGAGACGTATTAGAAACGAGAAGCGAACTGAAGACCACATGTTGAGCGGTAGTCCACTAGCTAGACCAACGAGGGCCTTAAGAGACGTATTAGAAACGAGAAGCGAACTGAAGACCACATGTTGAGCGGTAGTCCACTAGCTAGACCAACGAGGGCCTTAGGAGACGTATTAGAAACGAGAAGCGAACTGAAGACCACATGTTGAGCGGTAGTCCACTAGCTAGACCAACGAGGGCCTTAGGAGACGTATTAGAAACAGCCGGTCCCTTATCTATACATTTCTACAAAAAAATAAGATTGAAGTGTCTGTTTATATTATCAAAATAACAGCTTTTTACTGAGTCCATATGAAAAAAATGACGACACGTAAAATCATTTTTTTTTTTAATTTTTGTCTGTTATCTTTCTGTCTGTTTGTTCCGGCTAATCTCAGAAACGGCTGAACTGATTTTGACGGGACTTTTACTTTTTTTTCCTAGAGATAGCTGATGACATAAGGAGTAACTAACTACTTTTATTTTAGAATAACAATTAGGGTCCGTGGAAAAAAATTAAGACCCTCGAAATGTATCAAAAAGGGATGTCAAGGGAAGTTCTTTTTCTTTAATATTTCACGCTTACGCGCTAGTTTCAAATAAATTGAGTTTATGGCTGGCAGCAAGAAAGGATAGAAAGAAATACTAGAGAGGACTGCTGAGATGACGAGTAATGGAGAAGTATGGAAGAAGACATGATGCGCCGACCCCAAATGAATTGGTATAAGGACAGGGTGATGATGGGGAGCAGGCAGCAGGAATGCAAGAATCATCCAGCCATTATTATTATTATAAATATAAATTACCTGTTTAACATTATATCCCGCTTTAGCGCTAGTCTCAATGAACATGACGTTGAGCTCCTTCGCCTTCCGGTCGCCGTCCTCGGTGGAGACCTGGCGCTTGTCCGACAAGTCGGTCTTGTTGCCCACCAACATGATGATTACGTCCGACCCGCGCTCCGTGCGCACGTCGTCGATCCATTTCGATGTCTGGTGGAATGAGTTTGCGTCTGTGAAAGTTGTATAAGTAAGTGTTAAATGCGTGTTAAAACTTATGGTAAAAGATTCAAGGAGCCGCCTTGGCGCCATTGCTGGAGCATTCTATACAATAAATAAAATTGAGGTTTCTGTTTGTAATTTTGCACATGAAAGGAGTATACGGTACCTAGAATCAAAAATCATTTTATTTTTGTTTGTCTGTTTGTTTGTTCCGGCTAATCTCCGTAACAGCTGGACCGATTTTGAAGGGACTTTTTCTGGCATGTAGCTGATGTTATTTTAAAATAGTGCTTCGTACAAAATAAAACGAAAACTCTTGAAATTGTGAACATAATCAGATTCAAAATTTCAAATTGGGAAGAAATATTTTCATAATAATTTCACGCGGACGAAGGTCCCGAAGGGACACAGCTAGTAAATTGATAAGAAACATGTACGTAAACAAAATTAGACGTCAAACTAGCCCAACGAAAATCATAGCCGCAAACGTTTCATCGGAGAAGGAATTTCTCGTATCGGATGATTATTTTTCACCTAGTTTAGGAGTCAGAGCATTAACATTATTGTGACCTAGTTATAAGCCTCTTAAGGTCTTAGTCTGTGGATTTTGTACTGTGGCTTTAGGTGAAATAAATAATTTATTTATTATTTTTGGATCCAACCTCCTACATGGATGTACTACTTACCTTGCTTACCTACAATCAATGATCAGGGGTTATTTCTATTTTGCTTAGATCATCGGGCGTATGTAGGTACCTAGTTGGATGAATTGATGGTCGTAGCTTATTCATAAAAAGAACAAAACAACAAACTTCTTAGCGTGTCGATGGCAATCTAAATGGTGTCGGCCCAGAATTGAGCTACTAGTTTGGCGCTTTCGGTAGCATCGATCCATTTGCGAATTTATCTCTTGACACTATTAAATGCACTCGTGGCTGTCAAAGACTAGCTCTGTTGCTGGGCATAACACTCTCAACCAGTCATAAAAGTAAAGCATAATAAAATTTCATAATCTTACTTAAAAAATACAGTACCAACCAACGCTACAGCCGCTCCATTCATTAGTTCCGAACCCATAAACGGATTGCCGTTCAAAACCAACGGCAATGGATTACTATATTTGCGCATAGCGACCATTTTTGTGTGGGTGTGCCAGCTTGCACAGGTGAATTTGTAAGGCTTTCGAACTGGCTTACTACTTATTGTACCTAATACCACTAGGTAGTTTTGTTTTAATGATAATCGCCAAAACAAAAACGGGAAACGTAGTTTAATTTGGAAACCCTTGCTTCGCACGTTTTTACGACTTGATAAAACATGAAGATTTCTAAAGTACATGCAAGTTTAATAGTAAAATGTTTTATAAAAATATCCCTCTAGTATAAACACTTTGAACGATGGCGAAAACAGTATCGAAATACGTTGCCTAGCTAAGAACAACAACGTGTCCATGTTCACAGACGGGCGAAAAAAGCAACTTCATTTTGTAGTACACACGGCTACACATCAAGCTATACATTTCCAGTTTATGCTGATCTCGCATTGTATATTACCGTACAATGCGAGGTCAGCTTATACTGGAAATGTATAGCTTGATGTGTAACCGTGTGTACGTAAAATTACCAAAACAAAGATGGGAAACGGTGATTCATCAAGTTTAATAATGGCTACCTAAAGGTACAAAGAAGTGCCAACATACAAAAAAAAGTTTTTAATCGTAAGCCGTACATGGTTATTCACATCTACTTTGTATGACTCACGAAGTTTGATGATGTCATCGACCTATCTTCGCACTGTCACCTTTATTATCAACCTGTAAATTAATCAAGCCATTTCCTTACAATTATTGGTCCCTATTTCGTCAGTTTGCCTCTTCAAATCAATATGCTAGTTTGATTCAAAGTTAATGCGGCAAACAAGGGCAAGCTTCTGCCTCTTAAACACACACATAGAAACTTCGTTGCACACATAAATTGTATTTTCTATAAGTACTCAAGACAACAGTATACTGTGTTACTGTCATGCCACTGAACTGTGTCCCACGCTCTGGCCTTATGTCTATGTTTATAGGCGAAAGAGTTCGCTAAACATCAATTCTTTTCTTTATAGTTTCCAACCAGTAGCTTTACGAGCAATTAGCTGGGTTTATCGCCTTATCTACAGAATCCTAGCAATCTTTAAATCTGTGTAATAATCTACACAGTAACACATTTTGTTTGTCCTATGAAAATAAATTTACAACAAAAAAGACCTTATGCATATTTGTGCAAATAGTGTTTGATGGTTAAATATTTTGTCGCGACCTTGTATATGAATAAGACAATAAAACGGAATTTATCATTAGATAATATTTATAGGCCGCGCTACGTCCGGAAGTCGGTCGGTAATTATAATAGCCTTGTGTTATGCATTCCTATTAAAAAGTTGGTGTCATCATCACGTCATGTGGTTGCGGGACTGTTCGAAAGAGATACCGCGACCCTGGAACACAAAGGGCAAAAAAAGGAACATGGATGGGTTTTAGTCAGTACAAGTCTGACACTCTCTTCCGCTCCGCCCAGAGTGGGAGGGGGCTTTTGATGATTTCCCACCCGTAAAAAAAAAACACATTCTACATTAAAAGAAAGTTTAAGTCTCGTAGGCAACGTGAAACCGAAGAGCTGTGGCGGTATCGACCAAGACAAATTTTATACCCTGCGACGTTGTAACTTTTTAACTGAGGTACAATAATTCTAGCTGTTGCCAAGCACATATAGTACTCGTACGTCTAGCAAAACTAGCTGATCAATACAGACGTATTGATCAGTAAGTTCACAGGGTTATTTAAACAACTGAATTATTTGGCAGTTTGTAAACGAAAGATACGTCTTTACGAACATGTTATGCAGCCTCTAAAGCCTTGTCTTTTAGTAATGGGCCGATACCTACATGATTTACGGCCTTTTAGTAAAAGGTCGAAGTATCTTTTTACCTGGATTCCTAATTAAGATTGGAGAAAAGAAAGAGCCTGAAGAGTTAGCGCGGTAGAATCGTAATAAGATGTCAGAGGAATTTTCCATCACCCAGCTTAACACTACCCACCCAATCTCATAGCAGTACAACAAATTCATTAAATCCTCAAACAACACCTTTTCAAAAGCGTGAATCATTCTCTTAAAATTCAAGTACTATATTAAATCTTTCAACAATAATAACCTTAATAATGGAAGTACATACAACAATTATGAATATTCTGAAGTCAAACCTTGAACAATATGAAACTAAATTAATGCCAATCGGTAGCTGTAATAATTCTCAATCGATATTGAAGCGGCTGAATATGCTTTAAACAGAACATACACGTAAGAATGTATGTATATTAACATTAAGATCGTTAGGTTTTCATGAGTCTTAGTGAAACTGATACTGAAGAGATTGACGCAGATTGTGTATGTGAATGAACTGGGACCAATGTGTTGAGTGATACAACAAATAATGTCTCGTTAACGTCGCATCAAAATTCAGATCTGATGCGATAGAAAAAAGAACTGAAACGACTACTCGTCATAATGATTCTATACGAGTCAGGAACGCTGATGCAAAACAGGCTTCAATTACTGCAAGCGAAGGATTGCGGGGTTCAAATAAAGAACATTTAATTGGTCTAGAACCAGAAAGCAAAAGAACATTAGACTAGACTCACATACATCATGTACTTAGACATAAATAGCCAGGCCCAAGGTTCGTAGTGGGGTGGAGCAAGCAAATATTTGTTACAGACGACAGACAACCCCCAAACCAAATATTAACCTTCACCCCACAGTATAAAGTCTATATTTGCTCGCACACCACTCGCGAACAATTGACTTAATTAAAGATTTCAAATTGTTTTGTGACCGCTATGAAATCTGTATGATTGTGTTCCTCCACATCATTTGTCTAATATGTAACGCGAATAAGAGAGCAAACAGCTTATTACATTTTCAAAGTAGGTGCTTACTCGTACAGTAACGAGTATAACTTTACGAGCGGAGACAGGCATAAAAAAGATTAATAATAAAGTTGCATTACTTGATAGCGTTTTTGAAATATCTCATAGGTATCTTGACAAATAAAATGATGAGGAGCATCTAGGTAAGCCCACGACACTAAGCCCGATATACGATCGAGCGTAAATTGTAACCTGAGGCGCTGACCGTCGGGCCATTGGCCCACTTTCGGCCTTTCAGAACCACGCTACGTGCAACACAGCTGTAATCGCGTCTTTACATTTCCCGGTTGCTCAAATTTATGAAACATGCTGAAAAAACTCTATACAAACTAAAGGACGCAATACGACTACAAAATCAAGGCGTTGTGGTTTGAAATGTACGCCAAATGTCAATGTCAGATGACATGGTCTTTGAGAGGGCTATCGTTTTCAATCGCTCGCTTATACGTTTCACACGGTGTCATTTAAGACCACGCACAGATGCTTCATTATTAATCATCTCAACCACACACAATCAAATAATATTTGTGGTTAATTCAAAAGGCATTATTGGAACCGTTTGCAACTTTCGTAAAATCCAATCAACGATACCCGTAACTCTTGTGGCTGTTACGTCAACGATCTGACAGAAGTAAAGCAGAACATAGCAACAGCATCCAACATACTAATGAGACAAGGCAGGTCAAATCTCAGAAACTTGAAATTTCATGGTATAAAGACCGTATAGTTAGCACGAACGCTAACAAACACTTCGAATTCCTTCATCCAAAGTGGACCATACAAAAATGCCAGAGAACCGTTAAGATAAAGAGGACACACCCTTTCTCACCGCATGACAACATATCTGTTACTTTGTGTGCCGCAAGTAAAATATAATGGAGTTATTTTTTAGCCAGCTGCGAGCGAAGCCCGAGGGTTTTAGATATCGTTACCTCGGGATTCAATTCGCGTAACGCAGTTGGACGCGGCCAATTTTATGGACCTACTTCAACTTCTTCAAGAACAAACTTGTGTACCCAATTTATTTTCGTATCTCCAAGTTCTTGTAAGCTAAATTGAGAAACCAGTTCTTAAATATCTCGTTTGGGTAATTGCATAATCTGGTCTGAGAGTATTATTATGATAACGGAATCAATCGACTTTATTTAGGTCAAAGATTTGGCGAAAAAAATTTATCAACAGCTGGTATGAGTTTAACAGCGTTTGGCCGCAACTAACCTCGCGTGGAGGATGGGAATTATCACGGAAACATACTACCAGGGTAAAAGGTATCCATATGAAGGGGATGGCGGGGTCTAAAGAGCGAGCTCGCTTCCTAATCCAGGTTTTGGTATTCTCGTGTGCTTGACCGACAGAATTACTTTCACATGTATAATATTAGTAAGGTATGGATCCCAAATTAATGATGCATACACATTTCTTATCAGCCTAAAGCTTTTCGGAATTGATAATGCTCTCCGAACTTACTCAAAAGCAGTAAGTATTCTCGAAGTGGTCAGCACTTCGTCAGAAATGCACTACAGTACATCCACGAATCGATTGCGATTGCGAAGGCCGTCGACGGTAACCTAGCAAGAATTCTCATGAAATATTAAATGATTCTTTTTCTGGGTGCAATATTGGTCGGCCCCGGCCTCGAGTAACAATAATTCAGTCATTTAAGAGACCATTTTTATATTAAAGAGTGTAACAGTAGGGGGTCATTTCGGTGTTTCTTTGACTAGTCTTAATAATACACAGTAAGCTAAAATAATGGCGATTACTGGCGAAGCTGCCTGCATAAAGATCAACGCACTGTATAATCTTACACGGGATCAGCTTCGTCTCATCACAAGCCGTTAGGGAGGGATTTCTATAAACCTCCATACTACAATGTGCACTTATCAGCAGCCTAACGACATTCCCCGATCTAATCATCTAGTAAATGCTTGGAAATGTCCTGTTTCATCACTGAGGCTGTTTCAAAGATTCTTCACGAAACTGGCTCGCTTTAAACAGCGCCTTTTATTTCTTAAAAACATCAACTAAATCAGCCTATTGAAGACCACTGCTAGACTTGGGCCACTCCCCATCTGCGCCTCAGCACGCTATTCTCCGCCTCCAATCTGTTCCAGTGACCTTTTTAAGGTGCTCGCTCCATCTAGCTCTTACAAAAATAAGAAAAGGCAATACTTACTGGTAATATCGTAAACCACAACAGCGACCGTAGAGTCCCTGATGTACGAGGGTATGAGGGAACGGAACCGCTCCTGACCAGCGGTGTCCCAGAGCTGCAGTCGCACCGTACGGTCTTCCAAGTACATAGTCTTCGATAAGAAGTCGATACCGATCGTTGCCTGCGAAAAACACATTGTTTAGAGGTTTGATCTCTCTTGACTAGTTGGTGTGAAAGATTTTATGGCCATGAAAAGTGAATTTAGAACTCTGAAAATATGGCCGTAAAAAATATTTAAGAACAAACTTAAATGTCTGTTCTTGTGTCCAGTTATAATGTGTCTACTCCTGAAGTAAAAATGGAACCTGGTATAGGTCTACTTCATTAAGCTTAGGTAATATCGACATCTTTGAAAGGAAACTACAGTCTGTCCAGTTGAGCTGGTCAGTTTTAAAAACCTTATGCTCAACCCCTAATACATTCTTGACCGAGAGATCAGGAACTGCCTATTTTGTTGCTGCTAGGCAAAGATCTATATCCATACTATTGCTATTTTGCTTTGTTTTGCGTTGTCCGACGATTCAGAAAGTAACGAATCCGAATCATCACACCAGATGATAGCAGTACATATATCGTCGTCGTTGTACTTTGTAGTGTTTGTATGTATCGTAAATAGGAAGGAAAATGAAGTATATGATTAAAAACTTCCTTTATCGGAAGGCCATCAAAAATAATATTTTAATTAACAATGCAATTCCAAGGACAGCTAACTTGCATTTTAGTCGTAAAACAACTATTTTATTTTTATTTTACTTAAATATAATTTAAATTTTGACTTAATTACACTTTTTGACATTTATATATTTTTATTTAAATTCTTTGTTTTTTTTTATGTTTTGTCAAAATCATTAATACTTTAATATATGCATTCTAATAATAATAATTTTTAAGGTTATCAATTTTAATGTCAATGACCTCTATGAATATTTGTACGCCTTCGGGCATAATGTTTTATAACAATTATTCATTATACCTGTAAATTTATTATTATTTATTTATTGCACCTATGTTAACAAATGATTAAATGACTTATGACTTATAATCCTTATAACATGTAAAGCGAAATAAAATCCATTGTGGGTTTAAGAACGTCAACTATGGCATCAATTCGATAAACCAAATTCTGTAATAAAAAGACCTTCTGGGTTCGACGTTTGATTGATCAAATCCCCGCTTTCTAAAAGTCTATTGAATTAAATCCTTTTTGGCCGTTGATATCTAGGTTTACTAATCACTGCAGTATACGAGTGAACATGAGATTTGCCAGGATAAGCAAATCGGACGGTCCTAAAACTGTCTAGCTTTAGTTGTATTACGATGGTATTGCTCCAAAGAAAGCCACAACTTTCTAGGAAAAATGATATAATCATCTGATTAAAAACGAAGATAGTTTTGGCTACAAATTTTCTGATAGGCCTAGATGTTATCAGGTCTCAAGAAACAGGGTAAGTAGTATTATACCCCTGCATCGAAATTTAACATACCGTAAAATCTTTATTACCTCATATACCTTCAAGATCTAGGACAGTGTAGTTCCACGATGCCTAATTGGCGAAGACCTATTAAACGCGTTCCCAATTGCACGTAACCCAGTTTTTAGACAAGATTGCTGTTTACTAGATTCTTATTAGATTTTCCCATTACTTCCAGAGCAGGTAAGGAACAAAAAGTCTAATATTCCACCCAATTTTCTGATCTTACATTAATTGGCGGCTTGGTACCAGCACTGGACTGCAATAAGCTGTAATGAGTCAAGTCTACTCTCGGTGCTTTCCTTGAAAACCTCATCAGTCTTGTATTTTACATGTTGAGGTATATTTCAGCGTAAGATTATAGCTAAAAGGAGTCATTCGAAGGACGGGAGAAAGGTAATTTTACACTGATGAATTTTAAATAAAGTAAGACCCATTGCTTGGAACTGCAATGATTTTCAAAGCCATTCATTAGTGCTTAGACAGATAACTGCACGACAGACAGACACAACAATCTTAATGAAATAAAAACACAGGCCGAAAATGCTGTCGTTTTTAATTTGGAGTCCACGCAAGCTGAAGTAAGTGTTCAACGCATGGTTGATTCGAGACAACTTTTACTGATACTCATAAAAAAAAATTGCCCAAAAAACAGTAATAAAGGAATATTTGATGCACGAACTGTTGCTAAAATACAAATAAATTAAAACAGTTCTAGTTATTACAGAACTAGCGACCAACCCCGGCTTCGCACGGGTGCATATATACATAATTATAAACCTTCCTCTTGAATCACTCTACCTATTAAAAAAACCGCATCAAAATCCGTTGCGTTGTTTTAAAGATCTAAGCATACATAGGGACAGACAGCGGGAAGCGACTTTGTTTTAAACTATGTAGTGATTTAACAGATAGATAAATGGACGGAAATACAAGCATGCTTGGAGTATTTGCAACCAGTGATATCTGGCCAAAATTGCTGCAACAAACTTTTACATGCAATTTCATGATTTCAGATTGAAAGCAAATAAAATCTTCTCGGACAAAGTTACGGGTATTTAACGATTTGTTAGTTGCTATAAGGCTTCTTTCACACGGCATTGCACAGAGCCGTTTTTTTTTGGCTTCGGCATTTTTCTGGAGAAAAAGAGGAAACTGTGGGGAAAATTCTAGGCGTGTGTGTGAGAGATGGTTGGGCTAGAAAGGAGGTGATTACTGGGATGACGACTAATAGAGATTATGAAAAACGAAAAAATTTACTGCGCCGACCTTAAATTGGGATAATTGCAAAGAAAATTATGCACATTACTGTAGTAGTATATTGCTGAGATCACAAGGCAAAATTGACACGGTTTTAATTGAAACTCGTGAAAATCCTCTGAACAAATAATTTGTGATTCCAGCACAAAGCTGAAATGAGACCGGCCATGTGAACCTAGTCTAAGTATTTTTATTCGTGTTCAATAAATGTACAGTGGAAGGTGTACTGGTGTACTTTCACAGCTGGATGCCCAATTATACGGTAGCGTCTGACGCGATGACCGACAAGACGTGTTTTTTGTTTTACACATTAATATACGCAGAGTAGGAAGGCCTTTTTAAATCTATACTAATATTATAAAGAGGTAAAGTTTGTGAAGTTGTAATCTCTGGATCCGCTGATCCGATTTTTCTTTCACTAATAAGAAGCTAGGTACATAATCCCCGAGTGCCATATGCATATTTACAACGTGCCCCAGACCAACGGGCAACAGATAGTATTTATATTAATGTCTGGATTTGTGCCCGGTTGATGGCATTAGGCTCGCCCCCTATTACATGGAACTTTAAAATAACTGGCGAAATGTGGGTGTACTATTAGATACACCCTACTGGGGATCAATGGCCCTGTTTGAAACAATAACATAATATCGCGCCTGTAAGGGATTACGAAGGGTCAGGCAGAGGTGTACAGTCGCGAGCACCAATATGTATACTCTTTTCTAAATTTAAAAGCAATTTCCGCGAGAAATAACGATTACAACTTGGAGATAGAATCTTTTTCATAAAAATATGAGTTCCAAAATACTATGTTCGTAACAATATGAAATTTTAATCAGAATTAGTAGGAGAAACATACTTTTAAAAGTTTTTAAGTGTTTACATATTGGTGCTCGTGACTGTACACACATTTCGCCAATTATACGTTAAAAACGTCGATTATATAATTGTAAATACAATTATCCTATAACATTTAAGTTAAATTGTTGGCAACACGCACAATCGCTATCATCCATAGATATGAATAAATTCTTAAAATTAAGTAAATATTATATTACCTATGTGAAACGATTTTTATTTTAAAATCGACGTATTACGAGCTAGGGCCTCTGGTCATTCTTTTGTATATTTTTTAAGTCTTTGTTCAATGTTTTTCTTTACCGTAAAATGGCTCATGTGTAGATTATCAGGCGGTAAAATAACCGTCGTGTATTTTGAAAATATAAGGTACTTTTACAGCGAGAACATTCTAGATTACTTGCGAGTCTCGAATGTTCCACTATGGAACTGTCTAGAAGAATCGAGAAAGCTTAATGTTCCACTATGGAACTGTGAAGAAGCTTCCTGAAAGTAGTGGAACTTTCTCGAAGGATCGGTCGGCATATAAATAGCCATCGAGGAGCAGTCAGTCTGATCCATTCAGATCCAGCCTGTCCCTTTGCTGTCCTCGCCCAGCGAAGCCTTAAGCCGAGGCTCGTACCCCACTGGGGGTGCCCTTAGCGTGTAGTCGCTTAGTTTGTAAGTTTTTTTCCCTGTCTGGAGACCTTACACTCAAGGCACCCAGACAGGTTCGTCCGGTTAAGCAGTTGACAACCTCCTAGGTTGAAATGTGAGAGGCCATTCACAAAAAAAAAAGTAAGTCTGATTTAGGCGATACTACGAAGCGAATATTATAGTGATCAGTAATGTATTTGTGATTGAGTTATAAGTGTTTTAATCGGTAGTATTTAATTTATCCCATACCCAGCTCGTAACAATACATTATTGTACGCTTGCTTGCATATTTAAGAGAAGCAGTCACTGGTCATTTTCTGAAAAGCGTTCGGTCTTCGTTCGTTCTACCTCCAACTTAAGAAATCCATCCTAAATTAATATCGGTCGAAATTCGACCATTGAGCGACCACTTCTGCCCCTATCCCAATTTATTTGCGGTCGGCGCAGCATGTCTTCTTCTTCCATACTTCTCTATTACTCGTCATCTCAGCAGACACTTCCTTTCTAGCCATATCATCCTTCACACAGTCCATCCATCGTTTCTTAGGCGACCACTAGTATACTGGTGCACCAACTTCCAAAAATAAACTAAAAAACGTCTAAAATAACTTTACTTTCGGAAGTCGGTGACTATGTTTGTTTCATTGACTTTATGCCACCGACTTCCGAAAGTAAAGTTATTTTAGACATTTTAGTGTCTTTTTGGAAGTCGGTTTTTTTTCGCGAAGTTTTTTACTGTACCCTTTTTAGTTGTAGTAGACCACACGAATTCTTGTCACGAAACAATTATTTACAATGTAACTAGCAGTTATTAAGGAACCATCGTGTCATCTCCATAGCTCAAGAACAAAAAATACACATTCAAGGAAAATAAACCAAATTACTGAACCGATTTTGATGAAAATTCTATAGGTCCAATTGGGAAGTATATCCTTTCACATAAAAAAATATTTTTTTCAAATCGGTTCATAAAAGACGGAGTTATGAGGTAACAAACATTAAAAAAAACAGCCGAATTGAGAACCTCCTCTTTTTTAAAGTAAGTTGGTTAAAAATAACAATACTTGTTTTATGTTATCTTGGCATGATATTTTTGTTGTAAAAATTAAAAGTATGTCATCAATCTAGTATCTCTATTACAAGATTTTTCAAACAACGCAAACGCCTTTACCTTGTACTTGGCCCTATTTCCTAATGGTTTATGACTCTCGATTAAGCACAAAACTACAATTTAATTACACATATATGTTATAGATAAATACTAATATAGATAACACAATATTATCGCGCCTTTCGATCGGACGTGTTTTGCCGGTTTTGATAAATGATAACGTTAATAATGTTTTTATTTAACAAACACATAATTGTTCCGGGGATTTTGCGTATTATTGCCAGTTTCCAGTAAAATGGATGAAATTTAAAACAGTGTGTATAGTAGGCCACACATCGGTGGTAACAAAACCAGTCTTCTCTTGCTTTATCGTGAGGTTAGTGCCTAACTTGGTGTCAGAGTTTTTATGCCGCCCATGGGCCTCTGACTTGGCTTTACATGCCGTCGAGAAATATCTCTCTGGCATGCTGGTTTCCTTACGATGTTTTCCTTCACCGAAGCAAGCGATAATTATACAATACGCACATGACTCCGGAAGATCAGTGGTACGTGTCTTGGGTTCGAACTTGGGCCTATGACTTGGCAGTCCGACGGTCACACCACTAGACTATCACTGCTATTAAACCAAACCAGAAGTGAGCTGCTCTCTTGTTCTATTGTTACGCTGTACCTCACTGGGCTAGCTAGCTCAAGGACAAAGTGTTAAGGATGATTTCCACCAGATGGCTGGCATCGCACCGGATCGGAAAGGATACGAATGGTTGCGGCGACAACCGATCACGTCCGGCAGGATGCCGACGCATACGATCGGCTCCGTACCGTCACTTACGAATGTATCCGTTTCAAAGTCAAATAGTTTCATTCCTACCGTGTTGACAGCCGAAAGGATCCGATCGGATACGACGACAGGCGAACGGAGCCGATGGCGCGTCGTGGCATACTATCGGCTTAGATCGCGTGTCGCGGAAGACGTCAATCTGCTGTGCGCGGCTTGGTAATAAAGACTTTAAATACTGTGTTAATGATTTAATATCGTTTAAAGATGGTAAAATCCGTTCTGATCCGATGCGATGCGAGCCGTTTGGTGGAAATCATCCTTTACCATGTATGTGCGTTTTACTGTACTATCATCACAATTGGCTGTTCATAGTCAGTCAAGGTTATTTACTTAAATAATAAAACCTACTTCCTACTCTGCTTATCTGCTGATACAATATTCTAGTAAAAATCAGAGTAAGCCTATTGAACACCAGTTGTACACCACCACAAAGTTTATCATCTCTTTCTGAATACAGTAGGGGTATGCAGCCACCAACGGTTAAATCCACCACTGGTTTGATACATGAATAAATCTTACTATGATATTTTTGCTGACCTAAAAACTTATAATGTTACATCAGGCACCACGATTCACAAAAATCATACTAAGCATTTTTATGCTGTTTCAACAACTGACACAGTAAGTAACAGAAAGAATGCAATTTTAGCTGTCAGGTATACACATTAAATTAACTAGTGAAACTTACTGACTCCTCAGTCCCCTCGATGGCCACTGGTAGCATATATTATAAATTATTTGAAATTATAAGATTAGAAAAACTTTTTTTTCCCCATCAAGTCTAGGAAGCAAATTTTATTTGACCCTATACATACAGGGTGGATTTTACAAGTGGGTGTGGAAGGGCAACTATGAGGAATAGCGAAAAATACTCAAAGGAGTCTCGAGTCCGATTTTGATGAAAACTGAAACTGCATTATTAGATTATCATTTTTTTTTTTTGTTTATATGTTTAATAAGTATGTATTTACAAACAAAAAGTATCTATGTAGTAATATCAACTATCTGGTGTCCACGACACAAGCCTCGTTGCTTAGTGTGGCACCTAGATGGCGCTGTGTGTAATGTCCAGCGATATTTATTTATTTTATTTATTTATTTGAAAAAACCATGTGACTAGTCAGGAATGGAAGCCGTGTTGATTTTGGATAAAAACACACACTTTATTATTACACCATTCGATAGTGTCGCTAATAAGGATCAAATTCTGAGAAGTAATGACATTACATTGACAAACAACTTAATTTTTATTTTTTGTACTATGAGTACAGTATAAAAAATAAAAATTAAGTTTATATATTTTATACTGTACTCCTAGCTATAGTAATAAGGACTTCTCACTTACTATTTACTTCAAAACAGCTGTTTAAATTTTAACCAATAACACTATTTTTCTATCAGTAACATATTAAGTTTTATAGAGGATAATAAATGAGTACTAAATCACGAGATTAAAGATCTAAAGCAAGCTGTTGTCAGCCATAAATTTAATTATCTTAAGAAGATAATACTATTTTTCATTTGAGCTCCTGATTGCGGTCAGATGTTTACTCAACTAATCTTCCGTAGGGATACAACTTTACAATTATTTTATTCTAGACCTGCTAATCAATTGATTTATTATGCTTGCAAGCTACCACAGTTTTTAACAGCTGCAAATAAATGTTTTTATCAAATGACCTTCCTTTGAATTTTTCTCTAAATAACGGTGGAAACCATACGAAAACCCATCCACATAACTTTTTTATTTATTTGAAAGAATACACGAGATACCTATACGGTTCTAATTTGTTTTATAATCAAATAATAAATATCGATAGATTCCTCTTGTAGATTGAAGTCACATTATAAAATAATGAACAATGAAACATATATAGAAACCAGTAAGTATAACAAAGGTGATTAAAAAGCATTGAATCCCAAAAATAGTTTTCCTATTAGATTTTTCTATGGACTGCACAAAATCATGTTTATATTTAGATTCTTTTTTTTATGTGGCCACTCACAGTTTAACTAGATATGGTTGTGATACTGCTCAAGCAGACTATACAGGGTGGAAACTTTCAATGGGGCAGTTAGGGCAACTACCTTAAACGTTGCAGTTACGCGAAAATGGTCTTAGGACACTTATCTTTGATTTTTCGTGAAATTTTTATCCCTTTTTGATTTTCAAAAAAATGTACAGAAATGCAAGAAAATGCCCATTTTACGATGCCAATCGATCCTGTTTCTAATACTGATCAAAAACATCTATGGGACCAACACCGGTTGTAGTACTAAAAAAGTCAGAAATTGGAAAAAACTTTTCCCATACATTTTGTTTGATAATTTTAACCATTTTTTTTTTGATCGCATTTTGTCCTGTTTCTAATACTGATCAAAAACTTCTAATATCTGCATAGGAAATAAGTATTATGTGGATAATACCTCCCTATAAAATCCTGGAGAGATTATTAGGTTCCAAAATAAAGCTGTTAATTTAGATGGAAGGTATTTTCCAAAAGTAACTTATTTTCAGTTTTGGCAAATAATCTCTACAGTCAACTGGTTTTGAATTGCAATCTCTGGTGATTAATTTAATAGAAATAATTAATCTTCCACAGTTGCACTTGTCAGGCAAATGTTTATCGGCAAATAATTATAATAACATCCTATTTTGGTCTTTGAATTCAAGGATCAAGAAAGCTTTTGATTAAAAATAAATAAAAATAATGATGAACAAAACCTAGAATCCTATGCACTTTTATTCGTTCTTTTATTTATTTAAAATCAAAAGGTTTCTTAATGTAGACATTTGTGAACTCTGGCAATTCCTTAAGAATGTGTACGAGTTCTTCTAAAGGTCAACTTTAACTGATTCAGCATCACTAAAAAATGTTGTTGTTGTTGTTTATCTAAACCAATAGTAACACCCTGTATTTGTCAGTTCTCATTCCAGGATTAAGAATTCTATCTTTATAAGTCCATCTAAAGCTATTTAAATTAATTGGAACTATAATACAGGGATTTAGGGCAGAGAGGGTTTACTTAAAAATATAATAACTGTATGTTAATTTCTAAAGGTCAAGTTTGACCAATTATAGTACTTTTCTAAAAACCAAAAGGAGTGGCAATACCAGAACTTTGTGATAAATATGAATAACTGTATCTTCAATGGTATGTTGTGTTTAATGCTCTTTCAAGATGACTTCTGAGCATTTGTAATGTAAAGGTCATTCAACTTTTGACAGGTCATAAAAGGTCACAGAAGTCATTAGAGTAAGTAATGACATAAAGAAGGCAAAACAAAACACATTAGATGTTCATGGAGGACTGTAATTTAATATTGAACAACTTATCCTACTAGTGTTACACAACCTTGTAACAATACTTCATCATGAAATACTTCTCTGTCATGTACATTTTTGGTGTTATCAGGCAGAAATACTTTCAGTTTTGAGCTCAGTCACTTTCATTGCACTTCTCATTTAGAGCAAAAATTATGAGCATTACCTTGTTCAGATGTTATGCAGATACAACATTGTTCTCTACATACATATTCATGAGCTCCAATGACTAACCAGTGATGTAATTTATAACTGGACACACAGACAGCCAGCCTAGGTTTTTAGTAGAATAGTGACAGTCTAGCATCCACCTGTCAAGGGAACTTGATGACTCACCTGATAAGTGTTGTCAAAGCTATCATACATGAACCTAGTGATGAGCGACGTCTTTCCCACTGAAAAAAAAACAAATCTGCGTGTCAGTACACCATCTCATTACCGCGGAACGTTTCTAATCAAATACAGTGATTGATAACGGCAGATACGCGTGAGAACATACTATAGAAGCGGTTCAACGCTCACAATGTACTCAGAGAGTGTAACCTACATCTCAGCATAACGTAATTCGGCACAGACGCGGCAGACGTTACGGCTTCAAGTAATGACACCTATCCGTGATCAAAACCCGCAACTTACGCCTCTCCGGGCCTATGTGGGTCAGTAATTCGATAAAGTCTAGACGAATCTATACTACATATCCTAAATTCAAAACTATATATTAAAAATGTACGACGGAGGGGCGATAATTCGCCTGAACTCACCGCTCTGTTCCCCTAGGAAAACCAGCTTGAACTTGCGTAAAGGATTACCGAATTCACCCGAGGCGGACATCGTGATTGTGTAAATTAGTTCGCTAAACTATAATTTCACAGTAATTCTTATCACAGAAAACTACATGAACAATGACAGTTCGAGCCACTGAGCCACTCCTGCAGCACACACACGAGCGCAGCGCCGCCACGTTACGGCAGACTGACGGTGCGACGCGCAAGCCAACTCAGCAAAATTACTTTCATGTAAAAAATGTTTTGCTTTTCAACAGCGCTTTTATGACTTTTTTTAAGAACTTACAGCAAATACAATTAGTTTTTTATTTCTAACAGTTTATAAAACTAATAGTAATCTTCTATTGTTGTCACTAATGACAATTTTGTTTCTGAACGTAACTTAGAGTGGTGAAGTTTTGTAGTTTAACAAGTAGGGATGCTGTTAAACAGAATCGACTAAATAATATAAAAATAAAACTATTTTCACAATATTTAGATTTTAAAAGATCTCTGATCAGTTTATTATTTAAAAAAAAAACTGCTAAGAGAGTAGCAAGATGCCATGCCAGAAGCATAGTAATAGAGGGTATGTTTGCCTGATTCCCTTAAATTACGAACAGAATAAATATACAATACCTCTATTATGACTTGTCTAGACGCCAGCACATCAAGCTACCCGAAACTATCAAATTTTCCCAATCAACCATGAACCTAACGCTTCAGCGATAGAGTTGAAAATCTATTCAAGAAATTTGACAAATGGGGGCTATCGCGTATGAATTTGCCGCTAGAAACGCTGGTGTAGCGCGAGGTCACCGAAATGTCTGATGTCTTAGTGTTCGCGCGTTGCGTTTTTTATATCACAAATGTGGTCAAGGTTGAGCCATTCCTGATTAATTATGACTTGAAGATTTTAATTAGCAACTTAGGATCTTATTTGTTAGTACTTGGAGGTAAAACGATTTTTGAATGTTTCATGCTTGCCAATTTTAGGGAGAATATTGTAAATAAGTATCTGAAGTTTACGTTAAGTTGATAAACGCAGTAAAATAAACTTTTTCTGAAGTTATTGTTACTTTAAAATATAGACGCCAGCACATCAAGTTAGCCGAGACTGTAAAATTTTCCCAATCTACCTTGAACCTGATGCTTTAGCGATAAAGTTGAAAATCTATTAGAGAAATTTGACAGATTGTAGTAGCTTGATGTGCTGGCGAATGTACAAAATCGAATTATTGACATACAATTAAATTCTCGACAGTGGCGCCATCTGGTGAGCTCAAAAACGATAGCCTTCATTGTAGTAACTTGATGTGCTGACACACAGTATCATAATACTGCTGATATTGTACATGAGATTACGTCGTCAAGCTAGTAGCATAAAGTAATATAACGGGTAGCTAGTAGATAAAAGCCCATTACCAATTTTAAATTGTTTGAGTGAACATGCGGAAAATTCTCACAAAAATAAATTGTTGAATGGAATGTTAAGTAAACAATTTATTTACCCTTCCATTAAGTAGACCACTCCTTGCACAAGCTTAAGTTCTGTTTTTGCCATTGTAGGTACCTTACATACACAACAAACTGACGCCTTATTCCCATAGGATTGTGCAGAAACGTATTTAGGTTTTTTTTTGATAATGGCATCTCGCAGTTCAGCCTATGAGGCTGGCTACTCCTTAACCGGACTAATCCTGTGGATGCCTTGAAATTAAGGCGTCCAGCCAGGGGCACCTATTTAGCCATTACAAAAAGTAGTGTTTGATATTTTATTGGAGGTTTTGATCCTCAAAGGCAAGTCAGTCTCATCCTAACTTTAACCTATTGCTAAAATTAAACAAAAACTTTGATTTTTACATTTTATTTTAATATTTACATTATAATACACAAAAATAAATATCACAATTTTGTAACTCAGGATTTTAAATCGGTAAAATGTAGGTACTTTTGTTATGTATTACAAAAAAAAAAAAAACATTTACTTTGTGTTGATTACACAACTATTATACAAAATAGAGCTTGCCCACTAGAAAGTATCTCTTGTTTTAGTCTTGCATGTTATAAAGTTCATGAAATTCGTTTGTAAAAAGTGTGAATACCTGAATGTTGCGGATTAGAGAATCGGCAACGATTCGGCAGAATTTGTTGAACAAGAAAGCCGACCCTCAACAATATATATTTCGGCTCGTGCTGGTCAGAAAACTCTGGTCTGGTCTGGTGACTATAAATGCTGTTTCATACAAATGCATTACCACTAAGGTCAAAATAAAACAGCATATTTTCCCGTATTGCAACATTAGAACACTACATTTTTTCCGTTTTACACATCGTTGGGCAGATAATATTTTTGTACATATCACACAAAATACATTATTGTTTAAAGGTGCTTCTAGTTCTATAAACTTAGCATCCAAGAAATAGGTACCAAAATATACGAATAACCTATGAACATAAAATCTTTTAACAACATACTGTAGGTACATTTAAATTATAAATGTAGATACTAAACATAATAGGAATAACTTTAATATCCTAACACGTAAAAATAAATCTTTATTTAAGAGGGTGCATTCTGAATGTTGGCAACGTCGCAAACATCTATAAAACTACTAAATAATAAACTATAGACAATCATTCTGAGTTGTACTAAAATATTGATTATAAATTGCAATAACTACTAATATCGTTACCTAAATAATTAGTTTCTTTAGAAACATAAAACTGTTACATCAAAAATGTTATCCAGTTTAATTAATGCACTACTAAGACAATAATCTATATTCAGCCATACTCATAAAATAATCAAAAACACGAAAAATTTGATTGCAATTTGCAACGTTGCCAATTTTCAGAATGCACAGCTTTATCCCAAAACTACAACTTGTAAAAATAAATATCCCATTATTTCAATGCTAGTTACTCTATTGAAGGGTGCTTGTATGCACCTTTTTTATACTGTCATATTTTACCCGTATGGCCCACATTTTCTGTTGTCGCGGCGCGGCGCGTCTTAACAACAGAAAATGTTGTGATACCTACACAGATCTTTTGGCGTTCCAATGACATTGAAAGAGTGGTTGCTGTTGATTGGAACATTAAAGAAAGTTATTTAAAAAAGATGTAAGTGTTAGTTCTGATTATAGCCACACGCCGTAAGATCCTTGGTAAAAGAAAACTAAGACATTTCATACATTTTCTGTCTATATTGGGTCACCAAGATACAGGCTGTGCCTAGTTTGGGGCCCACGGTTACTTGATCTTATGTACTCTGTTACCTATCTTTGTTTCTGTTTGTATGTTTTGTCTTTAACTTGTGTGTGTCAATAAATTAAATTATTAGAACAAATGTGGCCTTTGAAAACTCAGTTTTGATGCGCTAAAAGCGGATGAAAACTCAGTCACTCGATCGCAGAAATTAGGCTACGGGGTTACGCCTCTAGGATTATTCCGATTCTTGGTGATAGATTTAACATTATGACAACAGTTCAAGCAATAATACATAAGATTATTTATTTTTGAAATAGTTAAAATGTTGCCAATTCCTCATGTCATATCAAACTGATGCTAAAACAGTATTTAATATTGGTTATCATTTAATTTGGACACCATAATTTATACTTAAAACCGTTAAATACACACAAAGATAAATTATCCCACAACAATAATAATGAGGTCACTTTGGATCCCACCTACAAACAACACGTTTACGGTCAAAGAAGCAAACAGAACGTGATTGGAGTAAACAGTGAATATTCTTTTGACAACATACCATTCAGTTCATTTTATTGGCATTATTTTCATTACAAGGTTTATTGGTTTGTATGTATAAATAATAGAAATCGAAAAAGTTTGTCTGTTAGCAAGGCTTAGAACGCTCAAGTTTGTTGGTGAGATGTTTTTGGTATCATTGCAACAAATTACTCATCACTTCTATCTTCTATACCGTATACAGTCTATACCGAATTACCGAATATGGTGCACAAGTCAGGCAAGGCTATCAAGTCAGCACCAGGAATACCAAGGAAGAAAAAAAAATTTCAGCCACAAATCAGGGAGCAACTCCAAACACGTCGTGCATTCGACTAACTAAAGCACGGTCATCAATCATCAATACTATTACATACATTCTGAATACAAAGTCAACTCACAAGTCACGGAGCATGTCTTCTCGGAGGAAACATATTTTCTTCAACAACAATCACTCCACAAAGTAAGTCATACCCAGTGCGGTTGTGTCGAAAGACAAAGAGTACCACACATAGAGGAAACAGTAGAGAAATGAGGAAGTTCTTCAATAGCGACCTGAATAACGCGACGTTGAAGGAGAGTGTTCGACCAGGGTATAGTAGGACAGTTTCCCTCGGCCGCCCCTCGACTAGGATAACGGCTGAAGCTGTGACTACGCGGATACCAAGTAATGCTTTGCCGGGAGTCGCACCGCCTGTTCGTCCCACGCTGCTGGATAAGCAGAAAGCCTGTAACAATAATTAAAATGTTAAGAAGTATTCCGAACCAACTTTTATCGTGACAGTGAGTCATAAAACTATGAAGAACACAAAAAAAGATTAATAGATGTGACTATAATATTGTTTACTTCACCCATATGAAAACGAAAGGTTTGAAATATTACTGAAATTTTAACAGTATGGAAAATACAAAAAAAGTTAAGAAAAACAAAACTACAATAAATAGACTCCTATCTAATCCTGGCCTTGACTGTGTTAGATAAGAGTACATTCCATAAACCACATACACCACTAAACACATACCTTTTTAATTGCTCTGGATAGCTACTTAGACAAGACAATCATGTTTGTGTTCTTAAAGTTTTTAAATATTGTCCTGATAATGCCATTTCAAACCTCTTTTTTTATGATATTTTAATATATGTATAATATTATTTTAATTAGTAACCCCGATTTGAATAAAAGTCGGTTACATATCAATGAATGCATTTAGGATTGCGCTTTGTTGCGCAATGCACAGCTAAGCACCAAAAAGAGATATTCTAATAGTTTAATGATGATAAGGGATTCATTTAGCTGATGGACACTACTGAAAGTGCCAAATTCCATGCCAGAATTTAGGCTGAATAAATTTAGATTGCTAGAGACATGCTAAGAACTTAACTATTGCTTACTGTTAGTGAAAATGGAAATAAGATTTAATATCTAATTTTTACCTCAAATATGCATACAAGTATCCTGTAGATAATTTCAAGGAACAGAATCTCCGATGTCAGCTCCATAGCATACTTGTAGTCATCATAATGCTCACTGAACTTGTAGAAATCAAACTTGTCTAGGTCACTGAAATTATTGCAATAAATATGTTTTAAAATGTGAAATAATTAAAAATATATACTGGGTGAATTTTTCAAGTGGGAGTGGATGGCCAAATCCGAAACTATGAATAATAGCGAAAATTACTCAAATGTGCGAAAACATAAAATTTTAACTTTTCCTTAAATTTTCGGCATTTCATTACTTCCCAGAATTTGATCCCTATTAACGACAGTATCGAATGGTGTTTGTATAAACTTTAACATAGTTTTATTTTTTTTTTCAAAATCAATTGGTTCGATTTGGAATATGAATTTTCCAAAAATCAAATGATGCAGTTTTAGTTTTCATTTTCATCAAAATCGAGCTTGAGACTCCTCAGAGTAATTTTTGCTATTCCTCTTAGTTTTGATTTGGCCATCCACACCTACTAATAAAGTTCACTCTGTATATTGCAAATGTAGTGTAATTGTTTGGTGTATTTAAGATCTGAAGGTTCATTTTAACATTTATTTTCAATGTTAACTACAGTAGATTAAGAGCAAATAAACTTTTTGTTTTCATATGTTTTTCTGTATGTATAAAGTTTATGTCAATTATTGAGTAAACACATTTTATTGTAAATGTATGGGTATTATTCAAATAATGCACCTAAAACATTTGCTTATCTATAAAATTCTCGTTAAGTCTCGGGAGTAAAATATTACTACTCACATCAATTCAAACATATCGACTGCCATGAATGTTACTATAAGTTTGACGATGAACAGAAGCATAAAGTCAATAAACTCAGCAACAAGGCGCTTGTGCAGCGGTGGTATGACATATTCATACCCGCCATGACGGGCTATCACTGAAAATATAAAAGGTAGGTAAAACATGGCATAGTAGTCAATATAAAAAAAATAAAAACAAAAATAGTGCACGATTTTTGTGGCTTTATTTATTATAGAACTTTACAAAACCATTCTAATTTTGTATGTCTTTTAATAACATACTCAGACAGTAATTTCTCAAATTGATTCATAATACGATAGAGAGCTCTTCACTAATTTTATTATTACATTATCTAAAGCTTGATTAGGCCACTCTTTCTGTTTGACATTCCAAAACTTAATCATTTTATTGAATACCTTCAGCGGGCGTGAGTGTTTCAGGTTGGGCCGGAGTATCGGCAGGGTTCCGAGGCGCATTAGGAACCTGAAAGGGCACTTGGAACTGATAGTTGTTATTCAACAGCGGTACATTCGTAGTGTTATTCTGTAGGCCTTGAAATGTCATCATATAATAGGGAAAACATGTCGATAGGTTCTGATACATCTGCGCTTGCTGGATCCATAATCGAAGAGCTTGAAAATAGGCTTCTCGTTCAGATACAGGCACGCTCGGGGGCGCGTCGCCATCAGCTCTTATCTCTGCCCCCTCGACAGGCCCTGCACCATTTTGCACAAGTCTCTCCGATTCTGACATTTTCAATGATGGCAAATTAACTCTAAATCTTTTTCATTTGTATTTAAAATAGTATTAAAGTACACGTCAGTTTGTTGAGTTAATTTGTTTTGACATTTTTGACTTTGATCATTGATCGCTTTCTGATTTTTTTTTCGAGTACATTATAAATAGAGATGCTGATCAGTTGCCACTCTTCTTATTTTTAGTCGATTTCAAATTGTCACAAATCGTCTTAAAACGTTACTTGCAATGTTGTCATATAGGAAAAACAATAAGAATAAACAATTGAATGGAAGCGCAAGGGTAGCCCGCAAAATTTAAATTTTATTAAGTTTATTGCAATTTGCAGGTTGTAAGTTGATGAAAATATGAATCGCGCCAGTAACACGTATGAAGTTACAGAATTATACTCATTCAAATCATCAATACAGCCCTCCGAGTTCATATAACCCCATTCAATGGCTATTTCATGAAAAAGTCACTCAGTGGGATTTTATGAACTTGGACGGTTGTATTGATGATTTAAATGATTATAATTCTATTACTACATACATGTTATTGGCGCGATTTATATTTTTATCAACATACAACCTAACATTGACCTGTAAATTGCAATAAACGTAAGAAAATTGAAATTTCGCGGGCTACCCTTGCGCAACCACCTTACCTACAATAACGACATCCAAGGAAAAATAAATATTTGCCAATTGTTTAACAAAAAATTATAACGCTGTTTTACACAAAATTGACGTGGTTGCAAGTTTGCTAGAAGTTTCATCTATCTTATGGCGTTGAGTTACTCTGTGAAGATTACAACTTTGGCCATTACGTATTTATTTCATTATTAATACGTATTATTATTACGTATTTATTTTCAATTTATTTATTTCATAATTTTTATTGTACGTTTTTGACGTTTTCGTGTACATCATTGTTTTCGTTAGCTGGTAACATTTCTTATGTCAGCCGTCGTTATTAGCCGAATGGCCGATGTGAACTGTGAATGATTGGGTACTGCGTGCGCAAATAATGGTGATGTGAATTTGGGTGGTATAGGATCGTAGAGTGAACATTCACGATTCAAAGTTGATTTTTATATGACTATATATTCCTGTGACGCTGTGTAGTATTATTTTCTAGTGTTGTGTAGTATTTATCGCCGAATAAACGGTATAACCACAGAGTCAGCTGTAGACAAATCAGTAATTTACAGATTTTTATTGGATACAATACGATGTATTCCATGTCGCACTAGTGGTAAATAAAGCGAAGCCTACGCACAACTCTTCTCGACCGGTTGTATGTAAGTATTCTTAGAGAATTAATTGTGGCTTACTTTGTTTCCTGCATCGTATTCTCCGGTTTATTTTTTTGATGATGTTTTTTTATGTGGTTATAATGATTTCCTGCCAGACTGCAGAGGGCAATCGTTATGTTATCTTTGCGATTATGAACGTTGGTTTTGGTAAAATGCCATAATAAAGTGCGTCACGCCTTTATTTCAATGATATTAAGCAAAATTTCTTATAACAAGTAAGGTTATCTTAACAATTTTGGCAGACTTCATACTTGATTTAAGTTCAGAGCAGAAGAACTTACCTAGTTAATTAGCTTTGATACATTATTCATGAACTTCTATGTATAAGTTATAATTTTATTGAATATTCCTTGTTAAGTTCAATGTTGATTTAGTAGTAAGGACTTAGGTCAGACGTCAACATAGGGATTTTTTGATTTTTTCTGAATAACCTGCAAAAAAATGCTCCCAAAATTATTTTACTTTGATAATATTACAAGAAACAGCAACAAGTTATAGATGCTTTCTAGGTACTGATATTTAACTGTGTAATTGCACATTGCACCAAGGTTACATGGTTTGGATCATCAATAAATATTTATCAATCCAACATTCTGTTTTGATAGCTTATACATATTATTTGCCACCTTTTTAAGATTGTTGAACATTGATCTTTATCGGTGTACAGGACTGTGTGAATCACCCAATTCAAAGTTTGAGAAAATAACTAAAATACTAAATTCATAGTATTTTAATTTTTAACTACCTCAAACTTTTTGTACAAACTAAAAACTGATATATATTTTAACATTATGTGAGATCACCAACAGAATTATTTGACATCTTTTATTTATGGATGTCTACAATCAGCGCTTGATTGAAAAATACTGATAATAATATTATGATGATAACAACTGCTTAAAGATCTGGTATCTTTATCAGTAACAAACATGTTTCAATGATAAAGTAAAAAAAAGAGATTTAGTATAAGAAAATAATAATCAATGAAGGTCAGAGGCTCATTCATATCATATGACTAAATAACATTAAGTAACATTTTTATATAGCAAAAAAATAACCTTGATTTTTGTTGTTTTGTCTACCTGACTAATTGGCCCAAAATATGCTTTTATATTAATCTCCTTTTATCCAAACATGTTGGCATTTAAAAAAAAAAGAAACCTTGCCATAAATAAATCTGCCTACAGAATCGTAAAATCCATCACACATTTGCTATTGTATGTAAAACTCTGAACATGCCAGACTAAACATCTATCAAACAAACACATGGCCATATTGCCCATCAGATTACAATATCCAGTTAATAAATTTGTGCTAATCTAGTAATAAATACTCGTATTTTTCTCGTTTTTCTTTTTTTAATTTATGTCATCCTGCATGCTTAATTTGCATGTATGTACGCATGTTTTCACGAATAAAATTATCGTTATCTTTGCGCAAATAATATAAACGATTGTGGAACTCACAACCGGCGCCGGCGCGCGTTAAGGTGGATGCGCAAGGGTAACCCGCGAAATTTAAATTTTCTTACGGTTATTGCAATTTGCAGGTCAGTGTCAGGTTTTATGTTGATGAAAATATGAATCGCGCCAGTAACACGTATGGAGTTACAGAATAAATTATCATTCAAATCATCAATACAACCCTCCAAGTTCATATAATCCCATTGAGTGACTTTTTCATGAAATAGCTATTGAAAACGATATAAAGTTTCATTAACATAAACCTGACACTGACCTGCAAATTGCAATAAACTTAAGAAAATTTAAATTTCGCAGGCTACCCTTACCTACCCTTGCGCTTCCACCTTTTTTTTTTTTTTTTTTTTATTGGTGGGAAATCATCAAATAACCCCTCCCGCTCTGGGCTGAGCAGGAGGGAGTGTCAGACTTTTACTGACTAAAACCCATCCATGTTCCTTCCTTTGCCTTTTGTGTTCCAGGGCCGCGGTATCTCTTTCGAAAAGTCCCGCAACCCTGGCAGGCGTCGGTCCTTACGGACCCTTCCCTGTTTGCTGACTCTCCTTGAGGCGCGCGTGAAACACGAACGCGCCGTCGACACGGCCTGTCGTCATAAGACGAACGGACGGCGAGCTAGCCCATAGCTCACCGTCCACAGGCCCGCGTCTACGGTGGCCGGGGGCCACCACGTGGCCCCCGACGCCCGGTGCGTCTCCCGCGGCGGCTGGGACGTGAGGTTCTCTCCCTCTCACGTCCCGCCACCTCCTTCGCTAGCATGACTGCTTCGTAGAAGGAGGTGACGGCGTCCCATTCCGTCTCGCTCCGGACCATGGATTGAACCAGGGCCGGACGCGAGAGGTCGCCGCCGCCGATCAAAATAACAATTCGAATTTTCATTAACATACAACCTGACACTGACCTGCAAATTGCAATAAACTTAAGAAAATTTAAATTTCGCAGGCTACCCTTGCGCTTCCACCTTAATGTGACCAGATGTATGAACGTGGGTGAGGCAAAAGGAGTATGTAAACGAGGTGATATTCTGTATTGTCTGCCTATGAATGATAGAGGTCATAGAGGAAATGCCTCGCACAATTAAATCATAAATCATTCATATCCAAAGCATTTAAACATACAAAGAGCGAAGTCCAGTCGTGGTCAGCGTTTATTTAAACATAGTTATTGTATGTGGAGCTGTTTTATTTTGCAGCCGTGTATAGAGCCGGCGCCGTGTGGCGGCTATTATAATTAAAATTTACATCGCATAGGACACGACTGCATTACGCTCGTCATCGCTCGACGCCTTTCGTGCCTCGGATCGTGTATGTACGAGTACGTACGTACGCTACCTACACCCTCTAGTCACCGCGGCCATAAAATGGGTTAAGTGCGAAACTTAGAAAACTTATTTCAGTATCATTTTGTCGGTAATTAACTAATTATCCCCCAGAAACGGACTACCTGGATGAAAAGTATATATTTCCAGCACATGATCTACCCCAGGTCATGTTCTACTCGTCATCCAAATAGGTTCATGCGCAAAAACTTATGCATATTAAATATTACGTACGAATACATGGATGACGAGCTATGACGATCTGGAGATGAAACTTATGGAAGGCACTTCATTCCACCTTCAAAACACTCTTCAAAACCTTCATTTCATCTATTTCTGTGCATCCTCAAATCATTTTTAATTTACTAAACCTCAATGCTTAAACCACGTTTTAAGCCCTTCGTTAACCAGTCGTGATTTCCCTGGAACGCAAGGGCTTTCATTGTGTTCGGGACCTCACGAGCGTAATCCTATAAAAGAGGTGCTGAAACCCCTAGCACACGGAAAAAGGTTTACACTCTCCAACAAATTGTACAAGTTAACTTTCAGCGAGTAAAGCAGAGTAACTAAATGTGCACGTTACTATACTATACGCATCGTGCACGATTTTTGGATAAAATGACTTTAAATTGTTTGTACTAGCTAAAGTATCCATAAAAGCAAGGTCATAGATTCCGTAACAGACTTATAAACATGTTTTTTCACCGAAAGGTACTATAACACAGCATTTGAAGAATACTTTCAGTGCCAAACGATGCATTGAAAACACGCAACATTGATATAACACTACGTCAAAAAATACGGAGCTAACGGGTACCAATTCGGATTACTTCGTTCGTTATGCAATGTATGGGTAACAAGTGGGTTAGTTAACATACTCGCTCGGGTAATTGGATCAGGCATGGCAGACGTGTGTAATCGTCCCTTCTGCTTTGATCTTATAACCCGTCTTTTGAGCACGGAGGACACAAGCGAAAGATTATTTCTTTACTCCTTTCATTAGAGTACAAAAGGGTTAGGGTTACGTCCATAAACTATACCAATTGCAGACAGTTCTTATTTTGCTTTGTCGCTTTTTATGCGATAATAAATCGTCACAAGTAAACAGATAAAGGAGGTCCAAAAATCCACTTAAAGCCAGGCATTCGTTATTCTTGTTTGTTTGCCTGAGTTTGTGCTAAGTAACATAACGTAACTTCTAAGAAAGTCAATGGTTACTCAAGGCGGCATCATTCAAGCTCATAGTCCAGGCGGCTATCTGATCTATGAGTCACTGGGTCCTGTTTGGTTTTCGAACGAGATTTCATCGTTAAGTGATTAGTCACAGCCGCGTCGGCAGTTCACACAGGCCTAGGAATGTGTTAAAAATAGATAAAATAATAAACATAGTACAGAAACTTTTATATTTCAGCAGCTTTTGATGGCGAAATAATTCAAAAGTTCACGCCTCGAACACAAGATGGTTTCACAACTTAGCCTGCTAACTGTAAGAGTAGTTTAATGCAGTTTGAAGAAGCCAAGTATTTAAAGTATTCAGTCGTGTGCTGCGTCATCTCATATCGTGCCGGCCATTCCCACGGGCGATACAAACTAATTTATTCCTTCGCTCCAAGGATTAAGGATCTGATTGGTTTGTGATTGCTTTGCGCCGTTCCCTGTACCCACATCGACGGCGGCAGCCACAATAATTTGTTCCGCTTTATTTGCCAACGTACAACGATCACTAATACAGTTATGGCATAATTCTTTGAACAATAAAACTCACGAACACCGCGGAACACGTAAACACTTGAGTTTTTATTTTCGACGATGACTTCAAGAGTACTTTACACAATATAAACCATTTGATCAATATAATGTCACGATTTATTTTTTGGGATAGACCTTTACTCCGAATTCCGTTCCATTTGAATAACCTTTGCTGGGTTTGGACTGGTGGTGAAATAACTTTTGTGCGTGTCACCTTTGATCTTTCACCAAGACATGGTTGCATTCAATTATTCAAGTGAGCTGCTAAACGGCGCGCCGCGCCGCTTCCTTTTATTTTTTGTTTACATCCACCTGGCGCCAGTCGGCCGCCGTCAGTACGCAGAGCATACCTACTACCGACACACGAGACACCTCAGTGCGCAGGAACAGATGCTTGTCTGTCTACCCGTTGTTCCTATTTGTATCTCTCAGCAACGATTGTTTGAAAGCACACTTCAAAACCATTCAGTCATCATTTCGGACGGATCCTCTTTCCAAAAGCAAAATAGATGCAGAAGGTCTTGGCACGATCGGTCAGCAGAAAGCTTTAGCATTAATTTGTATAGTTAACTGGGTCGTATAGTTGTCTGGGTCTGGACTCATTGCAACGTGTAATTAGCGTGTGATTTATGTTTAGCCAAACAATACCGTCAGGAGATGCAAGATTCCATGATATAATATTCCATTTAGACATCGCGTGATGACGCAGATTGTAACAAACTAAACTGAGAATGACATAGTGGTTACAATTTAACATCGTGTGCTACAGTCGTTAACCCAATAGCTACAATGTAATCTCAGATTTTCTTTCGAGCACTTATTTAATGTTCAAGATAAACTTAACACTTCACAGAAAGTTAAAGACTTATAAAAAGCAGTTGACGTCCATCGTGAGAATTCGTGTCACGTAGCAGTCGACACGTCCTGCTTTAGCTGACAAACTTCAAGGGAATAAGGGCAGTAAATGTGTTTCCTTAATGCGTGTTAACTTGGATCACGTCCAATGAATATTGAAAAACTTTGGACGATTCAATGGTTGGAAAAAGCTATTGATGGTGGCGTATGAATATATTTGAAAGCCGACAATTGGTCCCGGGTGAGAAGCCAAGCCCGAAGTCGCTCGGATGGAGGGGACTCTGGCTCGGGTCATCAAGTATGCATGAACGTCGGCTTCCGCCACGGCGACGTGCATGAATCCAAACTGATAAAAATACCTCGTCGTGATGTCGAGATATTTCGTTTATTGACCATTGTTTTGGCTTTTTTCGGTTTTTGCTTAACGACGCATACTACTCAAGAGTTTATAATCGGTGAAAGCTATGCTCAATTGCTAAGCTGAAACGTTAAAGAAGATCAGAGACAAAAAAAATGTGAGAAATGAAAACCAGATTTTAGACATTTTTGCTAAGAAAGTTGGTCCTTTGATTAAAACCATGTTCGTTCATCTCTAACTGTTTTCAACAGCTATAACACAGTCATGCTATGGAGTGCTTACCGCAAGAATGTGTTTGAAAACAGATAAATCAATCCGTGGATCGCTCCACATGACCGATGACGTCACTGTTGTGCAGATTGTACTGACTGATGCTCTCCATATCCGTAATGTTTGAGAGTACCCACATCTGACGTCCACTGGACTTGATATTATTAGATGTTCTTGAAATAAGTGGATTGGCGTGCAGGCCCACAGGACGGTATGTTTTGAAATGTACGGAACAATTTGAAACGAGTTCCGGGCGAATTTCACCCTCATATTTTTTTAACAATGAAGCTGAACACAATCAGCACGTCTAAACAGCGTTCAAGAACTGACAATGTTCCACAACAATGATGACACTCACAAGGTCTTAAACGCGTAGATGTATTGATCGCGTTCAATTTATGTAGTGAAATTCGTCCTCAAAATATTAGACCATGGAAGTATGGACATAAAATTAATTTAGCAAATGTGGTATTTTCCAGGAATGGTCCTTTGAAGTGCAATCAAAGTTCGAAATTACCTTGAAGAAGTTTTTTAAATCTTTATTTATTTTAAGGGGCTTTATCACTCGGTGATAATGTCCCGCCCATATCAGAATACATTCAACAACTTAAAACTAAACAATGGGTAATAAATAGTTATTAATATAATTGTGAGTATTATGACCTACCTAATAGTGTCCCTATTTGTTCTGGTAGATAACCAACCACTATCGACACAACATCCTAGCCTCCTCCGACAAAGAGGACGCTAGTATGCTGGTACATGCGCCTACTTCGAATCCCTTACCAAGCGAATACTGTCTTTCGTGTATTTTTCAGTCACATTCCATCAGCACGTGATAAATATTCTCAACCACCCCACAAACTTCGCAGTTTCGTGAGGTACACACTCTTAGGCAGTCGCTCCATGTAAAACACGAAGCTCCATGTAAAAGATGATGAAATGTTGCTTGTTGGTCTGCTAATTCTGCTTCTTCGCTACCCGAGATTCAAATGTGTGAGGATCCATTGAATGATGACGGTTTTATTCATAGACTGCGTCTTATTGAGTCTAAAATAATTATGGCTAGCCTTAAAAAAGTTGAATATTGATTGTCAAGTATATTTCATATTATCTTGTTCTAGCAGGTAAAGATTAAATTTCGTAGTAGCCATTAATACGTGTCAAAGTGACGTATTCGTGTACATTATTATGATGACGAGCCACAATTCGCTAGAAACTGTTTTATTATTCATCCGCCCATCAATCGTTTTGTGTTTGTTCAATGCTCCGAAGGCAGCCGAGGTCTCTCCCTTTCAGTCATTCATAAAAAGGCGTTTTTTTTTTTTATGGATTGTCACTTTTTTATCATCTTTGGTGTTGGTTGAATGTCAAAATACAAAAATAGGACTTACTTTTTCTTAAATCGTTATCATCATTCGTAGAACTAGATATATTTATTGCAAGCATTTGCACCCACTTGAAACCCAGTCTGGATTTGTAACCGGTTGATGGCAATAGGGTCGCTCCATATTTCTTGGGACTCGAAAAATAACTGCCGCAAGGTGGGTGTGCGATAGGTAAACCTCGGTATTTACACTTCGGTGAATAGGACTCCATGCATGATGTTAATAAATAGGGAGAAGTGTGTCGATTTTGATATTCGTGCAAAAAGGACAAAGTTGAATTTGTTTCTGTAGGTGTTGTGAGCCGCCTACGAAAGACACATAAAAGGATTGTCCTCTATTATCATAGTTTATCTCGGATCATATCAGATCTGTTCACAACATTGCTAGCGACGCATACAAAATATTTTTAGACAGCTTTGTTGCGTATTTTTGTCTGTTTCCCCATAGCAACGACTTTAAGTAAAAATGTTGGTTCATCACTTAGGAACTTTTTCGACCGTAGCTGAAACCATGTATTTTCATTATTGCATCCTCAACGCGATGCCAGTTGACCAGAAAAAACAACGCAGGAAATGAAACTTAATGAAAGTTTTTATAACCTCTTTTTAGTTCTGTAGCCGGCCAGCAATAATGGGACGCTTAACAAATGAGTAAACCTTCCAAGCTCTGCTTTTGTACTTTTTTTTGCTCTACTTGACAATATTCATAAAGATTACGTCCGAGTTTTAGCATAAGATGAAGGCTATGATTATGCAAATGAGTGTCTATTTTATGCGTAGTGCGCACTTTATGATGTAGTGTACCTAGTAGGACACTAGACGAGATTCAGGAATGTCTAGATTAGATACGACATACTTGTCTATTTTTATCAAGAAATAGTCACTGCAAAAATGGAAATTAATTTCAGCTAAGTGTTGAACTACCACGGAGTATCGTATTACGAAGTTACTCTGCTTTGGAGGTCAGGTAGCTAGTCGTGACATGAAAATACTGGTATGCAGCTGTATTATTTGGTAAGACTGAAAGCAGACTCCAACATACCTACTTGGGAAAATACTACGCAGATGATGACATTCGCTTGGAAATTAGTACTTAGAGGGCTTCTCTAACTTTCTGCCATATAACAAAATAGGACCACTAAAAACGTTTTTTTTTTTTTGTGTAATGTGGACAATCCTACATTAGATGGTCCTGGAATGCTTAGATTAGATAAAACATTAACACACGTACCCACCTCGACAAGCCGACACAATTCGACGGCATGTGCGTCACCCAATGTAACATTGGCGTGTCACTCACGATTCTCGAAAAATAGAGTAACAATATAAAAAGTTAGTTCCAAGGTTCTATTTGTTATACAGAGGCTGTACGTAAATCTTCATCGCCTGAATTTGAGTCAAATGGTTGTCGTATTAATCTTAGTAGCTCCTAGAATGCCTCATCTGGCTAAGGCCGAGAATATGGATCTGAGAATGATTGAGCTTTCCGAGATCTCGATGCCTTTTGCATGAATTTTGATCTATCGATAAAGTCGATAATAAACGTTTCCTAACCATTTGCTAACAATTCTTTGCGACACACATGCCATTATTTCATGAGTACTAATTTCATATTGAAGGTCTCAGAAGATCTTCAATACGAAACTTCTCATACATTTAACACAGTATCGGATCAGAACTGTAAACGCGAATTGGAAATAACATTTACGACGTTATTAAATCAGGGCGTGCTATATGACATGGAGGAATGAGGAAGATGAATTGTTCGACGAAAGAGGCGAGATATACGTCTTATAATACGATCTAGAGCCACTCACACAGTTGTGGAGACGCGGCGGAGCGAACGAATTGAATTGGTATGAGTGATATGATACAAAGATTAACTGTCGACAGAACTGACCCTTCTTGTCTTTCCTATTTCTTTTGACGAAAATTGGCTCTAGACAGGTTACCGGAGTCATTTTGATAGTTCAACAACATTCATTGCGTTATTTAGTTGCTTAGCACATGAATTTTACAAATCTGTGGAAGATGCATTTAGAATTTTTATGGTGGAAACTTCGGATCGTGATGAAAAGTGTGCTGCGCAGTACTGGGTATAAAGGCTGTGTCATCCTTTTCTCTATGGTGTACGTTCTTCGTCGGTTCACACGACATTCCTGCAGTTTTACCTTCTTAAAACTCCCTCTGTTCGTCGTAGAACCTTAGCCTCGCCACCAACATGTAGGGAGCTTCCCAAGTTTGTTTAGGGTGGCAAAACTTTGCGCTTTCTGTGTGCACGTCTGTGGAGGGCGTGCCTTCGGATGTGTGTTTGTTGTGGGCGCAAAGCGTGACCTGTCTACGTATATGTATATCCTCTTTGCTGAATCTACAGCATGACCCGAATGACACAGTTTCCACAAATTCGTGTTAGTCATGACAGGGCTAAGATCTTGATGTTAACGAATCTTTTGACGAGGACTTGAAGTTTACCGATTAAGTTTTTGGCTGTTCATTTATAAACAACTTCTGTCTGCGATACTGCTGCTTTTGGACAGCATTTATGTGTTGTTGGTATGAAAAAAATTATTTTGTTAAAAATATTCTGTCTAATACTTATCTGAAAATTCTACAAAGCTTTTCAAATCTGTTTAAAAGCTTTCTCCCGTAAAGCTTGTAACAACTCTATTTGCTTAAACATTTTTATGACAGTTCTGTTTTACCCTTTCTAGGTAATCTCTTCTTTATTTATTTGTATCACAGTCGTGGCTAAGTGGTAGATAATAATCATAGAAAAGTCATTCAGGTATTGATAGGGTGGCCCTTAAGAGGCATTTATAATGCTAGCTACGCAACATAAACTACTAAGAATGTATGCCTCGCCTCTTATGCATGAAGCTGTGGGTTCAATTAATGTACTTTCTAAGTTTATCTTGGGCATCACAGACATCGATGTCTGTGATGAACGTCTTGAGGAAACCTGGACTTATAAAAGTCTGAAATCGCCAACCCGTCTTGAGCAAGCGTGGTGATCAATGTTCGTGCCTTCTCTGTTGAGAAGAGGCATTTGCCCAGCAGTAGGACAGTAATAGGCTGATATTATTATTTATTTCTTTATTTTATTATTAATAATTTATGTTTCTCTTTCTCTGTCTCAGTAGATTTTTTCTCTATCTTATTTTTATGAACTTCATTACTGACTCGACAATTACGCCTGTTTTAGTAATGTAAGCTTGTACCATGACATTTATCTATCACTTCCTTCGATAATGACCAGCAGATAACAGCAATTGTTACAAACACTCACGCTGCGTTATGTGGAGTACTGATAACGATGTTTTAGAAGAGTGTATGGATATATCCGGATAGGACAAAAACCGCTCTTTCATGATGCTAAACTCCCATTCCAAAAAAACACCCTGCTTATTTATTTTATCATCTTTCATAAGGAATGGTATTACGAATATAATAGAATTAATTTACTTTGCATTGAATACCTGAGTTGTTACAGTAGTATTTATTTGCACCGGTACATTCTACCATTTGGCATGCAAAAATTTATACTTATAAACAATTACACAACTTCAATTTAAAAACTTTCGCAACAACCGAACAAATTATCTTGTAATAAAAAATCAAATCTAAATTAAAATAACTTATCGAAGACACTAATGGACTTGAATTCTATTATTTCCAACTTTAGTATCGTGTGCATACATACGTAATATTTATGATTTTAAGTAAGATTTTCAATTTCGCGTCACGACTACGTAATATCTCGGAAGCTCAGAGAGCCTTCAAAATGGAACCCCGAAATATGAAGTGAATAATATCACGTCATAATCAAATAACTTCCTTAGATATCACTAATGCCATCTGATTCTGAAAGGAGTCGAGGCATCCGCTCGTAGTGCGTATAATTTGAGCAGCGAGCGAACCGTTAAAAATGCCGATTTCCCCCGAATTTTCATCATAAATTCTTCCAGAAAATGACTTTTATTTGACGTTTACGTAATGAAGTAAAAACAACTTGGCTAGGTACTTGCTCGAACCCTTCGGAATTCTGTTAACGACCTTTATTCATACTTGTTAATCTCCTAAACACCGAAGATGTTATTTGCTGGCATCCCCTATTAAATTTAATTTTCGTTCACCTTATTCCATCATTCACGGTCAAAATAGTCTCGAAGCTATCCCGAAATAGAATTATTTGTCTCTCTTTTTCTTTGGTAAGTGTTTGTAAGGATGAAAGTGACACAAAATGTTTTTTATCACCCCTTCTGTACATAAACCGACAACATAATGTATTATGGCACATTCGATCCCAGTAAGTCGTTTGTTGTACGAAAGCAGTTTTGTTTTTTACAACCATCGTATAAATTGTTACAGTGTACTAAGATAAAATGACGTTGTCTTTTTTTGTACTTAATTATTTTGAAGCAAATTACAGATTATTACATTTTTGTTAAAGATGTTATGGCAAGAGAGGAGGTGTCTGATGAGATGACGAGTAATAGAGAAGTATGGAATAGGAAGAAGTGCTGCGCCGAATCTAAATAAACTGAGATAAGAGCAGGAGAATAATGATGATAAATTACAAAAATCTATATTTTTTCGAGTAATCTTGTTTTATGGTCTTTAAGGACAACTTTCCGTCTGTATGAACGTTAAACTCTTTAAAATCAATCCAATGGTCGCCACGTTTAAGCTGCTTTAAACTTAATTGTCTTCCAAAAAGGCTGACAGTAATTAAGCTTTTAGTTAGTACTGGGATATCATATGAAAAATTAAGAGCAAGTTCCTTTATGTAATTAGGATTCCGGTTGGTACCTCGTATTGATCGCACCTGACCCGACAACGCACATTACAACAGCCACACATTTGTAATACCTATAGCTTACGTACGGTACCTTCACGCAATATATTCTCATAATGATTGTCGTGTTCCTTGTTTTTTTTTTCATACGACAGGAAATTGAAATTCCATAACGGAAACCTGCCACATTTCTCTTGTTAAAATTAATTTCCTACGTTTTCGCTCTTTTTGTTCAATCACTTTTTGTCGTGGAAGGAAAAAGTCACTGCAAAAAATTCGGAGCTGTATTATGTAGTTCAATCTCGTTAAATTCAAATGTGATAAGCAAGTCTGGAGATTTCCTTTCCAAAGCTGTTTTGTGCAACACTGAAGGGAAAAAATAGGGAAAATTTTGCTATGGCATCCAATTGAGCGCAGATTATCGTTACTATTTTGTGCGGATTTTAATGTAGGTAAGTGTGGATCTTATATTTGACTTATTTGGCCAATTTTTTATTTTATTTTTAAGTTTATCATTATTATCAGCAAAACGTTCCCTCTCCTGAGGCACAGACCTGCTATCTGCGTTCTCCCAGATCTTTTTTTTTATCTTTAGCATCGGGTCCAATCTACCAAAGAAAATAAAATAAAAATATTAATTTAGTAAACTCATCCAGCGGGTCCCAAATCAGCGGGATCAGTTGACTAAAGAGCCACTAGTAGTAGGTAGTAGTTCTGCAAGTTGGTGGATGTCACGTGTGTTCGATTTTTTGGTTCTAGGTTTTTGTTTCGATTGTTTGTTTTTTTTGGTTCCCCATCTCTTTCTTCACCTTTCACCGTCACTTGTCACAAGTCATAATCTTCCCGCCCTTGTTCCATGTTACCTGGGGGCCTAAAATGGAAGCTCTATCAGAATCAAATTATGAATCACGTTAAAAATTCTTAAAATGGTCTTTATGGTTATGACCACAAAGTCCGTTTTAAGAGTTTTAACTTTTTAAGGTGATTCGTTTTATGATTCTGATAAAGTGGCCATTTTAGGCCCCCTGGTGTCTGTCTTTTTTTCTTCCGTTCTCCTCTGTCAACTATCTTAACTCCTTTTTAGCTATCGCTAACTCCTTTTTCTTTCATATTCTCACACAATCCATCCATCGTTTCCTTGGTCTTCCTCTCCCTCTCCATCCATCAAGTTTTATATTCATCACTCTTTTAGTCACATGCGATTCGTCGCTCCCCTTTCAACTTTAAACTGGCGCAACTTTTCACAAGTGCTGTGAGCGAAATCGTAGTCCAATATAATGAGGTAGCCTGAAAAGGTGTATTCCCGCTGGCCCCACTGAATACTTAAATTATTTAGTATTTTGTTTTTGTGTTTTTTTGCCATTATAATGTTGCCTCATTTACCGGCAAGTACCTCCATTATAATAAGTTGTGTTCTTTTACATCCCCAAACCAATTTTGCCAAAGCTTTATTTTAATGGTCCTTATGATGCCTTCTAAAATGTTGCTTGTTCAGTAGAACAATGTCTGGTCCTTTTTCCGCAGCCAGTTAAGTGTACTTCAAACAATGTTGCTACTGGGCTTCTTAGTTCTCTTGCAATGTAGACATTTGTTGGTGCGAGTGGTACTTGATTGCTGCAGTGTTTCCAGTTGTTACATTTTCTAGAGTAGTAGTATTTTTTTTTTTGGAAAGTAAATACAGTAATCCTATTTCAGTTGCTTTGGTAAACTAGTTATTTTTTATCAGGCAACATACCTTCGGAACTCGAGTATTTTATTTACTATTCGGTTAAAGGGTAATGAAACCCAAACCTTCCGCCCAAAAAAACCGTAGTTCCATAAATCCCTTTCCAAGTTCAATCATCGGCGCAGAATTCGAGACGAAGCAAAAAGAGCAAGTGAGTAAGGAAGGAGTCCGCAAATTGCTCGCGACCTATTCCACTTGAATTCATTCCGAGTGGACTTGTCATATTGTATCTGTGACAAACTAGTAAATACGAGCTTACAACTGTATGAAACGAGCTGGGTTTCAAACTTGATGACGTTGCAATTGATCCTCTGTGATGCTCTTGTTTTGTTTTGTCTAGCATCATAACATCATATAAGAGAAGGTTGTTTTGGCTTTTCTGTTGTCTGATGTTAAAGCCTTGCTTTTGCGTTGTCTTCACTCTATGCTCTAAAAACTGTAGTGTTATAGAGCCCGTAGTAACCCTGACGGACTCTCACTCGGTCTTTGATTTTCTTTGACGTAGTTCATTATTTTTATTCATAGAGAATTCGTATCATTAGTGAGAAAGTCCTCAGCGATCTCTCATTCAAAGACTGCCGTTGATATTCACCTTTCGCAGTTTCTATGTATTTTTATGAATATTTTTTTGTCTTTGGGAGGCCAATTTCCTTGGCCTCAAAATCTTGGTTTTTATAAAATTCACTGTCTTATTTTAAAGGTGAGATAGAAAAAACATCAGTATTTTAGTATCCAAACTATCATACCAAAACGCCTTCGACTAGAAGAGAAACAGCACAAACAATTAAAACTAATTAATAAAAACCGGCCAAGAGCGAGCCGGACTCGCGCACGAAAGGTTCCGTACGATTATCTAAAAAAATATATATCTTAATTGGCGTCAACTATGTATGTATGGGGACACCCTTTAATTTTCAACGTTTTTGGTATTTTTCCTTTATTTGTGCTGTACGGCCTTGGTTTTTGCCAAATTTCATGATTCTATAGGTCAAAGGGAAGTACCCTAAAAGTTTTGATTCCCTTGTGAAATTGCATAATATGCGACATAAACAGTCATATCTTGATTTTTTCATTGCTCTAAGGGGTAGCAGACCTGAGTATTTGGTATTAATTTCAGCTTCATACCGCCACGCATTCCTGAGAAAAAGGGTCTTGACAGACCGAACAACATAGTGATCCTATAAGGGTTCCGTTTTGCCGATTGAGGTACGGAACCCTAATCAAACCATCCAATTAGCCAGTATCATGTGTCAGGTATGTGGACGCTATTTATAATTATAATTATAACGAATAACAACATGAACAGAGCATCTAATTGAGTCAAATAAGCGTTCATAAAACATCTATGGGGACAACCTTGACCATAAAAAGATGAGCCTTGACACCACGAAAGGCGCGCGCGCACCTGCCCATTTAGCGCCATCTGTCGACGCTATTTTTATCTGAGTACGCTTTTAATTCTTGAACTTCATCATGCCCTGAGTCGGTGTCCTTTTCTAAAAATACGTTTTATATCTATTTTTGGATAAGGAAGGTATCAAGAAGTCATTGCACTGGGCTTGCGGTTTTGCGAATGATGAGTCAGTCGGAACTAATAAAAATAGATCTTGTTTACAATATTAGAGGCCCTAATAATTTCTTCGTAAAATTGAAAACTTACAACTCAGTATGGCATAACATAACATGGCGCCTATTTTCCCCGAAAGATTAAGCAGATGTGTGCTTTAGCATACCCACATTTCGCCAGTTAAGTCTCATGGACTTGAGGGGCAAGCCTATGGTCGGTATGTCACCGTGAATTGAAGTCAAACGTGAATTGAACCTGAACCTCAAGTGAATGTTGATATAGATATATGAACATGAACAGGATGTGTTATTAAAGGTGTGGTCAGGGTCACTGTTCCAAACCAGAGGGAACCATATGCGAGACGGCGAAACATTTTACAATGTAGGTTTAATACCAAACCTGCTGAATATGTTACAATGACACTGGCAAATATTGAACATCCAAACAGACAAGATAAGCGAAAAAACGAAAAAAAAAACTGTTAAAAAGGCAGGATTAACCCTCCTAATGTTAATGCGAGTAGAGTATTCGTTTCGTCCAGTCGGTCGTGCAAACATCGGCTGTGATAATGGACCACCCGGATTATAGTGATCACGTTGGGCGCCGATGGATTATGAAGGTTTCATGATGGTACCATAAAAATATCAATGTCTCTATGTATATTTATTAGACGACAGATGTTCTATAAGGCCAAATGAAATTAGCTAGCGCAATTCACAGCAGGTCTTTGGAATTTCATTTTTTTGTATTCCTTTAGGTTGAGCATCAACATTGTTTTTGCTAGTCTGACCTACACACGTCCTACCTTCAATTCCTTTGAATAAGGCATGTTTGCAGTATTTTCGCAGAAAGTTTTCAATAATGGCAACTAGTCTATACCGGACGATACCATCGCTTCATATTATTGTTTTTGTCGGAACCATCGACGAAATTATAAGAAATTCGATTGCCCTCCAGTCTAGGTTTGGCCGCAAAAGGTTACCTAGTTACCCTAGTTAGTTTCATTTTGATTGCATTTCTTTCTTTGAACATGGTGACAGGAACTGTTTATTATACTGAGTCCTCAGACGTATTTAGATTATATCAGATTGATGTTTTAAAAACACTCAAAACCACGTCGTTATGCGCAAAACGTATGGTAATACGTCAAACATTTGGATATATAACATGTTTTTGCTCTTTATTCCTGTTTGTTTTCCTCGCTACACCACGACCCACTTCTAAAATAACTTTTCCATCCCTAAAATGTTGATTAACCCAACAGTTTGACGGTGATGGGAAAATCAATTACTGCGAAACGTTCATAGCGGTAAATGAAATAAAACACTTTTCCTCAATTAATTCATTGTAGGTAATAATATTAGTAAATGGCAGAATGTTATCGGGCTCCAATTTTGTTCGAATAGTGTGAAAAGGTTTCAGTTTTTTTCAGATACTGCCAACTAATCTGAAAAATCTCAAATTCAAATTTTTATTACACCACATAATAAAAAATTTGAATTTGAGAATTCAATGGTCGAAGATTGGTTAAGAAGGGAAATTCACATAATGGTCACAAATTGAATACATTTGCATATCTTTATTTTCTTTGCCAAATTTTTCAGATTAGTTTGCAATTCGTGACGTGACTGACGTTTAGAACTGGCAATAGTACAGGGGAGCTAAAATGGTCGCTTTAGCAGAACCATAAGATGATAATAATATGAATTACGTTACAATTCGTAAAATGCTCACAAAGTGTCAATTCATAATATTAACATTTTATAAATAAATAATCATTTTAGAAATTTTAACGTGATTTATATTATTATCCTATCATGATTCTGATAAAGCGGCCATTTTAGGCCCCCAGCTCGTATTACACAATATTATCCTCTGTGATTTCCTACAATCACAAATCAACGACACTTTTATCGCTATTAAAATGTTGGCGGGACTAAATCAACAGAGATGCACATTATTATCAGGGGCCGGTACCTACATTATACATTAGCGATACCGCTCGATACCATTGTCCAGATATACGTGTAGTAATTTGTCGTGTACCGACGCCACTGATTGCACTGTACATATACATAATTCATGTACAGACACGATTGACCGGAATCGAATCGTCCTCTGAATTCTGAATGCACATTGTCAACGAATCTACATACAATAAAGGGAGTCTTTAATTAATTAAAAACTTGCCAAATGCTTTTTTGAGTTTTCTTTTTATTTCATATGAGCTGTTGCCCGCGGCTTCGCTCGCGTTTTGGTCGGAAATTATCCCACGGGCACGTTGTAAATATAGCCTATGGCACTCGGGGATAATGTAGCTTCCTATTAGTGAAAGAATTTTCAAAATCGGTTCAGTAGATCCAGAGATTACCCCCTACAACCTCACAAACTTTACCTCTTTATAATATTAGTACAGATGGGATCGACCTGTACCCACTCACTTTAAATTGTTCTGCGAGCTTCTGTGGGGTGATATTCCCAATGCTATTATTTTTGCCAATTTAGCAGGTTTCATTGCGTTTTGTACGTTGTCGACCAGACGAATTTCCAAAACGAATAAAGCATAGTATTTCTTTCAGAATACTTCGAATAGTAATTGAAAGTCTGTTCTGGAATTGGGGTGTTGGTCTTTCAGCAAACATGACTCCTGCAGAGCATTGGAAAATTTTGCAATGATGAATGACTTTAATAGGTATGGTGTACAAATAATGTATATGTATAACCGAGAGGTCTTGTGCGATAACTAAAAAGTGTAGTGTCTGCTCCAAGTAAACCATCTGCACTCTGTCTTGTGTATTTGCGAAATGTTTTTCGCAAACGTAATAAGCTTTCACCAGAATTGTATAATGAAGGTCCCTCCACATCCCTATGAGTGCGAGATTGCGGTTGTCTTTGGAGGTGGCCCCAGTGCGAAGTTTGACGGAATTTGACTACATAATTAATTAATGTACCGTACCGTGTGTAGTCGTTCTGACTTCTGACAGTATACTCGCTGTGTTGTATGAAAATAAAACCGCGTCCTTCGTCCGCGTGAAATGATTACAAAAATATGACTACCCCTATTTGATTCGAATTTTGTTAACAATTTCAAGGGCTTTCACGGAACCCTAATCCTTTTTCTAAAAAACCTAAGTTATTCCTTTTAACATCAGCTATCTGCCAATAAAAGTCCCGTCAAGATAAGTCCAGCCGTTTCGGAGATTCGCCGGAAAAAAACAGAGGCACAATTTTTTTTTGTCTTAAGTGCCGTATACTTTGTTTTGCATTCAGTAAAAAGCAGTTATTTTGAAATTACAAAGAGATACTTCAATTTAATTGATTCGTATAGATGCAGTGATTTCTGATTCCGTTGTACCCTAGTCAGAGCACGTCTAAGGCTGAAATAAATTACAATTAAATTTAAGGCTCTGAAGGACAATCTAGTAAATTACTAATGATGTTATTTACAAAACAATTCTAGGGCAACAGTGAGTAACTAGGAACAATGAAACAAGAGTTTCAATGTAATGAAGTGAAGTCAGTAACTTGAATAGACGTCAGAATTCGTCCTCATTATGTCCTTTGAACAATTAATGGTATGGTAAATACAGGTCCACACAATCGTAAGGTACACAACACAATGTAGTGGCGCCGGCCTTCGCTTTAATTCATTATTCATATTGAATTAAGACCAGTGCTCACTGTAACTCCACGGGTATTACTTATTTGGGGCGCTCACCCTACGGGGTCCGGGGATTCATTTCAGTCCGTTGTTTACCCTTGCGAATTTTATTAACGGTCGCCGTTCGGTAATATTATCTCTTATTGTTTTTAGAAATGGTATTATCACAGGTATTATCAAATACTACGGGAACTTGTTTATGAATGTGAAGGTATCGTTGAGTTCTCTTTGAAATTCGAGCTTTTCAAATAATGTTGGGTCTTGTTTTAAGTGCCTCCGGCGTTGAAATTGGTCCTATCGTAAATTATTTGCCAATCATAATTAATTTAATAACAATTATGTAAAGGGTGCCCTTTACATAATTGTTACAATTATTAACTGAATAGTGTACGTGTCTTATGCACCTGTTTTTCCTCTGTTTTATTTATGTTATAGCTAAATATATAAAATGGGTTCTTCCAAACCTTCAGACGATTTCAAAGCAAAAACGGTATTATAAATGATTCTAGGCACGTGGAACCAACATCTATAATAAAACAGAACGTACTAACAGATGACCTAAAAATATCTATCGTAATGCATATTCATAGAGTATTGAGTATCGTTATCTGTGCGATGCAGTGCATACGGCCGGTTGTTGATAAATGCGTCCGCGCATGCTGCGCAGTTACGCCGCCAATACGCGCCTACTATGGCTTCATAGCTCTTTGATTGTTCGCCATCGATACCATATCGATATTTATTTTGCGGACCCGAGGACCAACTTTGGACCTGAGCCAGTACAGCTGTACCTTATCAATCATAAACCAATCCGTTTTGGTAAGTTCGATGACATTATGTAATTAAACATTTACGAAAAAAAAATGAGGATTAAACGCGAGAAGTGGGTAAACGTGATTTCGAATTATTTAATCCATTTGTCCACCCCATCCGTCTTTGTACAGGCCTTATCCACAATTTGCGTCCACCCGAAGTATGTTTCTAATCTCCTTTTAAAATTAATATCCGTTGACGTTTGTTTAAATATCCCAAATTCTGAAACATCAAGTTCTAGAACAATTAATCATCTGTCTAATGAAAATTTGTCGGGAGTTTGACATTCCGAATTACGAAACGGGGTTGATATAAGTTTTATGTACGTAAAGTAGACATTGATAGACCAATGGAAGTTTAAATCATTTGTCAGTCGTTGTTTCAACCTAATCTGCTTAGATATTGAGGCCAAACCAGTTTTCTTTTTAAAGTTTAAACAAACATGACATTTGGTCGAATTGCAAAGGAAATGACTTTTTGAAGTGCACAGTAGATACAAGTTCTACCTGTTGCGGCTTTTTAACTAAGAAAAATGGCGTCGTCTATGTATTCAATTCATTGATCTGCGTCGAGTACAGTGTGCATACAATTTAAATCATCTACAAGTTGTTTGCGTCACTGATGTTTATCCCACGAGGTCGTTCTTATGCGTTTGTTGTGCGTGAACTGCGTGTAGAAGCGAACGGTCAATACGTGGGAGGTCGAGTTCTAATACCTTTTGGCTAGATAGTTCACCTTTCAGCAATAATTTCCCTGGGGTAAATCATAACATGCATCAACATTTCCTTTGCATGTTCGAAGTTTCCAACTACATAGGTACTAGCCAGTTTGTATATCAATTTTTTATTTAATTATGTAGGTAGTTCTTGCGAACTTGTAACCGGTTATTCAAATTTCGAATCTGTACTGACGTCAATGCGTAGGGAAGTTTTAAAGCGAAGCTGTATTCAGGTTTTCAAGGCAACAACTTGGCGCCAAAATTAGATTCCGAATTCCGATTCTGTTTATCTCGAACACACAAAAAATAAGACATTATTTTGTCTCAAGGGAGAACAAATAAAGTACTCTAGTGGGGAGGCATTTAGGAGGTAGATGGTCGAGTGCTGAGGAGGGTTCTGTATCCCAAAGGACCAAGAAGTGTCTTGTTTGTAAACCTGGATCCCTTTCGGTAGTGTACAAGTCAATCTTGATTGAGGCTAAAGTACTTCTACGAAAATTGTCTTTTTACCGCACATTTTCCAAGTTATCTTTTCAATGTTTTTTTTCCTCTATGCTTAGACTTAATTCGAACTCCTTACAGTCTAGTGAACACTGCTCATCATAAAAATATTCGAACGTAATTAAATGCGGCCACGTACTAATATTCTAAATGCGCAAAGTAAATCTGTCTGTTTCACGCCATAACGGTTCCATGGATTTCGATAAAATTTGGCACACTCACAGGTAGACGATGACTTGGGTTAGAAGTTAGAAAGGGTAGTACGTTTCAGGATTGGTGCCCTTTAATAGTGACACGGTGTCGCGGTAGACCACGAAGGAGATGGCGGGACGAACTGCATGTCTTCTTTGAGAATTGGAAAGAAGTAGCTCAGAATCGTGACCATTGGAAGGAATGGCCTCTGCCCAGCAGTGCGACAATATGGACTAGCTACAATTCTAACTTAATATTATAAATGCGAAAGTAAGTTTGTTTTTTAACTTTTCACGTATAAACCACTGAACCGATCACCCTGAATATTTGCATATTTTGCTGAGATTGAGAATTGTCAGGTGTACAGAAATCCTAGGGTATCTTTCATCCCGAAATAAGTACCTACTGCTCTCGAGGAAAACAAAAATAACGTTTTTATGATAATAGATGACGGCACGTGTCTTTCGAATCATGGTTGAATTATATTATTAACACACTACTAAAAACTTTAGTAGTGTGTAAATAGTTTAAATTAACGCGAGCAAAGCCGCGGGCACTGGCTAGTAATAATAAAAACCGGCTAAGTGCGACTTGAACTCTCGTGGAGAGGGTTCCGTAAAATGCCAGTCAAATGTTTTTATTCAATTGTGGTATGTTTTACAATAGGTACTCTTACTGAACGTGATTTTTTTTATTTCCTAATTTGTCCCCTTTATTTTCAATTGGTAGAATTCTTATAGGTTTTCCTGTAATCTACAAGCAATGAACTAGATAAGTATTGTGTATTTTTTTCAAAATTTGAGGCTCAGTAGTTTCGGAGATCAAGGGGGAATGGTCAATTTTCGTCTTCTTTCATGAATAAAATCAAAACTGTTTATTTTATAATAATAACAAAATTATATTTGAGATCCTTATAACGAGCCCTTTCATTTGATATATATGACACAGTAAGGTTTGAAAAACTTTTTTTTTAGTTTCCTATTGTCCCTCGAAAACGACCCTTATTTAAAAAAAAATATACTTTGCCCATCTGTTTGGGTCATAGGATTACACCATCCTACCAAATTTGACCTGATTTGATCGAGTAGATTCGGAGCAAATTGGCTGTGACAGACTGACGGACAGACAGACGCACGAGTGATCCTTGAAAGGTTTCGGTTTTTGAATTTTTTGTACGGAACCCTAATAATAGTAGGTAGTGTAGGTACGGTACGGGTGAACCCGATGGCCAAAGCCACACTTCGCGTACTTAATGAACACTTTTCCCAATATATACGTAAAAACCTAAAAAAGTTATTAGGTTTCGCACGTTTGTCATCATAATAATATTATTTATAGTGAGCCCTAAACGTGCCGGCCGCGGCATAGGGACGTTTATGGCGGCCCTTATCTGAAGGAAGGTCGGTTATTGGTTTTCTCGGTAAAAGCCACCCTGTATTGATGTAAAGGAAATCTAATAATAAGAGGTGACATATATTGGCAGTATAAGGTACTTATTACCAACCAGATAGTACGTTGACCTCTGAAAGAACGTAAAAGCAGCCCAAATCTGTTAAACTCACGACCTGTGAAGTTTTAATTGAATAATTGATGATAATTCTGAAATTAATTACCGTGTTACTTTAATAACGGGCAGCTGAAATATACGGCTTATTTATGTATATATTAAAAACGCAGTACTGAATGCAATTTTCGAGTCATTAAACTTTGCGCGATATCTTAAGTTTCTGCAAAAAACGATCTGTATGTATAGTTAAACTGATTTATACTTGGGCTTGCCCATTTTAGACGTCTAATAACGCTTATTAGCGTTTAACGAGAATTTAAGATTTGCCTTTTAAGGATCTGTGGCATTCCTCGGCAAAGTTGAAGCGTCCTATTTCGTCATCTATATTATCTGAACTAATACTATAAAGAGGTAAAGTTTATGAGTTTGTGAGGTTGTAGGGGGTATTGTATTGTATAGCGGGCTGGTGTACGCAACTCCGCGCGTATTTTGTAGGAGGTAATCTCTGGATCTACTGAATCGATTTTGAAAATTCTTTCACTAATACGAAGCTACATTATCCCCAAGTGCCATAGGCTATATTTGCAACGTGCCCGTGGGATAATTTCTGGCCAAAACAAAACAAGCGACCGAAGCTGCGGGCAGCAGCTAGTCGTTTAAATTTCTATTATAATATTGTTTACATTTTGATTGCCTCTTTGGTCCCGGGTTCGATTCCCAGGTCGGGCAAGTGTTTTACTGTTTTTCCAACAGGAATTTCTCAGTAGCAACCGTGTAGCAGTAATGTTTAAATCCTATTTAATAGGTCGATGAGCCGATTCTCATCAACCCGAGCACATAATCTAGATTAAAATAAAATCTACACAAGTCTACACTAATATTACAAAGTACCTCTTTATTAGTTAGTTTGAATATATAATATTAGTGTAGATTTATTATGAATTACGTTACAATTCGTCCGGCATTAAGTCCGCCTTCATTATGTTAAGTATGTGCATAAAGTTTTAATAAATAAATTCAATCAATCAATCAAAATAAATTAATTCGTAAAATGTACGTAATATGTGTATACGTAAAACACGTGACAATTCATAATATTAACTGCGCCTGTGACCATTTTAAGAATGTTAACGTGATTCATATCATAATTCAGCTAAACCATTTTAGGGGGGGCTTCCCCTTGTTCTGATTCCGAACATTCTTTCATAGATGGGAAGCTACATTATCTTCGAGTGTCATAGGATGTTTCTTTGACGCGGACAGACGCTAATCGGTGTATAATTTATTTTCACATCCGCTTATAAAGCCTTGTCTGAGTAATTATAATATTTAAATCTCATAAAAGGAGGTGGCAAAGGTAATTTTCCTGTTTGTTGTTTTTCTCAAAAATAATACAATTATTATTAAGCATGATTTTGACGCCTCCGCAAACCGTGGGCGTTTTCATACAAATGTAAATTACTTTTTTTTCTATTATGAGCGAGGAGTTCTAATGCTCTCTTTGTTATGTCTAAATCTGTATACCTGTTATGATCAATATTAACCTATGCAGCAAGTCCATTTGCTGGACTTTATCATTTGCCTAGCCTTTACTACTTTGTCGGGGTCGGCTTCCAGTCTAACTGGATGCAGTTGCATATCTGTTTTATTCATGGAGCTTCTGCCTATCTGACTTCCACGATCCAGTTAATGGTCATCGGCTGGTCATCAGCCTATCTAAATGAAAGCCAATAAGCTCAAGTTGATCGCAGAGATCAGTTTCAGCTTACTTCGCTTAAGCATCCCGAGGAATTTTAGGTAAAGTAGTCATCTCAATGTTACTGCAACTTAACTTTGTAAACATTTTTATCAGGAATTCTGGAAAACCATCAGGTATGCTAAGGTCATCCATGATACCTACCTTTAGGTGGCATGCGGGTATGCTAATAGGTATCACGTGGATAGAAATACATTAAATTAATTTCCACTTATTTACATTTAATGGTTGTTTTGTGCGTCAAATGTAGCTATAACCATATATCGTAAAATGCTAAACAGGTTTGTATTGACTGAACTGACATAGATGCAGTAGGCATATTAGTATAAAGACAGCTGTATTTCAGCTAGGAACAAATCTTTGGAATCAGCACTCTCCTCCCACACATGCATACGCCTTCACACGAAATATAAACATGCTTCAGGTTGACAACTGACAATCGTAAAGTGCACCCGTTGGGGTAAAGCGTTTGGTTCCACAAAAAGGTTGGGGTCATCTTTATACTGTGACACAGGTTAGATTCCCTTGTTTTCTCCAGTCGAAAGCTGTACGAAAATAACTCATTTCCTGATGAAAAGATACGACTAGTCAGCAAGGTTAAAAACGTGGCGGACTGCCCAAGGTACTGAGTGCTGACGTACGCACTCTTCAAGTAGTGCGATCATATTCTTCAACTATGAACTTTATTAAAGTGAGACTGTTCTTTGTTCCCAGGTTGCTGCAGGATCCTCACACGAGTATCTTGCGCAAAGACCGCGCCGCCTAGCCGCTCCTTAAAACGTAAGTGCACTCTGTTCTAGGACATTTTCGTGCTGTTTTCCTGAAGAAATGTGTTTGCAGTTCACCAACAATAATACGTATTGGTACTGTTGCAAGAAATTCAATGTGCGGATCTATAAAGACCACATTTTTAGAAGATGACAATACCTGAAAAAGTGTAAAGGCAGCATTCATTGTCCTTTTTCGACATTCTACCCTCGGTTCTGCACTGATCTCGTTCCGAACAAAGATTTTGAATGTTAGACCCTCCGCCTCTGGATGTTTTTGCATAAGATTTGTATGTAGCAGTCACGGTACGTAATCTCAAGGGTGGAGTCGAATGTATAACGTTATTCATAGACTTTGGTACTTACCTTGTGTATGTACGTCGATGTTTACAGTTGAGTCGCAGAACATAATCACATGATGTACTGGTCTGTTATGCACGACGAGCGTTTACACAACGTGCGAATGTGATCGAATCCATGTGCGCTATCCATAATGCTACCTTACTGCGTCATTAGAAGTGCTCCAACGTGTATGGAACTTAGATGGTCTTTTAATTTTAATGCGAAACTTTGATGGCAGAGACTGCAACTACTAGGTACGTAGCATAGTGGCATGTGCAAGGTTAACGTACAACTTTGTCATTGACGCTGTGAGGAACTTTTTAATGCAAAACATACAAAACTACGTCGGAATGGTCGGTTTTCCTCTGGATGTGTCTATTTCGGTAAAGGTGTGCTTGTGAAAAACCCACCATATTGTAAACTAATGTGAATACTCCAGTATTTAGATTCTAACAACTTTTAAGATATAATACTAGTCTGCTGTAAATAAACCAATATTATTTCTCCAATACAGGCCTGAGTGACTTAGCTATTTAGCTATTTTACTAATAAAATAGCTAAGTAAAAGTTGTATTAGTTAAAACATTGTACTGTTAACATGATCCCGCTTACATAATAATAAGTTTCCCTGACATTTGCGAAATCGATATTTATTCATCAAGGTAAAACTTTTATGATTACTTTGCGTTTATTTCATCAAATTGGTTTTCCCTTGTTGGGAGTTTCGAGAACTTTCTACGCGGATTATTTACAGGAATGATGAACAATAAACACTTCTTTATTATTTTATAGATTTTTTTACGATTGGAACCAATTTTTTGGGTATCTACATTATAAGAATTAAAAGCAAATATCAGGGTATGAGAAAAGGTATTTGTGTTTAAATTTGGCCTTTTATTTACAGAATTGTGAAAATGTTTTACTAGCTTCTGGATCGTACAGACGCAAATAATTCGTAAAATGATTTTGAAGCAAATAAATAAATAAATAAATAAATATCGCTGGACATTACACACAACGCCATCTAGGTGCCACACTAAGCAACGAGGCTTGTGTCGTGGACACCAGATAGTTGATACTACTACATAGATACTTTTTGTTTGTAAATACATACTTATTATACATATAAACATCCATGACTCGGAAACAAATGTCCATGCTCATCACACAAACATTTGCTCCTACCGGGATTCGAACCCGGGACCCTAAGAACATAAGGCAGCCTCACTACCGCTGCGCCATTCGGGTCGTCAGAACGTTATAGGAGCCCTTCCTTGGCAGTCGGGTAAAAAAGAAACGGCTCTAATGACTGGTTAGTCGTTTTAATAAAAAAAAATTTTTGCAAAAAATTAAACCGTCTTCAAAAACACAAAAAAGTTAAAAAAAACTTTAGCTTCAGAAGTTGGTGACTTTTGCTAGTCTGATTCTGTTTTTTGTCACCGACGTCTGAAGCTAAAGTTATTTTTTACTTTTTTGTGTTTGTGAAGTCGGTTTAATTTTTTGCAAAAAAGTTTTATTTTTCACTTTTTTGTGGTTCACATGTGCTTACCCCTTCACAGCGTACTGGCGTGATGTTATGTTATGAACTGGTGTAAACAATAGACAAGCATGAGATTTCAGCAATCCCAGTCCATTTGCATTTCATTTTTTCATTTGCTTTTTTTCTCATTTATTGAGGAGTTGCGTTGCCTATCTCCGAAGTTCTTCATCAGATCTTCACCAAATTGAAATGGGACCACTACGAGAAAGTACTCTTCCATAAACTACCCAAATCGCTTCAAGGGTGCCTATAAAATTTGAAGAGTCCTCTCTATTTCTCCAAGATCCCATCATCCGATCCTGAATTGATGATCATGGGACTACCTGGGAAGTATACCCTTTCAAACTAAAAAAAATAATTCAAATCGGTGCAGCCATCTTCAAGTAATCGGGGAACATACATAAAAAATAAAATAAAAAAAGTCTCCGACAAATTGAGAACCTCCTCCTTTTTGAAGTCGGTTAAAAATAGTTTCTATTGCATTCTACATTTCTATGTTGTGTGAATGTCATGTAAAGGCAGTAAAACAATATTCATACTTCTATATAATTATACTTTAAATTACGCGTAATGACGTAAAAAAATATTAAAATAATTACTATACAATTTTGATCTTGATGCTTGACTTTGGTACCACTTGTGGTCATTGTCCTTTGACAGATTGTAGTAGCTTGATGTGCTGGCGTCTGTACTATAGCAGGATAAAAAGTGTCCTTAACAAAGATCTGTGCGCCTATAAAAATTCGTTCCGTCTTTATGTCGCCAAAACTAACAGACAGACAGAGCAGTGCAAGAAGCAGTATTTTCGCATCTATATTGATAAATTATATATATGAAAGTATTGATAAGATTCTAAGAGATCGCTGTACCAATTTTATTTTTTTATTATTTTACAGAAGCTCACCTCGTATAGTTCTTCTACATTATTCCGAAGAAGTTACGGTTCCAGCTTCAAGCGTTTCATTAGTCTTGAATAGTACCTTATTCTTTCTTTCATAACAGAATATGAATCCAGTTTCTGAGTCTAGTTGGAACACAACAGATTGTGGTAGAATACTTTGTTTGTTTTATAGTAATCTACCGTTGAATATTCATTCGGCAGTAAGTTTCGTCTGCGCGCTGGAACAACTCCGATTGTTCCGAGTTAATCCGCCCGTCATGTGCGACTTCGCAATATTTTGACCGGAGTCATGCTCGTATATTCCCAACTTTATATTAATATTGTTGTTCTTAGTCAGACGTTGACATTTGCCGGCTTTATACCAGCATTGTCACGGCTCAAATTGATTAAAATGGCCTAAACTTTTTGAATTTAAACTTGGTCCTTTTACCCTTTCATTTCCTACCGTTTAAGAGTTTGCTCTTTATAAAGTTTTATTCGGTTGCGCACCCAGTCTATCTAGACTAGCAGCTTTTACATTCTGTATATCTTTACAGTGTGTATAAGGACCCATGACAAAGCCGCCAACCAAGCATTCAGTAAATCAAACTAAGTAATACTCACTGCGCAAATATTCTTCAAGATGTTTTATGGACAATAAATGAAAGGGAAAAAGATTCAAAACTTTAAAGCAGTTACTTTGTGGTACACACGGCTACACATCAAGCTATACATTTCCAGTTTATGCTGATCTCCAGCGTGTGTACATGTATCATTTGCTCATGCGACTGCCCCGTTGGTCTCGTGGACGCTAGCGTGACTGCTGAGCGTGGGATCCTGGGGTCCATCGTACTATAAGAGTAAAGGGACAGGTGCACTCTGCACCTGTGTCAGCACACACACTTGTACACTCTAATATCTCCCGCGCCGATAGCTAATCTGCGTTGAGATTGACCGCCGTGACCGAAAAACGGTCAGGAGGACTATATCATTAGCACATAGGTAAAGTACCTACATAAAACATTTATATATGTATAAGACTATCTTTATACGTATACAGAAAGTTACTAAAGCCCAAATATTGTTACGTAAATCCAGGCACGTTGCCAATCGAGTAAACGGTTTTATTGAAAGACGGAGCGAGTTGATTTACCGCACATAACTGATTTACCATCAGTACAAGGATGTTAATGTCTTGTGCATGATAAACTACAGTTTTAAACATACGTTTCATAGGAATCGATTTACGATTTGGAGTCGAATTGTGTAAACAGAGCTTTAACATTTAATTGTTATTAATGTTCTGTTGAGAGCAGTGGTCGCCGAGTGGTGGCGGCCCCGACTTACGAGTAAGTAAGTAGGGGTTCGAATCCAGAAAGGCGCATGTTTTTTTCTTAGCCTGCTCTGTCCCACTTGATAGAAGAGACCAAACAAGCGAAGGTCAAAACACCATCAATGCTCATTCCTATGGATTGTACCTGTCTTTACGACTATTCCTATATTGGCTCTAGGCTGCATAGTCGGCTGATTGTGCCCGACTGGCTGCGGTTGGTCGGGCTTCCTTTCCCATCCCAGAGCATCTCTTTCCTTACAAAATCGTGCCCCCTGGTGCATCCGGCTTGTCCGGGTCAGGCTTGCTCCTGGCTGGGTGTGGTGCTCAATCATCATCATCATATTTTATTTTATTTTGCGTACAGTGCTGAAAGAACACTCCTTATTGAAATACAACCCGAATCTTCAGAAGGATAAGCGCCGAAAAGGCAGGGTATGCCGGACACAAGCATGCAACTGTGCTCACTCCCATAATTTCTTCATGTTTCTCGGACCATACCTGTATAATAAATTAAACAACACTCTTAATATATATCCTCTAACTAAATATAAATGTAAAACCTCAGTCACTATATATTTGAAAACTTTAGACTACCAGGAAACAGAAAAACTGTTGATCCCTCTCAGATAGACAATCTCTTCTAGCTAACCATCCTCTCTGCTGATTTTAAATACTATTGTACTCGAACCGCAGTCTTCCTACAATCTTGCTCGCACCAAATTTACTTTCAACCATCCTCACATCACAGTCACATAATCAACCTCCTACACATAGACACCTAATCACATTTCGATCATACACACTCTCTAGATACTCACACACGTTCTGATATTTCCACAATAACTTTGTATTTTTTATTTTATGTTTTTAGTTTGTATTTTAAATTAGTTTCCTGCACTCTTCTTAATATGCATAAACTATTCCATTAAAGTTAGCAGGCAAATAGCTGCGGGAGGGCCCTGGTGACTTGTAATACAGGTTTCTATAGAGACCTACTTCAAGCACCAGTCTCTCACAAAGTTAATTCCTTGTTCGTACTCCACTGTAACCCTAGCATTAAGTAACTTGTGTAGAGAAAATAAATGATATTTATTATTATATTAGCTTGCTCTGTACCACTCCTGGGCGAAGGCCTCCCTCTACTCCTTCCACGTCTCATTACAGGCAGGCGCATTACTTTGTGTAATTTGTTTCATCACCACTGCTCTCAAAACGGTGAAGGGGAACATCGTGAGGAAACTGGCATGTCCAAGAACCAAAAATTCGAAGACATGCGACATCTACCAACCCGCACTGGGCCAGCGTGATGGATTATAGCCCATTCCTTCACATAGAGAGGAGGCCGAGTGTCCCAGCAGTGGGAACATTATAGGCTGATTATACTAATATTCTGTAAGACAGTTTGCCAAACATCTTTTTTAAAATCCATGTTGAGGGATATAAGTCTTATGTATATGATGGATGGGTGTACAATTGAATACTTACCAATATCTCCCTCTATTTGTTATAATATTGTACCTGTAGTCCCCAGAGGTACACCCACGTCCTACATGTTATGTTTAAGTCTCATTTAATATGAGCAATGGACTGGCATTGCCATCAACTGGGCACTAATCCAGATTCCGTCCTGCCACTGCAAAATTCTTGATGAAAAAATCCAATAAGTAACAATTTCTCTCTGTACTTGAGTCCTATCTAAAATTGGTACTTTAATACCAAATTCACTAAGAACCTATTTCAAATTTACGGCTTTGTACTACTAATATAAAATATGAAAACTCCATAAAAGTTTCCATTACAGCATGAGAATATTATACGTATTTTTATTACCACTATGTTTAAATAACGAGAAAGCTTTCAGCGTGCATCACCCGGAGCACAATAAGGCTAGGTCAGATGTCAAGCGATGTGACAGAAACAAGCGTTTTATTTGAACTGCGACAACGCTTGCGACATGCACCACAATATTACATTCGTCTAGGAATTTCAGCTAATCACAAGCATCCACACGATTGTATGCCCGCGGCTTCGCCCGCGTGGAATTCGGTAATCGCACCACGGGATCTTATTAACGGGATAAAAAGTATCCTATGTGTTAATCGAGGTTATAAACTATCTTTGTACCAAATTTCATCCAAATCCGTTCAGGAGTATTTGCGTGAAAGAGTAACAATCCATTCTTCCATTCACAAAATTTCCTATTTATAATAGTAGTAAGATAAGATGTGGAGAAGCTCGTGGCTAAATAATACCAGCCGCTGGGGTCGATCTTTAGGTTAAGCCGTGCTTGCTTAGGTTGGTGTGTGGATGGGTGACTACTCATTACATACCGAGTTTCATCCGTGCTTCGGAAAGCACGTCAAGCCGTTGGTCCCGGCTGTCATTTGCAGATCTTTGACAGTCGTTACAGGTACCCAGTTACGCCAAAGTCTGACAACCAGTCTTACCAAGGGGTATCGTATCATACCTCCACAACCCAGTACTAAATGGGTTGTGGAGGTCAGATAGGCAGTCGCTCCATGTAAAATACTGGTATTCAGCTGCATCCTGTTAGACTGGAAGCCGACCCCTACATAGTTCGGAAAGGGCTAGGCTGATGACGAGTAAGATAAGATGTGAAACTAATTTGTCTATTTATCTGTTTTCCTCGCCTAAACAGCTGAACGGAATTCGTTGAAATTGATGGACATTTATGAATCTCAATTAAAATTATACTTAGGAGAAGAGAAGCATACAATCTGTCAGTTGAAATCGAAGTTAAAGCTTGAGCGATGAGCACTGTTCCAGAACAAGAGCTTTAAACTTAGTTAAGAAAGTTCATTAGTTCGTCTTTGTATTCCAGTTGAGATTGAGATTGATCTCCAGGCGACTGAATCTAGGCGTAGTCTTGGCAACATAAATACAAGTGACTTAACGACAGGAAATAGACAATTAGTTACCTACCAACCAGTAAACCAGTCGAACAAGGAAAAGCTTGTTTCAGTATCTATTTTAGTTTTTGTGCTTGGCTACATTTATTTTCAGTTGGCTAAATCGAAGAAAAGGCAAGATTCATGTTTTTTTTTAATGTTACAGCACCATGCTGAGACCTATCTCAGCATGGTGCTGTAACTTTGGCCCCGTACAGGACCAATTTCGTTTGTTTTCAGGGTTCCGTAGCCAAGGGGTAAAAATGGAACCCTATTACTAAGACTCCAATGTCCGTCTATCTGTCTGTCTGGCTGTCTGTCACCAGGCTGTATCTCATGAACCGTGATAGCTAGACAATTGAAATATTCACAGATGATGTATTCATTTTTTTTTGTTTTGTCTTGTGCGGATAAATACTTTTTCTCTCTTTCTTCCTATTCAGCTTTCAGCCATGTCTTACCCAGAATATATTCAAGGTTTGACTTAGCTTGGGGGTGCGCGCAAATCTACGTGTATCTCTCGGGGCCCCGACTCATGGTAGTGGTAGAAACCCTGGTGTTTTAGTCAGTAGGAGCCTGAAATAATCCTGCGTTCTTCCCAGACGGAGGGAGGATATTCCGGCATTAGCCTATAGTTTTCCCACTATTGGGACAGGGCTAAAAACCACAGAACAAAAAACGTGCAACAAAGCAAAGCTGAATTGTGGCTTGCGAAAATACAGGACCAACATTCCCCTAAAAGTATTAATACCGACTCGAGAATACCGCAAATACACCGCCAGATAACAAGTGCTCATAAAATCCGAAATCAGTTATCGATTATCGATAATACAAAGTTTTATTGTTTGTTATATCATCGACAGTGAAAATTATGAGCCGGCCCAATCTGTATCGAATCCGATCGCCAATATTATCAGTGTTTAATTAAATTTTACTGGCTGAATCAATTAATTAGTTCAGTCAGAGGTTGGTGGTAATCGAATCAGTCGAAACTGCACTATTATCGATATGGAATATATATAAATGTTGTGTCTGTTGGTTATTGAGTGTGATATAATTATTATGTATATTTGATGAATACATCTGATTGACTTTTAGATATCTAATTCTCATTAGAGTGCTACTAAGGGCAGCCGTGGCGACAAATAAATTGCATAAGAGACATCTTCTAATTATTTTTTTATACCCGTTTTCACTAAGACTAGGCCTAGATCGAAAGGAACACTCACTGTTAGGGGTGCTGCTCAGCTGGGGTAATGTCCGTTTAAAGGCGAAGAGTTGAAATTTCAACAGTGCAATACAATTTAAGCAGTAATTTGGACGTTGCTTAGTGTTGTGATGTGATGGGTGTACATTTCATCATTCTCCTGCCTTTATCCCAATTTTTTTGGTGTCGACGCAGCATGTCTTATTCTTTCTTACTTCTCTATTACTCGTCATCTCATCAGACACCTCATTTCTTTCCATATCATCCTTCACACAATCAAACGCGCGCCTATCTCTCTATATCATTTCTTAGTTACTTTTCCCGTGCCACAGAGGAGAGAGTAACTATCATTTACCAGAAAACACATAATTATACCACTGACTATAAGTTTATCAAATAATAAATTCCCGTATGTATACCGACCACATTATCGTAGTGTGTGGGCGTCCTACATATCAGCGGCGTTATCTCTCCAATTAATTAGGAATGTAGGTGTAAAATTATTGACTCGCAATCGCGCTCCTCACCACCTACTTTGTGTAGTTACACCGTACTGATCTCCTTGGCAGATATGAAACCCTGGTATAAAGCTAACACAATGCATGGATATATTGCTTCAACAAACAAGGGTTGTATGAACCAAGCACGGTACGCTACTATTCATATGAAAAGTTGAAGAATATTCTGGGTTTGGATATTCGTTACTCAAGTACGCTTTATCGACTAAATGGATTTAGATAAAATTTTACAAATGTAGAGTTGTAGACTACATTTGTTTTATTCATGAGTATAGATTTTTTTTCGCGTAAGCAAAACTAAATATTTTGCATAACCTTTGATGACATGGATTTCCGCAAAGTAATGCCTGATTGAATAACTTGACCTAAGACCTGGATTAACATAAGATACTATTTTCCTGGTTAAATATTAGAGTCTACTCTAGGATGCAGTTTCAGTGGTTCCGCACGCAACAGCTGTTTCAAAAAGCAAATAGAAGTCGTGGTAAACTTGTGTAAATAGTGTCGCAAAACATCGAGTGCCGGGGGAAACGAACCAACGACCTACAGCTCCACAGCTTTCAGAGGAAAATACTGAACAAAAACAAACAGATAAGCTATATTTTTAAGTGCGGAAATACGTCATTTATAGACGTCAAAACTGTAATTAATATTATAAATATTGCCTCCATAAAATTGTTTCCATTTTATTTGTGGAAAACATACATTAAAAATTTGTAGCTCAAATGGGCGAACCGTGTTCGTATATTCTCATGCAGTTTTGAGATTTATTGAGCTAACTCACGGAGCGAGATGGGATGACCTCGGGGTGAATGCAGCTTTGTCTACTAACTTGCTGAACTTTAACAAACCAATGCGATAAAACATGGAACGGAAATCAAACAGGGAAGTGGGACGGCTGTTATCGTAGGGGAATGTAGCAAATTATAATAGACTAGCTGTTGGCCACTTTTATCCTAGGGAAACCACTATATCTCGATTAAAAGTATCCCATATTTTAAGCCAAGTAAGCAATGTAGTTCAGTCCGTTGATGGGCGAAAAGCACGTTAAGCATTTGGTTCCGACTGTCATTCTTAGATCTGACACAGTCGTTAAGGGTAGCCAGAAGGCCGAGACAACCACTCTTGCAAAGGGGTACGTGTCATCCAGTTACTGGATTCTTCTTCTTTCTTTGTGGAACTGTGAACTGTGGTTAGTGCCTAACCTGGTGTCACCAATGAGCCTTTTATGTGAGTTTTCGGTGAATTTGGTGTTTGGGTTTTGTTTCTGGTGTTACTGGATTGTGGAGGTCAGATGGCAGGCACTCTATGTATACTGGTATTTAGCTGCATCCGGTTAGACTGGAAGCTGTCCCACGCAAAGGTAAACACTGAGCAAATGATGTTGATGATTTTCATCCAAGTCATAGACTGCTCCTGTGCTGCATCCTAATCCTCAATGAGTAACATACCTAAATACTTGCTGCTTGCGCATTTATTATACGTGTAGGGTAAGATAACTGGATTTGCATTTAAGGGAGGCGCTTAAGACGTTTCGAGTGGGGTAGCGTCGCTTACGAGGCAAAAACGATGCTCCTTGACCTTTTAACGCTTGGCCATCTAAGTTTGAGACTTATAGGGTGTCCACGTGACCTAATTAAGCCCTAATGGCGCGATTACGCTTGGTCGTTAGCCCAGATTTGTGGATTCGAATGACTTGTACTTGAATTCCGGCACCCAATGCATTGATTACACTGGTCATCGCAACAGAAAACGCGCTAACAACTTCCAGTTGTTTGACTGAAGTCATGGTGACGACTAGCAAAGCCCTGATCGAAGTAAAAGGAAAAGTGGCGGATCGGATCTCCTAATTTGTTTACCAGAAACGATGAAGTTAGACTTGTCCGAAGACGTGTCGTGTCGTCGTCGTTCATGTACGTTGGTCGTTCGCCTGAATTCCAAAGGCAATCGAATTCGGACGAACGACCAGACATAAGAGTCCTAGACAAATGACAATCGCCTTCAAATCTTCAAAATATTTGTACAACAGTTTCCAGTCCAACAGGAAGAGTTGACTACCGTCAATTCTTATTATTTCTTATCTATCATCATTCTCCTGCCTTTCAACCAATTTATTTGTGGTCGGCGCAGCATGTCTTCTTCTTCCATACTATCTCTATTACTCGTCATCTCAGCAGTCACCTCCTTTCTAGCCATATTAACCTTCTCACAGTCCATCCACTGTTTCTTATAACTTCTAATCTACCAGGAAGAATTGACGGTAACTCATGACAATCCAATACATTTATGACTTTTCCATGATCGTTATCTTTTCGTAAAGCTCTGATGGCTAAATTTTACGACGAGCAAATATAATATGACGGGACTCTAAGCATAAACCATTAATCGGTACCAAAGTAATTTACAATTAGCTACTTACTTTATTTTAGAAAACTCATGACTTACACAGTCTTTGCATGAGAGCAGTTGCCATGTTAATATGATACGGTGATACCTCGAATTTGGCACATTTTCACTTCAACTTTTCGCCAATTGCCAAATCATACTGTGTCTGGAATCATTAAATTAAATGACAGATAGGTTATTAACATAGATGACTCCTATTTTTTTTTTGTATTTTATTAGCAGACTGAAATGGCCAAATCGCCATCAGTAGCCTTTCAAGATAATGGTTCATTATTTTAATTTCAGTGTCTATTCAGAAATTAGAAGTTTGCTAAAATCGTTTAATTTTCTTCAAACAACTTGCCTAAAGGCGATTTAGTTTCGCATAATTAAAATGTAATCTTAATCATTTAATTTCCCCTCTCCCCTTTTAACTAGTACTTAGTTAAATGAGAAAAATTGCCGACGAAATGCCCAGCTTAATTATGCTGAGGCTCAATTAAGATTTAGTAAAATTTTACAGCCGTCGTAACAGGCTTTCAGGATTCAGTATTGGCGAATTACGACCTTATTTGGACGAGTTTAGAATCTAAACTGGTGTGTTTTACGTTGGTTCTTTCGCCTTTATTGAATAGAGTTAATAACGTTATATGGAAATATGCTAACACACATATAAATGTTTTGCAAATTTCTGTGATCCAGTGTTTTCCAAATCTACGTAATAAGATAGATAGATAGATACTCGTAAATAATTTATTTAGTGAACACAAAAGACACAATACCTATAAAAAAAACAAGGTGCCAATATACAAAAAGAAAAACATAATTTATGAAATAAGTATGGTAGCACCATGACAAAATTCAACTAAAATAACGAGTATTTAAAAAAGGTGGTAATAAAATCCTTTATTCGCAGAAAAGCAGGCACTACCTAAACCGCTTTGTCTGGAAACATGAAATTTTGCACAAGAGTTCCTTTCAGTGGTGGTACTTTCAAACAAGCAAGCTTGGCTTGGCCTTATAACTTACTACTCTTTACGATGTCGAGGTTTCTGAACAGCCTGCTTGCCTTAGGCCTCTAAGCACGCCACCATAGAAATATAAAAATCAGGAGAAATGGCAAGGCGTGTCGGTAGCCGCGCGACATGGTGAAATTGACCATGTCATAGGCAAATGGCCGTCTCCGCGAACTAGTGTGCTTTCGACCGCGATCGTGACAACTTATAAGAATGCCGTGTTGTTCAGTGGTTTTTTGTAAAAACCGAAGCATAAACCAAAACTTTGTAAATCATAGAATTACCTACCATATGTAAGTACAAGTATTTTACTATATTAATCATGAAAAACAACAAATCATAAAATATTTCAAATATCACAGCGATTGTACTATTTTTGCAATAAATACACCGCTACCTAAGTTTGTCACTAAGGGCCGGTTTTTCAATCGCTTGTTAACTTTTATCCGACTAATAAGTTTGTCATTTTGACAGTTTTTGTATGGACCATCTGTCAAAACGTCACATGTAATCTTCAGGTAACAGTTATCTAGTAATTGAATAATCGGCCCTAAATGACTGGACAAGCAATGTAAAAATCACAAAACGATACTTTATTAAGCGGATGCATCGCGTACTACGGCCGCTGCTTCTTGCTGCGAGTTTATTATATCTATGCACACTGCTGAGACAGCTATTAACTTCCTCTTATAATGAAGGTATTAGGTAAATAAATATTTCAGAAAGTTAACATCCCGTACATGGGCTAAATATGATGAAAGTTAATATTGGAATTATTAACTTTTGCTCAGGGGAAATCACATCTGGCGCACGGCTTGTATTAAATAAGTTTCATTGTTTCAGCACTTAAATCAGTGCATTGCTGGAAATTTCGGCAGATAAGAACCTGATAACATAACGACTGATGTGCCTAAAAAAATGAATGAAAATGTAGTAAACATTTTTATGTTGCTACTACATTGTGTTATCACTTATGCGGCTAGATAAAATAACCTGAAGCTTTTAGCCCGATTCTAACCTAAACACCGCACTTAAAACTTACCTATCACAATGAACAGAGCCACGATTTTCAATCTAAGGGATGGAAGGGGGGAATGGAACCGACGCGAAAACAGTTACGACGTAAGTGTTCCGTACATCATTCTGAGCTCCTCTACATAGATTTTTTTTTTTAATTCAGGAGCTCGTGGCACAATAATAACAGCCGCTCGGGGTCGATCTTTAGGTTAAGCCGTACTTGCCTAGGTTGGTCTGTGGATGGGTGACCGCCCATTACATACCGAGTTTCCTCCAGGCCTCGGAAAGCACGTTAAGCCGTTGGTCCTGGCTGTCATTTGTAGATCTTTGACACGTTGTTGTAACAACGTGTAGCTAGCCAGGGGTTCGAAAGTCTGACAACCACTTACAACCAGTCTTATCAAAAGGTATCGTATTACCCAGTACTAACTGGGTTGTGGAGGTCAGATAGGCAGTCGCTCCATGTAAAATACTGGTATTCAACTGCATCCGGTTAGACTGGAAGCCGACCCCAACATAGGGAAAAGGCTAGGCAGATGAGCTGTTCCACATACATTTTGAGTGTGTAGGTGTAGGTATTGTACTATTGTATGAACCAGCTGTTTTTTCTTTAATAACCAAAGAAAAATTTCTATGTTGGGGGGCTCCTAATGATGTACTGAATACGTGGTTACCGTTTTCACGTCGGTGTTCCCTTCAACCCCGTATAAGTTTTCAAATATTGATCCCATTTTCGAACAGAACTTTGTCTATTAATATTGCCGGGTCTATACATATAAACACTGAAATAATCTCTGTAATTATAAAATCTCGTTATTTAATATGAGCACGCACATATTATGCTCGGGGCTTTAATTCTCACATCCGTTGTAAGTAGATCAGGCTTAATTAAAAAGGAAATATATTTTTAATGACGAAATATACTTCTGTTGTGGGTGAAATAATGATACAGTATGTTGTTTTTGTGGAAATGTTACATGGAGCGACGGCTTATCTGACCTCCACAACCCAGTGGGTTATATCGTATATCCCCTTGGTAAGACTGGTTGTCACTTTCGGGCCACTGACTTCCCGGAACGACAGTCAAAGATAAATCACAGACGGGACCAACGGCTTAAGAGGGCCCTTCCCGGCGCGTCTATCGTCAACGCGAGCATGGTCGAAAAGCTTTTTGTTTCATCCAGAGCCACAGCGGCGATTTTCTTTCAACTCCCCCGTCTTACCCCGCCCCAACCTAGCACAACTCGTCTCCCGCGCACCTCATACCGGCTAACGCGATGACATTGAACGAAAAATAGTGTTCGAAAATTTCTTAAACTTGTTCCATGAAATACGTGTTTTTGAATAAGTCTTACCAGTGTGTGAAATAAATATTTGTCATTAAGAATCTCCATTACATGTGCAAGGTTTCTAACATGATGATTTCTTTACTTTTAGAGTTTATGAGTACTCTATAAACGGCCAAAGTTCAGGTAAAATTTGTGCAAAAAAGCCATTTTTGGAGGCTTATACTGAATTTGTGTCAACAATTTTTTATTTTTTCCACAAAATACCTATTAGTTCAAAAAAATCAAAGATAGATGTGTAACAACTGCATAATCACGTCCGAACGTTTGTATGAAAAGTATGACGGGTTGGCCGCTCTTAACGTGCTTTCCAAGGCAGATACCTAATTAATTACTTATATAGTAATGATATAAAGCCATTATTATTTATTTATCCTTGTTCTATTCATGAGCAACAATGGTCTTTACGTCAATGAAATATTAAATTTACCTAACATGCGCGAGTCTACATGGTTAGTATTCATACAATTGTGGTGTGTTGATTCATGCCTGGACAATTGAGGGACATTTAGATGCTGCGCCTTTTTTAGGGTTCCGCAGCAATCCGGACAGATGTCCGTTCGTCCGGATTACACATCGTTATTATACTCAGTGACTATTTACACTAAATCGATGAAAATTGAAAAGGAGGCGTATTGTGTAACCTGCTAATTAAGAATGGCGTTGAGAAATTTGAAAAAAAATAATATATATATGTGACCATAATTATATTCTCGGTTATAATCGCAGACAGATATAATTTAGTTATTCGTAGTTTTTTCGAACAATTATGTATTTCATTAATACAAACTTGTCTCTTTGCGGCCGATAAAATCTATATTGTATAATTGTGCACATAAATATTCCATTACAACTACGGAACCCATCACTGTGCGTGGTCCAAGTCCAACATGAACATAGCCGTTTCTTTTTCTCGATTGCATATAGTTTGTGGTTAAAACAATTTTCCTTGGCTCCGCGCCGCCGCACAACTAGTTGTTCCTTTGAATAAAACCCACCCTGGCATTTGACAGGCGCACAACAAAAAAAAAACGTTGACTTGGTAAGTATTCCTTTTATTTCCATTTTCTTTCTGTATTACTTCAACCTTTCCATTCACGTGTAAAACGTACAATATATACATTCGTTTTAATTTGTCTAAAACATCCAATATGCGGGTAAGTAATTGGTCGTAACGTTTCTCTGTTATAACTTAATACGTAGCACTCGACGAAATGAAACGCCATAAGGGTTATTGAATTCGGCGTGTGGATTAGTATACCTCACTTTCTAAGGTAGCAATACGAAGTGTGTGTTAACCTGGGAACTAAGGACGATATCGGCTCAGCAAGACCTTTAGGGCCAATAAAGAGTAAACGACGCGACGTCATTTCGGTTTGGACAAAGTAACTCGACACCACATTGGGCTTTTTGCTATGACATTAACACCGGTATTCTTTGTCGTGGATTGAACTTAAGTCGGACTTGATACGCCTACATTCCACCCCATTAGACATATTAACAGCTACAGTTGGTTTATAATTGGACATAAACGCAGTTTATGTCAAATTATAAACAAACTGTAGCTGGAATGTAGGCATGTCAAGTCCGACTTAAGTTCAATCCACGACTAAGAATACCGGTGGAAGTGCCTTTTTTTTTAATCTGTACTGTACCTTTTGTGTGGGCAAAGGCCTCCCCCAATACCTTCCATGTACTCTTTTCTCGTGCGTCTTCGAACCAGCCCTCGCGGTACGCGTCCTGATCGTCTCGCCACCTCTTTCTGGGCCAGCTTCGGCGGCGCCGTCCGTCTTTCGGCACCCCGTGTGGAGACTTGTCCAGCGGTCATCGTGCATTCTTTCATGTAAATGTCATTTTTATGGTGTACATAATAAAGAATATTCTATCTATCTTGGACGTAAGGCTTTCTGACCGGCTGATGCCGATTCCACGTCCATTACCTAGGTGTGGTCACTATAGGAAATAGTCCGAAGAATATCAATATTTCTTCACTTATTTTCTTTCTATTGAGAAAATACAGTACATAAACCTTAAGGTACCTATCTATTTTACTTCGCCGATTTTAATGTTCTATTCTGAAAGTATTGATGTGCGCTTCATGTTCGTTCTATAGCCGACACATTTCTTGGTCCTACGCCAGCAATAAGATCAAAGCTTTCAAATAATATTAACTTATGCTCAAGCGCGTTAAACGCCTTTTTGATAAGGGTCTGAGTGCTGATCTGAAGTTTGTGGAAACACCTTTAGTTTTTAGTTGTGTCAACAACAATATTCGTTTGCTGTTTCTGAGAAAAGCTTGGAAACAGAGATGTTATGGATATGAAATTTCGGATCTGGATACGGATATAAGAATAATGTTATAACGGTTTCAAATACACTTACGGATATCCAATTAATTCCGAATTATCCGATTTTTAAGGAATTATAAAAGTAAAATACAAATAGGTAATAATTCGGAAACAATGCAAGAGTCGCATGGCTAGTGTAAAAAAATAAAAACCAGCAGCATCTGACCGGAATAACTCGTGTCGGCTAGGTTGGGCAAAAACAAAAACCTGTGAACAAACATCTCTCATTTAGACTCCGCCCCTATCCGAAATTATTTGAAACTGTTTTATCGGATTCGGTTACGGTTACTAATAGATTTTTATTTCGAATATTCGACAGTTATGGTTACGAAGCTTCATAACATCGCTGCTTGGAACTTACGTCCCGTTCACAACTCAGGCGATGCAACTCGCGTCAAGATGTGCGCCTGTTTGCCTCGCTCGAGTATATCGTCGCGTCACGCGCGTGACTCGCGGTTTGCTCAAAGCAACTTCTTACATTTTAGTAGTCACTGTCGCAAGACGCGTGTAGCTTGTGGAGTTGTGGCCAAGCTGTTACGTTAGAAAATCAATTGCTCTAGTGAATACAATAATAGTAAAACTAACACAAAAATAATATGCCGCCTGTTCTAACCAGTATGCTCTCGTTTCGTTTGTTTGTATTCGCATAAAATTGCTTTATCTGTGGCTTTATTATTTTCTCTATTGCCTGACCTCGGCTTTGTTACTGAAACATTGTGAAACGAGATTTATTCAGTTGTTATAATTATTTTATCTACATTGTTAGTTTTATTTGAGAAAATTGTTTGAAAGCCAATGTTTTCTTTTATGAAAGAAAATACTTTTACAAAAACTTGGTTAGTTGTACGGGAATTATATTATAGTAATTGAGGATTTTGAAACGCTATTGTTTTTTTAATACGTTTGTATCAAAAGCTTCGAAGTAGATATCTACATACGTATGCATTTCATAAAGGGTGTAACAAGACCCTTAACGAAGCCGAAAGGCACTTGTTCTCTCCATCATTGCAATTTTTTTTTGTTCTAGACCATACCTGGGAACCTTCTAGTTACAGAGATATTGGGGGTCAAAGTTCCAACTTTATCAAAATTTTTTTTTTTTTAAATACATGTTTTTAATGTAAGATTTTTACTTTAAACACCTCCACCTCCATCAGCACAATGTTTTGAGTGCGTAACATTGAGTTCTACCGTAAAACGTGATTTTTCACCCCAAAAAGTCGTATCTCAGCAATAATTTTTGCGTGAAGTTACTTAGTTTGATGTACAGAATGCTTGGATGACGGCTTCGTGGAGGGTCTTATTACACCCTGTATACTAAACGAACTCTTACAATGTTCCCGTTCTTCCAACATCCGTGATAATGTGTCGAGCTTGGCTATTAACTGAAAATACACTGCACAATGCTGCAAATGGAAACGCAATTAGAATCCTACGTTGGGGTCACACTGCGACATCGATGTAACAATTATGAAATAAACATAGAAACTGAATTACAGGAATGTGGAAAGGTGTGTCATAAACAATCATAAATATTTAACGTTAAAATGTTTTATTGATCTCGGGTTCATTATTAAAAATAATAATCACTCATGAGAAAAACAAATGGCCCACTGAAAAATGCTCGTAGACCCTCTACGTTACTTGGTCATATTTTCGTCACCGACAAATACCTCGTTAACCATACATTTTATAACTACGTTCCAATAATACCGCAGTTACCCGGACAGGTAATGAAGTTATGAGTAACCTACATTCTGACGTTAATTAGCTCGCCTGCATTACCCTGCTACGTTCCGTAGCGTAGGTGCTTAATTACGTAGCGCTACGACGTAGACGCGTAGCACGGGTATCAGTTTTGCTTTCGCTGGAGTTTTTATTTTCACTGAGTTGACGTAGAAACTAAGGCCGTAAATAATATAGCTTTGTGTGGATATTTTTATAAACAAGAATTTGTGTGGTATACTAACAACTGAAAAACGCGACTACTGAAAAATTACGCTCTTATTAAATTCGGAGTTTACAAGGTAAAATCGACTCGGTTAAAATGTAGCCTATATTACCCGGGCCATAATAACGAATCGAATGCCACCTTATTCATCAAAATCGGATCAATAGTTTAGGCGCTACGGAGGAACATACTTAAATACAAACATAAATACATAGACTGCTAAAATCATAACCCTTCCCTTTGGTTTCGCCATAGTCGGGTTAAAAAGTTGTTTTTTTATATAAAAAAAAAAAAAAAAATATTTCTTGTTAATAAAAAGTTAAAAATAATTTAATTCTGATAAAAAAAAAAACATTTTATTCTTTATTTTATTTTAAACGTTTCATTATTGATTATTCGGGATTTACTAGCGTAGTTAATAGCGCGTAGTGGCGTTTTTTCATCTAAAGACAAATTACTCGTCAAGACGAAAAATCATACAAGTACAAACTCGATGGGGTTATGTCGTTTTATAACGGAGTTTCTATAGCCACCTTCCAGCTCCATCATCAGACCCTGGATACCATCTAGAGACAAAGTATTTGTCAAGACAAATCATACGAGCCCAAACTCGATGGGGTTACGTCGTTTTATGACAGAGTTTCTATGGCCACCTTCCAGCTCCATCATCAGATCAGCCCCATGTCATCATAATATTGCATTGTCACGCGATATACATATCGTCCCTCCCATCACAAACTGCCTTAACTAACACAAAGGTCGTAACTGAACTAAGACCACCTATATAAATGTTTTTTTATGCTTTATAATATCGCGAAGTATCATATTTCTCAGTATTACCGTTCTCGAGATATACCATATTTAAAAAATGTCGCATCTACAGAAACATATTTTTTTATTTTCACTAAATGAAGTATGTATCGTATGACTATTAGTAATGATAAAAATATATATTAAATACCTTTTTCCAGAGACGTATACAGTAACATAAGTCATTTAGTGGTGAAGTATTATTTCAGTTTTAAGCATTTAAGACTATTTATAGAAATTTATTTTGCAAAAACAGTTGTTATCTGCTAAGTCATAAGGACCACAATAGCCAGAATTTAATAGACGCGTTGTAGCGGGGAAAGGGCGGGGGAGAATTGAACGAGTATCAGGAATTTTACATGTCTCTACTAATTAATTAATTAAAATTAATATACTGGTAACCTCCGGGTTCTTTTTTAACTACATTACTATTATTTTAATAAACGATAACTTTTATGTTTTTTAGTTGTTAAATTAACGTTATGTTTTTATTTAATATATATTTTGATTTATTTCGAACTTTAAAAGTTCATAGATTGGTGACATATCAGTAATAATACTTTGTGAAAATTATATTTCACGGTAGTCAAGTTTAAAATTAAAGAATATGAAGACTGATATTAATAATTATTAAGACGTGATATTATTCCTGCCTTGAAATAATTATTTGTGATGATTAAGTAATAAGAAATAGAAATAATTATGTCTTTATTTTCTGTGATACACCTATTTAGAAGTTAATATTGTAAAATTTATTAAGTTATTTAATTAATAAAAAAAAAACCTAGTTTGTTGTGCCATGACGTTATAACTGCGTTTCAGATTTAAAAATTTGAAGATAATGTTGAGACTGTTACAATGAAGTATTAAGTAGTTTTTAATTAATAAAGGTGAGCTGTACATGTCTGAAAATAATGAATCGATGAGAAGTTATGGTTAGCTAAAGGAAATGATTAGTTGTGTTTTATAGGGATTACCAATAAAAGTTATTAGGTACCTATACTGAGTAATTATTGAACTACCTTCAAAACGAAGTCTATATTATATTTATAATTGAACTAAATTCCATATTTCTCTAAAAAAGCTAAAGGAACTTAAAATGATACTTTTTTCAATTAAATTATTGACAAATAAAGATAAATTAAATGGAACAGATAAACATTAATCAGGAAATGCTGAACAGGTTGTATGTATTACTTTTATTTTATTTTAATAAATTTTGGTCTTGATGTTCTAGTTATAACAAAATAAGCTGAATTACTTAAAATAATAATTGCTAATTTACTAAAAAAAGATCGACTCAACTACAAATTTTATCCTTACTAAGAAAAACAAAGTTATCATTAAGTGTCACATCTGTTTCGGACATAGTAATCAATAAGAAATCAAACTATTTAATAATAACAGTTAATACATTCAAAAACTAGATTTTTTCCATAACCTTTCGTATGCCGAGTATACAGACACAATTAAAAAGCTATTGTGTCTCGCGTAGATCCACGTTCCCGGCACACGAAGGGTTAACATAAATATGTTTTTAGTTTTCTGATAGCTAAGTAAGTTATGGAGTGCAATTTGGAACCCAAACCGAAAAAGGGTTGCCCTGAACAATTTACTGTTTGCTAGTTGTGTCAGTTTGTGATGGGAGGGACGATATGCGCGCAAAATGTCAGCTCAATGGGGGCTATCGCGTGTGAATTCACCGCTAGAGGCGCTAGTGTAGCGCGAGGGCACTGAAATGTCAGATGTCATAGAAAATTCACGCGTTGCGTGCTTTTTTATCACGTATTTTTACTAATATTCACAATTGTGGTTTAGATTGAGCTATTCCTGATTAATTATGTTTTGAAGATTTTAAGTAGCAACTTAAGATCTTATTTGTTAGTACTTGGAGGTAAAATTATTTTTTAATGTTTCATGCTTGCTAATTTTAGGGAGAATATTGTAAATAAATTATCTGAAGTTTACACTGTATTGTTATACGTATTAAAATAAACTTTTTATGAAGTTATTGGAACTTTTAAGTATAAAATAGAATTATTGACATGACCATAAGCGACAGTGGCGCCATCTGTTGAGCTGAAAAACGATAGCCCCCATTGGAAATCGGGAAGTGTGTCAAATTTAACTTGCAAGAATCCGGAACAGACAGACAACGGAACAGGTGAAACTAAATAAAAGCTTGTAAAACGAATCTGCTTTCATCCTACAGAAAAAGATTAGTTAAAGCGGACACAAATACGTGCTACGTATAATTAAAATAAAGAAAAACTCAAAGCTTACTTTCTAAGCAGAATTTATGCTGAACGCCCGGAGCGTTCTAGAATAAAAACAAGCAATTAGACGAGAGTATTTGAATGTTATTTAAAACCAAGGTCTTGGAAACGTGTCCGTAAGACTTAAGAACTTATTTTAATACTTAAAAGCACTCAGGATTTCTCCTCTCTAGGGCCAACCTCCAACGACCATCCTGTTTTTATTATATTTGTCTCATCTACATAATCGCGACCCTCTTTTTATATACGGTACTACAGAAATATCTAACCTAATTTAATTACACATAAAATATGAATAAAAAATACAAAGCTGAAGAAAGTACTCTTTCTTTATGAACAGTAAAGTGAGTAAGATTAGAATTCACTTCCAGTTCTCGTAGTAACTCATCACTCGGTGGAATTTTCTTTAATATTCATCTTTGATATTTGTGCAAATAGAAGCGTTGATGGCGGCTTCCCGTTTGATGGTATGAATAATTGAATGTACATACATTCCTTGGAAATCAATTTTATTTTATCTCTAACTGAACACTCCTTCAAATACGGTCAGCGGAGGAGAGAAGCTATATATTTTAATGATACATAAAGGGAAGACAAGACCCTTAACGAAGCCGAAAGGCACTTGTTCTCCCCGTCACTGCGGTCTTTTTTTTTCTAGACCCTTCCTGGGCCTAGAAAAAAAAAAGCTTCTAGTTAAGGAGATATTTGGGGTCAAAGTTCCAACTTTTTCATAAGATTTTTTCCAATTCCATGTTTTTAATGTAAGATTTTTAATTTACAGATCTCCAAGACCCGCGTACTATTCAATCCATCCATCAGCATGTTTTTTGATTGCGTTACACTGAGTCCTAGTCGTTAAGGGTCCTGTTAACTCCTGTTACACCCTGTATAACATACATAAGCTGACGCCTTTTTCCCATTTTCGCCGTAGACAGAAACTCAGAACAGCCAGCAACAGCAAGTCGGTCGTGACTAGCCTGCAATTTTAAAAACTAGCTTTTGCTCGCGGCTTCGTTCCCGTTATGTACGGAAATTAACCCACGGGAACGTTTTGAATGTAGTCTATGACACTCGGGGCTAATGTAGCTTCCCGTAAGTGAAATAATTTTCGGAATCGAAACAGTAATTTCGAAGATACACCCTACATACAAACTCACAAAACTTAAAACTTACAAACTTTTTATAATATCTCTTTATAATATTTTAGTAAGGATTAATTATGTATGTTGTAATGTATCACTGTTCATAAAACGAATCGGTTGTCCATTCAGCTATTCATTCAATGAAATAAATTAAGTTGAATGAGAACTAAAATAGATGAATGGTAAATAAAATTGTAAGTGCCGTGTCCTAAATTTTTATGGCGAATTAAAAACCTGGTATAGCCTAAAAATACCCTTGATTGCTCCCAGTCCCAAGGCATTTAACCAAGCTGTTTCTAAACGGCTTCGGACTTGATTCTTCACATTTGCCAACTCAGACATTCAGTTTACAGGACGAAATATCTACAACACATACCCATATTTTATAGCTCCCATCATTTTTTTCCACATTTTAGCGCTCGTAAAAATAAATCGTTTCAAACATGTTTACATGCATGCAGGTAACTTGTTGAGGTGCTGACAGATAGAACAGATGTTTCGAATGTTCGATGAGCGGGAGAGAACTATCATATGGCGCACTCCCGTGACGCGTGCACGTCAGTCCTAACCGATGGCCTGATTGAAAGATTGCCGATGCGAAACGAGCCTACAGATTTATTGACAGAAAATTGCGTGAGATGGAATCGAAACGTCGGAGACATCGGCCTCATTTGAAATATCGTGTTACAATATAAGCACGTGGATTGGTAAAGCAGGAAACTGGCTAGCAGTCAGGGTAGACGCATGAGGATAAATTCTACTCATTAAATGAACGTCAAATAGTCACGTAGCCCCACGAATTGATTGCTGATGAGATAATGATCCAAAGTTACATGCTACATAGATTTCCCTAACATTATAGCTGTCTAAGTAGTCCTAAACTTGGGTACAGCTAAAATCAGTTACATTTAAACGTTCCGCGTGCCTTGTATGTCGCGGGTAGTTATAGCGCCACTGATACTAACCACATCGTTTAACCTTATAGACAATGTAATGACTCATGACGCAAACACATTTATTATTATTTTACGTACGTACAGTTAAATCACATGCTGGTTTTAGGACAGTCCCGTTGTGTATTGACGCCTCATTATCTGCATGGCAACTAGTTTAGGACACTAACATTTGGAGTTACCGTATTACTGAATGACTTTCCTGGAGGAAAGGTTTTTACATTTTAAAATTATTTATGATATTGGTTTAGCGTTAAATCAGAAATGTTATATGGAAAATTGACCACAAAAATGCGCGTAAAATAACCGACGAGGGTCACATTAAAGATTAAACAACAAATGACATTTTTGTGTGACTGTCATTAGTGTCATAATGGACACGCCTGTGAATCCCTCAGGGTTAGGCGGGTGCCATATATATCCAATTTTCGACACTGATGGTATTTGGTCCTTTTCCCCTGTGATAGGGGCGATTATGAAGGTATTTATTTGAAAATAACTAGTTCAATCAACTACAATTTACTAGACTTCTGACTCATGACGCAAACACATTTATTATTATTTTACGTACGTACAGTTAAATCACATGCTGGTTTTAGGACAGTCCCGTTGTGTATTGACGCCTCATTATCTGCATGGCAACTAGTTTAGGACACTAACATTTGGAGTTACCGTATTACTGAATGACTTTCCTGGAGGAAAGGTTTTTACATTTTAAAATTATTTATGATATTGGTTTAGCGTTAAATCAGAAATGTTATATGGAAAATTGACCACAAAAATGCGCGTAAAATAACCGACGAGGGTCACATTAAAGATTAAACAACAAATGACATTTTTGTGTGACTGTCATTAGTGTCATAATGGACACGCCTGTGAATCCCTCAGGGTTAGGCGGGTGCCATATATATCCAATTTTCGACACTGATGGTATTTGGTCCTTTTCCCCTGTGATAGGGGCGATTATGAAGGTATTTATTTGAAAATAACTAGTTCAATCAACTACAATTTACTAGACTTCTAATGCAAACTTCATCAACAGTATCCCTTAATTAATTAATAATTAAGTTTTGCAAGTGAAGGTAGTTTGCCCCAACTAAACTATATTTCTGAGAAGTCACAACATACAAGTTTGTCAAAGAAAGTTTAAGGTTTAATTAATTATTAGCTGACAGTAGCATTTTTTACGTTGACAAATGACTAGATACATATACGCGATGAATATCATCGAAACTAAATGAATTCAGCGTGTGTCTTCAATGCAAATTCTGTATTATGCATTATTTGGTTTTTGCCTTCAAATATGTACTGTCGAGGACCGAAAATATTAAGCAATTTGCAACCTGTTTCCGTTCCCTCATAGCGGGCGTATGCCACATTTTTCGGAAAAATAATAAAATGCCAGCTTACGTGCTATGCAAATGATGTTTAATTTAAGGGTGCTTCTTTGATAGTACGACTTGTTTTTTGTTATTTGAGAACAATTCATTATTGTGCAGAAATTCGACATAAAAACTTTGACCTGTGTCTACGCAAGCCCTCGGGCACAATTTACGCAAAACGTGAGAACTGCCGTACTGTTTGAGTCGAAGCAAAACAAACACGTCTTTTATAAACTGACCTCGTTCGTGTTATCTATACCGTGTTGTAGAACATATGGCGCGCTATATCAACAGGAATGAAACGAACGTCCTTAGGTGCTGCAGTCACTGCAAGGCCATCGGACAGTTCTGGAAACACCTGAGAATCTTGACGGAGATTTTTGAATTTAATCAGTTTTAGGACCCGAAAATTATGCAAACCATTATTTGGTCTCCTTATTTATTACGTGCTTCTCATCCTGAACAATTAGACGATGAATATCGTCGTGAATAATGTAGCTTAGTGAAAAAGTTATCAGCTGTTGATCATTGCGTATCTAAACTTAGTGTAGCGGCATCTCCAACACCAATACGAACTACGCATCACCTGACCCGGTTTTTCTCGGTTTTTACTGTGGGCCTGAAACCGGGTTCCGCATGCCCTACACCTCACAAAAAATCCTACATCGCGCAAGTAAAGTTATCTGCGAGATTAGGAGGAACAGCCAGACAGCAACCTTTGAGCTTGGACACAATACCGGCCGGTCGGTATCCTTGCATATGAATGGTGGATGAGACATTTTATACCTTTTTCCTCATACCTCTATAATCTTCACCACGATAATCTCTATATCTCCAACTTTCTGAGAACACTTGTCTACTTATCGTTATCAGATAGTTTTCTAAAATTTTCAGCAAAACGAACGATGTAATGTATCGTTTATTTTTCGCTCTGTCTGCAACATGCGCCGTGTGTCGAGGGGATTAAACATACGCTCCGCAGTTTTATGACACATTGAACATTTTTAATGATCTCTTGCGATAATAAAAGCTTTTATTCAGTGCCGGTAAATCACCGAGCTTTTAATTAAAGTGTTATAATCAATATTATTAATAGCGACATGATTTACGATTTATTCGTGGTTATTAAAGTGTTTCTACTGAGTCCTATATTTTGGATTGACTTCTTATTACTATTTTATCATCGTTCATCTACCAAACTTTTATTTACTAAAAGAAATGATATTGTGTAAATAATGGTTTATTTATACAATTGCCAAAGAAAATTAACAACCAAAGCCTCAAAAAATTTAAGGTAATTTCAATATATTCAGACTAAAAGTACTCTCGCGTAGGCGTAACCTACCCAGAGCATCTTTTTCACCGCAAGAAATAAATCAAACGCATTTTCGCTACTTATTGCTTACCTAACCATAAAATTTGTAATAGTCCTTCCATATTGTAACAGTTCTCTTTAACATAACGAAGAATAGAGATAGAAATTATAGATAGCCTCCTACCGGCACAAATGAGCGAAAGACGTAGGTACAAGTAGTGCGGGACCCAACATCAGTCGTCGGAATGGTCCATTGTGCGAGTTCCGGTCGCCGTCGGGCCTACGACAAATTGTCTTATCCGGCACTAACAATCGAGCATTCTAGTTAGTTTCTTGTATCATCTACAATTTTCTATTTGAATCCTGTGCGACAATAAAGGTAATCAGACTATACAGGGTGTAAGGGACAGCCCTCCGTAGGCTGATGGGTGAATTCAGTATATCATACTAAGATGACCGGTACAGGACATTATATATGAAAGAAGACGAAACATTTGACTTTGGCTTTGTACGGAACGGCTCTCCACGCGGGTTCAAATCCTACTTGGCCAGTTTTTTTACAGTCACTGCACTGTAATTTTTATTCAACGTAGTTGGTTTGTTCCAATTTCCACCTACAAGAATACATTTTTATTACTTTTAGCACGCGCTAATCTTAAAACAAATAATGACACTAGAATAGTCAAAGCGTGAGCAAATCCCAAACTAATGCTATGGACAAACCACCCATAAACACCTGATAACTCGTATCAGTCATTGTCATTTTCTCTTCAACAAAACGTGACAAGAGAGATAACTTACAGCTCTTCCAAAAGGGTAAAAGATAAATCCATGTTACATTTAAAGTATTTCGTGGTTGTGGAAATATCTGCCTAGCCTTTTCCCAACTATGCTGGGGTCGGCTTCCAATATAGCTGGATGCAGCTGAATATCAGTATTTTATATGGAGCCACTGCCTATCTGACCTCCACAACCCAGTCAGTGAGTAATACGATACCCTTTAGGTGCCACCTCTGCGGGCGAGAGAACCGCGGCGATAGTCCCGCCGCCGCCGCGCCGTGCCTATACAAATTATCGCCGCGATCATATAGCTCTGTGGAGGTGGGTTCATAGAGTTTTAAATGAATTTAATGGTATGGCAAGACTATCGTCGCGATTCTCTTGCCCGTGGAGTTGGCGCCTTAGTAAGACTGGTTATCAGACTTTTCGTTTCTGACGACGCGTTAAATCAAAAATCGATATACAAATGACACCCGAACAACAGTTTCACTTGTATTCCGAATGTTTTCAGAAATATGCAAAACAAAATTCTAGAGCCGTGTTTTAAAGGCATAACATGGCGTGACGCGTTTTATGACGTCAAACAAATGAAACTGCCTGTTGCATGCTAGCGGCATTACTGTTAAACTTGCGTTCACTGACGTTCGCAAAACAGATTCTCGACCCATATTACAACCGCGAATTCAGTTCTGACGTACAATGAGTGTGCATTCGCCAATTTGCGTAACTGGGGCCTAATAACCAACTTTCGACGAAAGAGAAAAACTCCGCGAAATGTTTATAAAATAGTTAGAATAAAGAGAATAGTCATCTTCTTACAAGTCTACGGATAAATCAATTCGGGAAAATGGATAAACTTTCTACAGCAGTTTTGATGGTTTTCTTTCTACCAATTCTCTTTGGCAGGAAAAGTTTTCTTTTAGTTAGATGAAGCTTTTCAAATTAAACATTGATAAAGCTAACGATATATTCCAAGTTATTGGATCCGTCATCCTGCATTCAGCCCACAAAGTACTTATTGGACATTCAATTTCTACCAGATTATTCATAAATCATTATAAACCATATTTATTTCTGTAAATTGGTTTTATCAATTATCAACAACATCACGTCACTTTTCTTTTTCCTTTCTTTTTTTTTGGAGATGGCTTCTCGTAGTTCAGCCTCTGAGGCTGGCTACTGCTTAACCGGGCAAATCCCTGTGGATGCCTTAAAAATGAATCTAAGGCCTCCAGCCACGGCGGCGACCTCTCGCGTCCGGCCCTGGTTCAATCCATGGTCCGGAGCGAGACGGAATGGGACGCCGTCACCTCGTTCTGCGAAGCAGGCATGCTAGCGAAGGAGGTGGCGGGACGTGAGAGGGAGAGAACCTCACGTCCCAGCCGCCGCGGGAGACGCACCGGGCGCCGGGGGCCACGTGGTGGCCCCCGGCCACCGTAGACGCGGGCCTGTGGACGGTGAGCTATGGGCTAGCTCGCCGTCCGTCCGTCTTATGACGACAGGCCGTGTCGACGGCGCGTTTGTGTTCCACGCGCGCCTCAAAGAGAGTCAGCAAACAGGAAGGGGTCCGTAAGGACCGACGCCTGCCAGGGTTGCGGGACTGTTCGAAAGAGATGCCGCGGCCCTGGAACACAAAGGGCAAAGGAAGGAACATGGATGGGTTTTAGTCAGTAAAAGTCTGACACTCCCTCCTGCTCAGCCCAGAGCGGGAGGGGTTATTTGACGACTTCCCATCGGTAAAAAAAAAAAAAAAAAAAGGCCTCCAGCCACATCACGTCGGTGTTCCCCAAAGGGTAAAGTTGAGGTTGGTTGGGTAGAGGTGTATTACACGCACTTTTCGCCGGTTATGTTTATGTCGCATGTAATAGAGGGCGAGCCTATTAACCATCATCGGGCACGTACAGACTCCGGGAAATTCCTTATGGAAAAACCCGGCAACCGGTATTCCGATTATTTCGCACTCTCGAATTGCTTGAGTGTGAAAATAATTTATTATCCCATCAATTTGTCAAGTGAAAAGCGTTTAATAATTACAATATCATGAAATAATTATTAACGCCGCAGTTTATCGTGGCTCCGTTCAAATTGAGGCTAGCCCGTCACGCCGATTAAGAATTCGCCCCCGATTTTATCGTCCCACTTTATACCAGATCAATAAGCAATTAAAATCCGTTTAGCAATATATTTCTCAATACAAAGGAAATTAATGGAATCCCTCTTTATGTGTTGTGATAAACTGGCTTTTGATTATATTGAGGATCGTGAAAACGAGCTTATCTCGTATTGGCGCGTTGTTAAAGGATTCTTACCGTGGTAGATATTTTGACAGTTAGCAAGATGGTTGCGCGGTTGGCAGACCATGGGCCTTAGTCTGCTATTGCAATAGTGTCAGAATGGTCTATCATTGATTTAATAAGGCCCCGCGCAGACGAATTACCCTTTGAACGCACGTCAAACGAGTTTCGAACGGGCTTCAATACGCCGTGGGCTAGGGGCCTTATTAAATCAATGATAGACCATTCTGACACTATTGCAATAGCAGACTAAGGCCCCAGGGTGTTTCGGACGGACATTTATCGCCACTCAATCAATCAACACAGCCTATTACAGTCCACTGTTGGACATGGCCTCCCCCAAGGTGTGCCACAGCACTGGGCCCTCCGGTTTCCGCAACGAGTGTAACCCAACCACCTTGTTGACCGACGACCTGAAAAAGGCTTGGCTGGTGCCAGCAAACTAGCTGGGGGAATTCTATAATACACTTGCCTTCTCGCCACTTGTAAAGGATAATTTAAAACGTTAAAGTTTTCAAAAGAGAACGTCCCAAATAATACCGCCATGCCTCGCCACTTTTGTTATAAATCGTTCTATCATAAACTGTTTGTGTATAATAGAAGCTCTGCTGAGAACGGGGTACCCCTCCGTGTAGAGAAATAAGGTTAATATTAATGATACCGCAGACAAACTTAGTTACAGGTTATTACTGTGTACTACACTATCGCTACCATTATAACGACATTAGTTCTCCGAGCGAGGAAGGTTCCTATTAAACGTAAAATGTATTTTTAAATTTCAATCGTCTATGTATGTAGTAAGTTGCCTCTCGGTGATGTAATGTTTTTATATTTACTGTAAGTGCCAGTATCCTTTATTAGCGTTGACATAATACTGTATACATTTCAGTGGAAACCCAAACGCTTTAATTATGATGTATGAAGCTTTTAAAATTCCAAACGTGAAACGATACTCGTGAAAAAAAGTTTTAAAAATAAAACGCCATCAATCATCAACTGGCGTCGGGATACAACGGTATTTTTTCAAATAATTTATGAGCAAAGCAAATAAAGCAGAAGCTTAACCTGTTTTTCGTTTATATAATATTTTTACTCTCAAAATCGGATGATATTTCATGAGCAAATTGTTCCAGTGGAAAATGTATCAGGAAATTCGTCCGAGCACACATCTTAAATCTAATAATAAAAGCACATTCAGATAGGATGACTGACAGAAACCAGAAACACATTCGTTCTAAAAGTCACTGTTGTTATTTTCGCACTTTTTATGAGCGCCATAACGTTATTATTGCTTCGCAAAGAATTAGATATTAAACCTTGGCCTCAGGGGATGTTACTCTCACAATACCACTAATTCTGCTTCGCCTGCCCCAAGAGTGTCCATAAAACGGGATTTAAAACGCCCACAGGAATCCCCAATGTTGCGCGTTTGCTAATTAAGCTTTTTGCAATAAAAATTAATTAGCTGTCGGCAGCAGTCAATTCCGTGTTCCCTTGAGAGCTTCTTCAAAAATATTCCTCGAAAAATTGGTCGAAAAATGTGGAAAAGCTCTTGTAGTTGTGCGCTTGAAGTGCGAGGAATTTGAGCAGAAACAATAACTGCCGTGATCCCCTGTCGTTACTGACACGCCTCATTGGTTAAGTGCTATCTCAAGCGAGAACACCAACGTCTGTTGCTAGTGGTGAATTTTCAGATTTTGTTATAAAATCTAAACAAGAAATAACAGGATTTACCTTCGAAGAAAATTCTGCAAAAATAATCCTGAATAAAGTTATATAAATTGATTCACAAAGCTGAAAGCTTCTATCTTTCGTTTGAACGTAGCTCGTCTAGTTGCACGGTAACCTATTTCAGATGCGACTGATGCGAGTGCTGTAAGAGTGTCGACTACACCCTGTGACCTCGCTCATATGTACCGACATGCACTCCACGCTACACCCTATGGAAGGTTTAGCTTAAATAACTATGTGCTACGACAATAGCTTTGCTAATGTTTGGTTTCGCCTATAGGAGTACAGTTTAGGGATTTTTTTGCATTGGTGTTTTTCTTTCTTCATCAAGAAGAAGAAGTGGTGTTCTGATTCCACGTTTTGGTGAGGAATGTTGTGTGTGTATAGTGTTGCTTTATAACTATAAGGAAATGTTAATTTCGTTGTGGTTTTACATAAAAACAGGAAAGGTAACCCTCCAAGAAATTTGACTGTATTTTAAAAGAAACATTGTTTACTTAATACAATACCAATTCCAACTCAGCCTCAACAAAGAAACGAAACCCTACGAAAGGGCAACGAGTCACTCGTACTCCTGACATTTCAGAAAAACGTGATTCCAGCAGATTTTCCTCCTTTATTTGACCTTTTACTGAAACGAAAGGCGCAAGTTTTGTAAAAATGTGAAAGAAACATTTGAGTGGAGTTCGACGGTTGTGAGTCGTGCACGTGGCCCACAGTCTGGAAAACGTGCTCGTTATGACGTAGTGCGGACCTGACCCGTATACAAGCCGCTCTTGACACGAAGTTGACACTTGCGACTTGCCCCGCCAACCCCACTGTAAGTAATGACGAAGATAATGTGATGCGTAACTGATATATCAATTCATAGTTCATAGTTGAAGGACGTTCAAGGCCTATATAGTCTCGACTCGATACTGAATCGACAAAATCGATATCGGGACTACCAATCAAACATACGCTTTTGAATAAATTATTAGTTAATTGTTTGAAATTGTTTGTGCTCTGTCAGATCTATCTAGTCGTGACCACGTCAGTTAATCGAGACTGTTTGCTATTGAATTAGTAGCAACGGCATACATAGGACTAACCTAAATATTTGAACTGTGATAAGATGCGCAACGATGTTTAACAGGAAAACTAAATAGCTTTCCTGTTAAAAAACGATAAATTGTTCAAATATTATTAAAGCACACAAAAAAATGTACTTCAACGTTTTACGTCATTTGTTGGACGTCGTGACCTTTCAACCGATTAGTGGTTGATTAATAAGTAATTTATTACGTGATTGAAAAACCCGAGTAAAAAAAAGTTTCGTCGACGTCATTAATTCACGTCATCTAGATAGACGGATTGCTTACAACCTGACCTTTAAATGTATTCAGTGGTTGGCTAATGAATGTGGACGTCACTTTCGTTGACATTATTCATTCCTTATGAACAGGCGAGAGCTCACTCAGCCACGGGTGATGAAAGTCACGCTAACTTCTGAATTATACATCTGGTGGTATCCCTTGGCTGTGCCCATCAAAATATGAACGAGATTTTGCGATATTTCGCCACTAAAGGTACTTTTCAGGGATACTGTCTGGCTGGTTGGTTTACTAGTTGACAACTTTGCATACGGCTGTTGATTCTCATGACGATCCTCAAGCAAAATATCATTCTAGCTCTATAGAACTCTATTTTAGTGTGAACTGGAAATTTGGCTGATAAATGCTATGCACGTTCCTTATCAGATGGCACGTAATTGATTTATCAGCTAACTGTGACGGATATGGATAGCTCACACCTTCGACTCTGACTATCAGACTAATTCTGACGATCTCGTTGTTTAGGTTTTGTGTTACGGAGATGTAGAAGTTATTGGAAAACTTTGAAAACAACAATGGATTCACTTTTAATGGAGTGATTATAATTTTGTTTCAAAACTTTGGATACCCATCGACATTTCCGTCACTCGCTTTTATTTCGCTCAAGTTACTGCCACTCAAGCCGCAGCTCTGATGACATTACTTTAGCGTCAAGGGAAAGACGGTGATCTGTCACATGCCCGCCGTGTTTGTATAGAATATTGACATAATTACGCGTCGATGAGGCTTTGTTTGCATTTGTGGAACGGGAGGAAGTGTTGTTTATTGAAAATGTCTGGGGGCACACCCCTCCCCACGGTACCACCCTCACCTGGCCGACTCCCTCTCATGCCCGAGACTTGCGCATCTTGAGTGTATTAAAAACGCTTCACTGACACAATGAGATGGATGTTCCACCGGTTTCACGCCACCCTGCGGAATTTTTCTCATCAATTTATTGCAAGTCGTTAGTCACGAAACGAGGTAATTCGTAAATTACGCACGTAAACAGTTTGTTTAATTAATAGTGTACATGTTTTTGTACAATGGATACGGCATACGTTCCCGAAATAGTACAACTATTACGATTCTTAGAACATGTCTACAATAGGTTTCATGTTTTATAACATTTTACGACGTATATTACGGTCTATTTTCATTTGTAACGTTCGCGCGTGAGTAAATATTTGTCATGCTCGAGTTATGTGTTTTCATTCTCGAACGTAATGAAAAAATGTCTAGGCATATATTTATTTATATATAAGGTAAACGCGACCGCACCTTTAATTTATAGTGGATCATGAATTGAAATCTTCTGAATCGACAATTGCAGCGAGTTAATTTAATACATGTACTCGTATAAAACGACTGGATTCACGTTTTGTGAAATTTATTGAAAACTCATTAATTTGACGTCAATGGTTAAGTAAATCTTAATAATAATCTGCTAATTGGAATGTACTTGCTCTGGGTGTTTATCTTATCTTTACGCTATCTGTATTCACACTCTATGGTCACCATTACAACTAATATTTATCTTTCAACTGTGTTAATATTTGGCACAGATGTTGTAAGCTTGTAACGCGGAGTTGCCTCGGAATTCATTCAGTAATCCAACCTAATGATTATCAGTTTCTAACACAAACATTGAGCACGGGGAGCACTAAAGTAAATCAGGAAAACTCCAATCAGGCTGGGGTCGGTAGGGTGACGTAGACCCCGAGGGAATGAGGTATAAACGGAAAAGTAAACAAGGCAATGACGGTCAGTCTCTACCCGGCGCGGTACGGTGACCATAATGGTGGCAAGTCTTGTCCCTAGCTAGACAACAGCCACTGCGAAAATGCCATGCCCAAGCATAGTATGTGTAACATGTTGTTTTGTTTGCAGTTTAAAACCGCGTTTCATAGTTATTTAACAGAACTTTACCCATCGATTTCAAGGAATTTCCTTAATTATAGGAGCGCAGCGGTGGCCCAGTGGTGGCGGCCCCGACTTACGAACAGTAAGTCGTGGGTTCGAATTCGAACCCAGGCAGGCGCATTACTTTTTGTAATTTATTTCATCACCACTGCTCTCAAAAACGGTGAAGGAAAACATATCGTGAGGAAACCGGCATGTCCTAGAACCAAAAATTCGAAGACATGTGACATCTACCAACCCGCACTGGGCCCGCGTGGTGGATTATTGCCCATTCCCTTTCATAGAAAGGAGGCCGTGTGTCCCAGCAGTGGGAACATTATAGGCTGATTACGCTATGCTTATGCTAATGCTTTCATCAAGTTTAAATTACCTTATCTTCAATATCAATCGAGTTAACAACGGTCAAGGTCGCCCCGATATTCGAGTCTAAAAATCCAAATACGTAATCGATTAGGGAGTTACCTCTGGCTGCGACGTAAACGAATGCGAAAGTTTTAAAGTCAAGTCTCGATTTATCGTATTCGGTGGCGACCGCGACCCCGGCACTAGGACGGATGGCTGGCAATCCGATTATACGATCCCCCGTCACCTGTTCAATGCCAAATGGAGCCCGGATCTCGGTAATCATGGCAGTGTCAATTCTTATCAAGTACCTATTCCGGCACTAACATGTACCGACTAGAAATAAATAAGATCTGCCAACAGTGCTTAGGAAAAGGAAATATCGAAATATTTATACGTTATTTTCTTTTGACATGAAGATAAACGAATGATACATGTTTTTAGAAGCGTAAAATAAATGTTATTTGTTGGTAGTTATTCTACTTCGAACGTTTCAAACAACGTGAGAAACAAAATACAACCTATTATTCGAAGTTTTGACAGTATGGCAGGTACAGACGCCAGCACATCACTAATACAATATCTCAAATTATCAACTTTATCGCTAAAGCATTAGGTTCAAGTTTGATTGGGAAAATTTGACAGTTTCGGGCTGCTTGAAGTGCTGGTAGGGTTGCCAACCGTACTCAAAAATAGAGTATTGTATTCTATATCACGTAGGCGTACTCTATAATCTATAACACTAATAGAGTACGCTAAAAGACTCTTTTTTACACAATGTTTACTATACTAGTGCCAGTCATGTAATATTATGAAAACCCATTATCATAACCAAAAACTCGACTATTTACTGTTAAAATGTTGGTATCCCCAAGCCAAATTCGAACTTTTCTGAACGCAGCCACTAATGGCAATGTCACAAGTTATTTTGGGTTCAATGATTAGTAAATGACCTCCTATCTATGCGAATTTGCAATGGCGGGTCCAGAGTCCAGACACAATCATCCTGTATACTAAACACGATACGGGTAGTTTTGAGGTTTCGTTAATTTTGGCGCAAGAAAAATTCTCGTTTTACCGACATAGCCTTTTCGGTCATGAATGTGAAGTGGCGGGAAGGAAGAGAGAAACAGCTTCATTGAAATTGAATAAAAATGAGCTCTTGATCTATATAAATTTCGAGTTAGAATGTTTGGAGTCATACGATTATTTTAAAAACCATGAAAAATTATGATGTGCAGCAAAAAGTACAAAAAATACCTTTAAAAAAATATAAAATAAATGATACTCTTTTTTTGTAAGTCCGTACTCTTTATTTACCTTCTTTCAAACCAGATATACTCTATTCTTTCAATAAAAGTTGGCAACCCTGTGCTGGCCATCTGTACCTTCTCCAAATAATTCAATACGATTCACATTGAAAAATTATCGATGTATTCTAGAATTAATAACCCATAGCCCCAGTGTTGTATGTAGCCGAGTACCGTCTGAACATTGTTACGAGTACTGTAGTATAATCATAATATAACATGATAGAAGTTATTGTTTACGAAACGTTCCTCGGACTGTTAGTTCCGTCATATAACGTCCAACGCCCCTTTAAAACGACTTGTTAAACGGCTTTGCGTAAATTATATGAGGCGATATCCCAAGAACACAGCTTTAATGTACGGCTTGAACATAAAAGCAGCTTCAGCGCTAGAAATAAAAGAATACTTGGGAAAGTTGGGAGCTTAGCAGGTCTCGTTTACCTATATCATCGTTTAGCGAAGTTTGCGAACGAGTTTTCTTATTGTGCCGAACTGTTCGACACAAGTATCGGTTATTATGGATAGTTTACCGATCAATTAGTTGTGGCGAAAATAATCCGATTGTTGTTTCTATTATTCACATTATTTCTTAGTTATTTACTGTTACTCTCTATTGTAAGGCTTATGTATTGTCTACTTATGTACGCCCTTTCACTGGCCTATACAATAATGGTTTCATTATTTGTACCCTTTTTAGTCTTCTAAGAAATCAAACATCAAAATCATTTTCTTTTCAGGTATTGTTAAGAAAATCTCTTTTGTATCCGACAGCTGAACAGTCTTTTTATTATAACCATTGTTAGGTTACCAAATCAGAGACGGTATGTATTACTTGACCAATATAACTTGAGACATCAAGGCGGCGCTGCTTGCTAAGAAAAATGTCATCCACTTGTCATTTTGATTGTAGTTCTAAATTCCACCGCGTCTCAAGTTATGTTGGTCAGGCAATATACTGTAGGTACACTTAGACAGGTCTCGGCACAGGTACCTGCTGACCGCCCACTCAATTACACACTTGTTGGGGCTCCCTCAGCCCAAAATAACGATTAAGATTAATCTATGAATGCGAAGGTACTGTAAAGGGTGTAACCAGACCCTTAATGAAGCTGAAAAGTACTTGTTGTCCCCATCATTGCGATATTTTTTTTTTCTAGACTATACCTGGGAACCTTCTAGTTACGGAGATAATGGGGGTCAAAGTTCCAACTTTTTCACAAGTATTTTTTTTGAACACACGTTTTTAACGTAAGATTTTTACGGTAAACACCTCCACCACCACGGTGATGGATTGCATGTGCGTTACATTGAGTAATACCGTAACACGTGATATTTAAAATAAAAGTCGTTTCCCAGCAATAATTTTCGCGTAAAGTTACTTAGTTTGATGTGCAGAATGCTTGGTTGACGACTTCGTGAAGGGTCTTATTACACCCTGTATTCCTCTACAAAGGGACCAAGGCCTTATACGTGTCGGCTCAATTAACTTGCATATTGATGGCGGGATGTAATCCTTGCTTCGATCACCAATTTGCATACCTGAATTTATTACCTAGCTACAAAGGTATGTGGAGAGACAGTACTTCAGTGGGGTACGTTATAGGCGTTCTGATTACGCTTTAAGCGCAAGCCACACCGCCACCTAGCGAGCGAACCGGGCGAGCATCGTTTCACATCTTTTTATACTTTGGTTCACACCGCAAACTACAGAGCTAAGTCAGCGATACAAACGATGAAACGAACGAAATATCCGATACGATGCAAGCGATGCTATTCGTTTACCTTGCCCGCCTCGCCCGATGCACCCGCTCGCTCACCCGTCCCCTCGCTAGCCCACATAGTTTAGCTCGCCAAAGCTTCGCTTAGTTTATTTAGTTCTCCTCGCCTCGCTTCGCCCGCCAGCTCGAATTTCATTCTGTTTAGTGAATTCCACAATACAAACTTGGTCCGCACTGAAAAGCTTGATTGAAAAGAGTTAAAGCATTTTCATGGGCAGTAACGCGAACCCGGCCTAGATAAAAAGAATTTATCGCTCTTTCTCCCCAACCAATTTATAATTAAAACTCCAAGGAATTTAATTGACATTCGATCCTTTCAGGCCCTTAGGACTTCGGAATATAAATGAATAGTAAGTACCTTATTATTAAACTAGTATTCGCTTACATTCGCGAGGTTAGGTAATTCTTCGCCCTTTTATTCATTTTCAGGTCGAGTTCCCAAAGATCCTATGTTAATTAGACCTACAGTTTTCAGAGCCTGAAGGTAACCAGCTTTAGTGACCTTTTCTTTAAGTAACTGGTTACTTAGGTTTTCAGTACACATGGCTTTCAAGTTACAAGGCTATATTCGAAATCTTGCAAGAAAATGGGCTAGAAATGTTCAAACACACTCACAACGTTACAGAAAGGTGTGCCTCGGGCCTGATTCCGGATATCTGACGTCAGACGACGTCTTGTACATAACATGTTCCTTATGTTTGTGGTTTCTTAGAAACGAGAAAGGTGGAATGTTTAGATGTGAGCACGTGAACGAAGACGTGAATTGTATGAAATAAAATGTGAAATGAAATGAATGAATAAATGTGAATTGTATGAATGTTTTACATTCATCATTGAAATACATTTATTATAATAAAATAGCGTTATTTTTTCAAAACATAGTAACATCACGCCTGTAATTCCCCGAAGATTGAAAAAATATAATGAAAATGTGTTAATCATCATCATTTCAGCTCGTGAAAGACGTCCACAGCTGGACATAGGCCTCCCTCCCCCAAGTGTCGCCACATTGACCGGTCCCGTGCGTCTCGCATCCAGCGGATCCCCGCAACCTTCACCTGCCCCGTATTCACAAACGTTCGTATTCAAATTCGATTCGGCATCGAAGTCGTATATCTATCTTTTTTGGCATTACTAAAACGAGCGAGATAGACATACGACTTTCCGAATCGAAGTTGAATCCGAACGTTTGTAAATACGGGGGCAGGTCATCGGTCCACCTAGTGGGAGGCCTTCCAACGCAACGTCATCAGGTTCGCGGTCGCCACTTCAGAAATTTTTCGGCCCCATCGGCCATCCGTTCTGCGAGCAATGAGCCCTGCACACAGCCACTTAAGATTGGCAATTCTTCGGGCTACGTCGGTAACCTTGGTTCTGTTGCTGATGATGATGATCAGCAAGATCAATAATAGTCATTCTAATGATTATCATTTTTTACGAATATAAATTTTACAATATTACATCTGCCAAACATTAAGGCAGTTTGTTGGCACATGTAGCTCCATTAAACAATTCAATTATATCACTTTTACTTTTTCATTCATATAAAAATTAAGCAGAGGTGTGCCTAATAGAGCGTCTATCCTTATTTCGCAAGTTAAGTTTAAGTACCATGATAAAGGGGGTTAGTCTATTACCAAACGGGCACAAAATCTAGACTCCGTGGCTGCAACTGAGAAATTCCTGATGGAGAAACCTAATAACAAGACCTCCTAATGCTCAGCGCTTGCGACAACTAGACTAACAGGTAAGTTTAGCATACATAATTGAAATACCGCAAATAAAAGCGTATTTCACACAGCGAAAACTGTAAAGGCTATTTCGCTATCACTACATAGTATAAAACAAAGTCGCTTCCCACTGTCTGTCCCTATGTATGCTTAGATCTTTAAAACTACGCAACGGATTTTGATGCATTTTTTTTATAGATAGAGTGATTCAAGAGGATGGTTTATATGTATATCATTGCACTCGTGCGAAGCCGGGGCGGGTCGCTAGTTTTCTAAAATAAACAAAACCATTGTAAAGTCGATTTAGCTCGTTACACGCGCTCCCTAGATACCGTGTCCGAGGGTACACCTACATGACTACATGTGTTAATGTTTCCCAGTGTCAATGAGTATAAAATGTATGACGTGACATCTCTTTATCCTTGTTGGCATCTCCGCTGGGAGAACCCGCTAAATTATGACTGACGTACTTATATTACTATACTACTACTATAGAACTACACTAACTACACTAAGATACTACTTATAGAACTTTAATGAGTTGCCTAACCTATCCTATTAAATCAGTAATATTTGTATTTTGTAATCACGTTCTCGAAACAAAACTTTCTGCGAAAAAAACCGACTTTCAAAAGACACTAAAAAAGTCTAAAATGACTTTACTTTCCGAAGTCGGTGACTTTGTTTGTTTCATTGACTTTTTGCCGCCGACTTTCGAAGGTAAAGTTACTTTAGACATTTTTAGTATCTTTTTGAAATTAGTTTTTTTTCGCAGAAATATTTTTATTTTACCCTTTTTAGTTGTAGTAGACCACACAAATTCTTGTCACGAAACAATTCTTACATTGTAGCTAGCAGTTATTAAGGAACCATCATGTCATCTATATATAGCCCAAGAAGAAAAAAAACATATTCAAGGGAAAAAAAAAGCAAATTACTTCTACGGAATGATCGAATCGGTAAGAGAGGGGGTGGTGTAGCAATTTACCTTCGTGCTGATTTTCCTTTTAAAATTCTCGCTACTTCTTCTTCAAATAGTTCGGCTGAGTTTCTTTTTCTCGAGGTTTGTGTTAAAGGAGCTAAAACCGTTATTGGAGTTGTGTATTGTCCCCCTTCCCTTGATTACTTCATCGAATTCGAGTCGGTCCTAGAATCTTTGGGTTCGGAATACGCACATCACATTGTCATGGGGGATTTCAACACCAACCTGCTTTCCAATAATTCCTCTCGATCCTGTAAACTCCTACATCTGATCGAGTCAGCTAGTCTGCACGTGTTGCCTCTCCAACCAACTCATCATAACACTGTCGGTGATGACACCTGGCTCGACCTAATCCTCATCTCTAATCCTTCCTTAGTCTCCTCACATGGTCAATATGACGCTCCTGGCTTTTCCCATCACGACCTCATTTTCTTGTCTTATATCCTTAAACCTCCTAAACCCAAACCTACATTTCAGTACAGGCGTGCCTTTGCGCGAATGAATAATGAAAAACTTATACAAGATGCTTCCAATATCGACTGGACACCCCTGGAAGAGGCCACCTCAGCTGATGACAAAGTTAATGTTTTTAATTCAGCTGTAGTCAAGCTGTATGACACCCACGCTCCCATCAGGAAAATCAAGCTGAAGCGCCCGCCAGCGCCATGGATGAATCGGGGAGTTCGGATGGCAATGCGACGAAGGGACCGCGCATTCCGGAAGTTTAAAAAGGATCGTTCGGAGTATAATTGGACCGTCTTCAAAACTGCTCGAAATCGTTGTAATCAGATGATACGCAACGCTAAACGCCGCCACATTCTTGATAATATAACTTCTTCTTCTCCTGCTGATATTTGGAAGTTCCTTGGAACACTAGGTATCGGCAGATCGCGGCATTCAGACATTCCTAATACATTTGGTTTGGACGATCTAAATCGCCATTTTGCCACTGTTCCTACTCTTGATAGTCCAACCAAATGTCAAACTGTTGACTACCTTGCTGGTCTGACGCGACCCAATATTACCCCCTTTGCCTTCACCCCAGTCGATCCGGGAGAGATCAAGAAGATTATCCTCTCCATCAAATCCAAAGCCGTGGGCTACGATAACATCAGTCGCCACATGATCGTCACGGCTCTTGACCAGCTCCTTCCTGCAATCTCCCATGTCATTAACTTCTCCCTTTACTCCGGTGAATTCCCTTCGCTATGGCGGAAAGCCCATGTTCGACCACTACCTAAAATTCCTAATCCCACTCTTCCCAGTCACTTTCGACCAATTTCCATCCTTCCCTTTTTATCTAAAGTGCTTGAGGCCTGTGTCCACAAACAATTCTCCCACTTCATTCACCAAAACTCCCTCATTAGTCCATTCCAATCCGGGTTTAGGCCCGGCCACAGTACCGTTTCAGCTCTCCTTAAGGTGACTGACGATATAAGGCGGGGAATGGAAGACACTAAAGTTTCCGTTTTAGTGTTGATAGATTTTTCCAATGCTTTCAATACCGTCAGTCACGAAGTCCTTCTATCCATCCTCTCCTATCGAATGGTCTCTCCCGGGGTTCTGGATTGGTTTTCTTCTTATCTTCAGGGGCGTCAGCAGTCAGTTCTTGCGGGAGACTCTTCTTCCAGCTGGTATGATCTTGATGCTGGCGTCCCTCAAGGCGGTATATTATCTCCACTATTGTTCTCTATTTTTATAGATCTTATAACTACCCAGCTTCAGTGTTCGTATCATCTTTACGCTGATGACTTACAGCTCTACAGTCGGGCAGGTGTTGACAACTTATCCGATGCGATTGAGGAGCTAAACCGGAATTTAGCAATGGTGAAAAATTGGTCTAAACGCTTCGGGGTTGCGGTTAACCCAGCCAAGTGTCAGGCGATTATTATAGGGAGCACCCATAGCTTACGAAGGCTGAATGGTTTAGCGGTACCGCCGGTTACCTTTGATGGCACAGTCATTCCGTTTAGCTCCGAGGTCAAGGATCTGGGTTTGTACGTTGATACTTGCCTGGACTGGCGTAAGCAGGTTGCGAGTGTGAGTAAAAAAGTCACTGGGACATTGCGGTCGCTTTATAGATTGAAGAATATTCTTCCATCACACATAAAGGCAATGCTGGTTCAGTCCCTTATCTTCCCTATAATTGACTATGGTGATGTGTGTTACTATGACCTGAATGCAGATCTCCTCAATAAACTTGACCGACTTCTGAATAACTGCATTCGATTTGTATTCAATCTTCGTAAGTATGATCACGTGTCCGAACATCGGTCGCTCTTAAAATGGTTACCCATCAGACAGCGCAGAGCGCTAAGGGCTCTGACAACCTTGTTTTCTCTTCTCGACAAACCCTGTTCTCCTTCCTATCTAACTTCTCACTTTCAATATTTATGCTCTGCTCACAGCAAGAATCTTCGTTCCTCCAATAATCGCCTTCTACGATGTCCTTCTCACCGCTCTGGTTTTCTCAAATCCTCCTTTCTTGTCCAGGCGGTTTTCCTATGGAATGCGCTCCCTCAGAAAGTCAGGATGGCCACCAGTCGGTTTACATTCAAGGTTAAAGCTCGCGAACACTTACGTAAGACGTTGGCAGACTCTTCCCACAGTTAATTTGTTGTATTTCTCCATCCATGTATTTTTATCTCTCTTTACTTTGTATATTTGTTTGTATGTATGTATATATGTATTTATTATTATATTGTAAGCTAGAAAATTTTCTGCATCATTGCACCTACTATGTTATGTCTCTGCATCACCCTAAGGTAGACTGGTAGAAAATGCCCAAGGCATTAAGTCCGCCTTTGTACAGTGTTTATTACATTATGTGCATAAAGTTTAATAAATAAATAAATAAATAAATAAATAAATGACTGAGTTATGATGAGGTAACAAACGAAAAAAAAATATAGAAGAATACAGCCGAATTGAGAACCTCCTTTTTGAAGAAACTCGGTTAAAAACGGCTCTAACTAATACTTAGTAGAGTATTAGTTAGAGCCGTTTTTAACCGAATAGGGGTTTGCGGGCGAAAAATGATCTAGCTAGGTCTCATTATTTCATATCTGGGAAAAATCGTTTTCACCCGAGCAGAGCTCGATCGCCCACGTACTTATAATAATAGGGTAAAATTAAATTACTCATTCACAATATTGTTTTCATCATACCAAACAACCTGTATTATAGAGTCTATCTCGAAGTTAACACTGAATAGACAAACGGTTAATTGTGTTTATAAGTTACGGCCTTATTTCAGCCAGCCCGCGTAGCATGACTATACTATCTCTATTCTACCAAGAATCGACAAAGCTCTTTCTATACAACTTGACATGTCTGTCATACATTTTTATCATCGCCATGCTTGCAACTATAGAAATCTTTCCACAATCTGTCATTTTTTTTTCGATTCTCCGTCGACAAAATCCGTTTCTACGGCGGTCATGCTACGGGGACTGGTGACAGTGGCGTGCAGTGGTTCTCCACGGAGGGTAGGCCACGCATAATGACACAAAAAAAAAAATCGCGCAACATCACAGCGACGCTCTACATATTATGATGACCCTCAAAGAAGTAACATTTATTAATTTATAATATTTTTAAAGAAAAAAACATTGAAAATAATCCTGTAAAAACAAAAGTTATAAATACAAGAACTCACCAAATCATTCAAGGTTCAAAACACGATTTTCTGACGATGCAAACAGAAGAAAGATTCGGCCACCTCAAATATCTTATACAAGCGAGTGGGTGATAATTACAGAACACGTCACTTGCAAGATATCCGAAGCGGCCTATAAAGGCCCTATTTCATGTGATTCGCATGTATAAATATATTTAATAAGTTAACTACGGGTTTGAAATTAGTGCAAAAATCAACTCATTTATAAATTAAATCTACGCGCCTATCCTTTTTCAAATATGATTTTAAGACCTCGTCATAAAAAGTAGGCTTGCGTCGTAGATCGACCATTAATTCTTTTTCTATAGAAATTAAAGATAGATTTGTGAGTCGTTGCTGACTTTGTGTGTTTCTTAGATAGGTGTGGATACGTTTTAAGGTCGAAAATGAACGTTCTGCCGATGCGCTGCTTGCTGGGATAGTAACAATAAACTTCGCCAAACGTAAAACTTCTGAAAAAACTTTATCTAAATTATTTTTATACAAATTTTGAATGATACTATATATGCTACAATTCGCAAATTCAGGCGATCTATAAATACAGCGCAATTCATTTTTTAATCTATCAAAATTAAAGTTTGCCTGATAAGTATTAGTGAACTCTCTGATTTCCTTTTCAGGGAATTGTTCACTATATTTACTAAAATTCTCACAAGAAAGTAACTCAAAGAATTTCAATTTTTTAATATTAAGATAACGATCTCTTAATTCGCTAAGTACATTATCAATTATTTCGGTAAAAATTCGCCGATAGTGTATTTTTACATTATCGACATTGCGCTTTCTTTTGGGTGGCCCGGTTATGAGAGCAGTTGCATCATAATTGATCTCGAACCTGTCTCTGTAACGAGCTAAAAATGACTCGAATTGTTTTATCTTTTTAACACAATACGCGATGTCACAAGTTTTTTTCTGTATGATGTCGTATAAAATATCAGTTTCAGCTTTTGCTGAAACTGATATTTTTCTGATTAACTGATATTCTTCTGATATTTTTAACTGATTCTTTCATGTTAAATAAAAATGAAGTGACTTGTGACAATGTATCACCATCCCAGTGTTGAGTATTTTCATTCATTTCTTCAAACAACTGAAGGAGGAGTGTGGACTCGTTATTAATTATATTTAACGTGCGCGAGTGATATGTCCACCTTGTTTCAGCGACACGAGGCAGCTTTTTCATAACGGCGAAGTCGTTATAATACGCCATTCGTTTCGTACCAGTGTGAAAAAAAACCGCAATTGATTGTATTATACTAAAAAAGCGTTTTGTTTCAGGAACCCGTTCAAAAGATTTCGATAAAACTAAGTTTAATACATGTGCGGAACACCAAACATACATAGCTTGCGGACATTTTTGCCTCACCATTACCAAAGCCTGCACGCCGTTAATTTGAGAGGATAAAACTGCTGCCCCGTCATAAGTTTGTGCAATTAATTTAGAATGGCAATCTAAATCTCCTAAAGTTTCCAAAATGATAGAACTTAAAGCTACAGCGGTCCGATCCGCGCTGACATCTACGTATTTAATAAATCGATCCACTACTTCGGAATCATGAAAATATCTTAAAATCAGAACTAATTGTTCTCGGCCGCTTATGTCAGGTGTTTCATCCACCATGACAGCAACATAATCGGACTGTTTAATTGCGGCTTTAACGTGATCAGTCATCACAGATGCAACGCTCGAGATCAAATCATTTTGCGTTCTGTTCGACATGCCCGTGAATGAGGTACTTCCATTTAGTAAGTGGGTTTCTAAAACTCCATCATACTTTGCCAATAAATCTACTGTTTCTAAATAATTACCTCTATTCAGTGATGATAATGATTCATCGTGGCCGCGAAAAGCTAATTCTTGTTTTCCCAGAAAGCATACGACATCGATCAGTCTTTGAAAAATATTTCTATTCCTATCTACTTTAGAATTATGCCTTATATATCTAATCTTAACTGGCTGTTAATACTAGTTTCAATACGTGATTTACCAAATGTATTTAACTTTAAGCAAGCCTCTAGATGTTTTTCTGATACGTCATGCTTTTTTGCCGAGGAATAAAAATTATGCAAATCAATATATCCCTCACTCCACTTACTGGAAGTATTAAACAAAATGCACGGAAAACAAAATAATTTATTTGTGTGTATACAGCCACACAGCCAGTTATATGTTGCATAATTTTGAGGATTGAAATGACGAGTACGAGATGAATTATCATATTTTTGGATTAATTCTCGTAATTCGGGCACACATCTACCTTTAGACACAACTTGAATCTTATCATTAAACGATAATTGCGCAAACTTACTGCTTTTAACTTCTAACAAACACACATTATCGGCGCAAACGTCACAACAGAACACCATTCTTATGTAAATAAACAAATAATAAACACAACAAATAATATTTACACTACTGTACGTTTCAAAACGAATTACTTATAACTTAGAAGTTATAAAAAAGTAAAACAATCAAGATCGGATGTAAATTGCTTGTCACATGAAACAATATGGCTTCTCTAAGAAATATGTAATTTCTAATTTGTCGATAAAAAAACACTACCAATTAAAATTGCATCATTGTCATACCGTGTTTTCCTACAAAAGGGATTAGCAAAAATTTGGGCGGATAATACAGTCCAGGGTTGCCGATACTTATTTTCCTAACTCCCCAAAAATCAAAGCGAAATTTCCCAAATATGAGGAGAAAAATAAAAATTATAAAGTTTTTAATTATTTTTATAGGGCTTTTGCTATTCTTTACAATTTATAATGTTTTGGAAGGTTTAAAGTCGACAATACCACCCTGTTTTTTTAATTAGTAATCATTATGGAAACTATCGTGTCTGTGTGTAGTCTGTTTCTCAAATTGCCCGCAATTCGGGGAATAGTCAAAAAATTGGGAACCCTGGTCTTCAATACTTTTCATTCATTAAATCTTGACTTTACACACAGCCAATCACAACACGCGGTGGCCAGCTACAGTCGCAGTAGTTACGCCCCTAATTTCAACCATGTGTGCCGTTCATACACAAGAAGAATATACCAGTGTGCCTAAATTTATCAATGGGAATTAGGCTGGGCGAGTTCGAGCCTAAGGCGTTCGTACCGAGCTCCGTGGAACTGTGAGATACGTCACACGGGCGCGACAAGTTGCTATAAGTATTTTAACAGGAGTTTTAACTGTTTTTTTAATCTTTCGTATTATTTTATTACATACTTAAAATAAATGCATTGGGCGTTGTTGGTAGGGTAGGCTAGGCCTAATTGCCTCTATGGACGGCACGCCCCTGACTGGTGACGAGTAGAGGGGCACAATGACGTTTATTTATTTATAGGAGACGAACAGAGCCGTGTCTAGCAAGTTAATTCCAATTCCAATGTTTATTTGACGTCTGTTGACATTGTCATTTAATTTTAGTTCGAATGAACTGTTGTTTTCACCTATCTCCTGCTCACAATATCGGGAAATGTATATTTCGTGCCACTCGTTTCATTGTTGTTCATGTTTTAACTCTATTGGGCCGCAAGCTTTGTTTTATATCCAAGCTTCGGAAAAATATGGGAAACATTTTCAGTAACAATAGGGTATCGGTAACAAAAGCATTGGACTTGCACAAGCTTAGCTCTAGATAGCGGATTATTTAGCATTTTGAGCTTTACCTACATTGAAATGTGTTCTATTTACCTACATTTTTCAAAATGTCAAGGGTGAAATTCCCTGAAACAATGTTTGCGAGCGTTAATGGGTGATGTTGTTTCCATTAGCGACCGCTCGTCAGAGTGTACTACTCGTGGGGTAATCAGATTACTGTAGAATACTATAGAATTGTAGATGTATCTTGTGTTTCTAAGGGAAAAGCGCTGAGGTAGCCCACAAAATTATGAATACGTCAATTTTCTGCTGTTAATAGCGCAGCATCGGGTTGTTTGTTGATCAAAGCTTGATTTGCCACTATAATTAAACATGTATTTACATAATTATTCTTAATAAAAATATCAAAATAGCTATCCATATTAAAAAAGCCTGCAAATGTCATGATTTTATCAAAGACGAAGTCTTTTATCAGGGTAACATTAACTTGGAGAGTTGTATTCATGATTGTGGAGATTATTATAATTTGTAAACACATTTTTGTTATATACGGTCGCAAATTATATTTTGATCAACATGAAACCTCAAGGAAGTTTCAGGAACTTAGAAAAGGAGATTCTCGCGGTCTGCCTTAGCGCGTCCACCTTAAAAGAACCTATACTATAATAACATACTTGTGTTGTTACGAGGCTAGTATAAAGGTATACTTGTGTTTGTTACAGGGCGGCGTGGCAGCGCAGGCTTAGGGTGGAGCGGGAACGCACACACTGGAGCCGCACTGGGTTCCACGTGAGTAAAACAATTAAGCTAACTTTACTATACTTCCACCATACCTATACTATCTACCTACCAAGCTCCGATTTGAGGGAGATTTGTGCCAGTTAAAATGAGAAACGAATCCATGTGCTGAAATCTCGAAGAGTGAGTATGTCCTTTCTACGTTGCTTCTGGGACGGCAATGCCTGCGAGACCTCTGGTATTGTAAAAGAATCACCTGATTATCTTGCCGCCGTGACTTGCTTGTATGCCACAGATAAAAAAAACGATGCACAGTAAGTTAAGCTGAAGCTTAGGAACCTGCTCTATGATGTTTCCGAAGTCATCATCATTCTCCTGTCCTTATCCCAACTTATTTGTGGTCGGCGCAGCATGTCTTCTTCTTCCATACTTCTCTATTACTCGTCATCTCAGCAGTCACCTCCTTTCTAGCCATATCATCCTTCACACAGTCCATCTATCGTTTCTTTGGTCTTCCTCTACTCTTATAGCATCTACATTTCTATGATGTTTCCGAAGTGACGCGCTAAAAATTCACAAGATTCCTTCGACTCGAAATTTTGCGATACTTAACATAAACGAGAGATCGACTGGCTCATAAGTAAGGTTGAAATAGCTTGTTACTGTATCACGAATCTTCAGGCAATTTATGGTAAAATTTACAATAGGATATTGTAATACATTATGTACAAAATCTTTATGAAATACGTACGCTTATACATAGCCAATCTGATATTACGACGGCGTTGCCGAATATGGTGATCCCTCCCATAATATTGTACAACGAATATATTAAAAGGACTGTGGGTACGTCAGCACTTATATACCATATTCATATCTGTTGAAATATTTGTTCAATTTAATGTTATATTATAGAACTATTGAAATGAACTTTTTCTGTGGGTTTCATGTTTCATGTGAAGGAATTAAAGTCGAAGTAGGGGGTAGGCAGAAAAGAAGGAACATGGATGGGTTTTAGTCAGTAAAAGTCTGACACTCCCTCCTGCTCAGCCAAGACCGGGAGGAGTTATTTGATGATTTACAAACCGAAAAAAAAAGGAGGGTAGGTAGAACACACAGACCGGCCACCCGCTACCATGCTTCTATACTGTAGAAGTTCATTTCTTGAAATTAAATAGCAAACGAGGACAGAATACACGTTCGGCGGAGTATTACGATTCGTAATAAAGTGACTCAGGGCTCGCAGCGCACTTCCATATTTTTATTAGAATGCCATTGAATAAAATAATGAACACAATTTATATAAACGAATGAACCTTTAAGGAGGGATTCAATTGACCTTGTAATACGATTCGTTTAGTCTTCCTTCACTGTTTCAGAGGCTTCGTGCCAGATTTTTGTTTCCCCGAAAAGTAATTGGATATAAATGAAAGAAAGTGTGTTTAAAACGCAATCATGGACATCGTACTCAGTATATACTTACAAGGGAAATTGAACTAACCTTTTTTTTCGGATGGGATATCATCAAATGATTCCTCCCGCTCTGTGCGGAGCAGGAGGGAGTGTCAGACTTTTACTGACTGAAATCCATCCATGTTCCTTCATCGACCTTGTGTTACGGTATCTCTTTCGAGCAGTTCCGTAGCCCCGGAAATTGAACTACCCTTGAAATGGAACTACCTACACGTGTTAGTGGTGTCGGATTTTTAAATGGAGCTCTTCCTCTTCTTTATAAAAAGACTAGCTATTGCCGCGACTTCGCTCGCATTTTGGTCGGAAATTATCCCACGGGCACGTTATAAATATAGCCTATGGCACTCGGGGATAATGTAGCTCCTATTAGTGCAAGAAACATATTCCTACAAACTCACAAACTTTACCTCTTTATAATATTAGTATAGAAGATAAGAATATGATAAGAATAGTCTCCCCCAATACTTACATTGAAAGTGATACAGTTGTTTTTTTCCAATAATAATTAAACTATAGCTGTAAAGGAGTTAGTGATAAAAGTCGGCACTAACGCCGCCATTCTATATTTTCAATACTTATATAATTATAAAAACAGTTTCATAAAAGTTCACACATAGCGCCTCTCTTCCAAAGACATTTGAGTGTCAAAAGATCCTTGTACTACTGAAACTGAAATACTTTGATCAATAATGTAACTTATGTACAGAGGCCAGCACATCAAGCTACTACAATCAAATTTCTTTGATAGATTTTCAAGTTTATCACTAAAGCATTAGGTTCAAGGTTGATTGGGAAATTTTGAAAGTTTCGGGTTGCTTGATATGAAAACTCAACTCAAAGCATTTATTTCAATTAGACCTTAGCAGGCACTTTTGAAAGTCAGAAAAACAAAGGCGAAGCTACAGTCACAGACACAAGGCATAATTTGCCACAGTTGCCCATTCCAAAGCGTAGATGTCTATGGAGAAGAATGGGCATGAAACTCCATGGACACTCTTTTCAATCAAAATATTGTTACAAGATCTTGGTTACATCATTCATGTTGAGATTATACATATATGTGAGAACGATGTAGAAAGACGTGCACGTTAAGAGCGTCCAGAGTAAAAGATTATAATTAACAACAATTTAAAAACAAAGTAGTTAAAATAAACCGTGGCAAGAGATGACCAGTCCCAACTGACAGCGCCCGTCCACGAACATGACGCACGGATCAGCCCCATTCAGCTCAACCATATTGAAGGGAACTAAGCCACCCGACACATCCGCCACTATCAGCGAGACTATGCTGGTGTACAAAAGTATCCTAAACAAACCATCCAAAATGACACAAGATTTGACTACACATCAAATTGAATACGCTTTCAGTCTCCGGGGTTAACACTCCTGACATGGCGTCTACTCTTTATCCTCATCCGTCTATCTGTCTTATTATATCGGGGGAAATCCCAATGAAACCCGCCCACTGACATCTGACACCTGGAAAACCCGAAACTGATAGATAAAACTTTGTTTTCGGTGTACCGAAAAACATGATTTAAAAAAATACCTTACTTACCTAGAGTTATTTTTTTTACTGATTCATCTTCAGCCCTGACATGGTATTTGTCTTCTTTCATAGATCTTCGGTTCTTAAAGCCTTGTGCCCAGTTAGACTGGAATCCGACCGTAACGTAATTTGGATAGGACTAGATCTTCAAGCTCTGGATATCAACCATTGGAAGGTGGACTGTAGCCAGGACCAGACACCTAAGTATCAACCCCTCCTATCCTTGGACCCGACCAGTAAAGCAAATAAAATATCTTACTAGAACTATAATAGGGAATATGCATGTAATTTTTTTTCACTTAAATCAATAATATGCAGTTCTATCAACCCAAGAAAATAATTAAAAGTTAATTTCAACTACTGCTTGTCGCACAAAAAAAATATTAAACTCCTACAATTTTCTACAACAGTTCAAACGTCCATGACTATCGCGGCCATTCATGTCAGGACTTTGATGTCACTTTACCTCTATCTGCCTTGTTTAAATCATTTTTTTTTGCCCTTAGTAGATTAGTTTTACTAAAATGTAAGTGCTTTATCTAAGCAAAAATTGCAATAACAATATTATAGTAAAATCTTAGTGAAACTTTAAGTACTATTCAATTAAAAGTGTTTCTTTGACACATGGATTTTGACGTCACTACCGGAATCGATGCGTTTTGTGTTTGCGTTCCGTTTCACCAAAAACTCGCTAAATAAAATATTAAATTGTAAAATAAGTGTTGTATTAGAGAATTAAACAAGTGTACCACAATGTTTTTATGGTCCATTATAAGGCATTTTTAAGAAATAAAAAAAATTTTGTACTTCTTGCATATACCCCATTGTAAATGTAAAGTTGTTCAAAACAGTTGAAACATTAATTCTATAGCACTAAAACAACATGATATGCTTAATGTTTCTCAAGCGCAGAAATTATCATTTTCGAACGTTCATCATCATTAATATTAACTATGAGATAGTAGAAGGTATCTCTATCTATATTAATAAGAACGTATTGTTATTAGATCGTATATACGAGGCTTTTGAAGCGGTTTCTAACATTTATTAATTGTTATATTTCTACCTACGTCACGAATATTCAGTTACCTACCTGTCTCTTGTAAAATCAACCCAAGCATATACCTTTATAAATAAAAAAATTAAGGCTCAGAAAGTAAAGTCATTCAATAAAATCACGGATGAATATGCTAATATTCCTGAAAAAACTGTTAATGAAGACTCAAGACATCGACTTCACGACAGTATATTTTCTGTCTTTGAAGATTTATCTAACCAGTATTACGTGGTAGTGGATTGTGGAAGAGGTACCCTCTTCCACGCATTTCGCTGCTAATCCGAACCAGTTAATTCAGCCATAACCCTGCATTCTCAATATCATTGATTCCACAAAAACCAACACACAAATGAACACAATAATAATAAAACAGAAATCAGTACACGAAACGCCACTTGCGCTAAGGGTCTAAAAACATCGATACCACGTTCAAGCTCCGATTCTCCAATCAAGTGGGGAAGAAACGCTTTCGCGGTTTTGTTCGCTTTGGCTCGATACGTGTAACATGACCCTGGGAACAAAACTGATGCTGACACCTGCGCTAAGACATGATCTAGTTATCTAGGCCACTACGATGTAGCAGTAACGAGCTTCGAAGTTTTCAGTTACGAGTTTACGACCCATTTTGGCGATACCCCTTTATGTAATGAAGGGCCTGTTTTCAATTTCATGTTCTTCGAAATAAATATTATATTATTATGATTTGCGTAAATTGAGTTCATTAGAAATAATTGATTAATTAAAAATTTCAGGAATATACGGTAGTAATGTGGTTTATTCAATTATACGGAGTGTAAACAGACCCTACACCAATCATGCTGTACAGGGTGTATTAAACTGAGTAATACTGCGCAAAATGTTTGCTTGGAAACGATTTTTAATTTTTGGTGTAAAAAATCACAGTTTGTTTACGGATAGCGCTCAATACAACGCACTCAAAACATTGTGCTAATGAATGCATTGTAAAGTAAAGGAGTTATGTAGGTATTTAAAGTTATAATTATAACATATAAAACGTTTTTTCTTTTTTAAAGTCTGGAAAAATTTGAGCTGAAGACAGATATATTGAAGGTCAACTTAAATATCTCCGTAATTGGAAGGAAGGGACCTTCTAATTACGGAGATATTGAAGTATGGTCTAGAATAAAAAAAACCCTTCGGCAAGCCGCAGGAGGTAGATTTCGAAGAAGGTTCCACCCTTATTTTTTTTCAAAAACGCCGTCAATTTTTCAGTTAAAATTTTTTATTTGGAAAACTATAAGTTTTATCGCTAAACTTTAAAACTAAAAATTGTAAACAGTTTGCTTTAAAAAAAAGGGAAATTTCAACTCTCTTCCCAAGTTAGGGGTTGCGTCAAAAAGTTTAAATTTAAAAGTGGTCCGTATTCGTACTCGGAATGATAAAAATGTTAAACGGTTCAAAAAAAGTTATGGCCAAAAAACAGATTTTCGAAAAACCGCCCCCATGGACGCATTCCGACATTCACGAACTTAACCTTAGTTTTGACCCTTTCGTTTTTTTGGCCAAGTTTGAAAGCAATCGGCGCATAATTGCGACCTGTAGAGTGTGGCTAAATTTTGCTAGTGATAGTTGAATTTTGCGTCATACAATTGTTTTCCGGCTAAAGAATTGGTAACTGCGTCCGTATTGAAGTTCAGCAAAGTATTATGTATATGGTGAAACTCGTCGTGGACATGGTGATTAGTCTACTGCCCGGACCTAGGACTTATTATTGAGTAGGTATACCTCTTCATTACCCCCTTTTAGTTGTACATAGATACTACAGACCTTGTTTATTTTGTGACGTAACTACACACATCAAAAGTGTCTAGGGATCAACATATATTTTTGCAATAACTTTTCTCCTGATTGATATTAATTAAAATTTTCTTTAAGGATTCATCAAATAAAGTGTTTTCGTTTGTCACAGTAACGATAAACCAAGTCACCTTTGCATTAATAAAGAAATTTGCCATTTTCCTAATAAAGGGATTTTTGACATTTGAACCACTAACACAAAAGTTCGAAAAAAAGACTGAAATAACAGTTTTCTTTAAAATTTTATTGGGTAACTTAAACAATTAATAATCCGTGTTTCTACCGCGAACACTAACAACACAAGAACATCGGTTTGGCATACTCAAAATGAGTTCATCCAAATCACGCTGTGGAATGGCCGCCCATGTTCGTTGCAACAACAAAAAAAGGTCTTCTTGCGACTGGATACCCTCCATATTCGGCAGAGCTCTTCTCTGTAGCATATCCCATGCATGCTCAATCGGATTCAAGTCTGGCGACTGAGCAGGCCAGGGCAGGACATTGATGTTAGCTGCGGCGAGAGTCTGTCTTACAACTCTTGCGGTGTGCGGTCGTGCATTATCATGCATTAACTGAAATAAGGGACCGATTTGCACTTGTAGAGGAACGATGACGTCTGATACAATCGTCTCAGCATAAATTTGAGCGTTGAGGTTGCCTCTGATCCAAATCAACTCAGTTCTTCCGCCGATCCAAATACCCGCCCATACCATGATGGTTCCACCACTATAAGGATGGACTTCCTGGCAGGATTTTAATCGCTGTTGGCGTCCAGGGGTTCTCCAGTGTCGTATACGTCTTGTATCCGGTCTCATACCAAAACGAGACTCATCAGAAAAGCACACGAAACGCCATTGTTCTTCTGCCCAATTTCTGTGTTCAAGAGCCCATTGATATCGTATCCTACGATTGTGCATTGCTATAGGTGGTACCCGTAGCGGTCTTCGGGAATGAAGGTTCACTTCATGCAAGCGGTTTCTGACTGTTTGGTCGCTAATTAAGTTCCCTGAAGAGTGATGAAGCCTCACGGCTAACATCATGGCGGTTATTGTTGGAGCTCTTCGAGTTAAGATTTGAATGTATCGGTCTTGTCTCCGTGTGGTGCAGCGATACCGTCCTCCATGGCGCTCAGCCACGGTACCAGTGCTTCGGTAACGTGTCCAAAGTCGACTGATAACACTCTGACTTGTATTCAGAGCTAAAGCCACAGTACGTTGCCGGGAACCAGCTTCTATCGTTCCCACGGCTCTGAGCATTTCTTCCCTGCTTAAATGACGTCGCCGCTCCATAATAACGTTGGTTTTAATCAGTAGTAGGGAAACAGTAGCACTAATAATGTCTTCAATGCGTTGTATGTTTTTATAGGGAAAATATTGACAGCTGATTTTCATCTTTTACTCGAATTTGATTCACAGTTCCTGATTCAAATTATGAAATGCACCAAAAAGGATCCATATAAATTTATAAAATCATAAATTTATTACAAAGCCACATCTCAATCTCAAGAAATCCACATAAAAATGCTTGATCCCTAGACACTTTTGATGTGTGTATAATCTCGGCTAACCTAGACAGCCCCAAACGTGACCTAGAATCTAGAGTTCTAAGGTCTTGTCAAACCGTCTTCGCCAATCCAGTAGTTCAATATGACAATATCACGTTTTTCACGTACATTTCAATGTTATCCAAAGTCAATTTTGTCTCCGAATATGATTACATAATATCATGTATGTATGGGAGGGAAATATTCGCGATATTAAAGATGTCTGCGCTCGTACCCCCGCGGGGTTCCGTTGTCATTTCAAATAATACGCTGTCATGCGGATTACGTAGCAAATGTTCTAGTGAAATTATCAGAATGTGTTTTGTACTTCAGATACACATCCGATGTTTAGCACCACTTGTGTGTGGCTTGTTTTAGATTATGGAACAGCGCACTTGAAACTAAATGGATTTGTTTGTGCGTTCAGTGATGATAGCTTATTCTTGCTCCCACGAAAAAAAATGTTCTCGATTTATGAAAAAGTAGCTGTTGCCCGCGGCTTCGCTTTCTTTTTGGTCGGAAATTATCCACGTTGTAAATATAGCCTATGGCACTCGGGGATAATGTAGCTTCCTAGTAGTGAAAGAATTTTCAAAATCGGTTCAGGAGATCCAGAGATTACCCCCTACATACAAACTTACAAACAAATTTTACCTCTTTAATATATTAGTATAGATTATAGCTGTCATTTGTGTCTTCTCTGGTCATTTGTACCCGACTTTCACGACAATACATCGCGGGGAAATGCGCCGATGACCCACGGATTTAGTCCTCAAGTGTTCCATAAAACTCAAGACCCTAAAACGTTTTACAATGACCCGTGGCCTTTAGCAGTTATTACGAGGCCTATGTTCAGGAGTACCGTTCACGAGGAGACAGGAAGCGGGGTGTTAATATAATTTTATTGTAATTTTGTACCTTGCGTGTTGATATCCTTGTGTCGATAGGTATCTGATATTTCACTGGCAATATATTTTCCTCCTAGATAGTGTTTTCCTAATGACGTTATGATATTCTATAAAAAATTTGATTAGAGGAGACTGATCCTAAAATTATAATAATGCTGACGTAGTCTCTCGGTTTCCGAAAACAAGCCATGGCTGTGACTAAGTTGGCAGGTATATAGGTAGTTTTAAACTTTAATATATAAAGCGTTCTTGAGTGGTGATACATCAGTGCGTTTTCCGCACTCGTACAGAGAACCTTGCAGGTCTTTTACTACTGAACGTTTTTTATGGGTCCTCTTTTCAACACATCATCGCAAATAATAAGCTGTTCTCGTACAGCTGAGGAAACAAGAAGCTGACTTTTCTTGGTTAGTAAGAAAAGAAATCGATTGGATTCTAAGAAAAATTTTCTTTGTCTAACATTTGCTCCCGTGAGACAAACTTGCTTCCGTTTCCTTCCGTTTGTCTTTCAAATCTTCGCCGATTCTCGGTGATAAACTTGGTTAAATCAATTTAACGATAAGCTTGTGTGCTAATTTTTAAAAACTGTTTGTCAAAGTATTTTAAGTTATCTGCTCTTAAACTTAGTCAGAACTTTTCGTAATGTTATCCATTTTATCATAATCGAATTGAATTGTCAATGTTTTTCTGAACAGAAAATCCTAGAACCACTAATACGAAGACATTGTGATATCTACCACCCCTCAATGGGCCCGTGTGGTGGATTACAGTACAGCCTGCGTCCTGGCGGTGGGAACGTTATGAGCTCATTATGTATATTGGTTTTCCTTCAAGAATATGCGATATATTCGTACTTGTTCGAGTTGGTGTCGTCAGCTATAATTATATGTGTTTTATCCTTTATAACCACTTCCTGATAACTCATTGATGAGAAATATAGCTACCTACTTAGTATAGTGGCGCGCATTTCGTAGTAAATCGCAGTCATAGTTGACGCGGATACTCGGTGTCAGTCGTGTTATGGTAAATAATGACGATTCATAATATTTACCTTATCCTAATATGGTAGTACTTCTTTTAGTTGATACTTACAAGGTTAGTCAACTGGTTTTACTATAGACGTCATTATAATTATATTTCACTCCATATTTGGCCAACTTACTTCGTCGTCATCATCCACTGACTTCAGCCACTGCTGGGTGGAAGGGAGTCCTCTAGTTGCTTGTGCTAATTTCCATGTTCATGTTGACAGCTTCATCCAGGTGGCAACTCGATGGCAACAATGTTGTCTGCCCTTATCGGCGCCGGGTGACCCACACTTACCTGTTTAAGGTTTAACATAAACATTGTATTTTCCAGTGCTGAGGAGGGCGCGGCGGCAGAATGGAAGACGCCGGCAGCAACAAACAGCGACAGGCCACGCGAGTCTTCAAGAAGAGCTCGCCGAATGGCAAGGTATGCTTGGACACTAATTACTCATCACCCATATTTACTAACAAAGGGGGGTGGGTGTCTCAATTAATGACGGTTGTTTGATTTTCAAAGCTGGACTCAGAATTCCAACAGTGAATTACATTTAAGTTGTCGTTTAGTGTTAAAAAAGAGAAATAATTACTGTGTTCTACCTGTATTTCACTTCGTAAATTCTACATGTATTTCATTTCCTAAAGTCACATTTGTAAGAGGTTAGTAGGTTGTAAAATAATTTGATCAGAATTTATGGTGTAACTTGACAAGCAAACCGCCTCGGGGCGTGCTTTACTTCCCTTTCAGGAGGCCATCAAAGTCCACAAAAGGCTTTGTTGAAACTGTAACATCATCCGGTCAAGAACCTTCTAATTTAGTCGAAATTGTAATTAAGGAAAATCAATCGGGCCAATTTTAATGAAACGCTTTTTCAAATAGAATTTCAAGAAGCACCTGAGCTGGTTTCATTTATCTTTTGTTACATTTCAAGTAAGCGTTTTTTAATCACAATCAGAGTTCTTTTTGTTTATTGTTCTCTGGTCTTTAGTTCAGACCCAGCGGCCTTAATGATTATTTGTGACCAACATTATTTGTGCATGGCCTGTCATTTGTGTCAGTGCAAGTAAATTCACTCTGTCTTTAACCGATTCATGGGAATTTAATTCTTTACCAACAAATAAGGGATAAACATAATCCATCAATTTACTGACGAGTTCTTTGGCAAGCATAGATTTCCATGTTTTTCAAGGGGAGTGGGACAAAACCGAGAAGCATGGTGTTCCCAGATCCCTAACGCGTGTTTATCCGGTGTGATGCGTTGCATACAGATCTTTTAATTCCTCATAATGACTTCTCTGCATCCCATTGTTGACGCAAGAGCGTTAATAACAATGAGACGTGCGATCTTCGACCGATCATTTAATAACTCCATGCATTGTGTGCCAAGTTGCAAACACTGCCAAATCTTGTGACAACTCCCAAATATTTCTTCAACTTAATTTGGCTTAGTGTGCCAAACAAGACGCTTGAAATAATTAGATATTCATTTTTCTTATCGAATTTAGAAATTAATTAGTCTTTTTTCCTTTCAGATCACAGTATACTTGGGGAAAAGAGACTTCGTAGACCACATCACACATGTAGACCCGATTGGTAAGTACGTTTTCTTCTATACATTCTCTATGGATTCATCATCGTATACGTAGTCGCGAAAATATATCTGTTCCATACATTTAGGTCGAGTGCGCATTGAAATTTTGTAAGGGACAGCTGAATATCTTTTCGCGCTTGGGATGTTCGTCCCATAGAGAAAATTGGTTTGAAGGTTTGATGGTCTATATTACATCCTTAAAATAATACCACACTTTTCTGTTACACGCAGTAGATTTAACGCTCAATCTTGGACAAAGACCCCATTGTTCCAATTGATCAACGTTGCAGAGTATTTGAACACTTGAATCGAGTTGTCTAAAGTGGGGCCCGCGCTGGTCGTAAAGGGAGTGCCGATCTTTGTATAATAAATTGGCAATCCCGCCCCACCTAGGTTCTGTTTGGTAGTTCAGCTTCGAAGTTATCTAGCAGTTCAATTACGTTACCGATTAGATATTGCTTTCATTACTGAACAAGCCGTGCTCTTAGAACTGATTTTCCAATGGCAGAAATGACGAACTTTCATCCCCTAGTTAGTCTCTATATGCGATCAATTTTTTGAGGAACTCATGGCTAAATAATCACAGCCACTCTGGTCGATCTTTAGATTCAGCCGTGCTTGCCTAGGTTAGTCCGTGGATGGGTGTCCACCCATTACATACAGAGTTTCCTCCGTGCCTCGGAAAGCTCGCTAAGCCGTTGGTCCCGGCTATCATTTGTAGATCTTTGACACGTTGTTACAGGTAGTCAGGGGTTCGAAAGTCTGACAACCAGTCTTATCAAAAGGTATCGTATTATCCAATACTAACTGGGTTGTGGCGGTCAGAAAGGCAGTCGCTCCATAGAAAACACTGGTACCCAGCTGCATCAGGTTAGACTGGAAGCCGACCCCAACACAGTTCGGAAAAGACTAGGCAGATGAGTGACTGTACTCTGTGACACCCATGTCAAGGCGAAACAAAAGACTACATCAAACCAAGAAAAATCAAGAGTCGACGTAAAGGGTTTCGACGTAGCGGGAATGATTCGATGATACGATATATTTTCTAACTTAATTACTTGTTCGCTTTCCATGTTTTGGAACTCTTGTGAAAAATTGTTTAGGCAGTGCCTTTTCCGAATCTAAATAAATAGTTAAATGAATTTAAGATTATTATTAAATATATACGAGAATACTGTTAACTGTTTGGCTAAGGTTGCCAAATTTTTTGATTCAGGTGTAACGAAGATTTTTTCAAAAGTTACCAGCTACCTGCCACACCCTCATACAGCACAAGTATATAATAATATATCACGCTAATTCTATGATAAACATAGGCTTAATCCATGCAATTACTTATCAATGATTCATAATGACGCGCGAATAATTTTCTCAATGAAACGGATCTAGACTCAGCAAAGATTGTAATTTACTATGAGTAAGTTTTTACTACTGTTTACAACACGCTGTAAGAACGCGCGTATAGTTCCACTAATTGGGGTAAATACTAGAATTATAGATACGTCAGTATTTTCCATTGACTTTTCCTGTGTTTAGAGGAGGTTATGTACCTTCTACCAATGACGTTTGATCTTAGCTGCAATCGTAAGCCATGTAGCGTCATATTGAGCCTCGGCAGCACAAGGCAAATGTAATCACGCAAGGTTTTCTTTACGAGAAAGAGAGAGACCACACTTATTGGACGCAAAATTGTCCTTCTTTGGAGTGAGACTGTCGGATATAGCCAGGCATAAGTCAACGCAATAAGAGCAAATAGTCCGCTGCGACGCGTGAACCGAAACGAGGCAAATGACGTCTTTTTCGCTTTTATTGCATGCACATAAGCTCTTTCTGATCGGTTCTAGCTTCCTCGTCGATACATTGCGGTCAATCCTTCGTGAGCAAACCCACTTCGTGTGATCAAAGCGTTAGTGTCGTACGAATTGATTAAGGAATGTTGCTTCGATGCCGTCATAAGCCCGGAAGGCATCAAGCATCTATTCCGCGTACTAATCAGATCTTCTTGCGATCACGGATTCGGATTAGCGGTTGTAATACTACACGATTTGGATCATAGCGTGTAATTATGGTAGTGAAACACCATATCGAATCGCTAATTGTTAGCTTAATTGGTAGTTGATGATCGATATGCTCGGTTAGGGCGTGGATAACGTCTGGTATCCGCAACAGTTACACTCACTTGCCAGTGGTGTATGCTTCTATCAACCAACGACACTCTGATGAAGATTATCCAACTTGTTAGCTTCTGGACCTACTTACTTAAAGACCGATAAAGTGTAACTTTGAAATTCAGTCATACATACTCAAAAGGGGCGCGCCTGAGTGAGTGCCTGAGAGCGCCAATATCTTTCGGTATTAGGGAATGATGAGTCTAACTAGAAACGGCTTTCTGTTCAGTTTGGCTTATTTCCTTTATATTTTCTTTCGCCCCTTTTGCTTACGGTGACATTATGACATAAATAATTCTATTTGCCGACTGATAAAAATACTGCATCTAAGTTTATCAACAGCCTTTTCAGAAAGATCAATTTCATCTAACAACGATGACGTTTCTAACCGTCTCCTATTTGATTTCAGACGGCGTTGTCCTAATCGACCCAGAATATGTCAAAGACAGGAAGGTGTTCGGCCATGTGCTGGCCGCCTTCAGGTACGGGAGAGAAGACCTGGACGTGCTGGGCCTTACCTTCCGTAAGGATTTATACCTGGCCGCTGAACAGGTAACCTAACTTTCATGATTTGATTTTAAAACTCCAGATTTTTTTCCTAGTAGTCATGTCCTGATGTTTTTCTCTGACACCATTAAATTATTTTCAGAAACAGGACCATTATTAAAACGTTTAGCGTTAAGGTGGAAGAGCCAGGGTAGACCTTAAAATTCACATTGTCTTACACTCTTCTGCTACAATTTGCAGGTCAGTGTCAGATTGTATGTAGACTATTTCATGAAAAAGTCAATCAATAGGATTAAATGTACTTACGAGGGTTGTATTGATGATTTTAATTACTATCATTCTGTAAATACATACGTGATACGGTCGCGAATCATATTTTCTTCAACATGCATTCTGACACTGCAAATTGCAAAAAACGTATGAAAATTTGAATTTTGCGGGCTACACTGGGGCTTGTGGTGCAAGTAGGCCTTTGGTTGTGACAAAGTTAATTGATGTTGAAGGATTGGTAGATGCACAACTGAGGAATTCTAATCTTTTTTAATTACTCTAGATAAACTTCTCACTTCGAATGTTCCTGTCTACAATGTAGGTACTCCCGCCCTGATCAAAAATTGATCCTTGATTTCCAGCTATTTCATTTATCACATAACGATAAGGTTTAAAATATAGCGTTCATTGATTTTGCCCATGTAATGCTCGTTAAGCCGCAAATCGCGTTTCGAATGATTCACGTTTTGATAGTAAACAGATTATCGGAGATTCTTCACACCGTTTTGAATGAGCAATCAACTCTTCAATCAGTGCCAAATGAACGTCTTGATTTGCGATTGAACTCTCTAATTGCGGATCGAAGAGAAATACTTATTCGTGTTGTACAATCAGTATTATTTATGGCCATAGAATTGAAAATTTGTGTTTCTTTCGCGTATAAATTCTGGCCAAGAAAAAGTATTTTTACTTTTCATTTGGTGTTTAAATAATGGTCTGGCTCATTTAAATACGAAACGTGTTTTGTATGACAGGTATAAATTGTGCAAAAGCAATTTATATCAGTATTAAAGATTTCATTTAAAAAATATCCTGTTATTTGCTTTACAACTCGAGTTAAGTTCATAGCACACATGCGACATATAGGCACTGCACTAGATCGGCATTATCTTACCTCATTTATGCTAACTGATCCCGATCCGCGACGATGCCGCTACAGGGTTTAAAATTGTGCGTCTGTGTGGAGTCCCAAAAGTGCAGTGCCGTTGACCTTTAAGCTCACCCATACGCTATTATAAGCTCTATTTATTAATAACCATACTTATAAGTTATTGTTTGATACAATTTAAATTTTCTCGCGAATACGCGCGTCCTCCTTCCAGTTCGGTTCCTTCGCCCAGGAGTGGGACAAAGCAGGCTAGGAAAAAATAAAGTAAATACTTGATCACCACAACTACCCACAGATATACCCAGCAACAAACACAACAAAGCGGCCCCTGACGCGGCTGCAGGAGCGCCTGGTGCGCAAGCTGGGCGCGGCGGCGCACCCGTTCTACTTCGAGCTGCCGCCGCACTGCCCCGCCTCCGTCACGCTGCAGCCCGCGCCCGGCGAGACCGGCAAGCCGTGCGGCGTGGACTACGAGCTGAAGGCCTTCGTCGCCGACTCGCAGGACGACAAGCCGCATAAGAGGTAGGTCTACTAACAATGATGTGTGTGTCAAGGTGATATCAGATTGAGAAGTAGATGGCGCGTTCCGGTGGATGTCCATTTTTCTTAGCGTGCAGCTTTACTGCGGTCGATCGACGTCCACTCATCACCTGCCTAGCCTTAGACGTCGGGTCCAGTCTAATTGGACGCAGCTGAGTACCAGTATTTTACAAGAAGCGATCGCTTATCTCACCTCCATCCACAGCACAGTAAATAGGAACACGGTATCGGTACGTCTCGACAAGACTGGTTGTCAAACTTTCGGGCTTCAAAGATCTACAAAACATGGCAGCTGCGACCAACTACTTTACGAGCCACGAAGGGGTCTCGGTCGACGTTGATCATCACCTCAAATAAGTAATGACGCTGTCGATCGACCGCGTTCTGCTTGCACTCGAACATTACATTGTCTTGCGGCGCAGCCTGAATAGATGACTGAACAGAAACAAATGAACATTCACTCGTAGTCAAACGACTACACGAGGCCACCAATGAGTTTAAAAAATGAAAGTCAAAGACGATTATCTGATATCCCCTTAAGATGTCATATAGTTCTTAGAGTGCCCGTCTTTGCCCAACTTTTGCTGACACACACCTCTTCTACTTTACGCCGTTAGCACACCAACGCAGCCGGCTGCGACGGCATTGCGGAAGCAGGACAAACTGTTTGAAAATGTATCGCGTAGCGCTACTAAAACGCAGCGGTAAGCGTCATTGTGCTAACGCCTTTAGCTTTGCTGAATGAGCTGGTCACCTTGTATGGGTGAATAGTTTTAAAGGCATGCGCGGCGCTCGAAAATGTGTGAAAAGCTTTACTAGAAAACTTTAAAATCTATGAGTCTTCATGTTTTATTAAATATGTTTTTGGTGGTTTGCAGAAATTCAGTGCGGTTAGCTATCAGGAAGATTATGTATGCGCCGAGTAAGCAAGGAGAGCAGCCCTCTGTTGAGGTGTCCAAAGAGTTTATGATGAGCCCTAACAAACTGTATCTTGAAGCTTCCTTAGACAAGGTAACCTTCATTCCGTTTTATTTACAGTAAGCGACCATAATGGCACATCAAAGTTGACAAAGATCGGCTTATATAGGTAATGCAGTCTCTGTCGGTCATATCTGTGTTTCTGTCGGTAGTTTCCCTAGTCCTTGACCTCATTAGTTTGGTTATCTTGGTTATTTTTGCATTTCTTATAAGTGCTCTTTTATAATTTTTTGTAATTTAAACTTTATGTCAATATAAATAAAAGCTACGTGACTAGCCCTCATTATTGACAATCCCTATATATTTTGTAGCCTATAGAAAATCTTCTAAACCTTTTTTACAAGATCCTTATAACATGTACATGGTTAACATATAATATTTTTATGTTTTCAGGAGTTATACCATCACGGCGAAAATATAGCAGTGAACGTGCACATAGCGAACAACTCCAACAGATCAGTGAAGCGCATCAAAGTGTCCGTGCGTCAGTTTGCCGACATCTGTCTGTTTTCTACCGCGCAATACAAGTGCACCGTGGCTGAGACCGAGAGCGAGTGAGTTTCAACCTTATAACTTTAGCTATAGAGTTCATTATTACCTTAAGTCAGCGCTGCAAGGTGTTAGAGCGTCAAGTGTCAAGTGAGTGTCGACCTTTTTAATAAAGTCATATAGTTAAAGATTTCATGTAATACGCAGCAAGGCTAGTGCGTCAGTTTGCATTTATCGAGTGAGTAACGACCTTATAACTGTATACATAGAATACAAAATCAAATATAACGAGATCAATTGGTCAGTAAATTGTAGCAAGGTGTCGGAAGGTTAGTTACTCAAACTCAAAGCGTTTATTTCAATTAGACCTTAGCAGGCACTTTTGAAAGTCAGAAAAACAAAGGCGAAGCTACAGTCACAGACACAAGGCATAATAACTTGTGAAAGTAGTGTAGTTGCCCATTCCAAAGCGTAGATGTCTATGGAGAAGAATGGGCAAGAAACTCCATGGACACTCTTTTCAATCAAAATATTGTTACAAGATCTTGGTTACATCATTCATGTTGAGATTATACATATATGTGAGAACGATGTAGAAAGACGTGCACATTAAGAGCGTCCAGGGTAAAAGATTATAACTACAAGTAACTATCAACAATTTAAAAACAAAGTAGTTAAAATAAACCGTGGCAGCTAAGAGATGACCAGTCCCAACTGACAGCGCCCGTTCACAAACATGACGCATGCATCAGCCCCATTCAGCTCAACCATATTGAAGGGAACTAAGTTCTCTGACGTATTGCATAGTCGCCGGCAACGAGAACGAGTAAGTCGCGATCTTTTAATTACAGATCTAAATAAGTTCAATATTCACCGTGTTTTTCTTGAACTACACTGTAAGTTTAAACAAAATTCATACCAAAAGTAGGCATAGAAGGTAAAATGGGTAGTAAAAAGTAAAACACCACCTTTGATTATATAATGTCTGGATGGAGTGTCGCCCTACAATCAAAACAAAGAAAACGAGGCAACAATTTCAAATATGTGTGCGTGCGGCTGCGTGCGGCCGGTGTACAGAGACAACAGACGCACAGTGTACATTCTGTGCGTATTCTGCGCGTCTGTCTCTTTATGCAAACTTATAAGCCAACAGTTGGCTGATATTTTTTAACGCATTTGCGCACATTTGATGCGATCTAGACATTATATAATCAAGGAACACCACACATGTTTCCACTTTATTGCTTGAGACACGATTGAAAGCTAAGCACATGGCAACATTCAGCTTCAAACCAGGAGTACAATTATTTCTCTTAATAACTTCCTACCGTGTTCAATGTCTTACCATCCAAACAGCTGAGTTATGTCCGTTTCTTATTCAGGGAGCCCAAATCGATGTCGGCGCGACTATTTAAATTCCCCTTTTTCGGGATATTCACTAAGAAACTATCTATGCAGTCCGCGTAAGTACAGCGTGTATCCTGCATGTCACATGACTTGTTTGCCCGCCCCCCCCCCCACCCACTCGCTTCCTACAGAATGCCTGGGGCCTAAAATGGCTACTTTATCAGAGTCATAATAAGAATCACGTTAAAAATTTAAAATTCTTAAAACGATCTTTATGGTTATGTTCACAAAGTCCATTTTAAGAGTTTTTTTTTTTTTATGATTCTGATAACGCAGCCATTTTAGGCGCCCAGGAGTTTGATACACTGACAAAATACACACAGATTTTCTTAACGATGAATTTCTACTAGGTGGTTCATGTTCTTTTTGGGAGTAAAAGAGAGAACAGAGAGAACTCTCTATTCGTACACTACGTTTTCATATTGATATTCGTGAAATGATTCCATTCTCCTTTGAAACTCCCAAACCTCCTTTGAGGAAACTACAAGAAAGTATTATATGTATAATGATACAAGATCTGCAAATCCTACTATCTTGCAGTCTGCAAGCAAATTTCGGATTATTGCGTAAGGTCTTAAGGTCCACATTATTATCCCAAACTCCTATTACAAACTTGTTTTCGGAAAAGATTCGAGTGAAAATGTTACATTAACGGTTGTGGTGAATTGACAACTTACTAACTGCTCTAGATTTTTGGTTTTTCATTGTAATTATTATTTCCAAACAGTGCCTGATTTAGTATCCCCTTCAAAGTTATCTCTTGAAAGCTACAACGAAACACACCGATGGTTTTATGTTTTAAGAGGAAAATGTATAATTTCTAATGCACGTGGTTTGGGTTTTATATTAATAAGGTAAAAGGAAACATATGACAATAGCCCATAAGTTACGACACGGACGTAATATTGTATGCGTGCACGGAATCAAAAAGTTCAACAATTTTCAAGTACACATAGCGACATATCAAGTTATTTTTCCAGTATAACATGGACTCGCTTTGTATAAATTTCCCGTACAATGACAGATCCGCTTATACTAGTTTTGCATAGCTTGATTGGTCGTCATGCGTACATCCCTTGCCCATAAATAAAATCACTCTAATATGGCCTGACTGCTGGAAAATATAATATGGAAATTGGCATGTCATAGAAACAAAAATTCAATATGTGACTTACCAACCTGCAGTAGGCAATTACAGCCGTGGTGAATTACATTACTTCTCATAAAGGGGAAGCTTGGGTCCCAACAGTGGGAACAATGTGGGCAGATTGTGTTATGTTTATATTATAGTCTCACCGCCGCGGTAAAGGCCTCTTCTTTTTATTCCAAAATTCTGTAAACACTGATGTATTTGAACGCTATGTGTTGTGCCCAGGGAGGGTTGTCCCGTGGGCCCCGGGTTCACGCTGAGCAAGGTGTTCACGGTGACGCCGCTGCTGGCCAACAACAAGGACAAGTGGGGGCTCGCGCTGGACGGGCAGCTCAAGCACGAGGACACCAACCTCGCCTCCAGCACGCTGTGAGTGTCACACGCCTGCATTAGCATTACTGTACCACCGCGCTCACTGACGGTCGACTGCTTTTCAACTGCTTGTCGACCGTCAGTGAACTCGGTACTACAATCAAGAACATACACAAAGAGTGTAACAAGACCCTTAACGAAGCCGAAAGCCAATTGTTCTCCCCGTCATTGCGATAATTTTTGTGTTCTAGACCATACCTGGAAACTTTCCAGTTACGGAGATAGTGGAGGTCAAAGTTTCAACCTTTTTCACAAGTTTTTCTTGTGAATACAAGTTTTTAATGTAAGATTTTTACTTTAAACACCTCCACGACCCCCGTATTATTCAATCCATCCATCAGCACAATGTTCTGAGTGCGTTACACTGAGTCCTATCGTAAAACGTGATTTTTCACCCCAACAAAAAAAGTCGTTTCCCAGCAATAATTTTTGCATAATGTTACTTAGTTTGATGTACATAATGCTTGGTTGACGGCTTCATGAAGGGTCCTGTATGTATGCATTAAAAAAAATGTATATTCAAGTTTTCGTCACTGTTCTAATTTGTTATTATTTACAGTACAGAGTATTCTATGTGCCTATCTTTAGAACTTCTGCTCGACGTTTCATATTTCAATCAATGCTTTAGTGAGGAGAATCGTTTTTGAGTTGTACCAAGTGATTGCCTATTTTTGACACCTTTAAAAAATGACTCTATAACAAGTCAAATAACAAAATCGGCTGTCCTAAAAATATGTAAAATCTGTTTCAGAATCGCGGACCCATCGCAGCGAGAGAACCTAGGTATCATAGTGCAATACAAGGTCAAAGTGAAGCTGTGTCTTGGTCCCCTTGGCGGGTAAGTCCAACTTAAAATCATTAATTGTTAGTTTACTGTTTCACTACATAGTATAAAACAAAGTCGCTTCCTGCTGTCTGTCTATCCCTATGTATGCTATCTTTAAAACTACGCAACGGATTTTGATGCGGTTTTTTTAATAGATTCAGTGATTCAAAAGGAAGGTTTATATGTATAACATTGCACCCGTGCGAAGCCGGGGCGGGTCGATAATTATGCTATATGTCAAAGTAATTTCCTTTGATTCAGCCCATATCATTCTTTTGCAAGATTTGAAAGTTTCAAATTCTGCAGTGTTAACCGGCAATGCTTTATGGTATATTTGAAATAAATATTTTGAGTGTTGAGTTTGGTGTCGACCTGCGACGTAATAATAGAATGTTTCTATGTCCCGCAGCGACCTGAGCGCGGAGCTGCCGTTCATCCTGATGCACCCGAAGCCCGACGAGGAGCCGCGCGGGCCGCCCGACGCGCCGCGCGTGGACCACGACCTCATCCAGCTCGACCCGCACCCGTATGTACACTAACTCTACTATGGTGATGATGATTCCATCTAGCCGATTTCGGCCACAGCGACCGCATTCGATGGCTTTTTAGGTTGGTTGTCAAGAGCTTTGGTGTGCTGCTCTATCATGTGCTCTCAAGTGGCTAGCATATCCAACTTTGGCTGAAAAACTCCGAGCACTAAGCGGATAATAATATGTCAAAACACTATTGACGACATTGTAGGGTATAGCTGTAGGTGGCCTAGCTTTAAAGGTCATCACGCTTTAAATCTAACTGCGACCTTGTTCTCTCATCAAGTGGTTGACCTGCTGATCCACACGATGTCTCCAGTCGGGCCGATCTCTACTATATTCATACAGTAAAAGCACTATTTTCACAATTCCATTTTGTGCAGATTTAATAATTGCGATCTGCTCTTGTATTCGAGGATATTTTATGCATTTCTTATTTACGAGTTTTTATTTAACTTGCAATGTTTGTAATGTATGTATTTTTAGGTCAAATCTTGCAACTGAATTTTAAAACATTTATCCCCAACTGATTTTGTTGATATTTTGCATACACGTTTAGTTTGCATGACAGTACATGCAAAACGACAAGTAAAAACATTTTTGTGGTCAATGCTTGTAACTAATTCTCCTAGCAAATTTGATCCGACCTTGTATATTAAGAACCAATTATTCAATGGCGTCAATCTAACAGTATCTCTTTCCCCCACAGGGACGAGAACGGTCAGGAGCAAGACGACGACATTATATTCGAGGACTTCGCCCGGCTCAGACTGAAAGGCGCGGACGCGGATGCCTGAGATTCAGCTCCGTCGTCCCCCTCCTCCCCCGCGCACTCCCCGCACGTCCAGCTCCCCGCCCCCCCCGCCGCTGTACGGAGCGCGCAGCTACCGCCAGCTCGACAACGGGTGCCCTACAACTAGACCCCGCGCCGCTCGATGCGCCGACAGTTCGATACGCACGTACGCACGTACTCGGATACTTAGAACTCCACCTACATCAGATCGTGCTCGACCCACCGATCCCGACCCCGCCAGGTTATCTCATCGATGTGTGCGACCCTGACGCCCCAAACACAACACCCCTATGGATAGCACCGGCCCTGGCTATTAGTCGCTCGAGAATTCGGTGTGCCGTTCTCGAACGAAATGCCGACCTACGAGGACTATTTGATGTTATGCCAACTCGAATTGAGTGACATGTAGAGGAAAATTTCAAAATCTCTTAAATTATAAAGTAAAGAAAAATTTAAATTTTGAAATATGGTTCATGTGCGACGTGAGAAATGGTAAAACTACATTTTTTAAATTATCCGCATAGAAACCAAACGCGGGATTTAAATAAGTGAGCCAGCAAATTCGCTAGTTAAATAATACAGTAGTCAGGTGGTACCGCACAAATGCCGTTGTTTATAACTCATAATTACGTCAATATCTTGACTCGCGGAAAAATCGAATACATACGCAATTTATACAATCTGTCCATGAACATTTTCAATCCCTGTACAGTGTATAATCGAGAGGATTTGACTATTCACAATATAGTGCGCGCCTGTCCGATATAAATGACGATTGCAGTTCGATGCACACGTTTCTATAATATCCGAGATTCACGTCACATATATCCGACACACGCACACAAAACAACTAGCGTTATAAAATAAAGAATTTTATATTATATTCGATGTATATTGTATGTGAAAATTTATTTTAATAGATGTCTATTGATCAACTAAGCGAGTACAATGTTTAATTACATTTATTTTTCACTATCATTGGCCATTGTTTTTTAGGAGTAGTACAATGTTCGACGAATGCATTTAATAGTGTAAAAGAAGTGTTATACCTCTGTAACGTAATGTTTACTTTTCGACGGTAGCGTTGTATGTGTTATTGTTGATGTTGAAGATAATATGTTTGTGTTGACTTTGTGAAGGATGAGAGCCGAGATAAACATGTAGGTATGTAGGTGTACGATGTAATTGTATTTGTGCACTACTATTATTAACATAAGGTTGATGATACCTTGTATGGTGGGATAATGGCCCCTTTGCCTCTAGAACAGTACTGTGACCGTTTGAGCATTTCTGTATAGCAGTGGTAGGGTGGCAATATATTTATGGTACTTTTTAAACAGAAACAAGCTCTTCGGTTGCCCTCCTTGCAACGAATACTCAAACCATTAGTTAATTTACCTTCCGCTTTCCGTTCTGTATTCCGCTTTCGTGTAAATGTTGACAAATATGTCTGATTTGCTAATCTAGCACGTAGATGAGAGGTAGAATGGTCTGTTATAGCTTGTGTTCACAAAGTCATCGCAGTGTGTGGCTCGCGGTTTGGACCGCAAGTGGCCTTTGTCGACAGTTTATACAAGTGTAGTGATTGTTGATTTATCATATTTACGCTTGTGTGTCATATAAATTAGAGTCTATTTTGGTTTGCGGTCTAAATATTACTCATTGTGGAATTTATTATTGTTATTATCTACACTGTAATGACGAAATCACGACCGAATTGTTGGAATGTTTTACCCGTTGACTTAATATAGAGGATCGTCGCGTGAATGCATATTCGAGATAAGAGATTAAGTATTTCCTTTTTTATAAAGCGACACATTCATTCAGTCGAATGTCAATATGTTCAGAAACCTCTAATTTGTATCACACAAAAAGTAAAACAATACATAATTAGCTTGTAAGCCTATCTTCATCATACCTTGCAGCTTCATCGCTAAGATAAACGAACGGAACAATGGGACTATTCTGTAAATATTCATAGATAACCTATGTATAATTTGTATCTGGCCGGTAACGCATTACACAAGAAAAAAAAATGCAAAGCCAGCGGTAGGCAATCCGGTTACAGCAAACAAACTGGTTCATCCAATCAGGAACGATTACGTCACGATACGAGCTGTCGTAGTGCGTTGTTCAGTGTTGCATGGTTCTTTTTGTAAAGCGAAGTAGAATAAAATTTATTTGCATAGATGGCAGATACATAAAATGAGATGTAACAATGGCATTGGTTAATTAATGATAGAAACTGCCTGCTGTTGGAAAAACAAGATGGCGGCAGCGTTTCACGCACTAAAAGCACCATGCAGGACTAATATATTATCTGTACGGACGACGCCCAATCAAGCAATGCAAAACGAAATTAAGCAGATATCTCATTGTACGGGAAGCTCGTACAAAACGAGGACCGGTTATACTAGGTATGTAAAGTTTGATGTGTCGCCGTGAGTACAATAGAAGCCATCATTGACCACAATAGTTTACCAACTTCTTTGTATCATAAACGTTTTATTGCCAATAAGATTATAATTGCATATCTACTTGACTAATAAAATGCAGCTTCGTATACCACCAATGTATAAAAACGTTAACAAATAAATTATGTAAAAGTATATTTTTAGTATATTTATGTTATAGATTGACTCCGTCTGTGTAAATGGCGCGGTCACGACGTCACGTCATAGGTTTTGTACTATAGATATCTTGGCACTTGAGATATTTAATTTTTGTCTTTAATCGAACCACAAAACCACTTAAAACTGTGGACAAACCGCACGGACTTGCTGCGGACACAGGACTTGTATATTTCAGTACATTATCTTTCATGTCTGATGTCCGTAGCCAGTCAGCTCGGTTATACCACATTTTCACATCATCTTGTTTGCCATCAAATAACATTTAAAAAAGAAGAATGTCTGTCTATTATATGAAACCTGTGATGACGTCAGCTAGCGGCGAGTACACACTAACGTCTTATGATATGCGTTCTGTGACTATGAAAATTAGTTTCGCTGTGTACAGTATAATAGTTATATATATATTACGTGGCATGTTTCATTGTATAATAAGCTTTATTATGATGCACAAAAGTATTTTATTCGTTAACACTCAGACGGGCCGTAGTACAGACAGGCCACTTTGCCCGCTCGTTTTCGAATGATGCGTAAAAGATCCGAGCAATTACTTGTTTGTAATATTTTTACGAGTTTATTGTTTCTACTTTTTCCTTAAATTTCAGCTACGAGTTAATCATCTGGGTCGCGATTACCGCGCTCTCTGGTGGCTTAAGTCTCACTGCTTTTTAACTATAAATTTAATTAATTTCACGAAAATAACGTTTCAATGCATTAAATTATTTGGTGTTTCGGTTACAATCAAGTTGTATTATGTATGTATTTTAAATGTAAGTAATAAGTGAAAATAAAGATATGTAATATTGATAGTAGGAACAAAATAAAAAAGACGAAACAGTGGAATTTACAGCCAATAGGTAATTATAACGTGGCCTATGCTGGCACAATACTCTAAGTACAATTAGCCATTTTTAATATACATAATTTATACTTAACAGAGGCTAACTTTTTTACTTTCCTTGCACAAATGTAATTTACACCTAAGAAATGAACTTTTCTACTTGTATACCACTTGGCTGTAAAGATAACTCTGTATGATAAATCCTTAGCTAGTACTTTATCCAATACCCAATATGTTCGATGTAAGTTCTAGCCATAGTGAAACCCTAACATATACAGTTGCAACTTTATGATTATTGCAATAAAGTTCAGTTTAGAAGGTTTCATCTGTGGCTGGTATTACACCGTAATCCTGTGCAGAATTCATTCACTTATGTCAAATCGCACACGTTTTTTTTTTTTTTAATTTTACATCGAAATGTTTTTGATGTATACTTTTTTCAATAAATAATATGTAACCAATGATGTTTTTTATTTCTAGCCCTAAATTGTGTTATACCTCAATGACGCGTTGCGTGAAATACTTTGAATTCACCACGCTTTTGTAGCACCGTAGGCGGTACCAACGTGCCCCAACAAAACCGTATTCATTTTGCGTCATTTCAACTAGTAATCGTCAAACCTTTACAAAATAGTGTACACACGGCTACACATCAAGGTATACCTTTCCAGTATAAGCTGACCTCGCATTGTATGGAAATCCTATACAATACGAGATCAGCGTAAACTGGAAATGTATAGCTTGATGTGTAGCCGTGTGTACATACAATTAACCACAGAGCATCTTAAACATCAAATTCAACAGTGTGTAATAGACGCATACCGCATTCGATTTTGTTGGACATGTATGGTGATGTCAATCACGCAATTGCTGCTTCAAACACGGAAAGGAGATTACATTCATTTCTTTTAAGTGTAGACGTACGACAATCGTCAGTGCCCTATTAAATATGAGCTAGTATTATCATGCTCTGTGAATATGAGACAATGCACCACTCACCACTGTGCACTGGGCCCAACTTGGCCCATTTACTTCCACAGATTTCTCACAACACAAATCTAACACGCTTTTTTCATCTGGCAAGTTATTTTCCGTAGCGAAACGTTTAGTAATAGCTCTACTATACAATCCTCACAATAATCTTGCAATAGTTGTTGAAGAAGAAAAAAAAAAGTTAAGGTTCTGCTTTTTATATTATTTATATGATTTTTACCACGATATATTAAACAAAAATAATGAGTTACCAAATGGGCTAAAATTAAGCATATGTGCGAGAAAGTTATTAAAAAGCATAAGGAATGAACGAATAACTAAACGTAATGCTGTCTTGTCAAGCCGTAAAGTGTTCTAGGTTATATTATTTTATTTACTGAAAAATAATAATTTATGAGTTTTACGAAGAATTAAGGTTCTCGTACATATTTTAAATAATATTTTTGATGTGTTACAAAAATATAAAGTGAAACAAATTCTGAATAAATGATGAAAACAAGCGTTTGAATTCATCCGTTGACAAAAAACAAAAACTGTAATGTAAGCAAATTTATGTAGCTTTTTGGAGACTTTCGGCATTATGAGTTCTCGAGGACTTTCTAAGAAGGAACTAGAGGAGTTGAAAAAGAAAGAAGAAGAAGAAGCGGCCGCTCATGTAAGTATTTATCAATGTGTCTCACCTAACTAAATAGCAACATACAAAATACATGAAACATCGTAATGTATCATTTAAATTGTACATAAATCGGTGGAGTTTGCCAGTATAAGTATACACGCATCGTAATATTCGAATTTTAATTGCTCATAGTAGTCTTAGCACATTGACTTCTGCAATTACTAGTGAACCTGTGTACCATATCTGGTTAAACTCATCCAGCTTATACTAGCCACCGAGAATGTCGCAATAGAAAACTGTGTGTCAATCAACTCTGCCAATTCTTCTCCAGCTACTACAAATTGTACTAATTAAATGAACTACTTACCTGTTTTTGATTTGTACAGGTCTTCAAAGAGTTTGTAGAGACCTTCCAAGAGGTTCCCAGCACCACAAGTAAGGTCTGGGTCAAAGCTGGCACATATGATGCAGGAGCTAGAAGTAAGTAACAATTTTATCCTTTTACTATTATTATGAAAACTTGTTACCTGTAGTTTAATTTACAATGGCTGTTTAATTGACAAAATATAGGTATTGTTTTTCTTCTCACTGCTTAATAATAAGATAAACATATTAACAATTTTATTAAATTGTAAAAACCAAATTTAGTAGGCAGCTTTTTGTACTTGTAAATATCAATCTCAGGAAAACATTGTCATGCATTTTCAATAAGAAGTGGCTACTTGGTAACTTCTGTTGGTATTCTGATCTTATCTTTTTTTAGTTTTTCTTGTTTTTTCAGTTCGTTGATGTTCATTTGAACAAGAAAAACTGAGAGCTTAAACTAAATTATATTATGTATCATTTGATACATACTATAACATAATTTATTAATGTAGTTAGGTATTACAAAAATCATCCAAATTTAAAAAAAAAAAACTTATCTTCACTATTTTCTATATGACTTATCTGTGAAGAAAAAACTAAACAAAATCATAGTTTGCAGTCTTTTTAGATCATGTAGATTAGTGTCTGAGATAGTCTTCTGAAGAAAGAACCATATAGATTTGAGTGGACCTGTCCAATCAATGCAAGCATGTGCCAACATTATAATACTCTCATTTTTCAGAGGAAGATACATCAGAGCGAGGCAAGCTCTACAAGCCCATCTCCCGCTTGGACGAAAAGCGCAGCATCTCCGAGGCTGATGTGGTCCGCACTCTAATACCAAGGCCTGAGCCCCCTGGCCGACCTCATGCCAAAAAGAAGGGACAGGACAAGAAGAAAAGTAACCTAGAACTGTTCAAGGAGGAGTTGAGACAGTGAGTGTAACATGCTGTTTTTTACAAGATAGTTCAATTTGTGTCTTTTATACATAGTTGTAAATGTGTGCAATGAAGAATTAGAAACTGTTCAGCAGGAATATGAGGACAATATTGTTTGAATGTAGGATAGGGCCGATAGGATCTATATCTTGATTAGTCTTACATTAGTTGGGCTGTGGAATTTGGTTTTTCATCAGCAATTTGTCAGTATGTCTGTCTTCTATAATAAAGATACTAATGTAGAAATCAATTTAAACTCATTGAGAGCCTAGATGTCGTGATGGCCCAGAGGTTAAGGCTTCGCCTCTCATGCACAAGGTTGTGGGTTCAAGTCCGGGCAAGTACCAATGTGACTTTTTCAATTCATATGTGCTTTCTAAGTTTATCTTGGACATCACAGACATTGGTGAAGGAAAACATCGTGAGGAAACCTGGACTTCGTCGCCGTGCCTTCTCTGTTCAGAAGAGGCCTTTGCCCAGCTGTGGGACAGTAATAGGCTGGTATTATTTATGGGACCAAGGGACTTTGACACAATGTGGTTGTGCCATAGGTCCACGTCTGCCAAACCATCTGGGTTATAGTTGTGATTATACATGTTATTATGGTCAGACTTTAGTGGCAACTATTTATTGTTAACTATTTATATTATGTTTTCCATTACAGGATACAGGAGGAAAGATCAGAGCGTCACAAATATAAGAATGTGTTACGTGAGCGCGGTGTGGTGGGGGTGGAGCCATCGCTGGATATTATTCCTGACGTTGGATCGTATGATACTGGAGACCCAAATACCACTAATTTGTACCTTGGCAATCTTAATCCTAAGGTATGTTAAGCTTACAGTTCTTCGAGTGTCTCTTCAGGCAATACTGCTAGATTAAACAACACCTGACACAACACCGATTGCCTCCTTGGTTGATTGGTCGCAAGCACGATAGCTGAGCATGAGGTCCTGGGTTCGATTCCCGGGTCGAGCAAAGTGTTGTTGGGTTTTTCTATCAGGATTTTCTCTGATATTATACTTCCAAGTCTGCCTGTAGATCAATACCCTGAAAAGGAGTTTAATAAACTAGACAAGCACCTTAACTACCAATAGATAACAGAACAGCAGCTGATGGAGATCTTCGGTCGCTACGGTCCGCTGGCCAGCATCAAGATCATGTGGCCGCGTTCTGACGAGGAGAAGGCGCGCGGCAGGAACTGCGGCTTCGTCGCCTTCATGTCGCGCAAGGACGGCGAGAGAGCGCTGCGGTGTATTAATGGTGAGGATCAGTAGTACATGAGTAAGACCATGTGGTCTCGCTGTGACGAGTAGAGCCTGCGCGGCAGATACTGTGGCTTTGTAGCCTTCATGTCGCGCAAGGGCGGCAAGAGAGCGCTGCAGTATATCAATGGTAAATACCACTGATAGCATAGTGTTTTCTCAACTATGTTGGGGCCGGCTTCCAGTCTTTGACAATATGTTTTTCTCGTATCGCCACAAACTAAACGAGAATAGCTCATACCAGTCGCCCAAGTGGTAACGGAGTGGATGTACTAAGCAGTAAACCTCGTCTGTACTAACACTAGGGCAGTAAAAATCGTCCTCACTGTCACAAAATAAAGCGTTGTGGAAGCCAAATCGTTACCAATGATATGCGATTTACTGTGCTCACGATAAAAATGTTGGTACCATTTGTCCTCAAGGTAAGGAGATAATGAGCTACGAGATGAAGCTGGGCTGGGGCAAGGCGGTAGTGATCCCACCGGTGCCCATCTACATCCCGCCCGCCCTCCAGCAACCCAGCAAGCCGCCCCCGCCCTCCGGCCTGCCCTTCAACGCGCAGCCGCCCAAACATCTCGCCAATAAGGTAAAAGAACCTTCAGTCACCACAAGATCGGATTATATGCAAATGCATATTGTGGTAATTTTTTGAAGTTATTGCATATTTTAGCTGAAAACGGCTGATCGTGCAATATTTAGGCATATTATTTATTTCCAATTCTGCTCTAAACAATCATTAATAATTTAGTCGCAATCGCACCTCAGCAGCAATCTATGTTAAAATGTAGACCTGCGGAAGTTAAAGGAATGTTAGACAGTATGAGTCTGATTCAAATGCAAATGTTCTGAATCCCTGAGCAGACCCAAGTGCGTGCGCATGGCATATACGTGTTCGTACCATTTGTACCTAATGCATAATATGGAAGATGTCAGACAGACTGAGTGGTAAAGCGGTCTGACATCTAAATGCGCAAGCCTCATGCTTGCACTTGGTCCTTTCAAGTGATACTGGCTTGATGTATGCATTAAGATCTTTAGGACCAAGAAGAAGAAGAAGAAGATCTATCAGCTACATTCAGGTCGAAATTGATATATTTACATGTCACTGGGGTGAATTCGTAAAAGTACTATTATGTTACAAACAATCTTGAGATGTATTTGGTGCTTTAATTTTAATTTTTTGTGTGTGACTTGGCTATTGCATTAGGTTATAGACCTGTAATTATAGTTTAAGGCATTTAAATAAATAAATAAGTTAAAACTTTTCACAAGGAATGCATGTTATATGAATTGAAATTATTTTTAGATTCCCCGAGTGCGACCCGGAGAGTACTACCCGAGTGACCCAGACGATAGGAAAGATTATGAACAGGTAAAAGATATTCAAATATTGACATATACATGGATCTTTCGGCGCGTGGCCAAAATCGGAACCAACTCCGCCATCTTGTTTTTGCAATATGATTTCATGAAACACTTCGAAATTGTTACAATACCGCTCTGTCGATGTCATTCAAGCGCTAAAAGATCCTGCACTGTTAATAAGCAAATACTTAATTGCTATTAAATATTAATGTTTTTTACAGATTCTGTCACAATCCATAGTCAAAGTTGTAGTTCCTACGGAGAGGTAAGCATTTCTATTTATCAATTAGACTTTTCACGCAGTTTTTTCTGACAATCAAACATCACATGTCGATAACGAATAAACCGCCGCTAGAGCAAAAACTGGACCGTCGTATATAGTAATTTTGTGCCAGAACTAGGGCATGCGGAACCGGGTTTCGGTCCCATTGTAAAACCGGTTTTTCCCGGGTTTTACTATGGTATCGAAGCCGGGTTTCGCGTAGCCAGAACATTGACATACGAATATCAAATACCTGGGCTGGTACCACCACCTCTTATATCGGTATACCTTAGTGTAACCTCGGCATGGGTAAAAGATAGCGCTATACAGGAAGTCTCCATCTCTTTTTTGCATTGATACATGGAATAAATGTCTCACTCCTGGCTATAAACTTTGTTTTCTTTTTATTTAAAGTTTTTATTTTTTATTCTAATGTACTTTTCTTCCATTCCCCAATGAATCAATAATCAGTTATCAATCTCCAGAAACATCCTCATGCTAATCCATCGCATGGTCGAGTTCGTGATCCGTGAAGGTCCGATGTTTGAGGCTATAATCATGAACAAGGAGATGAACAACCCGTTCTTCCGGTTCCTGTTCGAGAACCAGTCGCCTGCGCACGTCTATTATCGATGGAAGCTGTTTTCTATGCTGCAGGGGGACTCCCCAAAACAGTGGGCGCTTGATGACTTTAGGATGTTTAAAGGTAATTGAGAATGTTTTGAAGTGACTCTGTTAGTATTTTAATAATGGTCTGTGCATGAAGAGGTCGCGTGTTTTTAACTTTAATCTCGAAAAACGTATGAAAAATCAAACATTTGGATCATAAAGTTATGAGCGAGATTACTAGTTTGCATTAACCTTGATAGTAAAACTGCTGAAACTTAACAGTGCGCCTGAGCAATTTTTAAATATGCGGCTCGCGCGGTCGGATAGATTGTAGTGAGATTAATGACAAAAGTATATGCCAAAAATGGCATATACTTTTGTCATTAATCTCACTACAATCTTTTTTACAACACACACATCCACCAGTCAAAACTTAAAGTAAAGGCGCGGTCTTATTTTTTTTTTAATGAATGGTCTGTTTTTAGTTTCCAGTGTTGTAAATATAGTATTATTGCGTACTATATATTTTTTCAACAGTATGGAGTACGGAGACCCGAAATATAGTACAATACTATATAATTATTATAGTACGGCTGGCAACCCTAGTCCTATTAATTATTTTGTGTGTACATAAATAAGTAAATTCGAACTATCTCAAATCTATTCATCAAACCATGTCTCAACTTTTAGTTGAAAATCCCCACGTAATTAATCGAGGATATTCTGTCTAGAATGAAAGAGATCGATACTAAGAGTGCTTGAATTAATTGCAATTTATATGTTTTTTTATCGTGCTTGTTAGTGATCCTAAGATTTATACATATACTAGTTTTTCTGTTTTTACCCGTGCGAATCTGTAATTGGCTCTGTTTTACTTATTCAACTGTTATCCATGTGCTATAGCTGTTAGTTCTCCTGTTAATAACTAAATAAATAAATAAAAGTGTCTATCTATGATCGTGGTTTAAGATAGTGCGTTCTGACAGTTGGCAACGTCGCAATTAACGGTCAAATATTTCGCTGTTTTGATTATTTAATCAATATTAATTACTGAATGAAATTATGAAATATTGCTCTATGTCGCACTAAAAGATTAATTAAGTATTGCAATAATAATACTGGAAAAGAACGTGAAGGTGTTGTAACAGTTTTAGATGTCAAAAAAGCATTCGGAAGGTTTCTAAGTGCTTTTTTTGAACCTAAAACCAAATATTCAGTGTAACTGTATTTAGTTATTAATGTAATTTATAACCAATAGTTTAGATCAAGACAAAGCGATATTCTATATTATATTTTCATTAATTAGTTATATATTAGAGAAATTCACCAGAACAGGGATATATTTGACAGTTATTTGCAACGTTGCCAACTTTCAGAATGCTCTCTCTTAAAGATATAGTTTTCTCTAGGCGGTTCAGTATGGCGTCCTCCCGTCATGAACCTGTACACAGCCGGCATGCCCGACGAGCTGGTGGAGGAAGAAGACGCCAAAGAAAACATTAGAGGAACGCTGTCGAACAAGTAAGTATACAAGGTCAAATAACGATTTTACTATTTTTATATTTTCTACTTTCTCATGTACTTTGCGGTCCACCGACGCAATGACGCTTGGATTAGAATATTCTACTTATATTAAACGTAAAGTGACAATATGTAGATATAATTTTTCATTTTTATTTAAAAAAAAAATATATTAAAAAAATATTCATTCTTTTTAAACTTATATTACTGGTAGACCCTACCATCGACTATATCCCCACATTCACGCAAACACTTATACTTTCCGTCATTGCGATATTTTTTTTGTTTGGGACCAAACCTGGGAACGTTCTAATTACTTACGGAGGTATTGCAGGTCAATCTTCCAACTTTTTCAGAAGTTTTTTAAACCCTAGTTTTTAAGACTAATAAAGTTTTGCATACATCAGCACAATGTCCTGAGTACGTTACATTGAGGTTTAAAACGTGATTTTTCCCCACAAAAAAAAAGTCGTTTCCCAGCAATAATTTATGCGCAATATTACTTGAGAATGCTTGGTTGACGGATATGTTAACGGTCTATTTATAGCCTGTTTAGAATAGTATTTTCATAAATACCTTTTACTATAGTGATTAGCCAATGAAATAAAGTGCGTGTGGTTTAGAGATTCAACAATCGGAAATTCTGCTTTGCCGCGGATTGGAATTTGCTCATAGGTTGACAAGTTCTAAAACACGGTACATACATAAGACGAACCCGGTACATAAAATACGAGCGGGAATGCCTGATCTATCCAATTTAACTAACAGTTCTGTTTCCATGTTAGCCAACGTGACCGCCTAGAGGAGCTGATCCGCGGTCTCACTCCCGCGCGCTGCAGCATCGGTGCGGCCATGGCGTGGTGTCTAGAGCATGCAGAGGCGGCGCCTGAGGTATGGCATACTGTCCTATAAGCAGATAGAGAATTCCTAGATTCATTATTAGCATAATATCATTATGAGGTAGCTATATAGTCTTGGACAGACATTGTAATTTGGTACTACCTACTTTAATTAATAGTCTGACTAGCTAGCTAACAGCACCTGTTTCGGTGGGCCTCCATTGTTAGCACGTTACTGGGTAACGATTGGGCCCTAACATGCGCGAAGGAGATAGAGAATAGAAATATATTTCCGTCTCGTTTACTAGTACTACTGGGTCTAATTAGCGTGCCCTTGCCATATTGTTATTGACTGACTTGTCTAATCGTATTATCTATCCGTCTACGATATTGTTTAGGCGTCAATAAATGTGTTTGTATTCTAGGTGTCAACCTGCCTAGCTGAATCTCTCGCAGGCCAGCACACTCCGCCGCAGCGTCGCGTGGCGCGGCTGTACCTGCTGTCGGACATACTGCACAATGCGGGCGCCAAGCTCACTAACGCCAGTGCCTATAGGAGCGCGTGAGTGACTATCTATTGTAAAGTCTGCCACGAAACAAAATTATATGTGGACAAGAAGCCATTTTTGTCTTCCAAACTTTGTCTATAATACAGCTACAAATGAATAAATTATATATACAAATGAAATAATTATACTTTGTCTCAAAACTATCAAAAATACAGGCAAACTACAAAATGTAATTACTAAATACCCTACAACCTCTTCTCTCTACTCTTCGGTAATCTTCGTATTTCCGAAGATGAACGATGTTTACCGAAGCGCATACTATTCCTGGATGGTCTGTGGTCTACGTCTCAGAGTATGTATATGTATCGTTAATCTATTTGTTTCCTCCAGTTTCCAACAGCGCCTAACAGAGATAATGCGCAACTGTCACCTCGCATACACGCGCATGCCGTCACGCATCCAGCAGGAAGGATTCCGCGCGCGAGTGACGCGCATCCTGCAGGCGTGGGCAGACTGGGCCGTGTACCCGACCGACTTCCTGCTGCACATCAACGACGTCTTCCTGGGTCACGATAAGGTGTGTCATTATAACGATATCCTAGCTAGTTAATGCGTTACTGCACGAAAAGCTGGCTTCACTAAGACATCAAAAACTTGCCATACAATTTTAATTTAGCGCCCGAAATTATTGGGATTGATACCAGTGGCGAGGGATTAAATTTGTGTAAGGGGAAGCCGAAGAAAAAAATGAGAATTGTATTTTTTTTTGGTTTTGACCTCATTTTCATTACTAGCGTACCCGGAAACGTATCTCGTTCATACTTTATCATAACTCGATAATCTTCGGCGTACCTAGTTCCTTACAAAACGGTGCTGCGAGCCGCGAAGTCACGTGAGCGCATACATACGAATTTAGTTCTGAATTCTGACACCCAAGAGTCGGCTTATTTGGCGCTACCTGTTGCTTTTTTGTTGACATGAAAAGTTTGGCACTTTAGTAATGTTTTCAATCCTACGATGTCTGTACTGTGATGTGTTACCCACAGATGTGTATATAATATACTATTTGGTCACAGTAGACACAACGTAGAGTGCCTTGTCCGCGAAGGGAAGTCGGCAGGAATTGGCTTCTTAGGTGCCTACGCGCCTGATTGATACAATTATTTCGAAACTATCATGTAAAGATGTTTCTTGGTGATGATGACGGTCCTGGTTTTTTTACTACGAACATTTTGTATTTTCGCACTCTACGAGAACAAAAACGTGGTGTCAAGTAAGTGATATGGTTTGTTGGAAGCTGGAACCTTCATCGCGAGAGAGCTGTGTGTGTATCACTTGTCTAAGTCATCTTGAATGAAAACTGACCAATCGGCGAAGAAAAGCACTTAGCGGCATCTTCTGCAAGGAACTGTATGGTAGCTGATTTAAAACACAGTTATTAATCTATATGACAGGAGACGGACATAGTCCCAGGCCTCGTCCCCGCAGAGGGCGAAGAGGGTAACGGATCCTCGTCCGGCGCGTCGCCCGCGCACTCGTCGGCGTCGGAGGAGTCGTGGGACAACTCCGGCGGGGGCCCGCTGGACGGGGCCGCGCTACGCCGCCTGGCCGCCGAGCGCGCCGGCCGCAGCCCCGAGCGGCCCGAGCGGCCCGACCGGCCCGACCGGCCCGCGCCCGCGCCGGCCCCGACGCGCGCCCGCCTGCCGCTCACGCCCAGGGCGCGCCCGCTAGCCGTGCACGACGATATTGATGGCATACCCGGTATGTATGCCACCATAGCTAGGAAAACTTTCATCGTACTTAGAACCTTGTCATATTATGCTGATAAAGACGTTAAAATGGCGCATCCAAAAACACAAACAAAAAACAACACCGAAGTAAAACAAAAATTACACACTCTTAACAACGCCAGTGGCGAAGGATCAAATTTGTGTCAGGGGAAGCCGAAGCCGTAATAATTTTTTTCGTCACCCCGCATTATATTTTCGTTTTGGCCTTATTTTCGTTATCAGCGACCCCAAAAACTATGAAAATAACACCCATGACAAAAAAAAAACAGAAAATTTACGTCGGTGCCATCTTGGATTTTCATGTTCATTATCAGCGACCCCAGAAACCACGAAAATGACATCCATGAAGAAAAAAACCAAAAATTTTCATCCGCGCCATCTTGAATTTTCATTTTGACCTCATTTTCGTTATTAGCGACCCCGAAAACTACGAAAATATCACCCATAACAAAAAAAAACATTAAATTTCTTCGGCACCATCTCGAATTTTCATTTTGGTCTCATTTTAACGAAAATTCAGCGACCCCAAAAACCAAGAAAATTAATTTCGTTCTGAATTCTGACACATCTGATCCTTCGGGGCAGGGGCGTGCCGTCCATAGAGGCAATTAGGCCTAGCCTACCCTACCATTCCTACCAACAACGCAACAAATGCATTTATTATAACTATATTAATAAAAAATAAAAAACTCCTGTTATAATACTTATAGCAACTTGTCGCAGCCGTGTGACGTAACTGATAAATACTACGACGCTCGCTCCCGGCCGTCTAGGCAAGGCCGCAGCCGGCCTAATTTCCATTGATAAATTTACGCACACTGATCGTTATTTTCGTGTATATGAACGGCACACATAGTAAATAGGGGCGTAAACTCCTGCGAGTGTAGCTGGCTAGCTGGCCACTGATTGGCTGCCCCACAAAGTATTATCCGGCTAAAACGGTATGCAGTGATGCAATTATATTTGGTAGTGTTTTTTTATCGACAAAATAACAATTGTATTTTTCTTAGAAGCCATATTTGTTTCATGTGACTAGCAAAATTTATTTCGCGATCTTCAGTGTTTTGATTTTTATAATATCTGGCGTTTGTAATTCGTTTTGAAACGTATAGTAGTGTAAATATTATTTGTTGTATTTTTTTATTAACTTTGAAATGGTGTTCTGTTGTGATGTTTGCGCTGTTAGTGTGTTTGTTAAAAGTTAAAAACATTAAGTATTCACAATCGTTTAATGATAAGATTCAAGTTGTGTCCAAAGAAAGATGTGTAGGTACCCGAATTACGAGAATTAACCTAAAATTCATCGTCATTTCAAATTAATCTTTCTTCTGTTTGCATTGTCAGTAAATCGTGATTTGAACCTTGATTAATGCGGAGTTCTTGTATTTATAACTTTGGTTTTAGTAGGCTTATTTTAAAGGTTTGTTTTTCAAATATTCCGGTCAGAAAACTCTACCTTTTTTTTTGTTTACAGCGCACTGTTTTATTTTTTAGAATTTTTTGTAGCGGAGCGACATCCTTCGTTCTTGTATTGACAGAATTCCATTGAAATTCCTGATATTTAAGCTAGATGGCGTTGTTTCTCATAAGTGAATATATCAATAGATGTGAGTACTTTGAGGGTCATCTTAGCGTGGCTGGCCTACCTTCCGCGGAGAACCACTGCACGCCACTGCTTCGGGGGTGACACGCGCGATGTTATGATTAAAGATGAGTGCTCTACAAAGTCCATAATTGTGGCTAGCTTTAAGCCATTTCAAATGTTGTAAACAAATATGAGTATGAGGATTACGCAATCGTCAGTAAATAAAGAAATCGATTGTATTCCAGTGGACGAAGACATAGATGGCATCCCCCTGGACGTGGACAGCGAGGCGGGTCGCGGCCGCGCGGGCGGCACCTTCGTGCCGTCGCGCTGGGAGAGCGTCGACACCGACGCCGCCGACGACGCCGCCGCGCTGCTAGCGCAAAGCGACGACGACACGCCCGCGCCCACCACGCCCGTGTCGCAGCAGCAGCATGACAGGTAACCTCACTGTCGCACAACCCAGCACCACATCAGCTGTCAACTAGGTATACTAACTGATAGAAAAATGTAAACATACAAAGATATATAAACTCACGCCTTTCCCGTCGGAGTAAGCAGAAACCACAGAACATCACCTGCGAGGCTGCTACGATCCTTACAATTACTCTCATTCATACATCAAAGATGATCAAACCGATTCCAATTTCCAGTACGCTGCATACCTGACTTTTCTAAAGAACATCAAAAATGTAGCCGAGTAAGCTTAGATAGTTTGATATTGAGAAAATAAGTGAAGGTCGAGTAAAAAAGGTAGAAGGCAGATGTAAGAAAGGCTTATACAAAAATAAAGCTAACAGACTGAAAACGCTTATAATAAGTGATTTTAATGGCATATAATTCGACCAATTCCATTAGTTAGTGTAACCAAATCAATTTGTTGTGTTTATCCTTTGAGAAAACGATATTATTAATGCAATTAAAATTCTATGTTTTTGACAGTGAGGAGCAAGCTCTAAAACGTGAAACACTACGCGACATCGAGGTGCGCGTGTTGAAGTACGCGGACGAACTGGAAGCCGGCGTGCGAGCGAAACGCACTGGATTGACTGCCACGCAACAGATACATCACTATCGTAGGAAACTTATCAAAAAGGTGCGTATCATCGCTTTAATTAGTCGCGAATGGGAAGAATTCTCTTAAATATTGTCCAGGACTTTCTTACTCCTTTTTTTATTTTTTAAGGAATATAATCGGTAACGGTTATAATAACCGAGATCTTGAAAAACGCAAATGAATGTAGAGGTAAAATATATTAATTTATTTTGAAAGTTGATACATGATCGTAAATCGCAATACATCAAAAATGTTAGGAAGCTAATGGTTAACGAACAAAAAGTCATTAAATATTATATTTCTCGTCAGGCGTCCCGAGAAGCAAAAGAAGCCGTAGAAGAAGTGAGAGAATCTCCAGAACCGAGGCGGAGATCACCCGTCGAAGACGACACCTACTCCACGTATGTACACAAAACACTATTATATAGATGCATCATACATACATACCATATAAACCTCCCGTGAATTCCGACAGTAATGTGCTTTTCTACGCCAACTACAACGATGTTTGGCAAAGGTGTACATTTGTACACCAGTTCCAGTGAACCCACCAAGTTTCATGATCCCGGCGTGTACTTTTATACCCCAATACCAGAAGATAGGTCATAAACGATAGGCGAACTCCGTATGACAGAAATTAAATCGTAGACTATAATTGTCAATTTTCTAACAGAAAAACCCAACAAGCTTTGCCCGCGCTGGGGCTCACATCCAGGACCTCAAGATCCTCAGCCGCGGTTACTACGGAGAGGTGATTTTTGCATACATAACCAAACGTTAATGTCCTCTGATAAACACTTGAATCTCCTAGGTCCTACGTTATTAACACATCGGGAGTTATAGGTAAGGACTGTAATCTCGAAAACTTACTAGAAATCTTACGAGAATTCTGGTAATTTTTCGAAATTTTATCTTGTAGGAAAAAAACGCATTAAGTATTATAAAAAAAGCGAAATCTTGGTCTTGTAAGTATCAATCGACTAAGAATCGAGACTTACGTGAGATCTCGACTCAAGATTGCATTCCCTAGCTATAGGCCACACTGTAAATGACTACTATACTATTCAAATAGTGTCCCCAACATTACAGTAGAGGCCAGAAAGTCCATCGAACCAAAAGTCGAAAAAGTCCAAGAACATCGGAAATTCCTACAAAATTGGATCTTGGAATTCTTACAAAAGGGGAGTCGCAAAAAACCTAGAAGCCGGCTAGGCAGAGAATGAAATACGTTTGAAAGAATATAAATGTACTGTTGAATGTAGGAACTGTCTACACATATCTTCTCTTGTATTTATGTCTGTTTTCTCCAACACCAAGCGACGATTAAGTAATGCAAAACAAAGCGCTCTGTCGGATTTGTGAACGCTCAGCTTAGCGCCAAGAGTAAATTAATACAGTGCAATAGCTTTCGTTTAGGCGTTGCTTATGCAACGGGCATTATTGTAATTATATAGTTGAATCCTAATGTAGGAGTATGCAGTCTTGTATAAACTTAGAAATTGAGCTGATTGATAGGTTTTTGTTTTACAGAGCATCATCTAAGAAGTCGAAGAAATCTCGTGAACCTTCATTATCACCACCGCTGCCGAAGCGTACCCGTTACAGGTAACGATGTTTTTTAATAATGGCTTTTGCAGCCATTTGTTTGTCACAGTTTGAGTGAATAATAGAGCTGTTAAGGCCACATCACAAATCGCTAAATGCTTTTCTAAACAAATTTAAAACATAGTTCTCAGTCATTTTGTGGTGCAAGCGAGACGAGGTTGTCAATCTTATATAAATCGTTTTTTGTATTACAATTAAGAATATATGCTTTCAGCCTGTCTATCATACAAAGAATAATTTGCAATAAACATAAAAGATAAAGATACATTTATTGCAATCTGTGTACATTAGTTCTAAAATTTTCATTTTATTATTCCTCAGTGATCGCAAGTCAAGATCACGCTCAAGATCGCGCGAAAGGGAAAGAGAACGCGAGCGGTCCCGCGAGAGAGAGCGAGAAAGAGAGAGGGAGAGGGATCGAGACAGGGATAGGGAGAGTAGGCGGCGCCCACGGTCGCCAGCCACGCCCCCTCATCACCACCGGAAACATAGCAAACACGCCAAGTATAAGTACTGAGTGAGAGACGTGAAATGTACTGACTAATGTATTTAAGCAAATAAATATACTTATATTAAACAACAGTTTCATTTACTTATCACAATAAAATCTAACATGAGTATCGTCTTTTAAAACATTTTACGACCTTTAACGTTTTTTTGTCGTTTCTGATAAAACGGAATTAAAAATCGAACTGCAGAAAGTATTTTGGCCTCGTCCACGTGCATACATCTGATCATACACGCGCGCTGGTTGCGAGTATTCCGCACTTGACCTTTCTGATGAACCTCACCAATAAAGTCAGTCATTCTGGGGCGTCCACTGCCGGCGTTGCCGCTCACATCTGCCTTGTAAATGCCTTTTTTAATCGCCTTTCATTAAGCCTCTCAACATGAACAAACTGTCTTAGCATACTCGTTAAAATTTTTGACACATCTTTTAAATCAGAAGAAAAAATCGATAGTGTGAAAAAAGTGAGTTATTTTGACTGGGTAGTTACTAAATTAAAGTTCAATTCTGTATCTGACTTTTGGTATCACGCCGCGTCGCCGCCGCCGGGCGACTGCGGGGGAGCTGAGGTCGCGGGCCGGCCGGCACAGCACTGCGCCATCGTCTACCGAGCGATTGATTACTTATATTTAATTCTCGCCTATACAACCTGTTTTTTTTTGATATCCCATAACTCTAGGGTTATATTCTGTAGGTAAAAATAATACTAAAACTCCTAGAATAGGTGGTCCAAAAATGCATCGTTTCGGAGATATCATCAATCACAATTAAATTAGGTCAAAAATTGTCACCAGTATGACGAATCTTTACTTTTGTGAGGTTGCCAAACTTCGCAGTAGTGTAGTAAAATAAAATATGTAGGTATGTTGGTATCGGGGCTTCCCGGCGGCAGCTAGTGAAGGGAAAGCTACCTTGTCGACATCGGTCATATTTCACGTAAGGGTGTTTTACATTAATAATCGTGACTTTGCCGAATTATTTTGTATGAAAAATGAAAAAAAAAATAACGAAGGATTGGAACATAACTCATATGCCAGTTGATTCTTTGATATGGCCTCAATCATACCCTAGAGTTATGGGATATAAAAAAAAACACGTTGTATATTCAGATCTCATTTTTCTTAAATTCTAATAACACAGGCTATAATACTGTGAAGTCACCGTGTTTCAATCCTCTTAACACCTGGAGGATATTACCCATTGCTCTTTACAACTTCTATAGTTATTTTCTTCTGTAAGAACCGGTATTCATGGTAATTTTATGTAGCTACGTAAACAGTACTTGCTTGCTACTTAGTCGCAATCGTTATTCAATGAAAAAATATCAGTGCTGGTGACTGTACACAGCCGCTTTGAACAAGCGTGTTATTGTTGCGAAACTACTGGAAGACTTTCAGTAGTCTAGTCTCGTAGCAATATCGCGCCTGTATTCCTCGAGAGGGTGGCAGTGTATTCTGTAGATATATAAGGTCTATTTGTTCGTACACGAAATCATACATCATTTCGGTGTTGGACCCATAGTGAAGTTCATAATGATGATCAGAGTACAATGACAGTACAATACCTTATATGTATGTGAATTTAAACCTTATATTTTTCTACTCTGACAGCCTCGTCGGTCTTAGTGGTCGCAAGCGCGGCTGCTGAGCATGAGGTCCTGGGTTCGATTCCCGGGTCAGGCAAAGTTTTATTTGGGTTTCGGGTTTGGGTCGGGAATTTCTCAGTAGCAGTTTCGAAATGTGGGTGTATTAGATACACCCTGCCTAACCCGTTGGGATTACAGGCGTGATGGTACGAGTTTAATCAGAGTAAAAATAATTTCGGGTGGTATCTTAAGAATGAAGCCGGGCTTGACCCTGACGGTTTGGTTTTTTTTTTCAAATCCGCGGCCGCCATGATGCTGAGAGGCGAAACGATAGATTGTAGCTCGGTCCTTCTAAATTCAAAATATTTGAGGGTACATTTTGCTATTTTAAAAAGGAGTCAAGAAAAATCAGTTTAGTATTGTATAATTTTATTTAATAAACATTTCATTCAAATCGAAATAAAATTATAATAAAAATCATAAAACAACTAATATCATTGTCTAAACAGTACAAAACATTCTGATACAAATTAATTGAGAACACAAATTATAATTTATTTAGAATAATAATAATCTCATAAATATTTTATTACTCCCTGATGCAATAATAACTAAAATAATCATTATAAAAAGAAAATAATGTAAAAGATTTCATACAACGTCATTAAAAATTGATTTTGTCAATTGGAATTTTAGGATGTTTGTAAACTGACTGTTTGTGACTGTTAACTATTTTTTAACCAATATTTCTGAATTTATATGACAAAAAAAAAACTTTGACTTGGAAGATTGTTTGCCAATCGAAGTCAAAAATTACTTTACTCAAACTAGCTGCCTTCGGTCAGACTGGAAGCCGAGCTCAACATGGATGGGAAAAACTAGGCTTAGATGATGTAGACCTTTTTAGGAAGTTTCTTTATATGTTGATAATGATTCAGTTTACAAACAGCCCAGCAAACTAACATATTACACATTGGCAGTACACATAAGACGCGTCCCCTACATGACTAGCTGCTCGCTGGTACCCAAGCCACCAGAACACAGTACTATCGCAGACACATCCACTTGGTAACTAAAACGATTACATGTTCATAGCATTTTTGCTTATTAAATAATATTCTAAAATTGTTTTAGGGTACAGATAGATGTGAGCGCAATTTACGTCGTTGAAAATGACACCAAAATTACATAAGCGATTCAGAGTGTGACGACACGCAATGCGGCAGCGGCTTGAGCTCTTTTTGACTGGCTCAAGCCGAATCCGTGTCCACGACAGTGTGGTCACTCCCTTAGTAAGAAAACTTAGCCGAACACTCGCTCGACTCATTTTGAGCGACGTGAATTAGTTGTTTGCTCCCGTCCCCTAATTGTAAATCTAAATGAGATGGTCGAAGAATGATTTTGTCTGCTTGTACGTGTTCATAGAACGCAGAATATAGCTTTTTTAAAAGTAATTATTGCAAGGATTATCATAAGGCATACATTATACTATTCCGGTATAACATAACAATATATCTTTGTATGTTAATAAAGCTCCTAGCATTACTGATAGCCTCGCAAGCATTCAACTGCATTTCATACAAATTATATTCATTTTTATTTTTAAATATTTGTGATTCTTATTCAATACTACTTAAAATAATATACACAAGGCTGTTGAGGCAACCTTTAAAATATAATACTGAAAAACGCATTGGTTGAGAGATAACACAAAATAAACCTTCAACTATTGTAAATAAAACAGATATTTGTTTGAAAATCATAGCCTTTAGTGTACTTAGGATAAGGTTTAATATATTTGGACAGTATACAATGTTAAAAACGTTACTTCTACATAATTTGACGTCGACCTATTTGTCTAATAAATGTGATTACATGATTATGTTTGCTATGTGTACCCGTAGCACAGGAATGTACAAAAATATAATTATACGAATAATCACAGACTATCATAATTGATGTATTCAGTTCTAGATTGAGTAGTGGAGACTAATCTCATAGTTTTATTATCGTAACTGACTTTAGTATTCTGAAAGTTGGCAACGTCGCAAAATTAATCAAAACAGCGAAATATTTGATAGTTATTTGCGAGGTTACCACCTTCCAGAAGACTGATTAGCACAGGTTATGTATCTTTAGCAATATAATTTCGCTAAAATTATGAGGGTGTATCTAATGCTACCTCTACGATGTGGTTGTGGACGTGTTGAATCAAGCTTATAGCTAGAATATAACCCGATGGGAACTAGCTGATTATTTAGTGGCAAAAGTCTAATTCTGCAAGTATTTTAAAATGATTCCATGGTTTTTTACTCAAATGTGATAATGAAAAGTGACTGTTTTGGATGTTCCAAAAACAGATACACGAAAGTTTTGGTCCCCCGTTTTAAGAAACAAAAAAATGAAGTTTCAAGGGCTATTCATAATTGGTCGAGTGAGAAAAAGATCTAAGTAGGTTAAACACAGATGTTTACTATTATAAAATCAAACAGAATTAGACTTAGACCATGGATGTCGTTATGTTGGCTAAATTGGGCTTAAAAATATTGGCTTCCAGAATAATGGCCAGGGATTGTGCGGTCAATTTGGCATGCATTGGCTACTAAATGACGATTTAATCATTTACGAACATTTCAGACTACTCGCCAATTTAACTCAGAAAGTGTGGCAGTGAAAATTTTAAATGAATCAAAACTATTTAAATCCTAAACTTCAATCGATCCCTTGAGATATAATTCGTTTTTATACATTGTTGAAAGTCCTATTAACGAGTAGTTTACATTCCTTGGCAATCTGAGGGGATGGCATTATTTCTTACCCGAAATCTCTGTAACATACCACTAAATAATTATGTCATCCCCGTATTCTAACCCTTACTATACGCGTGACAATACTAAATAGTTAGGTACGCCTTTTAAATGATTTATAGGAATTTAAGCTAAGCTAAGGTTGTTCCTAATGATTAGGAATAAAATCTCTAAGAGAAGCTAACGGGATGAAACGTGGATTTAATAAGTGAATATCTAAGATCTTAACTTATTGACAGGGGAAGTTATTGAAGAAGAAGACATTCAATTCACAAAAGAAATGTGAATTAAGTGGATAGGTTTCAAAAAATGGAAATACAGTTGAAGTTGCAAAAGAACATTGTCATTTTTATCCAATGCTTTTTGAACAATCCTGTTTTTTTTTTAAATATAAGGTCCCATTAAAATAGATTGACAAATTTTAACACAGCGTTCAGTACGTCGTCTAACCAAAGATAACCAAGCAAAAAAACACTGATTAATGTGATTTTATTTTGGCCTAATGTGTGTGTTTATTCTAGAGTGCCGCCGGCAATTTATTATCAAAATAAAATCAATCAGTGAAATTAATCAGTGTTTTGTTTGCTTGGATATCATTGGTTAGACGTACTGAACGCTGTGTTAAAAGGTGACTTATATAGAAAGATTAAGATCCACAAACGGGATATAATTTAAGCGAATTAAATCCCCGTCTCATCACGTAACAGTTGAAATAAATTCGGTTACAACAATAACAGTACTATGTTATTACATGAAGGCCATCTTCTAGCAGTATACTCACACTATCACACACCTATCGTACTTTGTTCATTGGTGTACCTATAGCGCTAGTGAGCCTAACCGTCAAACTTATTTTGTGACTATTTTGAAGCTGCCAAGCTATTTGAATAAAAGTGGCAAAAAGTAAACAGAAGTAAGAATCTAGTCAAGCTTAGATTCAAATAACTAAAAACACAATAATAATTGGGCCACTTCTCTGCAAATGGCATCTTACACACAATTACGCTCACTAGCGCCATTTAACACCTACCGACGAATTCCCAAACTAAATATCTTAGAACTCATTGAAACTACACACTACGTGTCTTTTACGATAAAATCTATATTTTTTATTACTTAATACTTCATAATCATTGCATAAGATGAGTGATTTTTAATATTACTTATTAATAACTACTTAAGTTATATACTACTGGCCTACAGTGAAACTGAGATGGTGCCTGGGGATGCTACGCGGTGTTGGGCGTGGTGACATTCATAATTTGATTGTTCCTAAATTACCTTCCGACGCTACTAAAAGCGGGTTCGATTTCCATTTTATGCTATACCAATACTAACATGATTAAGGAAAAACGATTTTTTTCCAGCTTAGGCTAGGTTAACAATATTGACATGTGTGGTGAAGCCTACCCGCAGAAAAAATGCCAAAAAAAATGCTCCTAGAAATGTGCGCCAACAATCCCTGCGCAATGTATCAGGAAAAACCGACCTTATTACTACTGTATTTACTAATATTAACATGATTTTGGAAAGATGTTAAAAAGATATTTTATCGGCTTAAGGTCAGAAACAGTCACATTAAAATCCCCCCTCCCGTACCGCGCAGCTACGTACCCACAGTCTTGTTAAACGGTAGGCCTGTAGTTCACGTATATTTTTATTAGGCCCACCTGTAGATTATAATTCATATTGCTTTGACAATGTATCTTGGATTTAGTAATGGAATGTCCATATTTTTATTCCAGTCAATTTTCTCAAAAAATAATCCAGGTACAATATTCAGGTCGTAATTTAAAATGCAATTTCGATTCGAAAATAATAAAATATTTTAAGTATTCAACATAATAATAATACGAGTATTCAAGCATGTTTTTTACAAAATAAATCCTATCATAGTGCTGCCATCTTTCGTTTTCGTGAAAAATCGTTGTATGATTTAATAATCTCTTAAGAAATTTGTTCTTTTCAGTATATTTATAAATTTTAGAGATCAAACATTCGCTAACTAGATACTATCGAGATGAAGTTGTCTTTTAAAAATGTATTTTTATATTTTCATCATTCCTTTTGCAGTCGCTTAGGCCATCGAACTCTGCAACAATCTACAAAACTATCTATTCTACTGGACGAGAAACATAGATTCATGCCTCCTTTGTTCTACGACTCTGCTTACCTACGCTTTAATTCAACTGTTTATTCAAACTGTCACGAGTCACAAGTCAACAACTTGACGAACAATCGAGTAACTACTGTATAAGGACATATTGGCGCGTTGGTAAAATTGGAACGGACGCCACTATTTTGATATTCCAATACAATTTCACAAACGACACATTGATGCCATTCAAGAGCTAAATGATCCTTGCACATCATAGTAATAGGTACATACTTTCATAAGAATGTATAATTTGATTAATACGGACGCCTGCATTACACTAAAAGACAATGTTTGAGAAGTCGCGGTCATATAATGTAAGAGCGAGACGACACGAGAGATATTACAAATACAGTTAAAAATATTCGCCATCCCACTCGCACCCTGTATAACCGCGACTGCCCCCGAACGTTGGCTTCCACTATTGATCTTTATACCTCCTTTGTATAGGATTAAATGTTTATGTTAAAAGGATCCCAAATAATGCAGGCATGTCATACAATAGACTGCCATATCACCTGCATGGTTCAGTTTGTTTCCCCAAATCCAGTTTAAATTGTACCTTCAAAATAAGCATATTGTCATCTACAAGCATATGACCGACGGTATTATCCCCGCAGTCACCTCCAAGCCCTGCGCTGTGGTCGCGCGGGGTACACTGCATGCGTCAGGGTGGTTGGCGTGCGCGGCGCGGGCGGGCCGGCCGGGCACGCGGGGGCTGGTCATCTCTTGCGGACGACCCAGCAGCGGATGCGCCCGTCACTGGGGAGGGGATGGTGGTGTTAGGTTGTTGGTGATTATTGTAAGAATAAGGTGGTTACTACACTAGTCGACGCGGGTTTGGCTTGAGCCGTTCAGAACAAGCCATTTAAGCCAAGCCGTTAATGTCCACGTAACAAAAGCAAAAAAAAAATTTACATCTAAGTTTTGGTTCTGACGACGCGACACGACCCCGCGTGAATTTTTTCGCTTTTATTGAATGGAAATCAAGTTCTATCTGATCGGCACATGCTGATTCCGCGTCGATAAGTGCGGTGATTCCCTCATAATGACAGTGGAAGCACAATTTCAGTTTAGGTTTTTTTGTGTGCGTATTAGTGCAGATGTAGTAATTAACAAATGTATTTTTGAATATTTTGTGAGTGGCAAAAAAAAAGAAATTTAATGTGCGTTAATACAATATTGTGCCTCCACCCTTTGCTGGCAGACAGAAACTGAAAAGTTTTTTTTTATCTAGTCCACCAAAAAATGTCAAGATGCAATCATTAATTATTATATATTTTAAATAACTATTTACATTGAATAAAGGGGTTAGATTCAGGATGAAAATCTAAGAAAACTACTCACAACATTTAAAGCTTAGGTTAGTAAATGAAACAATTATTGTACAACCAATTAGGTATATGTAATAAACATCAGAAATGGTAGAAATTTTTTAGTAACTAAAAGGAAAGCTGTAGAACAATTGAAAAAGGTTAAGTCACAGGAATAACATCGATTGATAAATTGAAAGGATGTACATGTACTCTTTTTAACAGCAGTTGAAGTTTTACACCAGCTACATTATTTTGAGTTGGAGTAAATAATACTGCTTAACAGGGCTTTTAAATATGAGTTTAGTTAAAATGGGGTAATTAGGGACCCAGATGTGAACAGAGTGAAACATTGAACGAGATTTTTATGTTAATTAAATTAGTTGTTATTTGTTGCCTAGGACGTTTTTATTTTTTTATTAAATTCAAATGATTAATTTTGATACCTTGTTAATAACAATGAGTTCAAAATTGAACATCCTTTCAAATTTTGTCTTGATTTAGCCCCGAATTCCAATTGACCCCGTTTAAAATGGTAAGTCAGAAGCGAAGCGCAGTTTTGCCTGAGGGAGTGAGTGGGGGTGAAGCGGCGGCGCGTGCGCAAGCGGACGGTGCGACACACCAACATACCACACTCTTCATTGGTAATGCGTATGGCCTGAGTTGCTGAAGTCGGCTTTCAGTCGTCGGATGAGTTAATAATTGCTCCTAGTAATTAATCACACAATTTTGGCTGTGAATACGACTGCTAAAAAGAATGCGAGATTCCTAGGGGTACGCAGAACTATAATATTGTCTACGCTTACTTAATTAGCAAGAAAACACTGCTTGACGGTTTATAACTTACTGACATTTTTATATATTAGTAGGTATAAAGATAGAAATACAGTACTTTTTGTCTAATACTACATAAATATTCACTCCATTCGGAAAAACTACAGGACCCAAAATCTAAAGAACACCACCTGCCTAATACTACCAAAGACTACTATGTATAGTATCTTATACAGCGGTATACAAGGTGTAGTCAGACCCTTCACGAAACCAACCAAGTAGGTATTCAAATTAAGTAACTCTTTGCAAAAATTATTGCTGGGAAAAGACTTTTATTTTGGGTTGAAAATTCCAATTTTTCGGTAGGACTGAATGTAACGCACTCGAAACATTGTGGTGATGGATGCATTGAATAGCACAGGGGTCGGGAGGTATTTAAAGTGAAGTTGTAACACAAAAACTTGTAACTTTGACCCACAATATCTCCGTAACTAGAAGGTTCCCAGGTATGTTCCAAAACAAAAAAATGATCGCAATGACGAGGAGAACACATACCTCTCGGCTTCGTTAAGGGTATTTTTACACCAATTGTACATACCACAAAAAAAGAAAAGATGTTTCCTATTGAGTCCTAAGGATAGCTTCATAGTGTGGCGCTGATGAATGAAATTCTATACTACATGAACAAGCTAAGTATATTAGTTGCCGTCCTGTCCAGAACAGAGTAATGAAACTATTAACTAACCTAGTCTCTTATAGAAGAAATGATAATATTATGCGATACTAATACGTGAATATGAAGATTGATACATAAAATACGTTAATGTAACAAGTATTACACTCGGGTTTGCTCTGGTTAGTGATAATTTAGCGACATCTAAAGCTATGGTACAAAGTGTTGGGTGTGGAATTATGTGTAGTGGGTGCTTGGTTGTGTAGATACCTACCATTAGTGGAATATTCTTTCAAACTAAAATGAATAAAAAAGGCAACTCAAATGCACATTTTCAAAAGTTATCGAGGAGAATTATTTTCATGTCGACTTTATTTCAATGCTAACAGTGTTAATACTTGTCTTGCCAAGTATCCAATTAGTGGTATTTCCAATTAACGAATATTAATTTTAAAAAGGTGTAAGGCGATATCGAGTTGTATAGCAAACTGAACTTTATAAGTGGTACTTAAAAGTCATTATTGTTGTTCCAAAAACACATTTTTGTTTACATGTTTGGTAACTAAATCGCGTATATCAGAATAAAAACCGTGCTTGGCCAGGCCTGCCAGCCCCAGTTATGTGGATGTAAATGAACTGTTATATATGTGACATATTGCATGTATTTTTATTGATAGTTATAGAAAATGTATGTTTGTTTGAGTGTGTGTATGCACCTGTGGTCGCTCACTGCTCGACGGTGATCCGCCAGGCGCGCACTTCGCCGCCGCTGCAACACACTCACGGGTTACCAACACAACAACTATTACAGTTATTTATAACGACATTGTAACTATTACAATTAGTGTTGATCGTGACCATTCTCGGAACTAATGCCTAAAGGTTATTTATATATTTTTTATAAGGATTTTATGGGCTGTGTTGGTAAACATAACAAGGTGATGATCCGAGTCCCATTAAGGCTACGCACCAAAATGTCCTTGTTCAGCTACACGACCGTTTTCTACAGTTACAAGAATGGTCATTTAGGATTACAGAAGTGGTGTCTAAAAGATTTTGAGAAACAAAATATTATAATTATTGATACTTTTTATATTATTTATTAGTGACCATTAGTGATCAAACTACTTAGGTAGAAAATATTAATTTCAGGGCCCACATGCACCGTGACTAAACGTGTTTAAAACCACAATTTTTTCTCTGACATCTTCAAACGATTAACAAAATGAGAAGAAGTTTTAAAACCGTTTAGCATATTTACTAGTAGGTGCAAATGGGTCTAATTCTGTTACTGGATCCAAATTAATGTGATTGGTTGACCAAAATACGACAGTTATTCTCATAAGTCCTCGACCCGTCCTAAAATGATATAAAAGTAAGTTATAACAATAAAGTTCACTGTGATTTTGACACTTCTGTGGCGCTTCTGTATGTGCGCGCTCCACACGCGCAGCGCGGCGTCGCGCCCGCAGCTCGCTACCAGCGTGTTCTGTGTGTACAGTATACTCACTTGCCCGCCGTGTACAGCGTCCTGAGGTTAGGATCGGGGTGCGCGCGCAGGGCGTGCGGCAGGTCGGGCAGCTGCGCGGGAGGCGCGGCGGGACGTAGCGCCGCGCTCCACACGCGCAGCGCGGCGTCGCGCCCGCAGCTCGCTACCAGCGTGTTCTGTGTGTACAGTATACTCACTTGCCCGCCGTGTACAGCGTCCTGAGGTTAGGATCGGGGTGCGCGCGCAGGGCGTGCGGCAGGTCGGGCAGCTGCGCGGGAGGCGCGGCGGGACGTAGCGCCGCGCTCCACACGCGCAGCGCGGCGTCGCGCCCGCAGCTCGCTACCAGCGTGTTCTGTGTGTACAGTATACTCACTTGCCCGCCGTGTACAGCGTCCTGAGGTTAGGATCGGGGTGCGCGCGCAGGGCGTGCGGCAGGTCGGGCAGCTGCGCGGGAGGCGCGGCGGGACGTAGCGCCGCGCTCCACACGCGCAGCGCGGCGTCGCGCCCGCAGCTCGCTACCAGCGTGTTCTGTGTGTACAGTATACTCACTTGCCCGCCGTGTACAGCGTCCTGAGGTTAGGATCGGGGTGCGCGCGCAGGGCGTGCGGCAGGTCGGGCAGCTGCGCGGGAGGCGCGGCGGGACGTAGCGCCGCGCTCCACACGCGCAGCGCGGCGTCGCGCCCGCAGCTCGCTACCAGCGTGTTCTGTGTGTACAGTATACTCACTTGCCCGCCGTGTACAGCGTCCTGAGGTTAGGATCGGGGTGCGCGCGCAGGGCGTGCGGCAGGTCGGGCAGCTGCGCGGGAGGCGCGGCGGGACGTAGCGCCGCGCTCCACACGCGCAGCGCGGCGTCGCGCCCGCAGCTCGCTACCAGCGTGTTCTGTCCGCTGCCCACTACACACACGCCTGTCACCCAGCCCTTGTGTGCGTTCATTACGCCCTGGGATTAAGAAAAACAGTGTGATAACAACTAATTAGTGTTCCATTCTGAGAATTACACGGACGAGGTATCGCACAAGTAACTTCACCGAACAAGTTCGCCGGTTATTTGATGTTTCTTTTTGTCTTTAACAATAGTTAGTCTGTGTCACAAGGGTTTATTTAAAAAGAGTCAAAATCATGCTTTGGGGCGATGATGCGTCAAGCGCTACGTCATCATATCAAAATAATGCTTCATAATATGATAATTCTAGTAGGCACCTTTAAGTTCACTACAACTTACATGTGTGAGCGTGTGGTCTGTCAGACTCCAGCGCTTGAGGCTGGTGTCTCGTGAAGCGCTGTACAGCGCTGCGTCGTCGTGGCACAGCGCTAGAGCTTGCACTCCGTCGTAGTGCGGCGGCTCTAGCAGCCAGCGGTTACTGGCTTCCCAACTACCTACAATTTCAAGACATGCCATGTTAATATCACTGAGATGCTAAATAAGACAAAACTGCTCGGAAAAACCATGATTGGAGCAAACATTGTGAGGGTTGATCTCGAAAACAGACGATATCGATATATGTTATTGTCAATATCTTGTTTACAGGCTACATTTTATCTTGAGAATTTAAGACTCCTTTCCTCAACAATAAACATACCAGTATCTTGTGGCAGCATGTCCAGGGTCCGCACGTAGTGGTCCTTGGAGCCGGTGGCCACCAGGTCGCCGCCCGCCGCGCGGCCCACGCTCAGGCACATCACTGCTGCCGCGTGCCCCGTCCACAGCTTGCACACGCACTCCATCCTGCATCATAACAACACGTACTCCAGGATATGAACGGATTACAGTTTAAACCCTAGTCGATCTTCAAAATATACCCCTTTATCAGTGCAAAGAAGAAGAAGCTGGAATCAAGACCCATTTGCGCCTTGACGGTTTCGTCAGCACGGTAACTTTTGATGATGAGGTAACAATTTAAAGCACTGGCAATATATTGTAATGACAACTTCAGGAGGCCAATACTGTCTCCCTCATTTATAAAGCGTCAGAACATGTAACATAATCATAATCTGCTGACCCACGAAATCTCAAAAGATTAAGGAAAGTTGTGCGTGTAAAATATTATTACTTACATGCGCAGGTCCCACAGTCTCAGTTTGTCTCCTGCAGCGGTGTACAGCCGATGGTTCTGAGTGAGAGCGAGCGCCGTGACCGCTACCTCGCCGCCCACGCCGCGGTTGGCGGGACAGGGACCCGTGGCGCCTGACGACCTGGTAGATAAAAGGAGATAGATCAAAAACCAAAGTAGATTCTCGGATATTATTTACTTCTGGTTATTAGTTTGAAATAGACCAAAATGAAAGAAAGATTAATTTTAAAATTAGTCTAAAGTGACACATTTGTGTAGGTTCGCCTACAGACATGAGAAATGCGTGCATGGGTGTTGCGCATTTCATAAACAGCAGCGGCCACCGAAGCATCTCCGTGCTCTGTTGGTGGATATAACATACTAGTACGCGAAAACGTCACATAGTCAAACGGGGTTAAAAACCGACTTCTCCTTACCACAGCGTAGTGACGGGCGTCCTGGACCTGGTATCAAACATCCGGACAGCTGCCCCTGCGGCCGCCAGCACAAGCCGCGAGCCCCTAGCATCAGGCTCGCCGGCCGCTAGGGCCCCCACACTGCCGCCGCACCAGCCGCGCCACGCCTCTGTGCCGGCTGTGAAGTCCCAGCCGCGTACTGTGCGGTCTAGAGGACAGGAGAGAGGACGGTTAGACAGAAGATGTAAAGCTATGGTGCTTAAGCTGGAAGCGCAAGGGTAGCCCGCGAAATTCAAATTTTCTTATGTTTTTGCAATTTGCAGATCTATTTCAGGTTGTAGTATGTTGATGAAAAATTAGTCGCGCCAGTAACACGTATGTAGCTACAGAATTATTATCATTAAAATCATCAATAGGGTTGTATTGATGATTTTAATGTTCTAAGTTCATTTAACCCCATAGAATGACTTTTTCGTGAAATAGTTATAGAATAGGGTTAAATGAACTTTGAGGGTTGTATACAAAAATTTAGTACTGGTTGATTTTGATATGTCGACAATATCAATTAAAATACATAAGTATGTAGCCATTCAATGATAGGGAACTTGACAAAAATTGTCTAGTGATAAAAAATAAAAAGTAAAAACAACCACTTCCCTGCATATCAAGGATGACACAGAACAGAGGAACGTTAATGAAATAGAGAGCTGTTATATTTGATTCCAATAATTTAGGAGAAGTTATCTTTCTGCTCACCCACTCCGCCGCTGTACAGCATGTGCGTGGTGGCTGCGAGCGCGAGCGCTGCGCCCGCGTGTCCCTCGGCCACGTGCGTGCACTGCAGCCACGCGCCTGTGCTGCTGCCGCCACTGCCGCTAACCCGCTAAACAAGACCAAAAAGATGAAGACCAAAGAATAGATAGATGAATAGGGAATATGCATGTAATTTTTTTTTCACAAAAGTCAATAATATGCAGGACTACCAACCAGTGCTATCAACCCAAGAAAATAATTAAAAGTTAATTTCATCTACTGCTTGCCGCACAAAAAAAATATTAAACTCCTACAATTTTCAACGACAGTTCAAACGTCCATGACTATCGCGGCCATTCATGTCATAGCATTTGATGTCACTTACCTTTATCTGCCTTGTTTAAAGCTAATTTTTTGCCCTTAGTAGAATAGTTTTATTATAATGCAAGTGCTATAGTTAAGCAAAAACGGCAATAACAATATTATAGTAAAATCTTTGTGAAACATTAAGTACTTTTCAACTAAGTGTTTCTTTGGCACATCATATCATTTGACGTCACTACCGGAATCGATGCGTTTTGTGTTTGCGTTCCGTTTCACCAAAAACACGCTACATAAAGTATTAAATTGTAAAATAAGCGTAGTGTTGGAGAATTGAACAAGTGTACCACAATGTTTTTATGGTCCAATACAAGGCATTTTTAAGAAATAAAAAAAGTTTTGTGTTTCTTGCATATACCGTATTGTGTGGTAGATTATTATTATGCCTGAAAGTCAATATTGATAGTACAGCCGACCCAAAATCAATTGGGCTAAAGACACTAATAAGGAAACATCAGAAGTCACATCACCCACCTTCAAAAGAATTTCCTTGACAACTCCTTGCGGCGTGTTATCATTTCCTGCGCCAGCTAGCCTCAGGAACACGTCGTCATCTCGCGCACGTCGCGACGCGCCCGGTGACGCGGGCGGCGTGCCCACCGTCGCGCTCGGCTCTCTGCGTTAGTGAGCCAGTTAGCAAGCAGGAATATGGGATTCGGGGATGGTACATGAAACCGTGGCCGGCTTAGCGTGAACATTGTGAAGTAGTTAGTACCTGTGAGACGTGCTTAAGCCCAATTTAATACATATTGACAGAAATTTGAAATGTTTTAAGCTATTGGATTTACAACGTTAGGCTCATCACCGATATTCGAAAATCAAACAGCATACTCAATATATCCCTTACGACATTTCAAATTTCCTCCGATTTGTAATCGTCACGATAGTGCTCAAGTTAACTGAAATGGCATTCAGGTCGAGTTGGTATTTCGTTTGGTATTAAAAAGTTTATGTTTTATTATTTTCATTTTAATAGAGATGACGATGATGTTTCAATTATTTTATTAGATCAATTTATTTGGTTTTAAATGATACATGGAATTTGTAAGAATAGCTGAATATCATGGCGTAACTTGGGGATGCATTTGTCCTGAAATGGACTGTGAGAGGCAGGATTGGATTAAAATGACCACATTTTGATTACTTATTAAAAATATGAATTTTAAAAATGAAATTTTCATTAATGAATTTCAAAAGCTAGAAGTTTTAGTCTATTAATAGGATAGGACATCACATCAAATGTAGCAACAAAACTAATGGATCAATGGGCCATGATGGGGCACAATCGTAGCCATGCCATGGGAATGGATTACAAATGGAAACATGGACCACAACACAAAAAAAGATACTTACAATGTCTTTGGTTCGAAGCGCAAAACTATTCTTGATATGAATTTTCATCTACTTGTTACTCGATTGTCATGTGTTTTTCTACTAGTTTTAGGATAGAATACTATAATAATTGTTAAAAACAATTCAAGTGCATGTGGATTGTGTGTATCTAAACTCTTTGCTAGTGCCACTTATAAAAATCTGGTGAAAATACCTGGGCTTGTAATAGAAGTTAGTTTACAGAAATAAGATATTCATTCTGTTTTATTAGCACAAAAAAATGAAGTATTCATAATACGGAGTGATTAAATAAAATCCATGCACATGGGGAATACTAACGATTTGTTTTCTTGTTACAGAATAGCTGTACAAGGATTTTTGTCCGCGTGGCGAGAATCGGAACTAACATCGCCATTTTGTTTTTCGCCTCCTGTCAATGTTCTCGACCGCCAAAAATCCTTGTAGCAGAGTTTATGGTTCACTTGTTGATGTTTTCATTCATATTTAGAAATTAACCCAGAATATGTATCCTGCAGTTCATGGACTATAAATAGTCTTTTTAGCCCATAATATACTATTTCGTCAAACTTTTGAGTTATAAAATCAATACACGGCGGAGGCGTATCGTCTCACACTTTTACCAAGGATCAGCACATGATATAAAAGTACTATAACTGTCCCTCTCAAAAATAGGAGGTCTGAGTCTCAGTATCATGAATATTATAGTCAAATTATATACAGAGTGTAACAGGACCCTTAACGAAGCCGTCAACCAAGCATTATGTACATCAAACTAAGTAACTTTACGCTAGAAATATTGCTGGGAAACGATTTTTTTTTTGGGGTGAAAATTCACTTTTTACGGTAGGACTCAATGTAACGTACTCAAAACATTGTGGTGATGGATGGATCGAATAGTACGGGGGTCGTGGAGGTGTATATAGTAAAAATCATACGTTAAAAAAATGTATTTAAAAAAAAACTTGTGAAAATGTTGGAACTTTAACCCCGAAGGTCAGCTAATGCTTTTTTGATAACCGTTGACAAAAACTAGGCCTGGAGCCATGTACTGAACCCACAATAAATCTTTATGTCGCGATGTCCTTCCCACCGTGTATATTGTTGCTAATGCTTCATCATGCGGTATATAGCGGGGGTGCGGCATGCCGGTAGCAAACAAAACACAAGCTGAATTGCATCTATTTATTGTGCCTACAATCCTACATAATATACATATACTTGGTACATACACTGTACTCATATATTACAAACTATACGAATACTTGATTTGATGATTTCTTGAGCGCATCGTTAAGTCAACTGGAATGGCACAAGTGCAGTCAAAGAATAAAAATGTTAACCACCCCCAGGTCTAATTGTTAGTACATTTTTGTTAAAATAAAAATCTTGCGAAAATAATTCTATTAGATATTTAGTTGTTAGCATGATAATTTCCATTTAGAGAAGGCTGATATAAAAATGTTTAAAAGATGACACGATTTTTTAGCATAAAAAGAACCAAAGTCACAGTTTTTGGAAGATGTATTCACTTATAAAAAGTTACACCAAAATCAATCTCATCGTACATAGTTTAGAAGAAATTGAATTTTAATTCTGATCAAAATTTTCAATCCGCGACTGTACGCGTGCACTGTTGGTGAATAATAATAAGACAAGCATCCGTATAGAATGTAATATGTGTTTTATAACCAATTGCCGAGTTAAAGCTTACGTTACACTTGTGACGATATACTTAGAAACTACTTCGATATAATACAGTAAAATGCAAGAAGCTAAACAATTCCTTTGGATTAGTATTATTAATTAACATTTTATGCACTTTTTAAATGCAAAAGTTCCCTTAAATCTACACTGAAGCTTGGAAGATAATTTAGTTATACAAAATTAGATCGTAAGATCATCACAGAAAAGTTCAAATCGCAGCTGCGTAGAAAAATCTAAGCGGTATCAAGCGTCTTTAGACATTTTTGGTTCGATACCCGTACCTACATTTAGTGCCTAAAATATTGTACTTTTTTACATTTCAAAGTTTCGAGTCAAATAGTTAGTATTTTAGCTTAATCCTAGTGTTTATTCACATAGTTATATAATAAATTTTCAGCGTAAATATGGACGCGTACGTACGTATAATACGAACGCATCTGTAAATATTTGCATAGCTTTTTTAACACTGTCTCGCCGACTTTATTTAATAGATAAATACTACCCGACTTTTTCATGGTTTTAGAAATGATGTGTGATTAGTTAACAAGTATTATTACGAGCCTTGTTATTAATATAAATAATTTACATACAAAATTCTAACACATTAATATTTTATACTTAAATTAGAACCTCACTTTGAAAGTCTCAAATAATACTTGAAAATGCCACGTTCATCTCCAAAACCATGAAAAAAGGCGTCGATAAAGAGTTATCAATACGTCAAAGAAGCTATAAATAAGGAGTAAGCATGCAGAGCGTCGTAGGACGCGGGCGGGCGACGCGTGGGGCGCGGCGGGCGCGGGGGGGTGTCAGTCCTCCACTATGGACAGCTCGGTCAGCAGGCTGCGACAGAAACTTGCGTCAGGCGCCGCCCGGCCCACCCACCGAGCGCCATCACCGGTACCCGGGAGTTATATGTGCAAACTGTTCTTGAATACTAAGTTTTCTATGATATAAGAGGCAAATCTATTGCCATAAACCGGGAATACGAGTTTTTAATGGAAGAACAAAATAGCTCTTTGCCGGGCCTGGGATTAAAGCCTCATGCCCAGAGCTTGCGACCATCTGGCGACATGGGTGCTGCAGCCCTACTCGTAACTCGTCGGGGATCACCGACATGACACTGTGTGCTCTTATCCCGCTAAACTGACTTTAGGTACTTTACGTCAAAGTTTAAAGTCAGTTTTAGTTCAACGAACTTTCTATTTTGTTTAAGATATGCGGGATAAGACGGAATGTAAATTAAATGCATCAACACTTTAATGATTTAATCATTTGCACATATAACTAGAAGGTACAGAGTACTACAGGTTTTCTTAAAATGCAGTTAGAAATTATGGTATAACCGCCAATGTACGCACGGCGACCAATCAAGCTATACAAAACCAGTTTATGCGGATCTCTCATTGTAATAGAAATCTATACAAAGCGACACCATGTAATACTGGAAATGTATAGCTTGATGTATCGCCGTGTCTACGTGGCGTGGTCATAAAACGTGGGAGAGAGCCAACACGAGGAAATTCACTTTCAAAATCTCCCGGTTTAATTTGTGACCGTCAATGCTACAAGTCATGAGTTTAGTTTAACATCTATCTCTCACTTTAACACTCGAAATGAGTGCGAGCGAGACAGAGAGACGAAAATATCAAATTCTTTTTTTTTTTAAGTAAACCTGTAGTAAACATTATTATTTCTATAATAGACGTACAAATAGATGTTCTAGTTCTAAATATAACTATGAGAATGTCTACCTCACACCAACTAGAGTGTAGCACATATAAACCCAAGCAGTGTACCATGCAGAAAGAGACGGCGATACCGCACATATACCAGAGTGAAAGAGACAGATATATTTCTAACTACTCAAGCTTTAATTTGATTGTTAAATAAATTATTATGGGCCAATTTTTCATCGACAGATATCTTTTATTTCATAAAGAATACTGATATATGATAATTTATTAAAATATAAAAATGTTTCTCCAATCAAGACATAAAGACGAATAAAAAATCAGCCCTAAACACAATAAAATATAACCAATTCCCAATCATAATAAAATAATATTTATCTGATTTCATAACAAAAATAAAACATTGACAACACTTTTGAAACGCTTACAACGAACAACTAAATATTTCAGTGATTAAGTTTAAAGATTGTGATGATCAATCGTAAGCGAGTATCTCAAATAAAAAACAGAAAATATAAAACGTCACATATCTACGTTATGTGTACAGTTGCGGAATGAAAAGGTTAAGCACTGATAGTAGGTCACATTTGTACTTGCACATAATTATTATGTTTATGACCACGTGCTACCAACAATAATATCATAGCACGAAAGGGTGACCAGCAGTAACCTAATAACAATGTTATTTTTGCGATAAAAAAGTTAACTATGATTTTGATTGCATAATCAGCCTATAATGTTCCCATTGCTGGGTCACACGCCTCCTCTCTATGAGAGGGAATGGGATGTAATCCACCACGTGGGCCCAGTGCGATTTGGTAGGTGTCACATGTCTTCGAATTTTTGGTTCTAGGACATGCCGGTTTCCTCAGGATGTTTTCCTTCACTGTTTTGAGAGCAGTGGTGATGAAATAAATTACACAAAGTAATGCGCCTGCCTGGGTTCGAACCCACGACTTACTACTAGTAAGTCGGGCCGCCACCACTGGGCCACCGCTGCTCGATTTTGACTGACAAGTTATTTATCTAACAGTGACCGAATAACACTGATTGCCATTTCGAGTGATGCAAAATTAGAAGTGAACTGAACAGGACTGTTATCGAACCTTTTCATTCCGTTCGTGCACAAGATCACACCGCCATCTGTCTCCCTAGGGTATGTAGAGCGGGGTGGTGTATACGTACAATGAGGCGGGCTTGGCCAGGTTGTGGTACCGCCGGGGGGGGCGCGGGGACTCCGGCGGGGGGGGCGGCCGGCGCCCCGCTACCGGGGACGTGCTGCTCAGCGGCTGGAGACCTCTGTCCGTGGAAAGGGAGGGGTTTAGATACTATTGTGTTTCATAAAGCTGAATTTTGGGGTTGATAAATTGAACGCAATTCCTCTATTTACAAGGTGTGAGGTGAAGGTGTACCTGAGACTGCCGGGCGCGCTGGGTACGCGGCTGAGCGGTATGGGGCGCGGCGAGGTGGGCTCCACCATGGACTGCGTCATGGGGTCCTCCTCGCGACCGATCACGCCCAGGTCGCGCAGCCGGACCGAGCCGCGACGGGGACTGAGGGACAAGATAACGACGGTTAAACATACAGTCGTACACACATCATCTGCCTAGCCTTTTCCCAACTTTGTTAGGGTCGGCTTCCAGTCCAACAGGATGCAGCTGAATACCAGTATCTTACATGGAACGACTGCCTATCTGACCTCCACAACCCATCCCAGTCAGTACTGGGTAATACCATACCCCTTGGTAAGACTGGTTGTCAGACTTTTGTTCCACAGACTACCTGTAACTACTGTCAAAGATCTTCAATTGATAGCCGGGATCAACGACTTAACGTACTTTCCAAAGCACAGAGGAAACTTAGAAATTTTTCATTGGTTATTAAAAAAAAATCTGATGTTCCCTACATTTTGACTGTGCAGATATTGCACTTTTCTGGAAACAGCTGATTGTTGAAGCATTCCACCCAAATTCTTGTCATGTGTTCATTTTACACTGTATCTCAAAAGATATTACGAGATCATCAGCATAGACGAAAAAGAAAAACTTCGTAGTACAAAAACATTCATTGATTTACATACAGGGTGTAACAACCAACCAAGCATTATGTACATCAAACTAAGTAACTTTACGCAAAAATTATTGCTGGGAAATGACTTTGGGTGTGGAAAAACACGTTTTACGGTAGGACTCAATGTAACGCACTCAAAACATTGTGCTGATGGATGCTGTGGAGATCTTTATTTTACATTAAAAACATGTAGGTATTAAAAACAACTTGTGAAAAAGTTGGAACTTTGACCCCCAATATCTCCGTAACTAGAAAGTTCCCAGCTATGGTCTAGAACAAAAATAATATCGCAATGAAAGGGAAAACAAGTGCCTTTCGGCTTCGTTAAGGGGGTTATATGGGACTGCCGCGCGAGCTTGCTCTACCAAATTAAAGAATCACGTAAATCGGTCCGTAATTGACGGAAATATCGAAGAAAACCGGTGTAATTACCGTGTGATATTAGAAATAGTAAGAATAATAATGAATTCAGAAATAAGCTCTTTAAGCTACTAAATGACAAGGTATATTATTCAGTCAAAGAGTATTTGGATGACAAATTCTGATAAATATTTATATTGTATATTTTGTGATACTTAATGACATTTTCACTACTATATCGACACAATTTTGATAATTTGACATGCATAATACTCGTACTTTTGACATTATTATTTACATTTTTATTTTTATTTTTTTTGATACTTTCATGACATTTTCCCTACTTTAAGACACAATTTTGATAACTTGACATGCATAATTATACTCGTACATTTTATACTATTAACATTCTAAAACTGATTTTATATGCCTATCGGCGGGACATGGTTTGTACATTAATCTATTGGAAAACACCTGTAAACACCTATGTTTCACAAAATGAATAAATGAATTATGAATTATGAATAATTATGAATTATGAATTATGAATTAAAATACAAAAACAAAGTACAGCCGAACAGAGACCCTCTTCCTTTTTTGAAGTCGGTTAAAAAAGTAAGCTGTGAAGCCAAGTCAGAGGTCCATGGGCGGCATTAGAACTCTGACACCAGGTTGGGCACTAACCTCACGATACGGAAGGTAGAAGTAAGGTCAAATGGCCAACTCACATAATTAAGCGAAACGTGGATTACTGACCAGTCTATCAGGCAAGTTTCCGAGCTATGGGCACATTGTAGGCGGATTATGTTAAAATAAAACATAGTGTACTAACGTGTTCCTCTGGAAGGGCGAGGTGTTGTCGTCCGGCGGCGACGTGGGCGCCGTGCTGGGCTCGCGCACGCCGTTCGGGCGCGACTCATGCGTAGCACTGTGCCAATAACTGACGGTGTAATTACACTTGTATTATTTCAATGCAGTCATGACTTTTTTGGAAGATAGGTATATTTAAACTAGCTAGGGTTAATTTTACTAATCACACTGAACGCGATGAGTACCTCTAAACGGCGGTCAGAAGCTACTACCATTAAACATTCTTTCTTTGTTCAGGCGTTCTTTCTTTGAAATGCGCTCCCTCAGAGTATCAGGACGGTGACCAGTCGGTTCACTTTCAAAGCGTAAGCTCGAGAACATATACGCAAGAAGTTGGCAGATTCGTCTTAGAACTAACTTTTGGTAGTTTTTCTTGTATAACTCTTAACTTTATATATTTTGTTATATGTATGCATATATGTATTTATTCTTATATGTTTTAGTTATAAATATTTTCTAGTCTTTTTTCTGTTATTGCACCTACTGTATGTTGTCTCTGTATCACCCTAAGGTAGTCTGGTAGAAAATGCCCAAGGCATTAAGTCCGCCTTTGTACAGTTTTTTTTTACTGGTGCATAAAGTTATAAAAAATAAATAAATAAACGCAATTAACACACTGCTCTGACAACTTCTGAACGCGGTTAAGACGGGCTGATCGTGTTCAGTTCCATTGGTAAAATTCACCATAAGGGATTGCTAAAAAACCAGTACCCATGCGTCGTAGCATTAGGCTAGATTTCTACCAAAGCGGAAACTACTGGAGCTGAGAAGAGACGTGTAAGATTCATCCAATGACAGCAGCAGCGAGTGACGTAATGTACATTTCAATCAGTTTGATTGGTCGATTCCCACAAGCTTCCTATCCGTTCGGGTCGTCTTGGTGGAAACTTTTTCTGATTGATAGTCATTTAAAGCGCAAAAAAGCGAATTTTGTTTCTATTCCTTCATGTGTGTTCATTTGTGTCTAATCTGTTACCTATCCACAGGCGATACGGATCGCGTAGAGGTGCCAGAAGATACATGTGCGAGTAAAGCGTGTAATGCGGCCGGCACACCGCCCCAGGGGTTCAGGTTCTGGTCTTCGGTGCCTGCTATCCGGAGTGCACTTGCTGTACGCTCTGAACTTTCTTCTAGCTGTAAAAGAGAGAAAAAAAGAGGGCTAAAAACACCACAAATAGCAGAAATGTATTGGTAATTCTTGGCAGATAATAGTTGCCGAACAATAATTTCCTCAACATCAAATGCACAACTTTTATTTATCGCTTTTTTGAGGCCTTTACAAGTTACCAGTACTACAAACATTCAGTTTTGTCAAAAACATGTAACCCGCAAAAAATAATGTTGCTGACACAAAGTTTTACATCTTTTATTATTAGTGATTGTTACCTCCTTGAGTTGCGCGCGCGTGTCCTGCAACATCTTGAGGTTCCGGGCGGCGTCCTGCGCGTGCTGCAGCGTGAGCGCGGCCAGGCGCTCCAGGGAGTAGCGACCTGCCTCGGCTGTCTCGATGTGGTCTAGTAGACGAGGGAGCATGTTCTCGTCGTTTTCCTCCTGAGGAAGAAATAAAGAATGGTTATAACTGCAAGGCAATTGAAAAAGTATGGATTCTTAAAAGCAAGTAACTACAGCTGCGTGGAGTCAACGGCAGCGAAAGGTTCGAACTATGAGAAACAGTTTTTTTAATTTATTTTTTACAATTAACCCGGTTTTTTGTTGTTTAAAAAAAAACCGCTGTTATAAACAAAAGTACAATACCACAATACCTAAAATGTAAAGAAAACCGGTTTTGTTTGATAACCGACGAAATGTTTCAACGTTTTTAGTGTTATTTATTAGACAGCAGAACATCTCCTTAATAATGTTACCTCTATCTGCATGATCTGCGCCTGTGTGTCAGCGATGGAGTCCCGCAGGTAGCGCAGCAGATGCTTGGCGTCGGGCTCGTGGTCTGCGCCGCGCGCCCGCTCGCGCTGCTGCAGCAGGCGCTCCAGCGCGGCCTCCAGCTCGCCCAGCGTGCAGCGCGCGGCGCATGCGCGCGACACCCAGCACTCCAGCCGCGACCAGCCCTCGCGGTACGAGGTACTCTTGCGGGAGCGGTTACGGTCTGTCGGGAGTCACATACAACATGATATTTTGTGTAAGGGATAATCTTGCCAATTATCAGGGATTCATAAATGTTTTCAACATTGTTAAAGTTACGTTTATAATTATGGAGGCTTCTGAAATTCCTGACGGTTGAAAATTTAAAATGCCTTATTAAGAGCCCCTATCAATTTCTTCGCAGTACTAGTTTAGGTAAAGTCGGAGAAATGTGCGCGTGTGAGCGTTCGAAATTTCGCTACGATCGTAGTGTGCGTAGTCTCATGCAGTGCAGCGGGCGCAAACAATCTTGGTCCGTAACAGTATTAGTTATACATATATTTTAAGCAAACCAATTTGCATATAAGCTGCAATTTTTTTAATGTTTTACATTATCAAAACAAATTAAAATAGAAAAGTTAAGACTATACAAAAGCAAATAATATTGTAGGAAAAGGTTGAGTGAAAACTAAATTATTTTATCTATTTAGTGTTGTTTATTTTTATCGCTTGCGTATGTCTGCGTGTGTGACATCTTATTGCTGTTTTATATAATTTTTAATTTGACAAGTGTTTTATTCATTTCAAGTGAAAAAAAAAACAAGATACCTCTTATTAATTTCTTTATAGAAGAAAAAAAAGGTTTTTTTCTTTATAGTTTCGGTTTTTTTTTTAGAAGTGTCGGCGACAAGGTCATATCCAGGGAACAGGGTGCAAGTAGTGGCGGTACGTACGAGTAGGTGTGTGCACTTTCTATTGCAAGTCGATTTAAGTTGATTAGTTTCAATTAGATTAACGTAAGGTTCTAACAAGAGTAAATAACTTATAATATTTACATTTTAATTAGATTTATAGTTTGTTTTTTCTTTTAAAAATAGCGATAAGACGATATATAGGCGCGTATAATTTCTTTAAGCGTTTTGTTGTTCAAATGAAAGGTTCCTGAATAAGCTGAATATTTGCAATATTTATGTTCAGATTAGCTTAATAAAGGATTTTTCACAGTTAGTTTTCATATTAGAATAACCGTAAGACTGAATAAATAAAGTTTTAAGCGAATTAATTAAGTTGAAAATTCGATCTCATAGAAATTACGTAAGTTGAAAATGAGGTTTTTTATTAATTGAGATATCTTATCGAAATTAGTGTCAAATGAAAGGATTATGTGTAAAACTAAATGTGTAAAAGGATTCATGTCGATAACTCTATTAGTTTAGGAAATATAAGGCAATTTGTATAATGAAAATTTGTTCAGCTTAATTTTTTGCAGTTTATGTTCTAGGACTTTTTTATTTAATTAAGATTTGTTAAATGTTATTATTTTATATGATAGATCAAGTTAAGACCTGTAAAATAATATACAATACATAAGTGTTTTTTGACTAAATAAATAAAATATGGGGTTCCAAAGGTTTCGGCTTTAGTAAAAATGACGCGTAAAATCGGTCCAAATTATGCGGTACTCGCGATCGTAAGCTCGGCCCGTATAAAAGAAAGGGCCCTGTCCGCTCAGTAGTCAGTCGCAGTACGGCCACCGAAGAGGCAACAAGAAAAGGAACAAGGAAAAGCCGAAGCCTAGGGAACCGGGAAAAACTATACTAAGAAATAGTGTTTTATTCCTGCCTACCCCTCCGCTCAACGTTCCAGCGCTCTCCTTCGAGGTCCTAGTGGGTTGTGCCCAGTACCCATACTCTATGCATTCAGGGGTGCGGAGCGACGTGCGCCACCAGCGAAGTATTGTCAGCGTACGTCAAACGTAGTGGGAGATTGTCCAAGGAGTTTGGTCTCCGAAACAAGAAGTATAGTTATTTATACATTTTAACCTCCCTTTCGACGTTAATACGAAGTGCTCCGAATATCCGATCTTTCCTGAAATCAACGATTTCGGGCAAAACATTTAATGTAAAATGTTTTTAATTTTGGTTCCAATTTGTTTGCCAGAAGTCGTCGTCTTTTGCAATTCTTTCGACTTTTAGAGGTTTATAGGACTGGACCGCCAGTCCACACAGCAAACAAACATAGTAGAACAAAAAAAATATATTCTCACAGTATCAAAACAGTACAAAACCACGCGCGATTCGCAAGTACTTTACATCGGGAGCGGCAGTCGCAGCGACACAGGTCCGTCGTCGAGTAGCCCTCGGGCACGGTGCTATAACTTAGAACAAAAGTAACGAAATCATAACCCAACATTTCAGGTAGGCTTCTGCTTTTGAAGAGACACCACTCAGTTCAAAATATTTTTAATTTAGTCGTATAGTAATTTCAAAAGTTTAATTTACTTATTGATAGATGGCGCTGTTCCCAAAATTTTCAAGTCTAAACTTATGCTCCATTTTACTCAGATTTTATTAAAATAATGTATATTTTTTATTCTAAATAAAAATATTTGTGGAGTTGAGACAGCTTTTAAATTTATTGTGTTATCATACAACGTTTGTTTAGATGGCTAGAATCATTCAGTAATGAAATGATAATTATTGAAACTGTTTTTATAAACCGGGAAAAAGGAACGTAGTACACACGGCTACACATCAAGCTATACAATTCCAGTTTACGCTGATCTCGCATTGTATATGATTTCCGTACAATGCGAGGTCAGCTTATACTGGAAATGTATAGCTTGATGTGTAGCCGTGTGTACGTGTAAACGTCAAAATAATTTGAAGGAACAAAAGGCCAGAAGCCATGCCAAAAATATGGCTTAAAAAAAACTAAATAAGTTGTTGTCAAACTTTCAAAATAATATTTATCCGTTTTTTCTCTTTCCGAGTGAATGGATGCGCGCCGATTAATTTGTGGATTTTTCTTGACGACTTGGCTTGCTTGGATATTGACGATTCTGCTTCTTAACATTGACCTGGCAAAGTATAGGATACCGACGACATCGCTCTATTTGATTGACCCTTGCACGAAAATTTGGACTGTTTGTAAGATGAACGCAAGCAAATGTTGTGTGCGGAACTGCAAAAAAACTCGTAAGTACAAATAATTACACAGTTATTATTACACTGTTAATTAATGTGTATGTGTACAAGAAATAACTTGTAAGTTAATAATAGTTTAGCTATTGATAGCTCTAGATTTCTTCAGGCAAATTTTTGTGCCTTGAGGAAATATGTATAATCTTTGGTCTATTTTCAGGTCCAGATACTATTTTGCATAAGTTCCCTGATCCTGAAAAGGAGTTGAATAGATACAACATGTGGATTTATGCTATTGGAGGAAATGTATTAGTGATAGACCCCAAGTCTGTCTTTAAGAATGGAAGAGTCTGCCACTCACATTTTGATCTTAAATTCAGTACTGCAAGCAAAAGACTTAGCAAAAATGCAGTTCCATCATTGTTTTTATCAGGTATGTTAATCAATTATTTCTAGACTGTTTCTAGACTTACTATTACCAGATGTAGAGTAATTTAAGTTTTAAACCATTATCGGGTGATAATGGTTTAAAACTTAAATTGCTCTGAAATTTTAACCTTTTCTCACAGGTCCTTAATTGTTCATGTATGCCTAGTGCTTATCAGCTGGCCCTTCACAAAGTTATAACAAATCCTTATGACCTACCAAGTAGCCTACTACTTGTATAAAATTTTTGATGGACATGTTGGTGTGTCGTAATTACGGTATTATTCACTAAGTTTATTTACTGTAGCAGTATGCTGGTGATCATCACTTGAAATTATTTTTCCATGATATATTAATAAATATATTATTATTAAATTCTATTTCAGGTATCCACTCATCTTTGCCTTTACAAAATGTAACCAACATAACAAGAACAAGACAAACTACCTCTTCGGGTCAGACATGTGAACAAGTTTTGCAACCAGCTATTATGTTTCCAAATCAGCCTGGCCCATCAATAATTGAGCAACCTGCCCCATCAACATCTAAAGGTACATATTAGACTTATTTTGTTGCTGCAAGCATGCAGACTAGTGAAATGGAAAGTTATAATCATAAAAAAAGCTTTACATCACATCTGTAATCCTTGAAGGGTTAGCCAAAGGTGTACCTAATAGCACACCCACATTTAGCAAGTTATGTTTAAGTCCCATGGAATAGGTGGCGATGAGCCTATTGCCACAAACCGGGCACAAATCTAGACATCGTGGCTGCTACTGAGAAATTACTATGGAAAAACCTAATAACACTTTGTCCAACCTGGGAATCAAACCGAAGACCTGTTATTTTAGTTTACTCTTCTTCCTGCCTTTGTCCCATGTTATTTGGTTGGTGCAAAATGTTTTTCTCTTGCACTCTTCCCTGTTAACTGTCACACTATCATTCACTCTATAGCCAATCAATCTGCCTAGCCTGTTCCCAACATGTATGTTGGCGTCGGCTTCCAGTATTAAGTTGTGATACAACTGAATATCATTATTTTACCCTATTACCATCAGTATTATTTAGTTTTACTAAACGCAACTATTATTTATACCAAAATCAACTCATAATTTGTACTTGCAGGCAAACAAGAGGTCAAAAGAACAATTTTCAGAAGTTTTGATTCAGACCCAATAATGCTGAAGAATAAGATAAAAAAATTGCAAGGACAAAAGGATTCTGCAATGACAAGATTAAAGAAAGCTTTAACACTGTCAGAAAATGAGACATTTAAGAAAGCAGTCAGCAAATTTTCATCAGCAGCAAATATATTTACTATGCTACAATTTCGAGAGGCAGGGAAACATAAATTAGGTTGCAGATTCACGAAAAGTGAAAAAATCATGGCTTTAGCCCTGTATAAGCAGGGACCTAGAGCGTATCGGTGGCTAAGAATTTTTTTTGTGCTGCCTTCCCCAATAACACTTTCCAGAATGATAGCACGAGCTTCATTGCACCCAGGCGTCAATGAAAACTTGTTCAAACATTTAGAAAAAAAAGTGATAAAAATGAAAGCATTAGACAAGTTATGCATATTACTTTTTGACGAAGTTGCACTTACCCCTCACTTTGATTACAATAAAAGAACAGATTGTGTGAGTGGTTTTGTTAATAATGGCACAACAACATTGGAAAAAATTGCAGACCACGCCCTGGTGTTTATGGTGAAAGGTGTGCTAAAGAATTATAAACAGCCAATTTCATACACATTTTGTGCAAGCACCACACCAGCTTTAGAATTGGCTTCGCAAATCAAGCTTGTCATAAGAAGATTGCATGCAATTGGGCTAAGAGTTATAGCAACTGTATGTGACCAAGGTGCTACAAATGTAAGTGCAATTAATTGACTTATCAGAGACACAATGGAAGGATATTTAAGAGAAGAAAAAGTGAAGAAAAATAAAACATTTGAGGTAGATGGAGAAGAAGTAATACCACTATATGATCCTCCTCACCTTATCAAAGGAATAAGGAACAACTTATTTACCAAAAATTTTAAATTTAAAATAGATGGTCAAGAAAAGACTGCAAACTGGGGTCACATAGTGGAACTCTATAATGAAAATCCTGCTTACAAGGGGATACGGCTGATGCCTAAATTGACTGAGAGACATGTCATCCCCAATAAAATTTCAAAAATGAAAGTTAAATGTGCCACGCAGGTTTTCAGTCGCTCTGTTGCAGCAAATATGGGATACCTCGCAAGTAAGTAATTCACAGTTAAATTGATATTTCTTATTAGTGAATTCAAAAAACAATATTAAGTACATAATTCCTTCTTGACAAATTTTAACCTGAAATTAATAAAATTAAATATTATTGTTTATATTCACATAATTAATAATTTAATGTAACTTATATATAAATTGTAATGAAAAATATTGAAATTACAATTTAACAAATTGATTGATTAATTTGATGATAATGAATTTATATTTTCTTTTCCAGGTATGGGAATTCTGCCAAAGGAATGTCAAGAAACAGCAGATTTGCTTTTATTTTTCGACGATTTGTTCGACTCCGTTAATGGGAGCTACGAGAATTCCAAAAAAAGGGCTGGGAAGCCTCTGCTTGGACCAGTAACTCCAAATTTAACACACAAAAACGTGTGGGCTGAAGCAAAGAAAATTATCAGCTCAATGAAATTTTGCAGTAATGGCAAATCTGGTGTTGTACCATCAATTACCAATTGGTTGCAGACAATTGAAAATATTCAATATCTTGTCGATGTTTTAGCTAAACAGTATAACTTGACGTCTCTATGGATGAGACATTTCAACCATTTCACATTTCAACCTAGAGAATTTTTTTGGGTGTATTCGAAGCCATGGATATCGAAACACGTCGCCTTCGTGTGCTGGCTTCGAATCAGCCTATGGTTCCCTACTAATTAATAATTTTAGTAATACTCATTCGCCGGGGTCCAATTGTGAGGTTGATAAATGTTTCAATTTTAAATCCCTTATAAACTTATTTTTCAAGAAACCTGAGGCGTCAAGTTATATTATGGAAGTTGATTTTGATGATGTGTACAGTGACAACATCTTTGTAGATCTTGAAACAAAGAGACAAGACCCAAAGATAAAAGCACAATTAGAGTATGTGACTGGATATGCATTACGGAAACTGAATGTAAAAAAATGCAAAGATTGCATGAATTCATTTTATAATGAAAATAAAGAAAATGGAAGCTACCTTCATTTTAGGGAATATTTTAAAACAAAAACGTGCCTTACATATCCTTCCATCTCACTAATGAAATGCTTTTCAAATATACAAGATGTTGTCACTAGTATAACAAAAAAAGATTGTAAAAAGAAAAACATTCGACAATATATGAAAACAATATTTTCAGTTGTAATAAATTATAGTTATATTAAGTGCAACAAACACAAAGAGAAATTAATTTCAAGAATTGAAGAACTTTGCATTAATTTATTCATATTTAGTTGGTGTAAAGACACAAATAAATTATTAAGTGGATCACGTAAAGATTATGATGTGGAAGACAAAATTCAGGAGTTGGCCTTCAATTATTGTAAAAAAATATCGAAATAAATATTTGACATTTTGTCTGATGTTTTATTTTTAGTTAATCTATAAAAAAACACCAAAATTAAAGGAAATAATAAAATAGTACAGGGCCTACTGCAGATTTGCTTAACGGATTGTTGTTGTTACTTGTGGCCAGAGGGCGCTATAAACTGTTAGAGTGACGTCTCTATCTCGTCTATATAAAAATGTACTCTGTGCCCTCGGGCGCGACTAAATGCAACGAGCAAGCGCATCGGCTTTTATGGCATTATTTAAATATTTTATTACAATTAAATAAGTAATCAAAAAAAAAAATGAATTGGATAGATAAACACCTTATGTTATATAATATTTCATATTTATTGATGTTTTCAACATATTCTTACGAGTAGACGACGGTTTTGCACATTATTTTATCGGGCTTTTTTGGTGTGAACCACATTTTTTTTTTAAGTACTAATTAACATTTTAAAATAAAGAATCGTAGACTTACTAATATACTATATGCCCAGTATGTACGATTTTTTTCAAATTATAATGCATTACCAGTTAGCCGAAAAAGCTATTGAAAAACCTGGTGTTTCGTGCTTTCGTAAAAACGTATGTTTGATTTTTATTTTTCCTAATTTATGTTGAGTGGTTATCAAAATTATAATTCGTACACTTACTATATGCATAGGTGATATATAACTGTGCATTAAAAAAAATACCAGATACCTTATGGTTATTGAGAAATTTGCACTGAAAAAAGTAGTATTTTCTGTTTTTAGACCGCGAAATTGATAGGGGCTCTTAAGACATTGAGGAAACATCGATCTATAATCCTCTAGATTTCCGATGGGGCTTCAAAAACGGCCACACAAATTAGACCACAAAAAATTGAGTGGTCTTATTTCAAATTAGTACGGTCCAACCATAGCCAACATTAAGACGTCAAAATGCCGCAGGGCATGTTAAAATTTTTTGAAAATAATCACCGTAATATCAAGATTTTTGATGGCATATCCTTCTTTCGGTAAGTTTATGGTAACAAGTGTTTTTTTTTTAATAAAAATATAAATAGAATTAAACAACAAAAAACTAAATATTAAGAGTAAAATGTTTGTTTGACCAATGTTGCGATATCGCCAACTTTTAGGCCAAACATTGGCTGTTTTAGAACAGGGAATGCATGTAGTATTGTTGTTTTTTTTTATTTTATGCTATATTTTTGATTGTAGATTTCCGAGTAATCCCTTTCGCTTTGCAAAATTGTCGAGAAAGAAACAGGAGAAGAATTTTACCCCCCTTGTAAAAATTCTAAAATATGTTCGATTCATTTTGATAAATTGGACATAATTTTCTAAACCCACACCTCATTTAAAATTTAGTTTAGTTTTGTTTAGTTTAAAACGACAAACATATATCGGTAAAAAAACACTGCAACTCTATGCTTTTCCGTACTTACTCTGTTCTAAGCGTTGAAATTCGATTCCAAGAACTGCGTCTTAGTTTAAAAATAGAGTAAGCATCAATTACCAACATCATATTTTCAACTATATTCTTTAGACAATAAGTTTAATTTTAGAATAAAATATTTTTGTACTTAATTAAAAATGACTTTTTATTTTCGAGCGACTTTACTTGTACTTATTCTCCGATGATATCAGGTCTTAAAGATAAATGTATCGCAAATGTAATTGAACTTTATGATTAGAGAAATAATGTTTAAAACGAAGTTGTTTACATTTTAAAGCCTTTTTCTACATTTCGTTGTAAGAATACAAATGTGTAGGTGTGTGTAACCGTGGCCACTTGAGCGATGATCGTTCGTGATCCTTTATCTAGACTATTATTGATCGAAGTGAGCAAAGATGTTGTATTTGGAACATTCCACTCAGTACAGAGTTGAAATTGCAGTATCACACTCAATATATTTCCGCCTCGAACTGCAGAATGATAGTTTTGGTATATTATCTCTGTCCCTTCTCCTCCACAGGATGATTCTACGAAAATACTCGCATTGCTGAACTAATCAGTATTAATAGAAATATGTGCACTATAGCACTTACCATGTAACCTGCCTGCCGCTCGGCTGCTCAGCTTGTCACGATGTCCTCGCCTTAATAACGACACTTCTTCTTGTTTGCGCTTTAACACCTACACAGAAAGTATCATTTAATAAGCTGGTCTATATTCAGATAATAATTTAACACAGTAATATTATTATGTTTTTGATTAAACTTACCGCTTCTTTCAACTTGGTCTCGGCTTCTAGTGATCGTATCAAGTTGGCGTTCTTACGAGATTCTTTGCGCAGTTGTGCCACCTAAAAAAATAAAATTAAATAAATTAAATTACCAAACGAGATCTTGGTTGTTGTTGGCGTTTTGAGGGATAATCTTTGAAATTCAAATAATGGTGATTCTCAGCCAAATTTGAATAAATGACTTTTGTTTACATCATAGATCGTATAATAAAGATGGAACTAACCTCTTTAGCCCGCACCGCTTCAGCTTGCGCGTGTCGTTTAGCCTCCTCGCGCATGCGTTGTACTAACTTCACCTGTGAAGATATCATTTATATTCAAGTTATAAATAACAACACTGATTGTCAAAAAAAAATAAAAAAAACGTGGTGCAATTTTGCAAACGTTATAGGACACCGGCAACGTCATTTAGAATCTAGGTGAACCGTCGACGATGTCCTAAATTCTATATTATAAAGAGGTAAAATTTGTTTGTAAGTTTGTATCTAGGGGGTAATCTCTGGATCTACTGAACCGATTTTGAAAATTCTTTCACTAATAGGAAGCTACATTATCCCCGAGTGCCACAGGCTATATTTACAACGTGCCCGTGGGATAATTTCCGGCAAAAACGCGAGCGAGGCCGCCGGCAACAGCTAGTCGTTACACAAAATGTCAGCGCTAGTACCTTATCCCTCTTCATATTCTGTAGTTCTGATCTCAAAGTATTGATCTGTTGCGCGGTCTGCTGCTGCGAGCGCTGCAGGCGTGTGTGTTCCCGCTGCGCCGCTTGCAGGCGCTTCAGTTCCCGCGACATGCCCGCCACACGACGCTCGTACTCGTCCTTTACGCGCTTCAGTTTCTCGCTTGGAGGGGATGCTTGAGTCGCTGGAAGGTAGAAAAGATAATTAATAGATGCTGAAGTCTCATTTATACAGGAGATCGTCGCGCAAACTGTTATCATAAATCAGTATCATATTGTCGTCATAATCAATTACATTTTAGTCCTGCCAGGGCCAACAATTTTCGTCGTTTGAAAAATCTGTTCCTTAAATTATATTGACCTTTTTATTGGTTTTTCAATGCGTTAGCAAGACCAAAAATTATGGAATTGGCAACACTAACGACTTTTGAAACCCATCGCCGCATCAGGGTGACCTTTTGAAGAAACTGGATGGACTGGATTTATCAGCCAACAACAATTTAAAATGGAGTCAAAACAACTTGTGCTACTTACCAAGCGAAGCCAGCACCTTATCCTTCTCATCATTGGTGGCCTTGATCTGGTGGTGTAACGTATCCAGCCGGGTCTCATAGTGCGACTTCAGGGCAGCGAGGCGGCGTTGGGACAGTTCTAGCTGTTCGATCAGGCGGGCTTTAGTGTCGATGTCTTCGCTTAGAGCTGCTAGTTGCGCTGAGAGGACGCGCTGACCTGGGGATTGTAGATAGATAGATTGAGTATAATTCTATAGGTCACCAAAATGATTACACATCCATTAAAAAAAAAAAACACGTAGGCCTAGATGGGCACTTATAAAACGTCGACAAAAAGGTGCACGGTTCGGGTTGGTCGTTTCCTATGGAGAAGAACCGGCAAGAAACTCCATGGTTACTCTTTTAAAGTTTACTTTGTTTAACTCTCCATCGTTACTTTTTTTTTTAAATTCATTCCTTCTGATTATTTTGAATAAGGATTTGAATACCAGTATTTTCCATGGGCTGCCTATCTGATCTCCAAACCCCAGTTACTGGTTAACACTTTAGGAGTTGACGTTTGGAGTATTTTTATTTCCCATAATCCCCTAAGCGAGTTCAGACAGTCTGATTGTTGAAGGTTGAGGGTCCACTAAATCAAAGTCCTCTTTGTAGGTTAAGAATGTCCACGTTTATTTTCCCAAGACCCCTAAAGACAACCTTCGAACTGTAACTGGTCGGCCGTTCATTCGTCTCACTCGCGTGCATTTCTGCTTATCAAGCGTCCTGCCTTTCGTTCTTACATTGTGTCCCTACAACACGATTCTGGTGGTCTGTTTTTCGAGCCACTGACTACCTGTAACGACTGTCAAAGATCTACAAATGACAGCCGGGACCAACGGCTTAAGACACTTTCCGAGATCTGGCGGTCTCAATGAAACCACCCACGGATCAGTACCTCGGCAAGCGTTTCTCCTCCCTACCTTTAGCCTCCGAGTCCTCTTCATCCGAGTCACTAGGCTCCACCTCGGCGTCTCCGTCGGAGGGCTCGGAGTCGTCCGCACTCTCTCCCTCCGCGCGCTCCCTCTCGCCGATGTGCCCGTCGTCCACTGCGCTGGTCATGCTCTCACTCATGTTCAGTTTGCGCTGGAACTCGAGCTCGCCCATACTGCGCGCGAGGAGTTCTTTTTCCTGTAAAACAAATTAATTTAATTAGGTGATTGTCATTTTGTTTTCTACTGGCTTTTGCCCCGAGCTTCAGCAGTCGGAAATTATCCCACAGGATAGTACTTACAGGGACTGTGTCGGGGATAAAAAGTATCCTAATGTATAATATCTAGGTCACGGTCTATCCGTGTGACAAATTTTCGCCACACACATTCGAGGATATCTATGGGTTTCACCTCGGAATGAGAGATAATAAGCTGTAAACTCGTATACACCTTCATTTTGGTGTTCTAAAAGTCAATACAGCAGCAGTCAACACATTGAGGCAGGGTTGTCCATTACACTGGCCACAAGCTAAAGTGCATTGCAACCCCGACTTTTTGCACCCACAGCGTACACCACATCCATTCTTACAATTACAAACTATGTATTAAATAATTCCTCAGGAGCTGGTGGTAATATTGTTGTTATTGGCTCTAGGAGTTCATTTTGCAGCACCCAACCGAATTCCTGGGGTCAAAATCACGCCCAAACCATTTTTGAACCTGGTAATAAACTCAATTTATATGCTCTATCTCAAAAACGGTTGGGCGAATGAAAAAATTTAAATGCAAAATTTGTCGCAAATTTTATGTTCTACAATCTTATAACATCGCTGGAGCTATAGAAACCGAGATAATCACGAAAAACTGATTTTTGTGACCTTTGATCTTGAATAACTTACGACGCAAACCCGAGATTTTATGAGACTTTTCAGACAACATTTAGAACACCAAAATGAAGGTGTATACGAGTTTACAGCATAATTACTCTTATTCCGAGTTTGACCCCTTATTTTTGCTAATTTGACTGGGCTATGAGAGGAGGTTCGAGAAGAGTTCAGGCGGAACCTGATTGAGCCAGTATAAGAATCCTGTAACTATTATTTAAAGCGTTCACAAAATTCTTAGTCTACTTGCTACATCTTCGGCTTCAAAATCAAGATGAAGAATAGATGATGAAGAGAAATGCTGTTGTTGCGATTTCCACAGCAGTGTACCGTGAACATTTTCATTTATAATAACTCATGTATGGGGTTGACATACCTTATACAGCTCCCGCTTAGCATCATCGATGATCAGCGAGGGGTCTTGCACGGAGTCGTGTCGAGTGCGCGCGACCGTCGCCTCGCGCTTGCGACTCGCTTCGTACATCGCGTTTGATTCCAGTAGTTGAGCTCTGAGGTCTTCTATCTCGCTGACGTAGCCCTGAGGAAATTATGGGGATGTTTTACGAATTTGTCCAGAATACTGATGTCTATTTGCAATCCACTCAGTCTTCTAAAGTATTTATTATTTATTTATTTAAACTTCATGAACAATAGTGGTACATAAGCGGACTTAATGCCATTAGGCATTCTCTACCAGTCAACCTTTGGGTTCAATACGAAAACGCTGTGGTAGGGTACAAAATAACAATATAAAAAAAAAGAAAAAATATATATAAGTACTTATAGTGATACTATTCATTTAATTTAGAACTTATGTAAATATAAATCATTTCCAGGTAGTCTAACAAGGTTGGTTTAGCCGTATTGTAAATGTAGCGTTTTTGGAGCCTCAAGAGTTACCGTATCATTTATTATTCGACCGTCGAGTTAGTTTTTATGGGAACCAATTCTTAGCTTGAAGGCAAAATGATTACCTGTTAGTTACAAGTAATCTGGCCACGAGTCTTGATTTATATGACATATGGCTGTTTTTTTCAACACTATCTTTTTCTGGGGAATAATTTTGACATTCTGTCGATACAAAAAAAATCTCCCATCAAATTGATTTCACGGTCCTAAATAATATGTTCATCAAGCGCTACCTAACAGTTATTACGTCCTCACCTGTACAAGTGACGTCAACGAACAATCATTGGCATCAGGACTGCCATCCTTCGGCCCCCAGTTCCCGAGCGCCTTCTCCGCGATGAGCTCGCTGTTCCTGGCCGACAGCTGCTCTATGGTGCCCTGCATGGCCTTCACTCTCCGCCGCAGGGATTCCGCCTCGCCGGTGAGGATGGCGTTCTCCTGGACCACATCGCTCCAGCCCTCTTCGCCGTTTTCTGATATTACTCGTTTGCCCTGGAAAGTTTAGAAAAATATTTTAGACCAATCATTCTGTGTATCCGTTGAAATCTTTTGGGCTACTTCATAAAATTTAACTCCTGTAATACCATGTAGCTTACAAGACCACAGCGCCAATCACACAGCAAATTCACAGTTATTGATCATTACATTCTCGTAAGGAGTGAAAAAAAGCTCACAATATTATATTTAGTTTCCCCCAAGTAAGCTTTGGCGATAAAATTACACAAAGGGATTAAAAATATAGCGAATTATGGGCAATTCGAAATAAGAAGGAGAAAGCTTGATTGGATTCGAAGGAAGTAAAAAACAGTGATATGCGAAATACTGTCTTAAACGTTGAGTAACTAAGGGCTAGTTATATCCTGCCAGGGTTGCGGGACTGTTCGAAAGAGATACCGCGGCCCTGGAACACAAAGGGCGATGAAGGAACATGGATGGGTTTTAGTGAGTAAAAGTCTGACACTCCCTCCTGCTCCGCCCAGAGCGGGAGGGGTTATTTGATGATTTCCCATCCGAAAAAAAAAAGGCTAGTTATATAAATGAATAAATCTCACCTGTTTGTACTCAGCAAGCTCAAGCTGCAACCTGGCTACCTCCTGCCTCAACTGATGAATAGTCCTCGAAGTCAGATCCTGGTTCACCACACACCTGTTCTTGATATTCCTCGCCCGATTGGCATACTTCAGCGTATTCAGGGTCTCCATGAAGTCTCTATCACTGGGTGATACGCAGGCTATCATGACGGTGTTACTGTTTCCTCCTAGGGAGTCTTGGAGTAACCTGGTGAGTTTCGAGTCCCGATATGGGACGTGTAGTACTTTGCGGGATCGATCTCCTAGAGCTGATATCACGTTGCCTAATGCTAGGAGGCCGCAGTTTATTGAGATGCCTTCTTTTGCGCGTTCGCCGGTTGCACCTGGGTGTAATAGACAAAGGGGTCAATCAAGAAGAACATATTTTTTTATAGAATAGGACAGTGGTAGATGGAAGGAGTAGGTGACCGGTAAAGCCAGTGGAATTGAGGAGGCTAAATTCGCTGATGATGACTTTAAGGTATTGCAGTAAAAAAATCTCTTTCAATGTGACTTTCACAAGATAAGATAATATTTAACGTAAAAGCTCGATGGTCTATACTAAAATACGCGATTGATTTGTTAAGAAACAAATGAGACAGTTCGAAAACAAAAATTAAATTCAATGAACATTAAATTATAAATAAAAATAAAATATTATATTTGACACTTAAAAATACATGTTACAAGTCAGTCACAATAAGAACACGATTGTATTGTCTCAAATCTGATCCTAACCCCCAAACTAGGCCTGGACCTGTATTTTAGGGGTCAGTGTTCAGCCATGGTTTCTATTTCAATCTAACAGCATTGAGATTAATTCGTTCTGGCGCCTCACCTGTTCGTTTTAACCTCTCCGATCCAGCCAAATCAACAAAATGGAACTTGGCAGTAAGAGTTTCATACTGTTCAGGCGCTTCTGATTCGGCGTCCCTTTCTATCGTAGCGTCTTGGTCTGGTGCTAGCCTTCTCTGCCGGAGTAGTAAGGTGAATACTGCATGTGATCGGGAGGAGGACGAGTTCATGTTGGTAGCTGCCGTGGTTCTTGCTAAGGCACCCGCTCGTAGGGCTCCTAGGGCTTCGGGGGCACCCCTGACTGCTCGCATTGATGCTCCTACTATTCTGACGCCGCCGCAGCCGTCTTCTGTTATCCTGAGGGCGCCCTGAAACAGTTGAAAATATGCACGGTAACTAGAGGATCACTCACATAGAAGCTAGACAGATAAATTAGTAAGTACTTGAATGAAAGTATGTCCGGAGCTGCGTCCGCAATTTGTCCGTACCGGTTTAACCGACACGTTAGTGGATTAAGAATATGTTTAGTCCGGTTCGATCTTTAATCCCTCTTTAGCTAGAATTTTTATTTTTTAGGAATATCTTTCACTTTTAAAGTGTGTAAAATTTAATTATTGTTAATACAAAATTGAATCCATCAGAGTTTACTCAATAACAATGGTTATTCTACCAAAGCAATATTAATACCTAATCATAATCAATCATCTGGATTGGGTACTTGTTTGATCACAATAGTAATCCGCATCAGTAGGACACGGGGTTCCCGGTATCATCCCTGATCCCGGAAAATTAAACTATTACACGCCAGTAGAGGGACAGTTTCCCAATGACCAATTTCCCGTACTTTCTATTTCCACACATTCATAGAGTTAAGTACCCACGTGCCCGATAAATGAATATGAAACATGCGGGCGTGATGTACAGATAGCACGCTCGAGTGCGCTTCAGGGAAACAATTAGATTATGCCTGTATTGGTTCTGCGAGGCACTGATTTGTCACACGATGGGTATGGTTCAGTGGTTTGGCAGCTTTACAAGTGTATGTAAGGTTCGTTAGATGTCTTACCCGAAATGATAAATAGAGAAACGTATATTAGGACTACAGAATGGGGTTCTCTTGTGTAGAGCTTTCGTTAATGAAGTGTACTCGAATCGGAATTCGTTTCGCTATCTATTTGTAATTTCAAAATAACAGCTTTTTACTATGCCTATGAAAGTTTATATTATACGGTACTTATGACAAAATAACTTTTTTTTAAATGTTTGTCTGTCTGTTTGTTTATTCCGGCTAATCTCCGAAACGGCTGGACCGATTTTGAAGGGACCTTTACTGGCAGATAACTGATATTATAAGAAGTTACTGAGGAAAAAGGATTAGGGTTCCGTGCAAAAAAAAATAAAACACTTGAAATTGTTAACAAAAGTCGATTCAAATAGCAAAGTAATAATATTTTTATAATAATATCACGAGCACGAAGGTCCCAGGCAACAGCTAGTGGCTAATAGAATAAGAAAGCAGAATAGAGCATCCTCATCTGTTTAGCCTTTTTTCAACCAAGCTAAGGCCGGCTCTTAGTCTAACGAGATGCAGCTGAATTGAGAGTTAAATAGAGTCAAGGGGTCAAGGCTTGAGCTTATATTGTATGTGCCAATACCTATATTCCATTAATCTTTTAATTTTGTCAAAATAATGCAAACATAACTTTCGTTACACCGCCTAACCTTTCATAACAGCTGGTGCCAAAGAGCTAATATTTGGACAGCTCAATGTTACCGAACAAGTGCGAGCAAATAAAGTGTGTTTCTGTAATTTTTTTCAGAAATGACCAAACACTTCCGCAATCGAGGTGACACGGCAAGTATGGGGCCATCGAGTGTCCTGACTTGCAACATTTACGCTAAAAATTCAGAAGCAGTCTTTGTTGTTGGATTTTCTTCTCTTAGCGTAACGGCGAAGGTTGTAAGTTCTATAGCGGCCATTTATTTAGGCATTCATTTAAGTGTTAGAGAATACAGGTATTTGTAATTCGTACTTCTTAGTAATAAGTCAGAGGCCGGTTTACCAATACTTGTTAATCTTTTCTAGATTTGAAGTGTTTGTTTGTGAAATGAGCCTTAAAATTTAATAGCATTGCTTGGTTACTGGCATATTGCTCAAGGGTTCGTCATCATTTGAATGACTGTCAACTTCTTTCTTAATATATTTTTTAATGGTCCAGAGGTTAAGGCCTCGCCTCTCATGCATGAGGTTGCGGGTTTCATATGTACTTTCTAAGTTTATCTTGGACATCACAAACATCGTGAGGAAACCTGGACTAATAAAAGTCTGAAATCGCCAACCCGTCTTGAGCAAGCGTGGTGATCAATGCTCGTGCGTTCTCTGTTCAGAAGACGCCTTTGCCCAGCAGTGGGATAGTAATAGGCTGGTATTATTATTTTATTTATTATAATCTCCAAGTGTCCTTTATCTAAATCTTTTTAAGACGTTACCCCACACTAGGGCTTTTCCTGTATTGTGGATGCGTTTACAAACTTTTAAACTCACTTACACAAACAGCCAGACCCGGAACAATTACCTGTAGGCCATACAAATATTTGTTCTGTGTGCGAATCGAACCCGCGACACGTAGCGCAGCAGTCAATCCATCAGCCATTGCGCCAACCGCGCCGGCAAATATAGAATTTTGCTGATGTGAAATTTGGCAATTGCAACAACAAACCTCAGCGATTAAGCAAATATGAATTTTTTGCTGTATTTATTAATACTTGTAGTACCTACTGCGAGACACATTCATGTCAGATGTTTTCTTTGCCTTACTGTGTGAAATGGTTTAAAAGAATTGGGAGCAACAATGTTTTAAAACTGACCGACAAAGAAGCATGGTGCTCGTGACTTGACACCTTTCTTACTTTTCCAGAAACTATTCCATGAACAAACGTACCGCTCTGTTCGAGTTCAAGATAGATAGTAAGTAAATTGCCGCGACAGGTAATGCAAACGTACCTTCTTTAAAAAATCAATGAACTTATTGCATTGTATTTGTGTTGGATCGTACGTCAAAATTGGTATGGCTCAGTTTTGTGTAAAATACTCAGTATTCAGGAGTTATACGTGTTACTTAAACTATGTCTGGTGCACCTTGGTCAGTTATATTTTTATCAAGCCTGAGTTATTGGCATATTGTTGCACGTAGGTACGAAAGAGGTTGCCCACATCCAGTAAGAGCAGAACCTAGATTACTAACATATTAAATGTTTAAAATTACAACAAACCTTAGAAAAAGGATCTTTAGCAGGGTCGAGCAGGTCCACAATGTCTTCATTGTACAGCTCTATGAACTGCGCCTGCACAGAGAACTCGGGCGGCAGCTGGCCTTGCGCCCGCGCGTCATCCGCGCGCGCCTCCGCGCCCGCGAATAGGTCGCGGATTGCGCGCGGTATGATCCCGCGGCGTTCTTCGTCGCCGTCCCCCTCGCCTTCCCAGCCGCTGCCCATTGTGTAAGTCTTGCCGGAGCCAGTCTGGAAAGAAAGAATTAAGTAAATTAAACTCCATAGAAAGCTTTTGCTTTTGAGATGATAATATTATGTAGGCGACATGCTGCGCCGCGCCGAATAAATTGGGATAAGCTCAGGATCGTTCTCCTGCGTCTGATGATGATGGTTAACATATTTAAGTCTTAAGCAGTGTTAAAGAAACTGAATGACGGCTAACTCAGTTGTTTGTTCGGCGTAGGAGTGGATCTTAAAAATTAGAAACCAGCAAATTAAGAAGTTTTCCTGCTTTAATAATGAGGTTTTATATTCAAGACAAAGAGGGATAAATAAATACAAGAGGGGGTTGGCATGGGTATGGAGATACAGGATGCATGCATGAATCTGTTTACGGAACTAAAGCGGTAGGTTAGGTAGTTACGTAGTGGGTAGGTGTTCATAAAGTTATAAAGCGTTATCTTCAAACAGCGGATTTCGCTATGGCCGGAAACAACCTGACCTCGAACGCTAATAAATCTTTAATAGGCGTTAAAGGCCACGGAATGAATGACACAGCTTTGAGATGAATGAATAGATAAAGAATATCAAGATTGCGTAATTATAGATCTTTATAAATAGAATCTTGCAACTTATTCTATAAAACCGTAAGGTGCACTTCCGAAAGATTGTTGAGCCAATTAGCTACATCCGACCGCAGCGACATGCCTGGTTGCTATGATAGACTGCATGAAAACGCTTTGGTAAACGGCAACCAGACGTAGGTATTTTTAGAAGCTTTTATTTAATTTGCACAGCCAGGATAGCCTCCTCACAAGGGTCACAAGAGAACTCCTCGACGGTTAATAGCACGGAAACAAAACTTTATACATGCGTTCAATTTTGCCAGATATACCTAATTTATCTTTTAGAACGCTTGATTTATAAAAATAAAAATTACTTGGTAACATTATAAAAAGATATCAGGGACCAGATGCTTGTACAGCTGTCTATTTAAACTGTTCCGGAAATGTAAGCGGAGGGAACCGTTGCCGTTGGGTACATTGATGGGCGTACCATATCAAGTTCCCACGGTCACGCTGTGCGACCACCAAATTCACTTTCTAAACTCTTGACTCAGAAGTACTCTTGTGAATCTATCTTGCATTTACAAAATGTGGTCTATGAGAGTAAATTGCCAAAGATCAGCTGTTACCTTCGCAAACTGAGAGAATTTCGAGTAAAAATGTAGTAAATTATTGTTGGCTCTGGCCTGGACTGCCTGGACATCTGTATATTTTGACAGATCCACCATCATTATGACTTCGTTCGCGTGGAAATTTTGATGTGTTTTTGCCGGGATAAAAATTAGCCTATGTGCTATTGCAGTCTATAACCTATCTGTGCCAAATTTGTCCGTTCAGCCGTTCTGGCGTAGTAAGATAAATAAATAGAAGTAAGATAAAGCCACACGATACAAGTGAGAGACTATCACATAGGACGAGGTCAACATTAGTTGTGCCAACAGTCGGTGTGATTACTGCCAAATGACGAATTTTCTGCTTGTCCAGATTGATCAAATGCTTAAAAAAATCGCCAAATGCTTCTATGTTTTCAGTTCAGTGCGCGAATATGTACGTGCACTGCGACTTATGTCAGTGGTAGAAACCATTGAGTTTTACTCTTTACAGACACGATATAACCATTTTCCCCAGAATAGCGAATAAGGTTGAGTAGCTACATTTCCAAATTTTAGCGTAAGTTCCAAATTAAACAAGGAATAAAATAAACAGTTGTGTCAACTGGTCGGCCAGACTAACAGTAAAGTTAATAACTTATTCATTCCGAGTACACAACATTGGCAAGTGTATGAGTGTTAGTAAAACAGAAATCGAAAGTATGATTATGGCTGCGATTGGATTATTCATTCATGGAAAGTTGGATAAGGTGAACACAATTTCCTTTCATTAGACACGAGTCTGTTATAGCTATGTTTAATTTGCTAGACTGATCAGTTATTAAAAAACCTAGGACTTGTTTAAAAAGGAAACTGAGGCGTCAGACTCCCAAGGGGCTTAGGATTAAGATGCGTTTCCACCAGAGATGAGCGACTGATTTGGTTGTTTTTTTAAATGAAAAAAAAGAGTACCTATTATGATTTCAGCGCTTATGTATGTAAGCTTTCACTTTTTTGCATGGGCATAAAGCTTATATTCTTATGGGGTCAAGCCGATTCCGGCGCAATAAATGTGGTCACTGCCTTAGGCGGATGTAAGTACAAACTACTGAATTAAACAGAGATGCCAATCAAATCATTGAATGACATATAAGTAAGACATTAATAGCCATTGTTACACATGTTTTGCGCTTCGCACGAGGCGTCTACATGTCTGCCGCGGTCCGCGACAGACGTGTGACGGGAATACAGAGGCACACAGAGGTCTTGGCACGAACGCGTGGAATAAACGTAACGCAAATTCGAACGGTTTTTAACCGACGAGAAAAAGATAAAAGATGTAAACGGACCCTCCAAAAAGCCATCAACCAAGCATTCTGTTCATTAAATTAAGTTACTGTGCGCAAAAATTGTTGCTGGGAAATGAATTTTCATTTGGGGTGAAAAATTACGTTTTACGATAGGACTCAATGTAACGCACTCAAACATTGTGCTGATGCATGCATTGAAACTCTATATTCAAAGAGAAAAATTATGGCTTTAGTTCATATTTTGACAACACGCTAAAATATCGCTTTACTTTCTTGGATGTAGTGACGCTTACATGACCTGATATAGGTTAGTATCACTTTAGATTTTGAATTAAAAAAAAAATTACGGGCGAAAAGAGTTGTTCCAATTTAGAATTCACTTCACGACTATTCCGCGCGTTCGTACTAGACCCACAAGATCTCCGTGAGACACTCCGACAATATAGCTTTACAATTATATAATCTATCGAAAAAATCTCTTGCCGTGTCAGAGAAAAGTTAACCCAATCAGATAAGTGGAGGATGAGGTGTAACAAAGAGAGAAAGTGTGCGTTGATGCGTCTCTAATCACATATGTTGATAATTGTGAGATAAAACTTGGTAAACGGACACCGGTTAATTAGAGGGTGAGACGTTTTCTTGGCAGGCATTCGGTAAGTGGCAGACAATGGACATGCTAATCCCAGGCGGCTAAGAATTTCCTTTTCTATCGCATTGTGTTGGCGATATCAACCGGTTGCACATTTCTTCCTTGTTATTGCTTTAGTCGGAAGTTATGAGACTTTCTTTCTACCCCGTGTGAAAAAGGCTTAATGTATTTATCTTTTGATTGGGTAAAAGAAAGGACTTCGTATCGAAAACATCTTTTATTTTTCCACTTTAAACAAAAGTGTCATAATCCAGCACAACTCTTAATTGCCCAAAAGTAACGGCACTCATTACACGTCCGATTCCAAAGGGCGATGGAGCTCTGTCGCCTGAATATTAGGCATGTTCAAGAATATGGGTCTTATGCCCGTGTTCGCTGAAACTAAGCGATACTGCGCAATAATACACAGGCATTTATTTGGGAGCCATTTGGTGTAAGTGAAAAACGGGCGTTAGAACTTAAGAGCGGCCAACCCGTCATACTTTTCATACAAACGCTCGTACGTTTTTATGCCGTTGTTACACATCGATCTTTGAATTTTTTGAACTACTAGGTATTTTGTGCACTATATCTAGGTTTCAATGGATGCAAAAAATAAAAAGAAGTAGAAACAAATTCAGTATAAGACTCCAAAGCTTTGGCCGTTCATAATGTACTCTTATACTGTAAAAATAAAGAAAACATCTCGATAGAAACCTTGCACATGTATTGGAGATTCTTAATGAGTAATATCTATTTCACACATTTGTAAGACTTATTCAAAAACACGTATTTCCTGGAACAAGTTTAAGAAATTTTCGAACACTATTTTTCGTTCTATGTCATCGCGTTAGGCGGTATGAGGTGCGTGGGAGGCTAGTTGTTCGGGGTCGGGGCGGGGTAAGACGGGGGAGTTGAAAGAAAATCGCCGCTGTGGCTCTGGATGAAACAACAAGCTTTTTGACCATGCTCGCGTTGACGATAGACGGGCCGGGAAGAACCCTCTTAACAATGCATAGGTTCAAGCATACACACATTGGTTTGCAGTAAGTCTTATTGTTTCTTCTCTTGGATATATGTGTCCAATCAGTTGCGTCATACCACCAGGTAAGGATAGGGCATTGTCGTGACGCAGTTCTAATAAATCAGAACCGTTTTGTACCAAAAAGGTTCGATCGAAAAGGTTTTTCTATTTCATCCAGACGGCTTTTTTAGCATTGACCTTTTTGGCAGACTAACTTGGGCTGTAGACTTGTAGACATTAGGTAGGCGGTTACTCTTATTATAAATGCGATAAAAGTTTGGTAATAGATGGATGGATGATTGTTACTATTTCAAGTAAAGATTACTGAACGGATTTGGATGAAATATTTTTGGCACACAGATAGTTTACATATAAACTGGAAATAAACGGATACTTTTGATCCTCTTAGTACGAACCCGTGGGACGGTTACGGAACACCAGACGGGCGAAGCCGCGAGCATAAGGTTCGATGAAAAAGGTTTTTCTATTTTATCCAAACGCATAGCTTTTTTAGCATTGTCCTTTTGACAGAATAACTTGGGTTGTAGACATAAGGTAAGGTCCCGAATTCTTAATATAAAACAAAATATGTAGCCTGTAAGACTTAAGGTGGAAGCGCAAGGGTAGACCGCGAAATTTAAATTTTCTTACGTTTATTGCAATTTGCAGGTCACTGTCAGGTTGTATGTTGATGAAAATATAAATCGCACCAGTAACACGTATGGAGTTACAGAATTATAATCATTCAAATCATCAATACAACCCTCCAAGTTCATATAATCCCATTGAATGACTTTTTCATGAAATAGCCATTGAATGGGGTTATATGAACTTGGAGGATTGTATTGATGATTTGACTGATTATAATTCTGTAACTCCATACGTGTTACTGGCGCGATTCATATTTTTATCAACATACAACTTGACACTGACCCGCAAATTGCAATAAACGTAAGAAAATTTAAATTTCGCGGGCTACCCTTCACTATCAACCTTAACGACGTGGAATCGAACTGAGTCGATCATTTACATTAAACTTGTCGCATTTAGTTCGGCATCGAAACGAGGCGAATGACGTCTTTTTCGCTTTTATTACACTGACGTGAAGCTCTTACTGACCAGCTCAAACCGATTTCCGCGACGATAAGGTGTAGTCATTCCCTAATTATAGCTGGTAGGTAGGTATAAGCAACTATATTGTATCTGCATCGGCAATCATAGAAGTGCCAGCGCAGTGAGCTTGAAGCGAAATCTAGCCACCTTTCCCTTTCACCGGTTCTTTGTAACGATCTGAAGGGAAACTCGGTAAAACGGGAAATTAACTAACCTCGGTTTGTTATGCCACTTCTTTCCACCAGCTGAAATATAAGGAAGTGATGAAAGGTGGTTTTGAGTGAACTTCCAGTCATTTTGTTGTTATAAAGTACTGATTCTCAGCATAATTTGAAGCCTTTTGATTTTGTTTTAAACCTAGACCTGTCTGCAAATATGCAGTCAGTCGGAAACAGCGGGATAAGGTAAGCCAAAATCGATGAAGCGTCAGGATACCCGATTTTTTTAAGGAATATCGAGTTACACCACTTGCATCATCATTTAGTAGGTCTCAAATTATGCAAAAAGTATGTCATAATGAGACTGTCATTTAAACCTAAAGCGATGTTTTTGTCATCACTTCGCAGAAACTAGCAACCCCGTTAATAGTGAAGTTAAGTAACTCTATTGTGTCGGTTTAACGATTTGAGCAAACGGATTCCGTACGTATGTTTGCTAAACAATTATCAAATGTATGTGAATGCACGTCAAACTAATGTTTACAAGGACGCACGAGATAATGTTGGTTATGTCTAAATAATAACAGACGCATGGGGTGGTCCGTAGATGGGTGACCATGCTTTACATATCCGGGCTCCTCCGGGCTCCTCCGGGTCTCGGAACAGAGCACGTTAAGCCGTTGGTCTAAGCTATCGTTTTTAGATCTTTGATTTTCGTTGCGGGGACAAAGGAGCCCGAAAATCTGCCCATCAGTTTGGGGTATCGTATCACAAATCAGCTGGGTTGCAGTGGAAGTCAGATAGGCAGTTGTTCCATGTAAAGTACTGGTAATCATCTGCATCCGGTTATACTGGCAGCTGACTTCAACATAGTTGGGGCAAAGCTATGCAGATGAAGTTGCTTAAAATCTATACTAATATTATAATGAGGTAAAGTTTGTGAGTTTGTAGGGTGTAATCTCTGGATCTACTGAACCGATTTTGGAAATTCTTTCACTAATAGGAAGCTACATTATCCCCGAGTGCCATAGGCTATATTTACAAAGTTCCAGTGGGATAATTTCCGACCAAAACGCGTGCGAAGCCGCGGGCAACGGCTAGTGTAAGATAAACATAGGTCATGGAGCGAGTGCCGTTTTGAAAACAAGGCGCGGCTGTATGTAGGCGTAGGAACGTTTGGTTATGGTCATAAATACGCCTTTTACGTCAAAAGTTGTATTTAGCTGGTGACATTTTCATAGAGTTTTGTTTATGAACCGCCTAAGCGCAGCCCATTATAGGTCAAATTGTTTTTGCAAGCGTCGTTTTTGGCACAGCTTGAAAGTGTTGTATAAGTAAGCAAATAAATTGATTGCCTGTATTAAACAATATAATATCTTATGTACGTATTCATAAAGTAAAATAAATTGTAGTCAATACCTAACATTCAAATTTTATGTAATGAAATTGCCATGCCTATGATTGCCAAAATGTTAAAGGGGCCAACCAAAATTTTGTCGACGTTCCCAATTCATCTCTGTCTTTTTAGTGAAACTAGCTAATTTGTCACGCAAAACACGTAAATCGTAGGTGCGGATTTAATTGATTGGTATATCACTTCAAGGTATAAATCAACATATTAATAACTCGTTTCTAGCAGTTCCTTTTGAGGTGATCTTACATAATTTGGTCTATTGTGTAAGTTACAAGCTTTCAGTTTTTTCGTTATTATTTTCTTTTGAATTACAAAACAGAAGCTTTGTTGTCATGATGAGATTAATTTTTCCCTAATATGTGAAATATGTAGACGTTTTTGTATCATGCAGTCATGCTGGATGAAGTTCCCAATTTTTTTTTTTATTCCTTTGGGAAATCATCAAATAACTCCTCCCGCTCTGGGCGGAGCAGGAGGGAGTGTCAGACTTTTACTGACTAAAACCCATCCATGTTCCTTCATCGCCCTTTGTGTTCCGGGGCCACGGTATCTCTTTCGATCAGTCCCGCAGCCCCGGCAGGCATCGGCCCTTGCGGACCCCTTCCTATTGCTGACATCTCTTTGAGGCGTGCGTGGAACACGAACGCGTAGTCATAAGATGGACGGACGGCGAGCAAGCCTAAAGCTCACCGTCCACAGGCCCGCGCCTACGGTGCCCGGCTATTTCCTCCTCCAATATTCGACCAATTTAAAAGATATTTCATAAACTGATTTCATAAGAAGGATATATCCTGTGTTCCTGTTTTTTTTCCATTAATTGTTGTCAAATTTGTACACTAGGCTTCTGTTGGCTACGGTGCAAATAGGCAATTTTGAGCATTTTGTAAAGGTTCTAGTGCTGATACAGTTTATGTATCAACAAAAAGGAAAAGACAGGGGCATATAAAATTCTTTGAGGCTGCGGGCCGCCCACTACCTGAACGTGCCCTAAAAGGGGGTAGCCGTAAGGCTGGTCCGTGGTTACAACAATCTCCCGCGAGGCGGCGAGCCTCCTTGCCGGATTGCCGCCATGGGATCTAGAGGCAATAATCCTCGCGCGCCTGCACGAATGGCGTGCGGAGGCTCTACGCAGGGGGGAAACTCCGCTGCCGCGGCAAATTGCCGCTCAGCCGACAGACTTCCGGCGTGATCTCATGGCGACATGGAGAGAACGACTGTCGCAACCCCGTGCAGGGCACGCCACAATAGTGGCGATAAGGCCCCTCTTTGAGGAGTGGCTTGAGAGGCGCCACGGCGTCCTCACCTTCCGCCTGACACAGGTCCTCACCGGAAACGGTTGTTTCGGGAGGTACCTGCACCGGATCGGGCGGGAGGAAACGCCCGGGTGTTACCACTGTGAGGATCGACCGGAGGACACGGTGGAGCATACGGTGGAGGTCTGCCCCGCGTGGGCGGAGCACCGCCTTGTCCTCGTAGCGGCGATCGGCGGCGGCGACCTCTCGCGTCCGGCCTTGGTTCATTCCATGGTCCGGAGCGAGACGGAATGGGACGCCGTCGCCTCCTTCTGCGAAGCAGTCATGCTAGCGAAGCAGGCGGCGGAACGTGAGAGGGAGAGAACCTCACGTCCCAGCCGCCGCGGGAGACACACCGGGCGTCGGGGGCCACGTGGTGGCCCCCGGCCACCGTAGGCGCGGGCTTGTGGACGGCGAGCTATGAGCTAGCTCGCCGTCCGTCCGTCTTTTGACGACAGGCCGTGTCGACGGCGCGTTCGTGTTCCACGCGCGCCTCAAAGAGATGTCAGCAACAGGAAGGGGTCTGCAAGGGCCGATGCCTGCCGGGGCTGCGGGACTGTTCGAAAGAGATACCGTGGCCCCGGAACACAAAGGGTGATGAAGGAACATGGATGGGTTTTAGTCAGTAAAAGTCTGACACTCCCTCCTACTCAGCCCAGAGCGGGAGGAGTCATTTGATGATTTCGCATCCGAAAAAAAAAAAGAAAAAACGGGCATATAAAAGGTTGATATTTATTTAACTATAAAAAGTCATAGCTTTAAAGTCATAAACCAGAAAGAAAACAGGCGAGAGCGTTTGTATGGAGAAAAGACCACATGCATTTTCTCTTAACACGTAAAACAAGAACCAAGCAAATCATAGAATACATTGCTTTGGATCGTACCAAATAGACCTCATATTCTGAACCAGAGCTGGGCAAAATACATGCTTTGCTGTAATTAAAATACAAACTACAAAATACTATCCCGTATGTATTTAAAATAGGAAATACAAAATATTTTTAAGTCGTGTATTTGAAATACAAAATACAGTATTTAAACAATTTTTAATTAAAATACATATTACAAAATACAGTTGGATATTAGGTTATGTCAATAGAATAATTCATCATGGCTTTTCTTTCTTCTTCTTCTTTACCGTGAGGTTAGTGCCTATTGTCAGAGTTTGTATGCCTCCTATTCATACCTTTACCTACTGATAAACTTAAGTAAGAAGTTTGAAAAAAAACAGACTTAAATAACCGTTTAAAAATGAAAATGACAATTGACAAGATACTTGACCATTTGACGTACGGGAAAGGTGCAGTGTTGCCAACTTTAAAAGTTGACATATTTAGCAGTCGCCACTTTGCTTACGAAAGCTATCGAGCGCTATTTTCTGCAGAACGCACCCATTATAAGATTGCTAAATGTATTTATGTTCAAATGTATTTTGAAGCCATAAGTATTTGAAATACTAACTACAAAATACCTCAGCGTCAGGTATTTGAAATACCAATTACAAATTACATTTTTAAGAAGTAATTGAAATACAAATACCAAATACGTATTTGTATTTCAATTAAGTATTTTAATTACAAATAATTCAAATACTGCCCAACCCTGTTCTGAACATAGGATGACACATGCTGACAGTAATCCTTCCTACTAATATTATAAATTTGAATGTTTGTGAAGATAGATGGATGTTTGTAACTGTTTCACGCAAAAACTACTGAACGTATTTGGATGAAAGCCACACAGATATATTTATAACCCGGATTAACAGAATATTTTTTATCCCTTGGGACATTACCGAACTCCACGCGGGCGAAGTCGCGGGCATAAGCCAGTCCATAATAAATCGCCATCGCGTATGCCTTGCACCAAAGCCTTTAATAAATCGAACGGTTCGCTCACGAGTGTTCTGTTTACTCTGATGTCACCTGCGCGAAACAAGACTGTATGATGCGGAAACATGTACCTATGTACAACTATATGTCCTACTATACTTACCTTAATTATACGGAGTAACGCGTGCTTAAATATGCAATTATACATATTGACTAGACACACGACTTACAACAATATGGACATAGCGAATGTCCATATAGTTGGAGCTGTTTAATATGATAATTACATTTATATTCTAGCTTGTACTTGGAACACTTGAGTTTATATCGTTTACATATAAATAGTTTGCAATGATCAGGTGTTGTTGTCTCAGAGATTTTGCTTGCTTGAATAGGACTTATAGAGGAGGGGCTTTACTGTTGGTAAAATCACGTGAAAGACGAAATAATAAACCAAACTTACAGTACACACCCGTGAGTAGGCATTTGGATTGTCGGAGGAACGCTAAAGGCAATCTCGCCATATACTTGTCTATGATTAGGCTGTTTGATCTGTTTTCTAATCGATGGTAGGACTCATTAAATACGAAAAAAAGAAGAAGATCAAAGATACATAAACGAAGATTATACGTATGAATGCAGTAGCTGTTTGAATGAGCCAATACGCTCAGTTGCTCGATTTCTCGAGAACGATTTCGATCCCAGTAATTTTCTTTATTAAATTCAGTATTCCATGGTCAGGCCTCTCATATCGGCTTTAAATTTCACATCATTCAAATCAAGTGTTTCAAGTATATACTTAGAGCAGTCTGTAATCGCCGTATCTGAGTTTCTAAGATTGTATTGATAACGTAAAGTAAGACGATATTCAATCGGCTACCGTTGACATTTAGCATTTAGATGATTTTCTTGAGTTAAATTACAAGATGCGTATTAAATGTAATAAACCTTACTATAACATATTTATGCAGGCACTGTATTAGCGATGTCTATGTAAATACTGATGGTAGGTCCTTCTTGATCATGATTGACAAATTTTCAGCGGAATAAACATACATCTAGAGTCTCCTCAATTTTGCCGACCCTAATGACCTCAAAGAGTTCTGACTAAAGCCTCAACAACTAACAAGCGTGAAACCAACAACTAAGTACAGTAACTTAAAACCCAAGGTTCCGCAAAGCAAGTATACATTACTAACAAGTATTTGGTCAGGTGCAGCCCATCCGTGAGTCTCCCGTTAAAAGACCATCATTGCCCCTGAGAAACGATCACGGAAATGTGGACTTTATCACCTTGAGCTAAAAGCTATAGCTGTTATCGTTATCTTGGTCTTATCTGGCAGGATTACAGGCTGTGCTGACGAAAATTTGATGTTATCTATTTGGCGCCTGCAGTGAGTCATGTAGTCAAGTAGTTTTGATTATGATTGTGGACCTAGTGTGTTTGTGTTCTTTAATGCTTATACAAACTGTTATGATGTCTAGTCCCGAGCTAAAAATAGACGACCTAGTCTCCTGCTGGTGACGTAATGGAGGATTTAATGAGTATGTCAGGTGGATGGAAAAGTAGAAGTCAAGTGGAGATTGGCAGTATCATATCGAAGTGTGTTTTAGGAACAGTAAGTTAAAGTTCATTCTTATGTGTTTACGCCTGGGCCTACTGTGCTTATTCCAGACACTTTATTTGAGCTGTTACTTATACTACAACGCAAATATTTATCAGGGAGATACAATACTTGAAATGGTCTTCCGAGTAATTTATAATAACCGATAACATCGAATCATAAATTGGCATGCATTATTTTTATGACACTTTTATAATGCACGTAGCCATCGTTTTCTGATTAAAATTACACACATCAAAAGTGTCTAGGGATCAAGCATTTTTATGTGGATTTCTTGAGATTGAGATGTGGCTTTGTAATAAATTTATGATTTTATAAATTTATATGGATCCTTTTTGGTGCATTTCATAATTTGAATCAGGAACTGTGAATCAAATTCGAGTAAAAGATGAAAATCAGCTGTCAATATTTTCCCTATAAAAACATACAACGCATTGAAGACATTATTAGTGCTACTGTTTCCCTACTACTGATTAAAACCAACGTTATTATGGAGCGGCGACGTCATTTAAGCAGGGAAGAAATGCTCAGAGCCGTGGGAATGATAGAAGCTGGTTCCCGGCATCGTACTGTGCTTTAGCTCTGAATACAAGTCAGAGTGTTATCAGTCGACTTTGGACACGTTACCGAAGCACTGGTACCGTGGCTGAGCGCCATGGAGGACGGTATCGCTGCACCACACGGAGACAAGACCGATACATTCAAATCTTAACTCGAAGAGCTCCAACAATAACCGCCATGATGTTAGCCGTGAGGCTTCATCACTCTTCAGGGAACTTAATTAGCGACCAAACAGTCAGAAACCGCTTGCATGAAGTGAACCTTCATTCCCGAAGACCGCTACGGGTACCACCTATAGCAATGCACAATCGTAGGATACGATATCAATGGGCTCTTGAACACAGAAATTGGGCAGAAGAACAATGGCGTTTCGTGTGCTTTTCTGATGAGTCTCGTTTTGGTATGAGACCGGATACAAGACGTATACGACACTGGAGAACCCCTGGACGCCAACAGCGATTAAAATCCTGCCAGGAAGTCCATCCTTATAGTGGTGGAACCATCATGGTATGGGCGGGTATTTGGATCGGCGGAAGAACTGAGTTGATTTGGATCAGAGGCAACCTCAACGCTCAAATTTATGCTGAGACGATTGTATCAGACGTCATCGTTCCTCTACAAGTGCAAATCGGTCCCTTATTTCAGTTAATGCATGATAATGCACGACCGCACACCGCAAGAGTTGTAAGACAGACTCTCGCCGCAGCTAACATCAATGTCCTGCTCTGGCCTGCTCAGTCGCCAGACTTGAATCCGATTGAGCATGCATGGGATATGCTACAGAGAAGAGCTCTGCCGAATATGGAGGGTATCCAGTCGCAAGAAGACCTTTTTTTGTTGTTGCAACGAACATGGGCGGCCATTCCACAGCGTGATTTGGATGAACTCATTTTGAGTATGCCAAACCGATGTTCTTGTGTTGTTAGTGTTCGCGGTAGAAACACGGATTATTAATTGTTTAAGTTACCCAATAAAATTTTAAAGAAAACTGTTATTTCAGTCTTTTTTTCGAACTTTTGTGTTAGTGGTTCAAATGTCAAAAATCCCTTTATTAGGAAAATGGCAAATTTCTTTATTAATGCAAACGTGACTTGGTTTATCGTTACTGTGACAAACGAAAACACTTTATTTGATGAATCCTTAAAGAAAATTTTAATTAATATCAATCAGGAGAAAAGTTATTGCAAAAATATATGTTGATCCCTAGACACTTTTGATGTGTGTATATCACACTGCAAAACGTTAAGACCAGAAGCGGTAAGTTTCGAGTAAAGATGGTAGTCTCTAAAAACGGACCGACGAAAATGGAAGAAATAAAGTTGTTTGTCCTGATTTATAATAGTCCTCCTGAACGCTTTCGGTCATGGCCTTGATTTATGTACAGCCAATAAAGGAACGTAGCCGAGCTGTCGTTTGGTCTTTTCAAAAACGCGTGCTTTCATAATAGACGGCAACACATGACAAGCGGTGCATCCGATACGGCAAGATACTAAATGCCCAGCGTGACAAATGGAAATGGCATTACCATTCGTTGCCCTTTCAGGCGGCTTATACACGTCCGGTTTTATCTCAAACGCTGCCATGCGATGTTAAACGAATCTTAGATTTACACCTAGTTTATAGGTATCAAACAAGGCAAAATCCTTCATTTTTTAATTCTAAGGCCATACCTCAATACGATTATCATTAGAATGTATGGATTTCGTCACTAACGTTTTTCTCGGTAGCACCCACAACAAAAAACGCAAGACAATGCCACATTTCTATGCAATGACAGCTCACTTCAAGGTCAACATCTTTTCAATAATTTCTCTATTTGTACTGATTACTGAATAAATTGAGCTATAAGTGGCGTTAACTAGCCCATTATGCTAACTGCTGGAGCATTTTTCTCCCTATTACGTGCAATACTCGACAAAGAGCGTGCTACTCTAAAAGGCATGAAATGGGACCACCACGGCATTTACATATTTAGAGAATGAATCAACATAAACAATAAGGTGGACCACACACACAGCATTAAACGTCGTATATAAAGATATACATGAGCGATGAATTGTAATGCAAATAATATGAGCGTAATTTATTGCGAGGGCAAAGAGTCTATCAAACGTGAACAACAACAAAACTGCTTCAGAAGAAGAAGCAGCAGAAGAAGCTGCAGTTTAAGTCGGCAGGATCCATCTTTCCAGGAAGGTGACCATTACACACAAGACTTGATAATTATACACGCTGCTTTCAACAGAACATGATTTTTAAAACAGCAGTAGTGTCAGTCAGAGATAGGATACTGTGCCATTGCCCCTCCCACTGCGGTAGGATTTGGCTGACTTAGGGAAATTTCAAGTAAATCCTATCCGAGGATCCATTACTGCCCAAATAGACATGGGCTTCAACGGCTAAGTAACGGTAGAAGTATCTAGCAACAAATGTGTGGTCGTCCTAACGCTTTATATGTAGGAAACGGCGCGGTATGCGCGGACGCACAGATATAGATCACAGGCGCGCGCCGCCCGCCCATTTACGGCACAGGCGCTAATGTCGTCACCCGCTGCCCTTAAACGTTTGATACTGTTTTCAATAGGCCGTGTTTCTAACCACACAAAGGGATCAAGAAATATACGTATAAGTATCTGTAAGGTATATAAATAACTAGAACTATAGCTTTCCACACCGTAATAGATGCGGGATGATTCTTTTTGAAGATTACCCAGTGAGGAATTTTCTAGGGGAAATACTTTGCCCTCGACTGAACTGTGATATACAGCGTGTAACAAAAAGGGTATAATCATATGGAATACTGTGGTACGGACCATCAAACTGAACCACTTTCTCTATGGGACCACCATCGAAATCGAAAAAAAATAATCAGCTGTCCTATACAAAATTTCAATACCTACTCGACCCAAATGTAGGGGTCGTCTGATTATTTTTTTACGATTTCGATGGTTGTCCCATAGAGAAAGTTGTTCAGTTTGATGGTCCGTACCACAGTATTCCATATGATTATACCCTTTTTGTTACACGCTGTATAAACTAAGTGGAAGTGATGATTAATTGCGAATAACATTGTTGATAATAATTGGGAATTTATTTGTAATTAAACAAGACGTAAAGTTCGAAATATAAATTATGTAGCTTCTTTATCATTCTGTGTAATTAAATGAGCCATAGGTTATTATCATAAATCAAACTCTCTAGTGGCTTAATGAGTTGTTTGAACTGTTTCAAAAGTTTTAATAAATCATACTTTATATCCGTTTTAAGAACAACTTTTAGGCATGAATCTTTTTAGACTCTTTCATAAAAACTTACAAGCGCTGTAAACTTTAGATACTTGGTCTTATCTTTTGAATATTTAAATATAATTTGCTCTGATGCTAGGTTATCTGGGTTTCCACACTTCTGATTCATGTGGATTCTTTAATCTACTTAGTTTATAGTTTAAACTTTGCTAATGGTTTGGCTTTTTTTTTATTTGCTGTCTTGTAGTTGGAACAAAAACTAAACGCTTTTTATGGAACTTCGTTTTTACCCTTTATGTTTAATTAAGCCTTTTTGGAATGGATCATCGATTACAAAACCTATGATCGTAGATTATTTTTGTTAATATCCTTTTACATCAATAAATCTACCAATAATATTACCATTTTCCGAATGAATCCAAGGATAACAAATGCCTTTGCGAAACGCCTAACCCAAAAATAATCCAAATTCGGAAACCAGTAGGCGAATAACCGCAAGCAGCATTCGCAAAACGGAAATTGTTTCACCAACACCCTCCTCCATTCATATTTCAAGTTACCAAATTAAGAACGCCGTGAAATCAAAATTCTTATACTACGCCGTCCATCGATTAGATAATAGCTTGAACTCCGAACTGGTTTGTCATTTCTATGGTCGTTTGGAGGCCAGTATCATATTCGGCCTTCCTAGGCATATGGCTGCAGGTCAATAGCACCACGCATTTTATGGTCCATTAGGCAAAAATGCGTGATCGACGGTTCTATCTTTTGACGGTCTTTATTTTGGATGGAGCGGTATTGCGTCGTTATATTCGGGTTTTCCGGACATGTTTATCATCAGTAGGATGTTTTTTTAATGTAATTAATATTCATCTAACTAGCTACTTTGAACGACATTCTGACGACTTAATAGATCAGGTTATTGGAAGTTAATTATAACGAATTAATTAATAAGCTCAACTTATTACGTTTCAAATTTTTTTGCTAATTCTATTTGCTTGGACTATTTAATCCTTGGGGCGTTACAGAGTAAAATTGTAACCAGTGAAGCCCACATTTATCTACTGTACTATCATTAAATCTGGGTCACTGCCCACGGTTGAATACCATTTCTGCCTTACGCCACCTTTTCATCCTGATTTAGTCTATATTATTTTATGATTGGACACATAAATGGTAGTTTATTCAGTCTCATGCTTAACCTCATCATTTGAACGAATTCATTGCCTTAAGATTCAATAGATTAAACCAACTTACTTTATCTATGCATTCACCCAAAAACTCTTTCATTACCTTACCTTTTTAACCTTTCATTCATAGATTAGTTAGATATTACCTTCAATAGGTAATTTAGTAAGTGTGTCAGCCCTTTATCAGTATAAAAGGGCCCTGTCAAAGGCCCGGATATCCGTCGATAACAGCTAGACAAAGACAACAAGGAACCGATGTTCTATTTGAAGAATCATTCATCAAACTTGTCTGTGGAAAATCGTTTTGCCGTCATCGTTGTTTGGAATTGTGAAATCATCGTGCGTAGTATCTGTTAAATTATTATCATTAGCAATTTGTGTTTGTTTTTGGGAAGTTGCTTCGGTATAATTAGTTTTGAAATCTTGAGAATAATCACGATTTGTATTTCGAAGATCTTGACCCAAGTTTTTAATTGGTTTTTATTTTGTTATGACTTGTCAGCTGCCAAAGAAAGATCTATGGTTTCCAAGCGAACAACAACTGTATAGTTATGCCTTTGCATAAAATTGACACTATCTACAGTATCTAATTCCTCATCAATTTTGCACATCAGCTCAATCACTATCATTTCGCCACCTCCTAACACCAATTCCTCACCTAACGGTACAATAACGCCTAAAAACCTTCGCCACTGCCAATAAATTAAAGCGAACAGGTTTATAATAGCAATTTCAAACAGTTTAACGTCAAGATAAGATAACCCAGTTGTTACATCTCTATCCAAGTTCACGTACAAGGTCGACGCTCTCGTGTGCGAGGTAATTGCTAATCCGTTCAATTGACGCTCAGTCTGACTTCACTCATGACTAGTATTACCATTTTGAAAAGTCCTGGCAACAAGCCGGACATTTGCAAAAGGTGCTGGCATTTTACTATTTAATCTTTCTTTTTTCCCCGGCAACGGCGAAGCCAAAAGGCAGGGTTATGATTTTAGCAGTCTATGTCTGTTTGTGTTTACGTATGTTTCTCCGTAGCACCTAAGCTCTTCATCCGATTTTGATGAAAAAGGTGTCAATTGATTCGTTATTATGGCCCGGGTAATATAGGATACATTTTAAGCGACGTCAGCAATAAGAGGAGTCGATTTTTCCATGTGAGCCCCGATTTTAATTAGAGCGTGATTTTTCACACAACATTCCACACAAATTTTTGTTTCCTAACGCTTTGCGCTTTAAAGATCCGGTATCCGGAGCCAGTTCGCTGTCCGTTCCGCTCGGTTTGATCGCACCTTATTTTTTTCTAAGAAAATCTCCTAAGTCGAAAAATCCGAACAAATGACAAGGCTGGAAGAAATCAGGATGGCAACCCTACTCATGGCTAATTATCAAGTATCTACGGGCTGGTCATGGATATTTCAGGTACAGCTGAGCGCAAAATTGTTTCGGAAATGCATGCTTACGAATTGTAAGTAGGTTAAGTGACAATTCACGTGAAGCTGAATCTACTCTGTGTATGTTTCAGGTTATTCCTGGAGTAAACGAAGTAACGAGCGACTCTTTAGAAGTCTACAGTTACCTTTCTTTGATCTGTCTACCTCAACGCTTGTGAAGATAAAAACAGGACGAGTAGATTATAATTAGACTTGCCAAAGGTCTTGCTGAAAATATATTGCTATAATTTTATACCAAACTTTAGTATGGTTATTTCTAAACACAACAACAAAGGATTTGATGGACATGACGACAAATCAGGAACTCCTATAGCTAAGAGTAACACACATTGTGTGGCATTGCAAGTGGCAAAGAAAAAAATTATTCTAAACCAGTATAAATATTTGTTCCGGCAGACGACGGGCACCCCAGAACAAAAGGGGAACCGTATGAACGGCCATATTGTCTAAACAAATCAATACCAGAGCTGATTGGTTTAATGCACTTCAAAGGGAATAAAAACACTTTCCGTAATTGTATTGCAGTAGCTTCAGGTTAAGGTAAATAACAGTTTCCACGTGAGGCACTAATGAAAGTTAAACGGTCGAGTTTAAACAAGACACATTATTGACTCAGCCATTATAAAGCGACAAAACGTCCAATTAATTCTGAACTGAGTGAAAGATATAATCTGTACTGTAAATTGAACAATTATGAATTACCATATTCAGACATTCTTTATCGGATAAGTGCTTGATATAAACCTATGTTTTGCTCAGGCACATAATTAGCGGTGTGGCTCATTGCTGTATAGCAAGGAGGTCGCCGTGGGCGGGCTGAGGCGGCAAGGACCGCCGCCGCCTGCGCAACGTCGCGGTAGTGATGCACGATCAAATCCAATACTGATACTCCGATATTTGGGATCGATACAAACATTACGATAAATACTTGGATCGATTCAAAGGTATTGGAATAAACATTCACCGTTCTGCATGAAAAGTCAATTTAAAAGAATACAAAAGGAGGACACACAAAGGATTCCTGGAATTTTGCCTAAACTATTAGAGGGATTGATAATTACTATACGACTGCAATGCAAGTATCGTGCTTCATAGAGAATGATACAATACGATTCGATATTTGGATCCTATATCGATCCGGATCGGCCCAAAATATCGATACAAATGCAAGTATATCGTGCATCCCTACTCCGCGTTAAACTTTTATTGTTAACACGGCATGCAAATCATAAATATGTTCTGTCATTGAGTTTTTGTAACGTAACATAATTAGTGGACGCACGTGGGCTGCCAGTCGAGGAGCCGAGTTACTACGAGCCTATAAGGTGAGACCACTTTACACGCTAGATAAAGACCACATTGAACGTAGTTCAGATCTGTTTTGCTTGGTGGTATATGTGACGTCATTAGTTGAGAATCTTGATCAGAACGTGTCGCAGATTATGACAGAAGGATTTTATTTGGGAAAATATTTTCTGAAGTGAGGAAAGTTGTGCTGGTGAGAAATAGTCAATTGGGGGGCGCAATTAGTAATTAATATTCTGACCGTCAATCTAAGTTTTGTAAAGATTGCGGGCGAGATATGCAGATTTCCGAGTTATTATAGACACCATAACTTTTGATGGCACCGACGCTTTTGTGACCACTGCTGGATCACACGCTTCCTCTGTAAGATAGTGTGCTGTAACCCACCACGTGAGTCCAGCGCAGATTGGTAGATGTTCTGCGTCTTCGATTTTGGATCTAGGGCATGCTAGTTTCCTCACGATGTTGAAAGTGACTCATGGCAAATAGCCGATGAATAGATAATTCTCACAAAACGTTATCGCGACAATATTTCCCAACAAGCTGAAGTAATAAATAAGCGAAGCCCTTTCCCCTCGGCACTTTTACGCAAACTTCCTGTCAATTTATCCCTATGAATGTTGGCGTTACACGTAATATATTGAAAGGGGCGAGCGTAATTTATGTGGTCAGAGTGTGGGTGTACAATCGGCCGATATTAACATGTGTGTCGGTTTAACACCGGCCAGTTTTTGAACGAAATGGGTCGGAACGGGCACAAATTGACCGTGGTGCATCGATAGGCCTGCTAACTCGATTTGAAGTGGTTCTGCAAACCTCAGCCGTGTAATTTGAATCATCTGGAGAACTTGTTCCAATACTTGACTGATAATAAAGAGGCTGAACCCTCCAAGATAGTTCTCTTTATCGGGTTTTTACAAAGATGTTTTGGAACTTGAACGATATTGACAGCAGGAGCCCCGACGGTACTAACCGTGTGCACCATTGACCTGAACCATCAATGGTGCAGAAGAGACTAATTAGTTTCGTTTGCACCATTAATATTAAGACAACTATTTCACCATACTTTTGCCGTATGCACCTTTGACCTGCACCATCAATGGTGCAGAGGAGACTAATTAGTTTCGTTTGCACCATTAATATTAATACTACTTCACCATACTTAGGTGAGCGCGTTGTTGGTTTCATGGTATTAAAAATCAAGATGGCATCATTGGTTCTGATTTTGAAAATATCCGTGTACCCCTTTACCTTGCTTTGGCGGTTATTTATAAATACTACCATCAAAGCTAAACATCTACGGCCTACCGATTAGTCTCTAGTAGGCATGACAAAAAATGTTTCCTAGCAAAAAAGTGCTCAAAAAAGTTCTGCTAAAATTAAGATTTTACAGTTCGACGACATCTGTAGACTGTTGCTGACTAATATTATTTAGGCGGTATAGTTTACGATTGTATTCGTTGATGGCACTGAAGTTATAACTCTTTATCAATGTCATCACCAGAAAATAAATATAAAAGTATAGTGAAAATCTGGGACTCGCTAGCGGCCGATTGTCAATCTCTGATAAAGTTTAAGAATCAATTTTACAAAAAGCTTTTGTTACAAACTTTTAGATCCTTGTCATTATTTAGATGCTCCCATAGATTTAGATCGCAGGTATATTGTACAAGTTTAAATGTGCAATTTGGCTACTGTAGCTCAGCAAATTGGAGCTACACACGCAATACAAGGTGGGTTTTTTGCGATCGTTCCTACACTGTATTTCAAGTTAGAATAGATTGCACACTCACATTAGATTCAGCGTGGTTTTTGTAAGAATTTTAGTTGTGTTCACGAGGTATTAGCGAAAGAAGATAAACAATAAGCAGCAACATTGTTTAATCACCACCTGAAGAGTATAAAATGGCCTCCGAAGTGAGGAAATTCATAACATATTGAAATCTTGTGTTGTATTTTAGAGGCTTATAGCTCTACAGACGAGGTACCGCTAGATTTCAATAGGAATACTCCACAGGCTTCAATTCAGGCATAAGTATAGTAATCTCTAATGAGGTTAACTGATTAGCAAAACTATAGTTTGATGGACAGACTGCGTTTGAAATGAACGGTAAACAGAAAACACGGTGAGTATCAAATACAATAGAGGAGTGACAGGTTGGCAAGACACTGCCTGCCTACGTAGAAACAAAATACATTGGTACCCTCTATTTCTTAGCTGATGGCAAAATAGTACGAATTCATACCACTTTGGTCATTTCTTGAAATTTTATCATCAACTTCACCCCAAAGACATTGCTTGCATTAAAAGATTTTATCTACAACTGACGAGACTTAAATACGTCTAGCACCCTTAACCAGCGCACCCTGAACAGTGAACCCCGGTACTGTATCTTCTCACAAATCTCGAAACAACATGGCAGGAGGAAGAAAATTCTAAAAACGTCAACTGTTGGACATTCTTAACCATCACCTCAACACAGAGAGAGCGGCCCTGGACCACAAAGGGCAAAAGAAGGAACATGGATGGGTTTTAGTCAGTACAAGTCTGACACTCCGTTCCGCTCCGCCCGAAGTGGGAGGGTTCATTTGATGATCCCATCCGAAAAAAAAAGAAAACAGCAGAGTTGGTCATGGAGTATTAGAAAAAACTGGACACCTGACCAATGAATATTATAATGAACTTTCTGACCAATATGTACAGCCCACGCTGTCCTCAATTTTCACGTAACGTAACCTTTCAGTAGGTATTTACGTACTTGACCTAATAATCTCTAATTATAGTATTGGTTGCGTAAAAATGTTAGCCTAAATTATGTCACCATGCAATTAATGATGGCCTTACTAGGGCGAGTATTTGTATAATTGTAGGTCAATCGGTTTTTCAATAAACATAAGCTGATATAATAAGAATTGAAATTATTAGAACAGGATTGGTTTCGGGCTACTGGAAATACCACGATAAGGTTCGTGGAAGTGGGAAATTCTTCCACCGGAACTCACAATCTTCCTGCCCTTGCCCCATTCTACTTGGGGTCTGCGTAACACGTTTTCTTCTTCCATTCTTCCCTGTCAGACGTCACGGCATCATTTACTTCTTTCTCTTTTATGTCATTCTTCACACAATCTCCCACAATATCATTTCTTTGGCTTTTCTCTGTCTCTCCATCCATCACTCTTCCACGGGTAAGTACTACTGGGATCAAACAAACGAGTCCTAACCCAGGTCACGGTTAACCTGTGTGCCAAATGTCATCGAAATTAGTTCAGGTGTTAGGTCGTAAAGATGTAACATACAGGCAGAGTTACTTTTGTTTTTTTAGTATTACTTGGTATGAATGTGTGTGCAATATGATATTGCACTTTTGACCCGAGGATTCCTCAGTTACTCCACACTACAGTTTTTGTTTACACAACAAAGGTTCTAAGTCAGCTTAACACTCGATAGCTTCAAATCGGACTTACTTCGTTCGAATATGGCTTCTTTTCCTGGTGTTCACCCCAAGCTCGGAGTGGTCATTAAATACAAGTCTATTAAAGTTTATTATCGCCCTGTAAGTACCTATGCGGAGTCTTAGTTTATTATGCCATTAAATAATAGGTTATAGTGCAGGTACGGCTAAGAACTGTAGTCTGTGATACTTGATCTGCGGGGTAATTGTGCGCAATGCTATTCATTTTGACAATTCAACAATTTTCTTTGTATTGTTTACGTTTTAAGGCTATAAACGCACTATAGACAGTCACCAAACTTCTCTCCAAAACAGTCCAAAACAGTGCTTAGCAGTAGCTTGCGACCAGTATACCAACGTGGCAGTCACAACCTCCCGAAAACTAAAGCATATTCTCGGCGTTTCACGATTGCACGTATAAAATGATAAGTTAAAACCATAGTGTTCGTCGAGTAATTAAAGTCAGGAGTCGCGGCCTTCACGGTGTTTTAATTGAATTGTGTTGGACTGGTAACTCTATATGGGCATGGGCTGAGCGGCCTACTTGGCTAGCTAAGACCCAAGTTGTAGGGATAAGTGACCATGGCAGTACAAGGATGCTAATGATAATTATATGTTTGCTTGTTTACTGAACTTTATAAAACTAGAATCTTCTGAAAATAGCTTCGAGATTTTGGAATGACGGACAATGTTTGGAACTGTGGGTCTCAAACTGCAGTTAACTCTTCTACAGCCTCAATTAAAAATGACATTGAGGTTCCTAAAACCATTTTCTCTCAAAATCAGTCGTTTGAAAGATAAACACTTCCAAAGTGGTAATTGTGTGTCCCTCTAATTTCTAAAGTAAGAGGAGAAAAATTCTGAAAAAAATATAGGATTATCGAACGTAAAAAAAAATTTCAACCATTATTGGTTTGAATAAGATTTGATGTTTATTTTTTGAGATATGGGACTTTTTCATCAAAATGCAGCAACAACTTTGTTTTTCGTTAACATACTATGAAAAACAAATTTAGTTTTGTTGATGAATGTAAAACAATACAACTTAGGAACGAATGCCTTCAAAATATTTTTATTATATTGTTTGGTGCTACGGAACCCTATGTGCGTGTGAGTATGACTCGCACTTGGCCGCTTTTTTTTCCTTGTGTCATCTTACTTGAGGTCGGCACAACACGATTTATTCTTCCATTCTCCCTTGTCAATGGCCTGGTCTTCCTCTCCCTCTCCATCCATCAGCATTTACATTCATCCCTCTTTTAGTGGCATGTGTTTCGACGCAGGGCGCTGACTGTACCTACAAATTTTCTACTAACCTTCTCTTGTACAATGCGGTCAAGGAGCGTGACTTCGACTTCCCACATTTTTCCAAGTAGTATTTGCATTTGGCGCAGTTAGAAGTATGTTGCACTGGTCTTGAGATATGTGCCATAGCTCTAATTAGGATTACTCTGTTTGTGGGCGATGCAAAAAGTGACAAAGATATTCCGTGGGTAGATTGACTAGCATAACAATGTGGATTATCTGCTCAGCTAGTGACATAACATGATTGTATCTTAACCACTAGTCTAGTGTCCAACATTCTTCTTTATTTTTACATAGTATAAAGCAAAGTTGCTTTTGCTGTTTGCACGCTTTGATCTTGTAACCTACCCAACGGATTTTAATGCAGTTTTTGCAGCAATAGATAGAGTGATTCAAGTCCTCTTGAATCACTCTATCTATTGCTGAAAAAATGTGCACCCGTGCGAAGCCGGGGTGGGTCGCTAGTTACTTACATTTGTATTTCATATCAGTAATTTATTATGGTATTCAACGTAAAAACATATTCTCTATGTGCTGTTTATGTTAAAGATGTTAAGCATCATGGTATTATCACTATCTCAGAAATTTTCAGACAACTAACTAACCTATAACTGAAATGTCTAACAATGGCAGATGTCCAAGTAAAAGCCATGTTAATTACCGGCTGTTTAGTTAGAGGTAGACATCGGATAGCTTTCGTTACTAATTGCATTCTACAAATATGTTCCAGACAGTTAATTGAATGAAATGTCAAATGCCTACAGAGAAGGAGACAGTATTATTAAGACTCAATTTTAGCAGCGTATAGTCGAATCCTGTCACCTTGCCAAGCCCACTGCCAGTGATTCATGGGGTTAGCCCATGGTAATTTAAATGAGTGGAATTACTACCGGAGTACGCTGTGGGCATTGAAATAGGGTTTGGCATTTTTCAGTGAACTTATTTGTTTAATAGAATTATTCTAGGAAACCAGGCCAGTGCAGCGTTGATAAGACGCGTAGAACAAGTTATAACGTTAATAAAATTTTCAGTATTATTAATGTTCCTCCTACAATAGCTTAACCCAAAGGTTTGGTAGATTTAAAATAAACGAAGGCTATCATCAGAAGAAATGTCATGGAAAAATTATGATCGCATAACTCAGTGACACTTTAAAGCAAGTTGCCATGATTGACATGTTTGATAAAAACTTGTAGGTACTGACAGAACTCAGTTCACTGACAAGCAGATTACAATTATGTTCGCTTTGCCCTATTGTAAGATTTTTATTTATTTATTTAACACTTCAAGCACAAAGTACAGAAGCAGACTTAAATGTCATAGGCATTTTCTACGAGTCAACCTTTGGGTGATGCAGAGACAAGCATTCATAATTTCTATGATGGATCAAAATCAGGAGAATCAAAAGAGCATGACTACCAGTCAACATCTAACAATCTCCATCTACACATGGTACTTGAAACTCTTCAGTAACCCTAACCTAGCCGTAGCCACTAGACAACACAATGCTCCCGCTTCCGAAGAGGAACCGACGACGCGCCAACACATTCGTGAAATGCAACAATTGCACTACACACTGCAGTGTTCTTCACCATATTTTTAGCTAAACTAGGTCAATAGTCGACCGTGGAAGAGTTTCACGAAACAAAGAACTTACAGACTGAAAGTTCGCATGATTCTATACATTTCGGAAAGACACGAACAAATAAAATGCACGAAGCGATAACTTTCTTTTGCGGTTAGTTTTCAGGTCGTTGCACTTTTGGAATTGAATTTTATTTCATTGAAGATTCGTTTTATGTGTATTGAAAAATGTATCTTCAAAACTTTATTTTGCGTTCCTAGATGATTTATAGAAATCGTCAGTTTATTACTGGCAATGATCTTAGAAGGTTATCCAGGCCAAATTGATCTCAGGGTAGACGGCAATATTGTAAACGATTTGAAACGATAGACATCGGCGCAATGCCCTTTCACCGAAAGGTTAATGGGTACCATTTGTCCAGGTTTAGACTTTCTCTACAAATATCCGTAGGATGATTTTTAGTCTGTTTCAATCTAAGATGTAATGGAAAACCTTATAGATAAATAAGGACCCGTGGTTGTCTGGAAGACATCGACCTCTGCTTCCATTGTACCCCTAATTATCAATATTGGAAAATAATTATGTAACAATTTTGGTTTACAAATATGGTAAAGAAGGTACCATTTAGTGGGGAAGCAAAATAGGTAGCACCGTCCAGGTGATTTTGATAAAGATGCACTAACCTGTCCATATGCAAGCACGGTAGCATTATATCCATCCAAGGCCGCCTCCACCAGCTTTCTGACGCAGGTATCATAGACGATCTGCTGGCACGAACACGGCTCGAAGGCGTAGTCGAAGGTAAACGCGCGCTCTGACCCCAGGGCGACCCCACCTTCGCCGGCCGCGCCACCAGCGCGGGCGCAGATGCCGCATCCTTCTACCACCTCGCCCGGTGTCTGCGGACGGATCCTGAAAAGATGTGAAGGAAGATTAGAAGGTAGCAAGTAATGCATAAGAAAAGGAGTCCTAACTCCTAATGAAGAAAAGAAAACGTGTTGCACCGACCCCAAGTGAAATGGCACATGGGCAGGAATATGATGATTGGGTTACAGTGAGGAAGCCACATAACATGACCATGACCAGGATTACAAGGCCGCCAGACCTTACTTATTATCTTATTCTTGGACTATTTTTTTTATATATATACTAATATTATAAAGAGGTAAAGTTTGTGAGGTTGTAGGGTGTAATCTCTGATTCTACTGAACCGATTTTGAAAAAAAAATCTTTCACTAAAAGGAAGCTACAATATGAGTGCCGTAGGCTATATTTACAACGTGCCCATGGGATAATTTCCGACCAAAACGTGAGCGAAGCCGCGGGCAACAGCTAGTTTTTGATAAACTGATCATCTATTACAGAACTGAACCCTCTAATGGCCCTTATCTTTGTAGACTTCAGCAACATCATCATTTTAGCCGAATGTTTTGCACTGCTGGAAAAAGTCTCCTACAAGCGTGGCTAAATCAAAACATTTCTAAGATAAATCGGTCTTATTGGAGGCGGGAAAGGAATAATCTCATTCTAACAGATCTGATATATCGATGGCGGGAAAAGAATGAATGCATTTCTCAAATTATAAGAGCATCACAGAAATAACTAATGAAATAAGAAATGGAGATATTTAGATAACGTGTTTGTGGGTTATCAAATGTGAAAGCAAAAACTAGAACCGAATAGATGCAAAGAAAATACTCTAAAATTAAACTGTTTGGACTGAATTTAGAAAACAACTATCTTTACGATCGCGTGAGAACTAAAGTGGCGCACTCGTTTTGGTTTTTCTAACATGATACAGTTGATACTCAAACGTCAAAACGTGATGTTTTATTCTACCTAAAGATAACAGGCGTTTGCTATCGAAGGCTGACATTTTAATAAAGGTAATTAAGATCATTTTTAACCGACTTCCAAAAGGAGGAGGTTATTAAGTCGTCTGATTTTTTCTTTTGTTTGTATTTTCTGCGATATCTTCGCCAATTGAGAACCGATTTTGATGATTCTTTTTTTGTTTAGAAGCATATTATGTCGCGGTGGTCCCGTGGTAATTTGGTGGAGATCTGGTGCTGATCTTCGAAGATAAACAATGGAACTCTTCAATAATAGACAGCAAATCTGCCGTGATTGCTAAAATCGCCTTGATATTTATTGTTTATACAACACCGTAACATAACATCACGCCTGTATGCTCTGAGGGGGTACGCAGATGTGTACAGTACACCCAGATTTCGACAGTTAGATAAGTTAAGTTACATTTTATTGGGGATAAGCCTATAAGCATGACATGTATTGTTAACGGGTCACTAATGTTTCACCTAAACTCCTTTGATAATTTTTAACCGACTTAAAAAAAAATAAGTTTCTGTGTTTGACTGTATGTATTTTTTTTATATTTTCACTGATTTCTCCGCGAATTGTGAAGAAGGTATAAGGTAGGTAGGTAAGTCAGGATCTTATGATGGGATCCCAGGAAAATTAAGGGCAACGCTCCTGGGCATTGTTTGAAACGGTAAAGTTTCCATGTGGTTCTATGGTCATCAGGCCAAGATCTGATGATGAGATCCTGGAGAAATGGAGGGAACTCTCCAAATCGTATAGGCACAAATAGGCATTATGCCCGGTAATCATCATTGTGTGTATGTTCAGCGACATCTTCGCCAATTGTGAACTGATTTCAATGATTCTTTTTTTATTTGGAAGAATATTATTTCGCAGTGGTCCCGTTTAAATTTGGTGAAGATCTGATGCTGATATTCGGAGATAAACAATGGAACTCTTAAATAATAGGCAGCAAATCTGCCGTGACTGCTGCAACCGCTTGGATGTTTATTGTTTATACAATATCGTAACATAACATAACACATGTATGCTCTGAGGGTGTACATAGATGTGTACAGTTCAGTCAGATTTTGACAGTTTATGTTAAGTTCCATTGTATTGAGGATAAGCCTATTACCATGAAATGTATTGTTAACAATGTAAATTAAATGCATAGCAAATATTTGTATAGGTACAAATAAAAATGGAAAAATAAAAAAAACGTTTTTGCAAAAAATAAAACTGACTTCAAAAACAAGGGACTTTAAAAGGGTTATTTCGATGCATGCCGGAATTCGTGTGAAGATGTATCGAAGGAGGTCCAACGTACGTCATGTGATAAATTAAGATAACATGGCAGAGGAATAAAGCCTTTGGTTTCGGCTGTCATTCGTAGATCTTTGGCAGTCGTTGCGAATTTTCAAAAACCCGAAAATTTTACAACCAAGGGCACCAATAATCGCGGGCCTGTGGACGGTGAGCTATGGGCTAGCTCGCCGTCCGTCCGTCTTATGACGACAGGCCGTGTCGACGGCGCGTTCGTGTTCCACGCGCGCCTCAAAGAGAGTCAGCAAACAGGAAGGGGTCCGTAAGGGCCGACGCCTGCCAGGGTTGCGGGACTGTTCGAAAGAGATACCGCGGCCCTGGAACATAAAGGGCAAAGGAAGGAACATGGATGGGTTTTAGTCAGTAGAAGTCTGACACTCCCTCCTGCTCAGCCCAGAGCGGGAGGGGTTATTTGATGATTTCCCATCGGTAAAAAAAAAAAAAAAAAAGGGCACCAATAATGTAATTTCTTAACAACTTTTAAAAGTGTTTTTCTCTTACTTTTCTGATTAAAATTTCATATTGTTACGAACATATTATTTTGGAACTCATATTTTTATGAAAAAGATCCTATCTCCAAGTTATTTCTCGCTAAAATTGCTTTTAAATTTAGGAAAGTGTATAGGTATATACACATTGGTGCTCGTGACTGTACCCCCACCCTGTACAGGGTGTATTTAGACCAAAACATAACATAACGCCTTTAATCCCCGACGGTTGTGAGCAGAGGAGTAGCACCGTAGCGAAGGGTCAATTTTTGTAAGAGGTAAGCCGGAATACATATCTTTAATGTGATTTTATTATTTGCCTATAATATACTGACTGTGCCGTTTTTCAATGGGAAGCCGGTAGGAATCGAGTTGTATGGAACCTTCGCCACTGGTAGTACTCCCGAATTACGAGTTTTGTTTGAACCCCATATAAAAGGGACCGAGCCTATTGTTTTCAACCGGGCACAATTCCAAACTCCGGGATAATACTTACTGAGAAACTTGTGCTGATTTTATAGAGTTCTTGAAAGATTTGGGGGCATTTGGACACCAGATCGATCAAACAAAAGGTTGACGGCAAAAATTCATTGGCAATAGTCTTGTCTGGAACTGTTCCTAAGCAAAAGGGTAGCCATCAAAACCTTTTCGATAAGTAGTGGACCTTATTCAAAATATTCCCAAGGTCATAAAACAGCTCGTGTTATACCCATCAATTTAGAAACGTCCTCTGTTTTAACATATCGGTCACGTACAGTTTATTGCTTTACATCGACATGTAAACGTGAACAAAGTTACAATCTATCAATAAGAATTATGTGTGTATCTTCTAGTATCAACTTATTACTAGGGATGGGCCGAATATTCGTTTTATATTCGGTATTCGGCATATTCGGCAGGTTTACCGAATATTCGTTTTCGGCCGAATATTCGGCTATATCCCCGAATGTTCGGCAAAGTGGTACTCAAAGTTTTTACTGTATTGAGCCGTGTATGATTGATCATGAGTCGAGTGTTAAATGTGTTATTTTTATGAGGTTAAGTAATTTACAATTTTACAGTTCAGGTTTATGTTTTTGTCGACACAGTGTCTTAATTTCCAATTACAGTAGTTAAACAAGATGGTTATTAAAAACTATGGTTACTTTACTATGGTTATTAAAACTATATTAAAACCAGGTCTTTATTGTAAGAAATTAAGCAAGTTTTTTGTTTTTATCAATATTTATTGTAAGAAAGAGTTGCATGATTAACAACATTCCAGCAGACTATGAATCAAGTTTCTTTCTACTTAGTGTAGCGAAAATTATTTATTGAAAATAAACAGAAAAACCACTTTTAAAGATCATTTGAGAGATCAATGAATTACTCGTAAATAAACAAAAATACTCAATTATATTAGTGACATAGTAGGACAAATATAAGATGTTTATGAGACCAAATCAAATATATAGGATCATAACCGTAAGAAATCACATTTTTATTATCTTTTAATTTAAGTTACAGGTAAATTTTCTATAAACTAATAGAAATCTAAGAATTTATGTCTTAAGGTGGATGCGCAAGGGTAGCCCGCGAAATTTAAATTTTCTTACGTTTATTGCAATTTGCAGGTCAGTGTCAGATTGTATGATGATGAAAATATTAATCGCGCCAGTAACACGTATGGAGTTACAGAATTATAATCATTTAAATCATCAATACAGCCCTCCAAGTTCATATAATCCCATTCAATAGCTATTTCATGAAAAAGTCACTCTTTGGGATTATATGAACTTGGAGGGTTGTTTTGATGTTTTTAATGATTATAATTCTGTAACTCCATACGTGTTATTGGCGCGATTCACATTTTCATCAACTTACAACCTGACACTGACCTGCAAATTGCAATAAACGTAAGAAAATTTAAATTTCGCGGGCTACCCTTGCGCATCCACCTTAAACAAATCACTTCACATATGAAAGTATATATAAATAATAAAAAAGAAAACGCACACTATTATATAAAATTGTCAGAAAAGTTTGATTCAATATTTAAAATTCACAAGAGGCAAGTTGTGGTGCAAAAAAACAATCTGCTCAGCTTTATTTGGCAACAGTTTGTTCCGTTTTTGCTCATAAACGTTGCCCGCTTCGGAAAACAAACGTTCACTGTAAACCGAGCTGGGGTTGTCTATTTTCCATTTGGAAATAAATTAATCTTCTAGTGTGCTTTGAGTTGTTGCAAAAGTTTTAGGATTTGAAGGTTGAGCACCACTGGTAGACGGTTGGATGACATGTGCAGCCGCAGGCATCTGCTGTATCGTCTCGTCGTTTGGAGAACTTTGGGTTACCGGACGCACAGGTCTGTCAAGACTAATAAATTCCGTAGGGTGCTTCAATTTTATGTGGTTGCTCAAAGCTAAGGATGAAGCCTTTCGGCCGCTGCCTCCCCGCGAAAGTATTTTTTCACAAATCGTACATTTAACTTTGCTGCGGTCGTGTTCACTTTCCCGAAAATAAGTCCATATAGTCGATCTCTTTCTTCCGCTCATTTTTAGGTACACAACGATTAAACCAAGCAAAAAAACTCAATGAAGTCGACTTTTCAAATAAAAAATAACAATAACAACCGCACGTGGCTAAGTTTTACTCTTTATTAGATGATGCAATAACAACACGGGTACAGCGAAGGTAGCGGGCGAGAGGGTCCGGCGCCAATCCACGCGCTATGCGTAAACAAGTTCAGACCTGTATTGTTTACGTAAGGGAATCAAAACTGCCGAATATTCGGCCGAATATTCGGTTCGGTAAAAAGTTTACCGAACATTCGGCCGAATATTCATATTCGGTGAAACCCATGTTCGGCCCATCCCTACTTATTACTAGTAGCTAATACCGGACTCAAATCCGTGTCCTCCATTTCTACGAATAAAACGTGACATCATGTAGAAGAAAAACCAACTCAGTGTGAAAACCAATAAAACTTCTAAGTGTACTGCATTTGCAATTTCGTTTTCAAACATGTAAATAAATAAGTAATACGAAGCACTCATGAAATTGAGTTTGCAACTTCAAACGTTCTTATAACTTTTCCAATTGTAAATACTAATAGTCATTCTGAAATTAACGTAATTTACACTACCACGGCATTCATTTAAGGGACAAAATCATCAATGTGAACAGGAATTTTGAATAAACTTGACAAATAACCAATCAATATTAAAATAGCCATAGTATAAGAAACAAACTGGATCTTGCGAAGGTCTACTTATATCTTCCAAGGTTATCTTTGTGTATCTTTGTGCTCCCCAGCTGACTGCTGATCGATGGCGGAGATAAGAATTATTTAAGTTTTAGGGATAATAATAAGAATGCGACATTAGATTTTGGATTCTGTGTTGTTGCCATACTGTGAGGGACTCGGAGCTAAATAAAAACAGCGGCACAGGTCGGTCTTCAAGGTAAATCAATGTTTTTCGAAGCACGTTAAGTTGTTGGTCTTCGCTATCGGACGTAGGTCTTTAGCAGATTGAACGGGTAGGATGAAGCTAGAAAGCCAGGCATCCTGTCTTTCCTAGGTGTATCGTATTATCTAGTCACTGGATTGTGAAATCAGACAGGCAATCGACCTATGAAAAATACTGGTATTCAGCTGCATTCGGTTAGACTGCAAGCCGACTTCAACATAGTTGGGAATAGACTAGACAAATGATGTAGTGGATGACAGGCGCTCCAGGAAAACACTAATATTCAGCGACATACAACATAGATTGGAAACGGAGCCAAATATGGTACTGAATAGGCTAGGTAGTGATGATGAGTGATCCAGTTTTGTATTCCATGCAGAATTCTATATGGTATTGACTCATAAATAGGTTGTCTGTTTACACCTTGTTTACTGTTGTGTTCATTAGCATTCCACTTCAAGCCAGAGCATTTACTTCATTAGCAAATCAGTCTTTTCTTCATTTGAAGATTTCTGTTGCTAAGTGAAATGATGGCCTTGAACAAGATTCGCTCATCCAAATCAATTAACTATGATACAATACGCCAGTAATTTCTTAAAGATAACATTAACTATACACTTTATAGACGTCGCAGCATCATTACTCAGAGCCATAAAGTCGAATGAACTAACTGCAGTTCCCATTATTTCACAATGCCCGGGCCCGTAGAGAATACAGGGTAATATCAAGTCGACAGCTTATTATGCCCTGTTATTGCACTGCTGCATTGCAGCTAGACCACCACAATTCAATGAGGGACGGCGGAAGTACCAATTAACAGTTCAAAAGGGAACATTACCGACCGTCGACCGAACGGACGTTGAACGCGTGCGTATTGTGACAGTTATACCACAAAAATGTAAGCGATATTATATTCATATTTCGAACATGATTCACTTTTTTTTTTGCCCGCGCGTCATTTGCCAAGATTATTACGATGATGAGTCGTAATTAGGATCAAGTTAGTTATGCTGCTTCTTGTCATTGTAATCGCCGCCTTTTTTTGGCGAATTCAGGACACGAGACATCCTGGGAATTACTTTCATCTTTGTCTTTGCTCCTAATTCTGCTTAATTTTAGATTTCGTTTGAAGATTAATAATTTTATGTCATGTTTGTTTTCCTGCTGTATTTGGCCTGTTTAAGGTTTAAAAGATAGAGTTTCTCTCTCAGAAGATCCATACCCTAAAGTCGTTTAACGAATCGAAAGTGTAGATTAACTTCTTGAACTGTAGAATGCTCTAGACTTCAATTTACCTTTACAGTAGCGTCTATTTCGTGAGTTCCTTACACGTCCATTTCAAATGCGCCTTTAATTCCGTACCTATACCTCCCAGTGCAAAATTCCGTGCGCTTATATTGTGTGTGCAGCACACAGGGGCTATTGTACTGCGTTACACAATGGGGCACGCGAGCGTCCGAGTGGAACACCGACGACGCGGACTCGCGGCACGCCATCTTCCTAATACCTTTGTTGTTAAGACTTTCAACACCTATTTCTACTGCATAATAGGGTGCGCCCCTTATTACTCGGGACTTAGGAACAGATCTACAACCATTCATGGGTTTCAATTTCAACACATACTTCTTCATACTTTTCTATTGCATAATAGGCTTGTCTCTTATTACTCGGAAATATAATTTGCGAATAGTGTGTGTTCTTTAGATAAATCTGTGTCTAATCCTTCAGGGATTTAATCATCTACTTCTACTGCATAATCCTTATTACTCGCGATATTAACATAATTTGAGAAATGTGGGTGTGCTTTAGATACACCTCTGTCCAACCCTCCAGGGATTTCAGGCGTGGTTTATGTTCTACACGTTGTGTATGCCACATAATAACCTAGTCCTTCTTAGTATTACGTGGAGTTGCAGTTTTGTTTATCCTGTTTTCGGTATTGCAGTTGTTACGCGGTGTTCCTTGAGTATACGAGTAGTATTTCGTTTTTGTTTGAAAAACGTTTACGTTTTGTCGTAGACTGAAGTGCTTTGCTTTTGTTGCTATTCAGCGTTGATTGAGTGAGATCTAAAGATTTTCTGAGAGGTCTAAGTTAGGACGCGCTAAATAGAAATTGAAGAGAGTCAAACAAATAGGATGGACAAAGTTAGATTGTCCGTGAACAATCTACGAGTATAGCTTTGTAACAAGATTAGATGCGGACAGAAAACCTTTTGAGAACACTATGGAAAACACCGTAGGTAGCAAACACTTGACCCAAATACGATGGGCAGAGTAAATCTAAGTAAAAGATTTGTTTACAGGCAGCAGATTCATTTTATCTACTTTCCGGCCAAATACATTAAACACCACTTCTCAATACTTAAGAAGCACTTAACGCAGAGAAAACATTATGTGTAAGATGAAAGTACTAAGTGGATAGTCAAAGACTGTTAAGCATTATAATACATCAACCCCGGGCACGCAAATACGGACTGAAAATAGCACACTAGAGACACTAGACGAACAGCAATCAGTCGCAGGTTCTAAGAAAACATCACTATTTACAGCTTAGGTAGTTATAGATGCATACGTGAGACGTCTATTGTACGTAGTACCCATTATACTTTATGTGGAACCACAATGGCACCACTCGCTGTTATTAAACCTCGTTCAGCTTATAAACGGATATCACTACACATTGTACTATTAGCCTTTTTGTATCGCAATTTGTCGTTTAATTTCGTATGAGTCAGCTGGTTTTTCACAAAGGCCTTAACTGTTATGTTAAACAACGGGAAATGAGTTTAATCAAGACGTTATTGCATTTCCCACGAGTTCATTGTGTCAGTTTTCGTCAAGGTTTGACGGATGTTTCTTTGTTTTGTGTGTAGTTGATTGATGGTACATTTTCTTGTTCAATTTATTAATTGAAATCAATAAAGACATGTGTCTAGTTCTTAGTTGTTCTAGAAAATACGATTTAGCTCCAACAAGCAGAGTTCTATAATACAGGGCCTAGGCTTAGTTTAGACTCCAGATCTCCCACAAAATACCATTTTCTGCCTAACTACCTGTCAACCTATACATATATCTTACAACGATGTAATTTGTGGAGATGAATAAACGTTTTTTATTATTATTTAAGCAGTACATACTACCTATTATTCACACTAGGCCCGTGTGGATTAAACCTCGCTCGCTCTCACAGGAAGGGTACCTAAGTCCCAGCAGGAGAAAACATTGTAGTTTGATCCCGTGAGCAATGTCAAAAGTTGCAATTCATGGCTTATTGCAGGACGTATTGGATAAATGCCCGCTTGTTCTCACAGAGGTGAAAACATTGTAGTCTGAGCCTGTGAGCATTATAACAGCTGCCTTTCATGGCTTATTGCAAGACGTAGTGGATAATTGCTCACTTGTTCTCACAGGGAGGGCACTAGTTCCAGCGGTGAAAACATATGTAGTTTGATCCTATGAGCAAAGTCAAAAGTAAAGAAGTAAAGTTGCGTTTTTCCTCATATTGCAAGAAAATGAAGCTGTTATTTCACACATGATGAGTATTAGAGCATCAGCTTTATGGCAAAGTCGAGAAGACTATGATAAAATAAAACATCGCAATAAATATATCTATCTGCGAATATTTGCCAAGTGCATTAAAGGAATTTAGAACGGTCGTGGGTTGCTAAGAGCCCAAATATTTAGCGAATAGCACCCACTTCCCATTGGCGTGGTGTGGGCAGAGAGAAAACTATAACCTTTGAATACATTAGTAATTTTGTACTTCATAATGATATTCAAAGTGTTGCAACACTTGCAACAGTGTGTTAGAGGAAACAAACGAAATATCTGAGTGATTAGTCTCTTCATTATGTGAGGAGAGCTATTTGAGTATAGTTGAGTTTGAAAGTAACATCAATTCGATAAAGTAAGTTCATCAAGCCCTTTACACGTAGTTTTAATGAGTTGAAATGGCTGACAGCCACTGGGATATACGTCTATCGCAGTGGCGGTCTACGTGTTTGACAGCGGGTACTCAGAGTTCCGAGATGACGTTTTAGTGGTTAGTGTCTTCATTATGAGGAGAGCTATTTGAGTATTGTTTATTTGAAAGTAACATCATCTTGTTGTTTTTACTAGTTTTTTAACGATAGAAAAATAAACAATTCAGAAGGATCCTCCACTAAAATAAAATAGCCTAAATTAGGTCACTAAGATCCAATATAGACGTAAAATTATCGCGATAAGAGTAATTCTGATATTGAAATATCTGCCATATCTGTATTGTTTTGATGATATGCCTCGTCCGATAAATTTATTGATAGATATATTACTATAAAAAGTTGTGAACACTTAATGAAATTATGATTTGGCCAATCAGAAATTGGTACTTACGTAAATATCTGATTATACTAAAAAGCTTTATGATAAAATCCCCAAAGTAATTATTTTTTGCAATAAAATATAAACAATCAGCGTGAGCTGGGATTAAAAAAATATAAAACTCATAAAGTTCCGTGTCCATTGACATTTTCGCGCCAAAGCTATAAACAGGTTGTATGATTGAACCACATTCTCGTCAGTGCGAGGGTGGTTCATTTGCATCAATGCAATTTTGAATACAACCAATAGTGCCATAGGTATACAAAATTAGTACGAGTGCAATTATAGCAATACAGGTCGTGTCGCCTCGAAATAAGGACTGGGTCATTTAAATGTAACGGTTTTCAATTCACAGAACGCACTGTATGCATAATAAATTAATAAACCAAATAATATTTGCCGGTACCAAATTAAGGTGCGATCGAATCATCGAATGATACGAATTTTCGATGAGATTTCATGAGGTGATGAGGTTTCGTAGCTAAATGGCGAAAAATGGCGATTGCCTGTTTCGATTGACTTGGGGATTGTCTGTGGGGATTAAACACAGCCATTTTACTCGGAGGTTATTGGCACTATATAGAGAATAACTACACGATTCTGTGCACAGCGAAATATTGGTGAAGTTAAAAAAAGGCTTTCATTTTATTGCGGTTACAATCCCAGAAATAACACAGTTTTTCCTAGTTTTTCGAGAATCTATGAAACTCAAAGTTATTTTTGCGGCAGATAAAATCAATACTGTGCTTCCGTAAGTATTCGACTACGGAACCCTTCACAGTGAAGGATCGAAATACACTTGACTAGCTTTCGAATGCACGAATTTGTGGGATGCAAGCGGCGGAAAAAACAATAAACATGTCGGTTTTATCGTTCAAACAACACGCTGTATAACAATAGACGGATATACAGACAGCGTCGTACACACAAATGGGTATATTACCGAACATTCTTTACAATTTGGAGACAAGCTACTGAATATTTACAACATTACCTAAGGTGTTACGCCTACATAATAATACATTATTTTTTACACCTGCCCGCATCGTGTAGGTGCAGATAAGATTTATATATACACATTAACCCGACACGGCCACTTTCATACAAAAACTTATGTTTCAGTTAAATCGGTGCGGACAGATTGCAGACCGACTGTTGTGACCGGACACTGACATTTAGGTACTTCAGTGCCACATGATCTGTCAGAGTTAGGTTTGACCTATATAACCTTTACTGGAGTATCTGTCAGTCAGTGTCCGCTGTCTGCAGCCAGTCCGCCATTTGATCCGCAAACAGTTTGACTAATCCTTTATTTTACTGCGTTACAGCAAATAGGAACATTAAAATCTAGTTATATTAAGATGATGTTATAATCCTGTAATATTAACTTAAATTAGAAAAGCTCAGAAACCAGCTGGCGTCTGCAAATGTGGTCGGGAAAGCAATCTCTGGAACAGACGGCGACCACATCCTTACAAACAGAGCAGAGATAAGCAATAAAACTGAATGTATAGTCGACCACGTAATTGCGTTCCCAACTCTAAGGTTCCATATAACTTGCACGTCATAAAACTTCAAGAGCGCTAACAATCGAAGACAAAGTGACATTTTATCAGCGTTAACGATGACGGAAAAGTTAAATAGGTATTGGATTGATAGAAGTTACAGAAAAGCTTATATCAATCCTGTTGGAGAAACATGAAACAATTAAGTACCCCTTGTCTAGTGGCGGTACTTTCAAGTATTTTTTTGTGCAATCTGAGTGAATTCACAAGAGTTTTGTTGAATTTTATCAATTTTATATAAATATTAATATTCTGTCTAGTCTGATTTTGTATTTTAGGATAAGATTTTATAACATAAAAAAAAAGTTTAGTTTGATAATAATTACAAAGGTCTGACTTTAGATTGTGTTTTATTAGAGCTTAGTGTTGCATTCTACATATTTTTTTAAGTTTAGTTTTTTAAGTATTAGCCGTAAAGTCGATTTTCAATTTATCTGTTGTGTGTTTGCAATCCACTTTTGTATTGGGGTCATCCTGTAAATAAATAAAGTTAGAAGTTTCGTCGACGTCAATTAAATAAGACAGTTTGTCAAAGTGGTAAATAAATTACAACGCCGACTGTCTACACCTAACGGTAACTGTAATGTTTAGTATTTTCCTATATCTCGTTGCTACATAGAAAGGTAATGTCTGGTTGCGTCAGCTTGCCGAGACAATGATGTTCGCAATAGAAAGTAATCTTTGGTTTGATGTCAACAACCATTTCTACAATATCATTATAAAACAGCAATTTTCTGATGGACATTGATCTCTAACCAATTGTGCAATTATTTCTGCGAGTCATACTATTTAGTACAGACATGCTGTTATAGTTGATACTCTATGTGCAGCGAGCGTTTAAGGGCAAAATTCATAGATCGCATTTTAATTATGAAGGTTTTCCATACGAATCATCATCATATGCCCAGCGTTTTCTCAACTGTTTGGGGTCTGTTTGGGGCTTCCATTCTAACCAGATTCAGCCAATACCTTTACATGGAGCGACTGCCCATCTGTTCGCAACAACCCAGGTAGTATGGTGGTAGGCATGATGCGATACCCCTTGGTAAAACTCGTTGTCAGACTGGTGAGCACTTACTACAACGATTTGTTAAGCCTGTAACTACATTCAATGATTAACAAATGACAGCTGGGACGAATGGCTTAAGTGCTTTCCGAGGTGCGTAATGGGTGGTCATCCATCCACGGACCAACCTAAGCAAGCGCGGCTTAACCTGAAGATCGACCACAGGGGCTATTATAATTTGGCCACGAGCAAGTTTTCCATACGAATATGAATACATATAAATGCTATACGAATAATGTTTCTATTTTAACTTATGGGAAGCTTACTTTACTAAGCACAGCAAAGGCTATGTGCGGTCTATGAATCTTGATTCCTACCGGAAAGATCACAGAAGAGTCATTATTACAGATATCCATTTCAACATTTGTACGACGATAATTATGAAAATCCCATATTCACAAACAGTATGCCTTCAATCGACTATTTCAACTATCGCAGAATATTAGCATACCACATATACCATATTCGCATTTTTCCATTTTTAGTTGTTAGTGTAAATAATCGTAGGTACATAGTAAGTTGAACTAAGCCATTTAACTTGAGTAATTATTCTGACTTTGATTTTGACTTTTAACCGGCTTTTTATATTCCATAATCAGCTCACCTAGATAACCTGAAAGAATACAACTATAAATACGTCCCCATAATATTTTATTAAAGAATTGTCCTCCAACTCCAAACCAGTAAGGAGTTATACCTCCCATCATCTGCTCATCAACATGAGGTTATGACTCCCAGATGCGTATACTTGAATAGCTTTAGAAGAAATATATATAAAATGTAATACATGCCTATAAAATTTGAGGGTGTCCTCGATTTCCCTAGGATTCCATCATCAGATCCTAACAAGGTGACAATGGGACCACCTCGGGAGTACTTATACTTTTTCGAAAGAAAAAAAGAATTTTGAAGATCGGTCCATAGTTAATATTTTACTAAAAAATTATCCTCCAACTCCTAACTGTTAAGGAGTTATACCTTCCATCATCAGCTCATCAACATGAGGTTATGACTCCCAGATGCGTATACTTAAATAGCTTTAGAAAAAAATATGAAAAACGTAATACGTGCCTTTAAAATTTGAGGGTGTCCTCGATTTCCCTAGGATTCCATCATCAGATCCTAACAAGGTGACAATGGGACCACCTCGGGAGTATACTTTTTCGAAAGAAAAAAAGAATTTTGAAGATCGGTCCATAGTTAATATTTTACTAAAGAATTATCCTCCAACTCCTAACTGTTAAGGACTTATACCTTTCATCATCAGCTCATCAACATGAGGTTATGACTCCCAGATACGTATACTTGAATAGCTTTAGAAAAAAATATGAAAAACGTAATACGTGCCTATAAAATTTGAGGGTTTGCCCTCGATTTCCCTGGGATTCCATCATCAGATCCTGACATGGTGACAATGGGACCACCTCGAGAGTATACTAATTCGAATAAAAAAAGAATTTTGAAAATCGGTCAACAGTTGACTGAAATATCGCTGAACATACACACAAAAAAAAAATCAGACGACTTGATAACCTCCTCTCCTTTTGGAAGTCGGTTAAAACAAGAATTACCCAAAAACACAAATCTTTGCCAAATTCTAACCAAGAAAGGAACATATTAAGCTAGGGTGAATGCGCTAGTTATCATCCTACACCATCAACCGAAGCAAGTGGGTCAGTGAGGTGTTGGTAAAGGGCCAATAACCTGCCGTTAACATAATGCAATTGCGCTTTACGCTATTATCTCTACGGAAAAGCGTGAGCAACATGTAATCGTAAATTTCTGCGCTGAAATGTTAATCGCACATAGGTACTTGATTTCGTGTTGGGTGAGGCCATTAATGCACGTTAGTTGAAATCCTTTTAGTTTGTGCAAACTTGGTTTGTGCAAGCTATACGCTGTTTCACCTGCGTGGTCGGGAATTATGCCACGAGAACCTGTTATCGGGATTAAAATGTATGAAAAAAACAGGGAAACTTTTGCATTTCTAGTAGGTATTAGTATGGAAGTATGGATAAATGTTTTATAGGCAGACAAGAATATAGCTTTACCACAAACCAGATTGCAAAATTCCAGTTCAAGGCATCCGCGATATCCTTAATCCGATTCTGCTAACGATTTCATAACTGCCACTCCTTATAAAGCAAGCCCGTCATAACATCCAAAAACTGGAGCAATAATAGATAATTTAGCCATGTATGACGTAGACCAGTCGAACTTGTGATGTTAAATCGATACGACACATGTTCCAATTGACATTCACCTCCCACGTCTGAACATACTAATAAAATATTTAAAATAACTGACTGGACGCAAGTAGGTGTCGCGACCTTACTAGATCCCGTCATCGATCGTCAAGTAAATAAATAAACAGTTTACGATTGTCTTCGGATTGTGAGTAGCAATTACTACTTTTATATTCTTAGCCTTGATATGAACGTCACTTGCCCGAGATGTAGATCAGAAAATGTACCTACAAACCCCTCGAAACTTCTTCGCCTTCTACCGCACTGATAAGAATTCTTTGTTTTCCAAGATTCAAAGAACCGAATGGTCTTCTATGCGGCAGGCTTAAGGGCACGGGTGTTGTGGCGCACCTTTCGAGATGTCTAGCAGTAGATAGATAGACTGAGTTGATTGAAATGAGGAAAAATATACCAGCCAAAGATAGCATTCCGACTGCCAAGTCATAAGTCTGGAGTTCGAACCCAACACACGCACCTCTGATTTTTCTGATTCATGTGAGTATTGTATAATTATCAATTGCTTCGGTGAAGGAAAACATCGTGAAGAAACCAAACCAGCATGCCTGAGAGATATTTGTCGACGGCACGTAAAGTTTAGTCAGAGGCTCTTGGGCGGCATAAAAACTCTGACACCAGGTTAGGCACTAACCATACGAAAACGAAATAACAATGCCAAAGAAGCATTTTGAGAAGCGACTGAACTCAAGCCAGTAGCAAGATTTAGTTCGTCGGCAACTCAAAGCTCGTACTTCCGCGGGTTCTGGGTTAAAGATCACAATTGGTCATAATTAGAAGAGATTTGCCTGCATGACGTTAACGAGATAAACAACAACCAGTTTGACTGTTTGAGTCAAGTAGGTAACCATGGCTAGAACATAATGAATACGAAAATGTTTACAGATGTGTCAAATGAAGGCAGCATAGTTAACAGGGCGGTTTAATGTGAGTAAATTATTTGTCTATAGAATACTTACTGTGCCATTTTTCAAAGGGAAGCTGGTAGGAATCGAGTTTTATGGAACCTTCGCCACTGCTAGCCACATACAACAAACACTTACTCAAGTGAAATTCGGAGTGAAAACTTGGCAATGAAATATGACGCCGCTGTGGCTTTCCAAAGTAACAGCTGATTTTAATTCCATTTTGGCAAAGGGACAACGAAAACTGGACGGAATAAATAGGTATAACATTAAAAGCAAGTTACTTAATGGATGATTGATGTTGATCGGTTCATAGCAGGAATGTTTACCTACTATGCTGAACATAGAATATTATGTTGATTGATAGTCTAGTCGACCTAGGCGAGGAATGACGAGGTATGATGGCGATGTAGGGCCTAATAGGCTCATCAATGGATCGTCTCTCAGATATGCATTGGCGAGAGGTAATAATGATCGTGTGCTAGATTCTTAATTGCGTATTTTTTTCAGTAAATCGAAGCATTGGTATTAGCAGCTCTTTAAATGATAAGACGAAAGTTTTGAGTACATAAGATAATAGACGAAATTATTTTTTTGCAAAAAATGTTTTTTATTTTTCACTTTTTAGTGGTTCACATGTGCTTACCCCTTCACAGCGTACTGGCGTGATGTTATATTATGAACTGGTGTAAACAATAGACAGACATGAGACTTCAGCAATCCCAGTCCATTTGCTATGATTTATTGAGGAGTTCCGTTGCCTATCTCCGAAGTTCTTCATCAGATCTTCACCAAATTGAAATGGGACCACCCCGAGAAAGTACTCTTCCTTAAACTACCCAAATCGCTTCAAGCGTGCCTATAAAATTTGAAGAGTCCTCTCTATTTCTCCAAGATCCCATCATCAGATCCTGAATTGATGATGATGGGACCACCTGGAAAGTATATTCTTTCAAACTAAAAAAAATAATCCAAATCGGTCCAGCCATCTTCGAGTAATCGGGGAACATACATAAAAAAATATTTTAAAAAAAGGTTCCGACGAATTGAGAACCTCCTCCTTTTTGAAGTCGGTTAAAAAGAAACAATGGCAATGGAATGTACGAAGGATGAATGCTGTAATGAAGGCAGATCGAGATATATGGGGGAAAACAGTTGTGCCGACCCCAAGTTCAACGAGAAAAAGGCAGGATGATAATTATAGCAGATGTTGAAGATTAAACTTCATTTATTTATTTATTAATAAAGGTCTACCAACAGCTTCTGTGTACATCATATCCTAAGTAAAGGTTCCACAGTCTTGGCCGTACACAGTCGCCAATTACTGGTCAACCAGCATTCACAAAAACAAGTAATAACATAAAACGTATATAAAACTAAAAAGAGTTGTTCTAGAAATGAAATACAACTAGACTAAACAATTACACAATTAAACAAAAAATATTAGTACCAGAACAGTAAAAATGAGATTAAAACTGAGATCATTACCATCAATAAAAAAACTAAGTAAGAAGTAGTAAAATAAAAAAATAAAAAAACGAAGGAATCATTCGTTCATAATAGTCATGATTATCGGGAATCTAGTAAGTAGGTCTTCATTGAATGGAAATGAAAGCTTTCATTTCATGGAGTTTTCACAGTGTAAGGAAATGTAAATTCTTTGTATAACAAAACCATTAACATAATATTTCAATTGGTCGGAACCGGAAAAAGTCACCGGAACAACTAACCGGTGGGCTACAAATTGGGCGGTTGATTGCTGTCAGTATTTAAGTGTAACAGGTCTCTATAAGGGCTTGGAGTCATGATACTTCATCATGGTTGCTTTGTTATTTCAGTAAGCTCAACGCTGTTTAATTGAGAGCGAATACCATATATAAAGTTTTCAAAGAATATGTAGATCGCTAGATCTCGCGTTCTTCATTCCACCAAGTTCGGAGGTAAAATCGAATGCATATTTTGCCGCCTGCTTTCGCTGGATCAGTCCAAATCAAGCTGACCCGAGCATGTGTAGCACCCCTCACGCGTTGGGCAAAAGAAAAATAGATTTATAGACAGAGATATAAGATTCGTTAGCCTGAATGACCTGATCCAATCTTGGTCTCTAGTAAATACACTATCCTAGAACTAGATCCAAATGAAATAACCTGTATCAACATCAACAATGAGTCACTTCAGATAATTGTAACGTGTGTAATTAATATTTGCTCAGCCAAGCGTTACTTCTTTTATCTCAGTGAGTATTGCGGTCAAAGAATGCATCTACATAGTTATCTTAAGTAACAGATGTGTTATCGTGGACGATAAAAATCTGTTCAACTGTTGGTTTGGTAACAGCTGTATTTATTCCCATATAACGTTTAGAAGTAGTGTTAATTAAAGGCTGAAACTCTTCAAATTAATCTGATACCCTCGACTTTATTCTCCCGGGGGTAATAATTCAAAAATGTATACGATCTAGTACAGAACTCAACCTAATTAAAATAAAATAGTAGACCGTATAGTGTTACACTTAGGTAGTGAAGATACGTAGTCTAAGAATATATCCAGGATGAGGATGATCTAATCTAATCTGCAGATCGGTTCTACGCGAAGGAATTAACAAGCAATAGTACTGATCGCAAAAAATGCCTAGGAATGTTAGACTCTATCACTAACGGAAGCTTAGGTCCAGTTCATTGAAATAATTACCTCCGATACGTAGCATCAATACCAGCACACCATCTCGGTAAAAAATAAATTGATTTGGCAAAAACTTAGTGGATAAACCAGGCGGGCCGGTGATAGTGTACCGTAGTACGTCAGGGTGCCGTTATGTTCCTAGAGTTACTAGCATGTACTCGTACTATAAATTGGAATGATGCGTCGACACGATGGCCTATGTTGGGGTAAGTACTGGTGGTTTGATAGACGTCTTTTGTGGGAGCAGTGGGTGTTTCAAGTTTGCTAGTTTGTCCAAGCTTAGAGCACAATAATCAGTCTTTAAAATTGCCTCTGATATGAAACAGGCCTACGCTCTGAGTGAGGGAGTGGGCCCTAATCTATCACGTGGATTGATGTCTTCGAATATTTGTGCCTAGGACATGTCGGTTTACACACGATGTTTGCCTACGCTATTCCGAGAGCAGTGGTGATGAAACAAATCACACAAAGTGAAATGCCCTGGTTTTGAATTCTAATCCACAACCTACACGAAACCCTGCATTCTGTAAGAATTCCACCATCGTGCCAAGAAAAAAATCAGTCGAAAGAATGAGTTGTTCAACTCATTCAGATTTATAACACCTAATAAAGATCTAAATTCACACACATAAATATAAAAGCGAGAATCAGGTCAGACCACTAATAGGCGACTTGAAAAACAATAGATACTCGTACAAGATAAACACACAGTAACAGGCTGTGAGACAGTGAGACGGGAGAACCATTTAATGACTATAAACTGATTATCTCTGGCCGCCTGTCACACGGTTGCGTAACCCATCGCCCTAGGTGGGCCTGGGCATTCATAAAGTATTGTATAGATTAGCTCTTTGCATAATGCCTATGTCTAATGAGATTGCGATAGTCTTTGACAGTCTTGTAAACTGGTACTGTCTTACGTAGTCGGGTGTCAGCTATTTTGTTGTGCCTCAATTGTACACCAACAACTAGTACCCCAAAAAGCTTGCATATGCGAAGGAGATGGTGAAAGTATATTAGCGTCTAGTTTACTCATAATACAGGGCTGTTGTAAGTAGGTCCTTGTGTCGTTGTTGTTATTGTTAAGTAACTTCTCTATTTATTTTTTATTGCCTCATGACTTATGAGCCTGCGATGGAAAGCGGAAAATGAATAAGGTCTACGATGGAACAAGGATACGAAGAAAATGCCTGTTCACTCTTCTGTATATTGTTATACTTGCGCAACAGACACTAGAATATCTGACTGTAGCTTTTCGATTCGAACTAGGTCTATAATACCTTAACTTTTGTACGCAGTGCGTCACTGTGCGAAATCTTGTTTTTGATACATACCCGTTGCGTAATTTACGCAGTCTAATTTTGTCTCGATAGTGACTCTTCTCTTTTTTTTGGGAGTTACTGTGCGATTATGTTTATCTTTCTAGATGTATATTGTCTTAGTTCGTTTCATTGTTATTTTAACCGAATATTGTTTACAGTGGCAATGGTTCCATACAACTCCATTCCTATCGGATTCCCTTTGAAAAATGGCACAGTCAGTATTCTTTAAACAAATAATATAATCAAATTTAAGATGTGTACTCCGGCTTACCTCTTACAAAAATGGACCCTTCGCTACCGATTGTTTCTACTTTATTATTCGACTGTAGAGAACTTTTCTTGTTGTTTATTAGGACCCTCGAGTAGGGTTTCCTGTATTTTCGATTCCGACTAGTAATTTGAGCAGTAACCTAGGATTCTTTTCATGCCTTCTGTCATTCCTTTACTTGTTTTATCTGATTTTAGTAGACCACTGTATAATTTCGAAGGCAAGCCATCATTTTGTAACAATACTTTGAATTGACTTGGATAAGGTTGGACTGTACAGTTTAACCTTATTTAGATAACCTTGAAATAATCTAGAAATCTGAACAAACCATACATTTCACAACGTATGGCAATTACAAAGAAAAATAACATATTTATTTTTATGGTTCACTAAATATGCTACAATCATAAGTATTATTTGTATAGCATAATCATGTTAATTTAAATTCTCATTGTGTTAACACATTTATTGCGAAAACTACATGTATTTACCGTAGAAAACATTAAGATGATAGTCACTCATTAAATGAAGTTGTTTTTCCTCTGTTATTCAAACAAAATTAGTTTGTTTAAAGTGAATCTTATATCTCCAAAATCTCCATCAATGACAGATTTGGCAAATGGGATTGCGTTTTATTCAGATATGTAGGTACCCCGATTTGTATAGGACCATCATGTCAGAGGGCAGGGTTCCTAGGGGTAGTAAAATCGATGTGCTTTACCAAGAACCAGTATTCAACCCTCATGCCTACTGCCAACCCTCGCCCTTTCGAAAGTTTAATTGCTTGATACTAATGGCTCATAGTTTGGAATAAAATTCTGCTGCAAACCTCACCGAATGTTAACATTTGGTTGACGTCCCTGATTGATTTAAATTAGAAATGAATGCCCATCAGTATAAACGTTCTAAGTTCTGTTAAACTTTAATAATGTATCTCGGAAAAGTTGCCGAAAGTTCGCCGGAATTCTAAATATGAGGATATTTGAAGGTAGTCCAGGAGCGTTTTTCTTTTTTTATATTCCCCCGTGCATCTTTCAGATTTTTCCAAGGCACACTTTAAAAGAATCAACCAGTAACCAGTTATAAGACAAAGAACATTACATGCAATCAAAAGCGTAGGATGTTATAATCCGACTCACGACTCCTAGCCACGCTCCAGTGTGATAGACATCTCAAATCAAGCCGAGGATAGGTCGTGGCTTGTCCTCAAAGGCGATTGTCTCAGATTTGGCATGGCGCAGTTCAAGGAGCCGGCTAGTTTACTGCAGTTACCTCATAGCAGGATTAGGAGGTGACGGTGATTTTGACAATGAAGACGGTCTACATAGCCAACATTGTTTCAAAATGAATATCTGATATGTTAAACCTGTGTTTTTGTAGTTCCCTGAATAAACTCCAATGGGGACACACATTGGAATCCTTAAATCATAAACAACCCAATCATGTTTCATACTGGCAATTTTTTTGGTTTGAATTGAATTGGAAGACTGGATCGACTGGACTGGACTGGATTGGTTGGATTTTTTTTTTGGTTTGATTGGATTTTTTTGGTTTGGTTTTGATTGATTTTGGTGGGTGAAGGTTATGCGGGTCTGAGATTTGACATGGCACAGTTCATGGAGTCGGCTAGATTAATAACTTTTTCTTGTCGGTTACCTCATAGCAGGATTAGAGGGTGGCCATTTTGACAATGAGGACGGTCGAATAGGTAAACTAAATATGGTTGAGATTTTTTTTTTTTTTTCTACTTTTTGGTACTTGAATGTGAAAAGAAAACCAGTTAGCAGTAGTTTGTATAAAAAAATAGGTAGCGTAAATATCTACACTAGTGCAAAATTATCCCTCTTTGCCTTTGTTAAAAATCTTAGACTATTCGTGCTGCGATATTTGCTGGTATCTAGGCACGAATATTCCCAGGACCCTTAGTTTACAGTGCGAGTTTAGTACTGTCGATAATTAAGTGGATAGTCAAATTCAACTCTCCTTATGTGGCTTTAGTGGAAGAGATACCGCAATATTGTCAATGAAATAAATAATGTAAATGAATGAATGTTGCCATTATGGAATATGCATGTATTTTTTTTTCACTTAAATCATTAGTATGCAGTACTATCAACCCAAGAAAATAATTAAAAGTTAATTTCAAATACTGCTTGTCGCACAAAAAAAATATTAAACTCCTGCAATTTTCTACGACATGACAGTTGAAACGTCCATGACTATCGCGGCCATTCATGTCAGGACTTTGATGTCACGTACCTCTATCTGCCTTGTTTAAATCTAATTTTTTGCCCTTAGTAGATTAGTTTTACTAAAATGTAAGTGCTATAATTAAGCAAAAATTGCAATAACAATATTATAGTAAAATCTTCGTGAAACTTTGAAGTACTTTTCAATTGTGCTATAATTAAGCAAAAATTGCAATAACAATATTATAGTAAAATCTTCGTGAAACTTTGAAGTACTTTTCAATTAAAAGTGTTTCTTTGCCACATGGATTTTGACGTCACTACCGGAATCAATGCGTTTTGTGTTTGCGTTCCGTTTCACCAAAAACACGCTAAATAAAATATTAAATTGTAAAATAAGTGTTGTATTAGAGAATTAAACAAGTGTACCACAATGTTTTTATGGTCCAATACAAGGCATTTTAAAGAAATAAAAGATGTTTTGTATTTCTTGCATAAACCCTATTGCTAGACTATCTGTTGCCCCGACAAATATGACACCGTATGTGTGTGTGTAACTGTTTTTTAAGGGTTCCGTACCCGAAGGGTAACCAACGAGACCCTATTACGAAGCCTCCGCAGTTCGTCCATCCGTCTGTCTCACAGCGGGCTGTATCTCATGATCCGTAATAGGTAGACACTTGAAATTTTCACAGAATTTGTATTTCTGTTTCCGCTAAAAAAAAATAAAAAAAAAATTAAAGAGTCTGACTCGCATTTGGTAGGTTTGTTTGTTCGAACCGTGTATGGACTAAATACGGAGGATCAACACTTCGTCGCCTAACAATTAGTGTAACAATAACCTTTCACCTCTAACGTATTTAATGACTAGCGCGGTTTGATAAACCGCTGATTCACTTTATATTGTTCGAATTAATTCATCTAGAGCACTGCCAGCGGTTTTTTCAATGCATCCACTGAATTCAAAACATTTACCATCTACCGAAGGCGCGAATTATACAGAAACGGCGTAGGGTGGCTTTAATATTTAATTTATTTTTATTATTTGTTGTTATAGCGGCAACAGGAATACACATTCTGTGAAAATTTCAACCGTCTACCTATTACAGCTCATGAGATACAGCCCACTGACAGACATACGGACAGACTGCGGGGGCTTAAAAACAGGGTCCCCTTGGTTACCCTTCGGTTACAGAACCCTCAAAATTAGACGTTTCAAAGAACAACAAAGTAAATCTGACACTAATAAGCAACGCAGCAGGAGTCTTGTTGAACATAAAATTAATTGATAATTCTTGCCTATTTCAACAAAGCGATCACAAAAAGTATGACAGTAATCATGGGCAGCTCATCAATCATATAATCACATCTCTATAGATGAGATCCGGTAGAGTACAAAAAGTACCGACCTAAGGTCTGCTTGCAAATGCTTGTTTCCAATCGGTGTTATTTCCAGTAATAATGTCAACTTAAAGCTAGTGTTAATAAAGTTGATTTCAGAATGATCAGTACTATAATACTATTGAAGTTGTCATAAAATATTTGAAGTTGTAGTGCATAGTGTATTTCTACATCATAAACTGCCTTTTCTCTACTATTTTGGGATTGGCTTCCAGCCTCACCGGATGCAGCTGAATACTCAGTATGTATTTGTATTGCATTGCATGCTAATCTATACGTCTCGATTTTCAAAAATACATGTTTGTTTACAGGTTTAGAAACTAAACCGCGAACGCAGTTTACCCAAGTACCTCCTCTCCTTGTTCATTGATGTCGAGGACTCCTATGATTACAGTGCTCCGCCAATATTGCAGACATTGCGTACATAGATTTGTATTTGTTTTGATCTCATGTACAGCATTAATTCGTTTTTGATCGCTACTTGTGGGCACTTGACTTTTGCTTTCGTAAGTTCTTCTAATATTTGTGATGGCGGATTGTCGTACCTTTCTATTTGAGCAATATGACTCTTTATTGAATAAGCGACTGCGTTGAGCTTCGAAGAAAGCTTCATTTAGCTTTCTAATAACGAAGCTCTATTAATACACTACCTCACCTCTGTTAGTCACCTGAGTGATTCTTCCCAAAAATAAATACTTTCTCAAAATAATACTAGTCCAACGAACTTATCAGTCATCTCCCAGATTTAGTCAACTAGCGCTAGTAACAGAATTTGAGTCTTAATATCTGATTGTGAGCAAGGATGATGACGGCGATATTTTTAAAGCTAGCTGAGGCCGTGATGTCATGGACAGAGCTCCATGTCATGTAATAGCCGTAAACATTACACACACTTTAAATATATCACGAATTTAACTTCTCGCTGTGCATTTCTGAGAAGCATATTTATCAAAAGATTTGAGTTATGAGAGTATTTGATATGCCATCATATTTTGCTGTCATGTTGCCGTCATTCCTAATTTTCTAAGCCCAAAATGAAGCAACATGATTCACATAAACACAGGCCTATGATGGAAATGAATGAGTAGGGAATTGAACTTTTTTATGGTCGTTAGTGTAAGGTCATAAATCACATTGTGTCGACGTCAACGCAGCTCAGTTTCGTCTATATCTTTCTGCGTCACGCAATATTGGTATAAAAGAGGCCTGCGTGCAAGCCTTCTGCAATCGGTACAGTTTATGGAAAAATGCGTTGTAATTAAACAGGTACGTGAGGTGTATTTTGAATGCAACGATTTTTTTACGAGCGGCACCCTCTCTGCGACAACAGTCGTCTGTGAATTATGCAATTCCTTCCTTTTGTCGGCGTTTATAATAATGAGGCGCTTCCATTATTTGTATGACACCTTTTGTCATCAGATCATTTGTATTGCAGCCCGTAAGTCGTAAACGACCTCTGTCAAGATGAACTGAAGATACATATAAAATGTATTACGACGTGCTAAGACCATCATACGCCCGATTTAGACACCCGTGATGTGAGGAGTGATTTATATGAACATCTTATTTTTTATGAAAGGCCGTTATTTTTGTTTACGAAGTTATTACCGGTAGTTAATCATAAATTAAGATGTTTATTTCAATATTGATGCATCAAAGCGTTTAGATTTAGGTGCGTATTTTATTGAGGGTAGATTTTCTTCTCTAGATTTTTTATTTTTCTTGGATGATCTTGATGTGTAATGTGACCACATTACACATCAATCAGAATTCAGGCAAAACTTGACTTTTCTAAAAGTCTGCCGTGTGAGTCTACTGGTCATCCAACTGAGGTAGGAATTGTTTGTGACTGTAGGTGGTCAATCTTTGTAATCAACGGCCTAAGGAGTACCTATATAGGTTTACTAGCGACCCGCCCCGGCTTCGCACGGGTGCAATGTTATACATATAAACCTTCCTCTTGAATCACTCTATCTATTAAAAAAAACCGCATCAAAATCCGTTGCGTAGTTTCAAAGATTTAAGCATACAAAGGGACATAGGGACAGAGAAAGCGACTTTGTTTTATACTATGGCCAATAAATACAGAGGTGGCCAATAGAATGTTTCTTTGGTTTGTTTGGGTTACCATCAAGCAGCAATGTGCAACCAGGCTACATTTGAGTTTGGATCTGATACAAAGCATGCCTTCTTTTTGGTATTCACACAATAACGCCTGAGCACTCACGAGAATCTCTCGACCATGGCAGATGGGCCTGAGATACATGTATGAAGTAATACATTTATATGTAACTCAGGTAATGTAACACTTTCAAGTCAGTTATCGCAATTATTACAGCATAGCATCGTAGTCAGTGCGCAGGAAAAAGCGTATGTCAGTTTTTCATCAAGTCGTATATCCAAAAAATTGCCGATTTACCGTCGAGACAATTTTGTTTCGGTGCAGTTTTCCTTTCGACGATTGTTTCAGTCATTTTGAAAGGGTCGGGGGCGGGTATCTAACCCTACAAAGGTACAAAAGGGTGCACTTCACTCCGGCCGTCGTTCGGGGGTTTCGGTTCTTAGGGCTTTATTATTAATATTCATACGCGCCCCAGTGCCTACTTGACTTTGTAATCAGCAAGGGACTAGTGCTTGCTACTTGACTAAAGTTAGGGTCGCCTGGGTCTCAATTTACGAATATTTTAGCACCCTAACTTAATCTGCGCCCTAAGATTTGTTTACTTATGGCAATCAAAACGATTCGTGTTCGTTTCTATTGTCAAAATCTATGAATGTATGTTGCTATTTTCATCAAAGAATCATAATGCATCGGTGCGGCCGTGGCCGGCCCAGAAAGAGGTGGCGAGACGATCAGGACGCGTACCTCGAGGGCTGGTTCGAGCAGGCTCGGGAAAAGAGCACACGGAAGGAATTAGGGAGGCCTTTGCCCAGCAGTGGGACAGTACAGGCTATTGAAAAAAAAACTCACTACGGTCATCATGTTTTTTGGCCTTAATAAGGTAGCTGGTCCTCGCCCAGAACCCCAGTCCTCCACCGGTCCACCGGGTGTTGGTCAAGCAGTAGGCTACGATAGGCCGAGTTGAATATCAATAGTTAACAACAGATGTGACAGCTAGGTCAGGTTTCAGTATACCGGGCCATGTCTTTGAAACGACACAAAGCAAGGATATTACAGTCCATAGAGTTATATTGCCCCAAACACTAACTATTACGTAAGAAAGTGTCAAAACCACGCTATGTTTGACTAGACAATGTCTTGTAGGAGCAATGCTATTGTTTACGCATACAATGAAACAATATGTGTACTTACACACACATAAATACATATTAGTTAATACTTCACACTTCAGCTAGGTCTTTGGGTCAGATATTTGCATAAATTATTGTATTTTCAGTCACGTTTAGTTGTTGCAATGATGCGAACTAGTGTAGCGAGCAATTTTGAGAGCTATTCAGTTAGCAATATGTACGCGAGAATAATTACACAGAATTTTATGATGTGGAAATAAGTTGTGCATGAAACGTTGTTAAAATTCACGGTTGATTTAACTTTTCCGTGAACACAATGTCAATCAGATAAAATAATTCATTCAATCACTAGCGACCCGCTCCGGCTTCGCACGGGTGCAATATATAATTTACATAAACCTTCCTCTTGAATCACACTATCATATAGGCCGAATCTATTTACATTGCCATCGACACACTAAGAAAAATAATTGTCGAGTCCGAGGAATCGTGTAAAGATCTACCAAGTTGCTAGTTCTGTGGTTGACAGTTAGTGGTTGCAGTCTCCCAATACGCGTTACAGATTTACGTTAGTTGGGTCTGTTTCAGTCGGAAGCTATGAATGGACTGTGGTTTCCGTTGTTTATACATTAACCATTTAAAGATGTAGGTAGGTACGTAGCTCGGAATGCTTTGGAAAATTCCAACACAAGTGTCTACAGTATATACCCTTTGTCCATCCTGCCGAGTGATGCAGTGACTGAAGAATTAGCATCAGCGAGAGAGATAGATTCCCGGTCGGAAACAATAACTGTATGGCCTCCTACAGATTGTTTAGCCGTATTTGTGTCTTGAAACCCAGTTAGTACTTACCTACAAGAAGCAACAGCTATAGACAATAATCTTCTATCGAGATCATTATGGTGATGGATTGATAGCAATGTAGGTGTTATGTATTTGAATATCAACATACCTGACAGCCACTCGCACGCTGGACTCGTCAGCCATGGCTGCGCGGTGCACCTGCGCAAAGACAACTTAATTACAAGTTTGTTTTAAGTCTAAAACAATTTAAGTACTTCTGTTGTTAATATTGATATCGTTTGCTGATGTTCAATTAAAGATTGTTTTTCGTTTGCGCCCATTGCCACACTCTGACTGCCCATGATCAAAAAATGAACCCTAAGGGTTCCTTCAGGAGCCATTATTTCTCGTCTAATTTTCCGACGCTCAAAATTAGTCTAGAAAAGGGTCTTGAGTTTGAGTCTTTAATTTAGGACACTCACTTTGAAGAGCGTGGTTTATGGACTCAGTTACGTTTGTCTGGCCTCACTTTAAGTCAACAGCTAATTCTAGACTAGGCATCGTTTTCACAATGAAAAACAGAGATTGAAAAAAAAAATTTGGTTATTGAAATACATCAAAAAAAATTCAGCTCAGCTGGTTTTCCCTGCTCCAAATAAGTTACCAAGCTTCCACAGAAAAGTACCAATATTAATCAATTTAATCAATGGTAGGTAGGTAACTAATATCTTCCGCTCATATATTACCAAAATTTTATAATATTATTTAATTTAAATATGGTTGCTTATTATGATCCTGTCAACACAAGATTTTGAATGCATAAATTTAAATTAGTAACAGTTAATCTTTGTAGTTTGGTGGCCAGCAATCAATTAAGGCTTAAGCGTTTTAATAAATAATACTTAAGTCTTTTCAATACAATGTATTGAATGAAACTATTTAAATAATACAATGTTGTGTCAAATGAGGTTTTAGTAAACTCAATGGCCTAATGGAGGTAATAATAACAAAATTGATTGATTCTCAAACTAACAAAGGAATTGCAAGTTTGCTTGTTCATTATTCATTGAATTAACTTTTTGTTTGTTACAACAACCAACCAGAGAAGTTGTGTATTTTAAATTCATTTTTTAAATGGTCTGAGTATTTGATCTTCTAAAGTTTATAAGTTTAATTTCATTTAAATAAATATAAAGTGTCAGGCAAAAGATATTTTAAAAATATTATTTCACAACATTCAGTTTTAAATAAACATATTTCAATGAACTTTATTTCGTTTGTTTTTTATTTATTTTGATTAGGAACATTACATGTTTTATTTATTATTGTCTTGATATAACTATCTTATCTTTTACGTATTTAACACATTCTCTATGCTTTAATCTTGTAGTATTTTGGCTTACTATGGTATCTTGATAACTACAGGAAAATAATCTTTCAAAGAGAAGAACTAGAATGAATACTATTCATTAGTGCACATATCCTTTTTATTTACATACTTGTATCAGGATTTACATTGCTGCAGGATACATTTTCCATAGATAAACTATCTCAGCCCATATTGACTTGTAAACAAAGCTAATCTCATTAGAAAATCAATAAGGGCCATAAATTGTTCCATAGACTAGAGTTTAACAAGATTGTTCTTATTCAAATTAAGAATAAATAAATATTAAAAGAATGCACATGCAAGAAATAGAATCTACTTAGGACAAGAAAAAGGAACTTCACAACTGTGTAGGTAACATGGTATTGTTACATTATGACTTAGTCATATCTGTTAGTTTGTTTAATCTTACTAATCTCAAGAACCATTGAACCAGATTTGATAAAAAATGTGTTTCCTGCTTGTTTTAAAAATGATAATAAACAATGACTGTTCCCCTACATTGCAATGTAAACATGCGAACATTTGTGCATTTATTTACATAATAACAAACACAGTATTTACATAGCAGGCTGAATACATCTTGCCTGTGCTTGTGAGTAAACTAAACAGATTTTGTATTATGAACAATATAATCATAGAATATTTTGCGAAATATTTTAAGAATGTCTTTATTATTTTTATTGCAATAGAAACAATCAGATAACTAACCAACATACTATTAAGGGATGACTTTTAGTGAAGATAGAGTACCTTTATCAATTCCTAGATAACAAATCGGCCTACTCAATATTTATTCGAGTATTCAAACCCACCTAGACCCATTCATTGACTGACTATCTTACAGAGAAAGGTGATAAGAAAACATGCTATATCTGCAATAAACGCAATGTCATAAAAAGATTATACCAAGCAATACTTACTGCGGTTTATAAAATCCTTAATTCCCGTTGCACTAGATCACATTTCATAGAGCGTCGGCATCAAAACGACAAGCTAGACCGACAGCGACCGATATTTACGTCCATCTTTCACCATTGTGGATAGATTAAACCGATTTTATTGTTATGCTCACTTACTTCTTGTCTTTAGTAGCTATCGAGGGACGTTTTCATTATTTTCCAGCGCACTATACATACGCGTGGCTTGTAAATTAGTTATAAACAATCGTTTTTTAATTAAAACGGTAATTATGAAGCAGCGCCGTTTGCAACTCGCGAACGCTCACAAAAATACATTTGACAACTGATTCGAGCGCTTGACAAAACAAACGAATCGGAACGTATGGTAAAACGTCATTTTGACAGCAATGAAGTGTGTTGCCACAAGAGATTTCTTTTTCTTCTATACCTGAACCTTCGACCAGGAAAAAAGTTTGGTCACACAACCGGACGTCCGAACAGTTTTGTTCAAGATAGCAGCCGGTCATGTCCCTAAATCAGTTCCTGTATTTACAAACGCTTCGATTCAATTTCGATTTGGAAAGTCTATGTCTGTCTAGCTCGCTTTCGTTATGCCAAAATAAATAAATTCTGATTTGAAATCTAACTCTCTCGTTTGTGAATTATGAATATGTGAGCAGAATTGTTAAAGTTGGGAAAGGATCTTTTAGCGCGTGGCCAAAATCAATATATAGATTGCCTTTTTTATGACAGTTTTAAGAAACAATATACAAATGTTTACAAATCAATGTCATTCAAGTTGCAAAATATACTTGTATCACTTTAGGTACCTAAGCATTGTAATCAGTTAGAGAACCCAAAACCTAAACATCCAAATTTCAAATACCGATGATTAATTGTCTAGATTTTTAATAACAAGAACAACTTACTAAATCATACAACACTGAAATTTACATATAAACATATTTGAATCATTCTTATCTAAAATTAAGCTCAGTATTATGAAATTCAATATTATTCAATTCAATAAGGCACTTTTGAACGGTACAACAACGGTAGTTAAAAAAAAAGGTTTTAGGAAGGATAGGACTGAATTTTATCCCGGGGCATTTGTGAGTGTCGTGCTAACTTCTAATATGGTAGATTATTTAAAACTTGGCAGCATGCTTCTGAACGCTACTAGCGCCACTTCAATCTAGTAAAATCGTGTTACAAATGAGAACGAACTCAAGCAGTGGCTTTGTACTTGGTTCTTACTATAAATAACAGATGGCGGTTTATGAAAACACTAAAATATGCTCTTATGCCACAGATGGCAGCACAGTTTTCTATGGTCACACAAAGGACTGTATTACTGAACTTCGAACACTGTGCGGTGTGCACTGCCTGTATTGCAGAAATGTGATCACAGAAGTGTTATTGACGAAACATCGAGGTTGGATATGGCTATTAGAGACCAATTGAAGCCTCAAGAAGGATAATAGATTAGCTACACTCACTCACTTACAACACACATAGCTACTACTCTTCTTCAGGGATTGTTTTAAATGAACCCCAATGAAATGAAGAAATTTTGTGGGTTTTTGAAGTTTACTTGAGACAGTCTTAAAACAAAGCGAAAGAAATGGCAAGTTAACTGCTTGTACTGTATAACAAATTGTAATTTACAGAAACCGGTTTCTTTATTTTTGCTAATATTTTTTTAATGACACAATTATTAGTAAAACAGCACTTTAAGTCATGTTTTGTGCCTCTGATAGACAAAGAGACATGCAATTCAAATTATTGTGAGGCAGCTAAGAGGTTGTTGAGGGTACTGTCCGACTGCCGACGAGTGAGGAAGCGACTGTAAAGTCTATCGACTATTTTGTCGCTCAATAAAACTACTATAGATACTTTTACTATCTAGATCAGTAAAAGACCTGTGGCGTTTCCGAACGCAACCGGACTGTCAGAACGGTCGAGGAGAGAGAGCGGGAAAAAGTTTGGTTTTTGGGTGACAAGAGAAGGGAGAATCTGGTACTTCCTCCTTCATGCTACGATCCTCCACCGGTTCTTACAAACTCGATTTATCGTCAGGATCTACTCTGCTGATTGGCACAATACTATAAATTTTATCCCTGATTCTAGACTGTACCCTGTGATTGTACTCTTTATGTTGCCCAGCTTTGCGGACTATTAAATAAAAAGAATTCAAATCTAAATTGGTGACCCCGACGTGATATGAACACGCAAAGTGAGGAAGATACGAGCGAACGAAATACTTCCCTTCGGCTGATCATACTGTCGTCGAGCAAAGCCTTTAGCCGGTTTGCTTCCACAAAAACAAAGATTGCATTCATCTTTCAACGGAAGTTCTACTCACCAACACATCGCGACTAGTTACATACAACACTTCTTCAAGTGAAACTCATCACAGTTGCTGGGAACAACTACACCTTGTTTTGGGAGACGGACACAAGCAGTACCTACAGACACCAAACGCAGTGTCTACCTTCAACGTGCGTGCCTGCATCGGTAGTAGCAGACAGTGTTCATTCAACACAATTCTCCAACAGCAACAACGGTCAGTGCGTTCCTTATCATTTTGTTGAGAACTTTATTCTTAGTTAAGTACTACTACAGTGCTCTTACAGTTACTACTCAGTTCTCCAACAGCAGTCAGTGTGTTCTATACAATTTTGTTAAGAACTCTTTTTAAACATCAAACTAGGAACTTGGCTATTGCAGGAAATTTTGTGGCAATATACAATATAATATGTATGCATAGTGTTTACAGTGTTCTTCAGTTACCTAGAGCACACAGTTTTGTTTAACCCTGTGTTATCCTATTTATGTTAATTGAGCAGGTAGCTATCTACTTTGTCAAAGCGTGTTAGGTTAAACCACCCATACCTACAAAGGATTGTAAAATATTACTATCTCAGTTAGAACGGTATTGTGACACAGTATTGTTTGGTGAACCCCATAAGTTGGTCTTATTGGTACAACTCTATTTTAACCATTGTGAAGTTACATCAACATAATACAATATTATTTGTTCATGTTATATTAGGCCTTTGTTAGAGCGACCATAATTTTTATTTTTCTTAGCTGTGCAATTGGTGTCAGTACACCAAAATAATAGAATATTATTGTTTTTTCTGCCACAGCCCGCTCTAGGGTGACCATCATTTTTGTTGTTTGTGCTCACTGAATTTATTTCATAGACCAATTTTTTTTTTTTGTTTGATACATTCCTAGTTATAAGATTTTTATGTGTTACATATATTATATAGAATATTCATCTAATTATCAAGTATGGAGGAGTTGAAGGACCAGCTTCGGTCCTTGAAGGAGCAAAATGCTGCCCTTCAAGAACAACTTGCGTCTAATACATTAACTACAAAACAAGCCAGCTCAATCCCAACCAACTCTACTCCTGAACATAGTGTTGCTAAAGTATCAGTTAAATTACCTCCTTTCTGGGCCGACCGACCAGCAGTGTGGTTTGCTCAAATAGAAGCACAATTTGAGATTTCAGGCATATCGGCAGACTCAACCAAATACAATTATGTTATATCACAGTTAGACACTAAACATGCGGCGGAAATTGAAGACATAATTACTCAACCTCCAAAAACAGAGAAATATGATTTGGTTAAGACGGAGCTTATACGTCGATTGTCCTCAACAGAAGAGCAGCGTATTCGGAAACTTCTATCAGATGAAGAGATTGGTGACCGAAAACCATCTCAATTCCTCCGCCATCTCCGCTCTCTGGCCGGAACAATCATGCAAGATCAGAGTATCCTGAGACAATTGTGGTTGCGTCGCTTACCGTGCCACATCCAAGCAATCATTACGGCACAAGCGGATCTGCCATTGGATAAACTCGCTGATCTAGCCGACAAAATTCTTGAAGTTACTCCAGTGCCAATAACTCCAGCTGTCTATGCTGCTTCCGCCCCCATACAAACTTCAGCTGAATTGCACAGCCTCACTACCTGCTTGGAAGAACTAACGAGGCAAGTCGCAGCCTTGACAGGAAGAGGCAGGAACTTCAATAGATCAAACAGCTCCAATAGATCCAGATCACGTGACTCTCGCGGGCGAAATGAACCTCAGTTGTGTTGGTATCATAGAGTCTACAAGGACAAAGCAAAAAAATGTAACGATCCATGCAGCTGGGATAGACATGCGGAAAACTCCCAAGGCGGTCAGTAGCAGCGGCGACAGCTGACTGCCCTCTATCTAGTCGCAGATTGTTTATAACAGACGCCCATTCTAAATGCAAATTTCTCATAGACACGGGGTCGGACGTCTGTTGCTACCCTCGCCGCCTTATTCAAAGCAGACTTAGACCAGATAGCTACAGTCTTAACGCGGCCAATAACAGCGTTATCAAAACTTATGGTGGGACAACACTGTCGCTCAACCTAGGTTTACGCCGGGATTTCACCTGGCGTTTCATTATTGCTGACGTTGAAACTGCTATTATCGGCTCAGATTTTCTCGCCCATTATCATCTCCTTCCTGACTGTAAAAATAAAAGATTGATTGACGGAAAAACCGGCCTCTCGGTCCATGTCACGATTGCATCCATTGATCAGGCCAGTGTCAAAGCAGTAGGGATCACAAGTAGCTCACCCTTCGACAACATCCTTAAAGACTTTCCCAGCATCACGCGACCGCCTGGGCTTCCTAGAACTGTGAAACACCGTACCGTGCATCACATAAAAACGACTGATGGACCACCGGTATCTTGACGTCCTCGCCGTCTTGGACCGGAAAAACTAAAAATAGCAAGGAAGGAGTTCCATGATATGGTGCAGTGTGGAACAGCAAGACCTTCGAAAAGCCCGTGGTCATCTCCTTTGCACTTGGCCCAAAAGCGGGACAACACCTGGCGTCCATGCGGGGACTATCGCGCCCTAAATGACCGGACTGTTCCTGACCAATATCCAGTACGTCATATAGGGGATTTCAACCACAACCTCGCGGGATCTACTGTTTTTAGCACACTAGATTTAGTTAAAGCGTACCAACAAATCCCAGTCCACGAAGATGATGTGTGCAAAACCGCCATCATAACACCATTTGGCTTGTTTGAATTCCCCTACATGACCTTCGGGTTAAGGAACGCAGGTCAAACGTTCCAACGATTTATTGATGAAGTCGTTCAGGGACTGGATTTCTGTTTCGCTTACATAGATGACATTTTGATCTACTCACAAAATACCACAGACCACGCTCAGCACTTACAGATAATATTTCAACGGTTACAAGACTACGGGGTGGTAGTAAATCCCTCAAAGTGCAACTTGGGAAAACGAGAAGTGACATTCTTGGGTTATACTATAAACGCAGAAGGTACACATCCTCCCACGGAACGAGTCAACGCTCTCCGGGAGTATACCCTGCCAAAAACGGTTAGCGGTCTCCGCCGTTTTCTCGGAATGATAAACTATTACCGTCGTTTTTTGCCCCATACAGCAGAACTTCAAGCACCTTTGATCGACGCAATAACAGCAATAAAAGGTAAAGGAGCTGTACCAGTTCCGTGGACCCAAGACCTGGAGCAAAGATTCTATACTTTAAGGGATAGCCTCGCAAACGCTACGTTACTAGCACATCCCATATGCAGTGTACCTTTGGGACTTTTCACAGACGCATCTAGCGTTCAAATAGGTGCGTGCCTGCAACAACGCGTCAAGGATGAATGGCAACCCATCGCCTTCTTTAGTAAAAAACTGGACACCCAACAAGTCCTATGGCCGGCGTATCATCGCGAACTACTAGCGGTTTACGAAAGTGTTCAACATTTCCGACACATCCTGGAGGGTCAACGTACTACAGTTTACACTGACCACAAACCTTTAGTTTTTGCTTTCAAACAGCGCCGCGAAAAGCTTGCTCCGATTCAACTCAATCAGTTGTCATTCATATCACAATATACAACGGATATCGTGCACATCAAAGGAGAACATAACGTGGTCGCAGATACCATGTCTCGCATAGAAGCCATTACATTTGAGTCCGACTACGCTGCCTTATCACAGTCCCAAAAACAAGATGAGGAGCTCTGCAGGCTGCTTAAGAACTCGTCGAAACAAAACAATTTTCAGAGATCATCACTGCAACTCAAAGAGGTTGTCGTCCCGGGTACTGACACAACTCTCATCTGCGATACGTCAACCGGAAGGCCGCGCCCTTTTATAACGACACCATACCGACGGTCGACCTTTAACCATCTCCATAATCTTAGTCATCCCGGGGTGAGAGCCACTATTCAACTTATAACGGAACGTTTCGTCTGGCCGGGAATTAAAAAGGACTGCCGATCGTGGGCACAAACATGTATACCTTGTCAACGCAGTAAAGTGACAAGGCATACCAATACCCCAGTAGGACACTTTCATAACCCATCTGGTCGACTAAAGCACGTCCATATCGACATCATCGGCCCACTGCCAATAAGTAAGGGTTTCCAATATTGTTTAACAGCTGTTGATAGATGGACTCGGTGGCCTGAAGTTTGGCCAATGGCTGGGATAACTGCAGAAGAAACGGCTGAAACTTTCACTAATGGTTGGATTTCCCGCTTTGGGGTTCCTGAAGTCATAACAACCGACCAGGGCCGTCAATTTGAATCGGATCTTTTTCGAAGACTCCTCCAGCACTGTGCCACAACCAGAATCAGAACCACTAGCTACCACCCGTGCGCAAACGGCATGGTGGAAAGACTCCACCGCCAACTCAAGGCTGCCCTCCTGTGTCACAATGACACGTGGGCCAGAGCATTGCCACTGGTGCTGCTAGGTATTCGGACCGCTCTCAAAGAAGACCTGAAAACTTCTTCAGCAGAATTACTATATGGAGAACCTCTACGCCTGCCTGGAGAACTAATAGCCGCCTCGTCTTCAACTGAACGTTCGGAGGATATTTCAGACTTTGTAGTTCAACTACGTAAAAAATTAGCCAAGTTACGACCGACCGCAGCTTCACACCATGCGCAGCAACAACCGTTCATATTTCGAGACTTACCTACAGCGTCCCACGTTTTTCTCCGGGACGACACAGTGCGTAGGCCTTTACAACAACCATATACTGGTCCTTACGAAATCATCAATCGAAAGGAGAAAACCATGACAATTAACATCAGGGGAAAAAGCGTTGAAGTCAGCCTTGATCGCGTAAAACCGGCGCACATTGAACAGTTTGATACACCTCCAGAAACAACTGGAACAACTTCCGTTCCGGTCGCTCCGGCAGAAAGCTCTCCAGATGCCTTATTAGTATTACCAACAACAAAATCGACAGACCCGAAAGTGCCCCCTGAGTACACCACACGATCTGGTCGAAAAGTCCATTTTTCAAAACCTTTTGATCTCTAATTTGTATTCGTTAATCTTAATCTTGTATGTGCAATTATCTTTTTTTTTTTTTTTTTTTTTGTGGATCTCTCGACTGTGTAGGGGGGTGATGTGGCGTTTCCGAACGCAACCGGACTGTCAGAACGGTCGAGGAGAGAGAGCGGGAAAAAGTTTGGTTTTTGGGTGACAAGAGAAGGGAGAATCTGGTACTTCCTCCTTCATGCTACGATCCTCCACCGGTTCTTACAAACTCGATTTATCGTCAGGATCTACTCTGCTGATTGGCACAATACTATAAATTTTATCCCTGATTCTAGACTGTACCCTGTGATTGTACTCTTTATGTTGCCCAGCTTTGCGGACTATTAAATAAAAAGAATTCAAATCTAAAGACCTATGTCCCGCTGTGGGAAAAGCTTCCCCCTTATCTTTCCAAATTTTACTCTTTTCAAGCGTCAGCCATCACAGTGCGCGTCCAGGTCATCTCGCCTCCTGGCCAGGATCGGCGTCGACGTGCTTCCTCAGGACCCCATTGCGTAGAGTTTTTCGACCGCGACAAGAGCTACAAATAAACAACTCGTTCCGCGATGATTGCTTAGTGGGCAGAACACTCGCTGGGAGACTCGTTTGGTGCAGTCGCCAGCAAATGAAGTTACCACTATTGTCAAATTTCTCCAAATGATTTAAAACCATAAAATTTTGATGGTTGGTTATGTTCAAAATCGAATGAGAAAATTTGACAATTTGACGTAACTTGACTTGCTGGCGACTATTTATAACAGCAAGTGACTGTGCGGGAAATCGGGAGTAATCGTCCGTCGCACTCGCTCATATCCTCAAGTCTACACACTCGCTGCTCGCCAACTCCTTTCTAGTTGCTAACGTTCGACTCGCTGTTTGCTAATCGTCACCAGTGTGACTGGTGCCCAAGGCCCAGGTGGACGGTATCAGTGACTCATTGATTTGAGTATAGCCCGCGGCGTCTTCTAATGACAGTTCTCTGTTTGTACTATCTGTATACTTACTTAGGGCTGTATGAAGACGGTACGGGAAGCGTTTTAATTTGTGTAATTGGATGTCGAAGTCGGTATGTTAACCTAGCACTTAAAAAAACAGTAATAGTGGACGTCACGATAGTCACGTATATTATGTCTATCTCCACTAAGTAGATTTTAGCGAACTTCATACCTAAATACTACTTCTAGGTAGGTACTTTTGGTAACTCTCTATAATTTATCTATTTAATTATACCCGGAGTCCGTAGTACTCTCCGATAAAATAAATATTTGTGTGTGCTTGACAACCAATGTAGCATTAGATAGGTACCTAATTATTTTTGATATCAAGTTTTTCAGAAAAGCCAATCTAGCTATGTAAGTAGGCAGGCAAGCTCCTACTTCACATTTTTCTTTTCCTTTGGTACCTAATTCCAGCATATACGTGCCTACCATAAACTGATCTGTTTTATCTACTGTCAGCTGTTTTACCGTAGTAATTGTCTACAAGAGAACTCGTATCGTAGACAACAGACAGATATCGCTTGCGCCTTTGCTAATAACATCACCTCAACAAAAGGGACTTTTCAAAAAAGGGAATCTTCTTCTTTTTCAACCTTTGGCCACCCTATTCTAAGTGTACATAAGTCTCTTCCAAATCTCCCCACTTTTGGCGGTTTTATATCATGGTTATCCAGTTTCTTTAGGCCACTTTAATGAGATCGTCTGTACACCTGGTCGGTTCTTCCCACAATCCTCCGTCCCACCCGTGGTCTCCACTCCAGCATTTTCTTCCCCCATCTTCCATCCAGTCTATCGCTTTTGCTGTCCGTACCTAAGTCTCGTTCACGTTCTTTGTCTCCGTATTTTGGTATTTTTCATCCGGTCGGAGATGCCCAATATGGATCGTTCCATTGCTCTCTTGAGTGACTGGCATGCGGTGGATAGTCTTTCTATAATTGCCCCTAAATTCCACTTCTGAAAGACAAAATTCCACCAAAACACTCCAAGAACCTTCAATAAAGTCCCAAGATCGCGGGTAAGCCATTAGATTGTCATCACTAAGTAGGTACGATTTCATTACAGTAATCGAGAGCGCTCGTTCAAGTTAACGCAACGTGGGGAAATATTAATTTTGTACGACAAACACGGTCGCTTGCTCTTCTACAGAAAATAAACACTTCTGGTAAATGAGGTGTCGTCGTGGCGGAAGTGCACGTAGGTTAGTTAATAAATGGAACTTCCTATGTAGGTACCTATATGGTGTTTTTTTTTTTTAAATTACGGTTACATTGTGGAAATGCGGTGTCCGCTTGTTCAGCTTCTAGTAGAGGACGCTTTTCAGCTGATCCGATTAAAATAGGTATATCGACGATAATTCCAACTTAGCTGTATTTTTTTTAGAACCAGAGAGTTTGACCAATGAAGTTAGGCCAATAGAGGATAGTAGTTAATTGTACCATAGAGGTTCTTCTTTTATGTTCTTATGAATAAGTATAATAATAATAATAATAATAATGTTTGTGTATGATCGAATCTATGACTAGTTGCTCCTTACAACCCATGTGTCCTCGTCTGCATCCCTTTTGTTCCTCTGCTATTATGTTGTAATGTTCTATGTGTTTATTAATTTTTGTAGTGATTGCTGACGTTAAGATCTTGTATATTGTGGGTAGGCACGTAATCGGTCTGTATTGGGAAGGCTCTGGTGAGTATTGGGTTTTTGGCAACATGTAAGTTATTCCTGTAGCAATAAATTCCGGAATGTTTTGTTTTCCTAAAATGATTTCTGTTAGATTTTTAGCTAAAATTTTGTGCAATGATTCTAATTTTTTATACCAGTAATTATGTATCTTATCAATACCAGGGGATTTCCAATTGTGTAGTCTCGCTGTAACACTAGTTATGTCAGACTCTGATAACTCAATGAATTCCATTTGTTCAAGTGAGCTCCATTTCGTTTCTTCGTCTTGAATCCATTCAGATGTTTCCTTATGACGTACTTGTTCTTCCCATATGCCAGCCCAGAAGGTTTCTAATTGTTCCGTTGTTGGTAGTTCTATGTTGTGGTCGGTTGTCGGTGTGTCGATGTTAGTTGGTGGTTTCTGTAATTTTCTGTAAAAGTTTTTTTCGTTTGTAGCAAATAAACAGTTATCATTTTTTCGTTCTTGTGTTTTTTTATATCTTCTCAACCTGTGAACTTTTAGGGCTAATTTCTGTTTTAATGTATCTAAGAATTCTTCCGGTTTTCTATTGTGGTTCTCGTGTCTTGTATGGACAGCCATGTTTTTGAAAATTATTTCTACTCTTTTGACTACTTTGTTTGATCTATTGTTGTTTATATATTGGGTTAGTCTACCACAGTCTGCTCTAAGCTTTTCTATATCTTTTTCAAGCCTCTGCTGCCATGCAGGTTTGTTAACATTTGATTGTCTAGTATTGCCTGTATATTCTGTGATTTTAAAATTTAGTTCTTCGGAAATAACTAATGCTGTGCAATATATCAGAGTATGTAAGTCTATGAGTTGAGTTTCTTCGCTAATATACAGAGTGAGAATATTTTGATTAAATATATTAACGAGCTGAGCAAGTTTTGGTGAGTACCTGAGTTTGGGTAGTTTTGGTCGAGCTGCTGGGTCCATCCCGGAGTATTGAGTGAGAGCTGTTTTAAATTTATCGTGTATTTCTCGGATACGCGTATCTGTGGAGGGGTTTTGATTTATATTTGCTAGAACCTCAATGTCATTTTCTAACATTATCGTCACATTTTCTGTTTGTGTGGATGTATGCGTGATTTGTGAATATGCTTGTGATGATAGATGATAGTATGGTTGAGATTGTGTGTAAGGTTCTGATTGAGCGTACGATTGTGGTTGTTCTTGTTGAGTGTTTTCGATTCTGTTTTCTGTTCCTGCGATATTGTTAGTGTCTTCATCATTTACCGATTCTAGGTGTAATTGTGTGCGCACTTCTGCTTTCAACCTATCTATTTCTTCTAGTGACAACAATTTATTCCTAACGATAGTTCTCCTTTGATCTGAAATCCTTTGTTCAGAAACGGTAATCTCTGGATATCGACGTGTAAATAGTTCATGCAGTTGTTGTCTGTAGGTGGTCATATCTGTCTCTAATTTAGTGATGTGTAGGTAAGTTCGCATGATAAATGTGTTTACTTCTTTGCTCCATTTCATGCGAACTCTTGCTTTTCCAGCCTTGGTGGACGCGGGCAAAAAGGTAGATACCCCCCGCGCAGCATTCAAGGTCGGAGTGGGTGAACCAGTATTTAAAATAATAATGGGGGGTGATGAAAGTGTCGGTGACGATGGTATTAATGGTGATGATCGCCTAGAAGGTGTGTATGAGACTGCGCTTGGACTATACGGTTCTACAGGGGTGTCTGTCCTGTCCGTCAGTCTGTCCCCATCGTCAATGATTTCGGCTGTAGTATCTTTGTCGGTGGGAGCCCGCCTGTTCAACTCCTCACCGCTGACGGTTCGCATGCTGAGACACCCAGCGTCAGCTCCAGGTGCGCCCCGGCGATCGCCCCCGGGCAGCGGTCCTATACGTTTTCTCTTTGAACGAGTCTCCATTTTTAGTGGGTTTTCCAGAGCCACGTTAGCCACGCCAGTAATTTCTCATTCGTGTGTCCGCCCCCCCACGAAAAATAGAAATTTACACTGCACCTATATAGATTATAAAAAAGCTTTTGATAGCATCCCACACTCCTGGCTTATACAAATATTACACATTTATAAAATAAACCCAAAAATCATAGAGTTCTTGCAAAATATTATGTCCCGATGGAAAACTACGCTTCAATTAAATTATCGCGATAACTCTGTCACAACTCGCCAGATTGCTATAAAAAAAGGTATTTATCAGGGAGACTCCCTGAGTCCTTTATGGTTCTGCCTCGCTCTAAACCCACTATCTCACCTACTACAGCGTTGTCAGGCTGGATATTGCCTTAAACAAATAACAGAAGAAACCATTATCTCTCATCTTATTTATATGGACGACATTAAATTATACGCAAAAACAGAAAAAGAGATGAAAAAACTAATAGATATCACGACAGAATTTAGTAGAGACATAAATATGCAGTTTGGACTAGACAAATGTAAAACAGTACATATAATAAGAGGCAAAATTAAACCTGGTGACTATGCAATTAACACTACTGACACAATTACAGCTATGGAACCCACCGATTTATATAAATATTTAGGATACAAGCAGCTCAAAGGGTTAGATCACACAACAATTAAACAAACATTGAATACAGAATACAAGAGAAGAGTGATCGCAGTTTGTAAAACTCAACTCTCCGGAAAACATTTTATAAAGGCATTGAACACATACGCGATCCCCATACTAACGTACTCCTTTGGAGTGATCAAATGGTCAAAAACTGACATCCAGCAAATCGAGAGGACAACACGCACCACACTTACTAAATACAATAACCTACACCCTAAGTCTGCAATAGAAAGGCTAACTATCAAACGGCAAAACGGAGGGAGAGGCCTAATTGATATCCATAATCTTTGGCAGAAACAAATAACTAGGTTAAAAACATTCTTTTACAGTAAATCTCACACAAGTAACTTACATAAAGCTATAGTAATGAACGACACGAGTTACACACCACTTAACCTAAACGAACAGACAGATACACAAAACACCAACAATGAAGACCCACACAAGCAAAAGTTAGAAGATTGGAAGAAGAAAGTGTTGCACGGACGGCATCCCCATGATCTTGAACAACCTCATATAGACACACTAGCATCAAACAAATGGCTTAAAATAGGTTCTTTATTTCCAGAAACCGAGGGCTTTATTATTGCGATACAAGATCAGATAATAAATACTAAAAATTACAGGAAATTCATCATAAAAGACCCCACGATAACTAACGATAAATGCCGCAAATGTCACAGCCAACCAGAGACCATCCAACACATCACAGGAGCTTGCACAACACTCACACAAACAGATTATACTCACAGACACAATCAGGTAGCAAATATCATCCATCAAAACCTAGCACTCAAACATAAACTAATTCAAGACTCAAAAACTCCTTACTATAAATATATACCACAACCAGTTCTAGAAAATACTACTCACAAACTCTTTTACGATCGCGGCATATTAACCGACAGGACCATTCACTACAATAGACCAGATATAACCCTTCAAGATAAAGTAAATAAAATCACATACCTCATAGATATAGCAGTCCCTAACACACATAATTTACAAAAAACAATAGGTGAGAAAATTAGTAAATATGCAGAATTGAAAGAGGAGGTGACCAGAATCTGGAGGCAAGAAAAGGTGTACGTAGTACCCATAGTACTCTCCACCACAGGTGTTATACCCAACCACCTCCACCATAGCCTCAAATTAATAGACCTCAAAGACTCAATTTATATTACACTCCAAAAAGCCGCGATTTTAAATACCTGTAGAATAGTAAGGAAGTTCATGCAGATCGACGAAAATGACATATTTCACCACTCACACACACACACGCTACGTTGACTTGGTTAAGGCCCGTTAACGTATCTTAAACTAGCCAAAGAGCTAAGAAACAGAAAATGTTTTCCAAAATAATAATAATTTATTTGCAATAAGTATTGGTACATTTTGGTCTTAAAGTCAGTTGAGGTTCCTAATACATAGTCAGATTTAGATGACATGCAAAATTTCACAATATGAATGGCATAGATAATTATTTTTGAGGTAAACACTAGATAATGCTTTTCAAATTTTGAACAGAAAAGAGTAACTAGACGGCCAGCCATGTGCTGATCGATACTAAATAATAATCGTAAAATTATCTATCTAAGTATTTTTATTAGAAACAAGGCGATCCCTGGGAGACTTCTCAAGTCCTCTACAATACTTACCTACTACATTCTAGACTATCGTTAGGTACCCCTTATATTGGCTAGACAACACTGTCTCGTTGGTCTAGAAAAGGTTCTAGGTTCGATTCCAAGGTCTGGCCAAGTGATATTAGGTTTTTACCATCAGGAATTTTTCAGCAGTTCAGACTTCGTGCTGGATTTTTGTCCAGTTGATGGCAATAGGCTTGCCCTCTATTACATAGGACTTAGACATAACTGGCGAAATGTGGGTGTACTATTAGGTACACCACTGCCTAACCTGCGGGAATTACAAGTGTGATTGTGTTTTTCTTTATGCTGTTGTAACCTATTACAATAAGAAAACAATTATTCTAGTAACATTCACTCTGTGCAAAATGCGCCCGCTATCTCACTGTTCTATTTATATTTCAATGAATTCGCGCTGCTAAATGATGTAAGGTAAGAGACAAGCGTACAGCGTTCAGTGACAGTTCTGACGACGACGATGGCAAGGACTAAGGAATCTAATGTGTTTAGCGGGTTGGTCCGCCAGCCACTAAACGATCCTAAGTGTGTTCTACCATTCACTGGTTAGTAAATGGATGAAATGGATCGAGAGAGGAGTCGGAAATTGATTACGTGTCGTGCATAGCTGATCGCGATCCGATGAGCGCCCAATGATGGATTCAGACAGTTTATTGCGTTTCTGGAAATGAAGACTTTTTCTGTGTGTTTAGGTGCTTTATGTACTAATCCATTTTTCATTCGTGCCTTAGGGAGGATTCGCTAAGGTAGCCCGTGAAACTTAAATTTTCTTCCGTTTTTTGCAATTGTTGTTGACTATTTCATGAAAAAGTCATTCAAGGGATTAAATGAACTTAAAGGGTTGTATTGATGATTTTAATGATTATAACTCATTAAAAACATACGTGTTACGGTCGCGAATCATAAATAGTTCAACATACAGCCTGACACTGGCCGGCAAGTTGCAAAAAACGTAAGAAAATTTGAATTTCGTGGGCTACCCTGGGGCTTTCACCTTAAGATATTAGACCAAGTTAGAAAAGCTGCGGTGCTTTATGAAGTACATACATGGTTGAAAAAGCTTCGGTGCGGAAGTATATTTCACAATAAGGTCGTCGTACCATGAATTTTTATTATGGAACAAGCCTGAAAATGTGAAAAATGTGGTATTTTAAGAATAGGTCTGCTATTGTCTGTCAGCTAGTAATTAATACTATTATTTAATTTTGGATGTGGAATTGCGGACACCAGCCAGCTATACAATACAATACCATCTTGGACTCATGCTATAGCCTAGTTTTCTTGAGGTTACTGGCCATAACTCAAGAGAACGTGTCGTGAACAGAATACAATCCTAAATGTAAGACAGCCTAGCACTTCACGCTAGCTCCCGTGATGCACATTATTTTTTTTGATGACTGTACCTTTTAAATTCTTGTAATTTGGGACGAAGCAAAACTTCAATAGTGATATGGGACGAACTAAGAATTTTTTGCAATGTGGGACAAAAGTTTAGGACGAACGAAGAATAAATCAAGCTGCTCCCTACATTTATGTTCGTAAAATAGCTGTAATGTTCCCATTGCTGGGATACAGGCCTCCTTTCTATGAGAGGGATAGGAGGGAGGTAATCCACCATGCGGGACCAGAAGAGAGTTAGTTGATGTCACATATCATTTTTGGGTTTAGGACACGACACGATGGTCTCCGCACGTTGTTTTCCTTCGCCATTTTGAGAGCAGTGGTGATGAAATAGTTTTCACAAGGTCGGTTGTCTGGATTAGAACATACGACTTACTCGTACCTAACACGTGGCCGTTTCCACTGGACCATCGTTGCCCTCGCAGCTCCTCAAGATTTTCTAATAGCTGATTTTGATTGATCTCTTAGTAAAAGTAGTTGATAATGATGAGAATGACTCCTTTCCAAGTCTCCAATTTCAATTACACATTAAAAGCGCTAAGTACATGCTGAAGCTACAGTCCTTTCAATTTTCTTATACCTCTGATTGTACACCATAGTGAACTTTATTCTGGTGTGCACAAGGCTGCTGTTTGATTGCTTTCAGAGGTAGTTTAACTGTAGGGGGCTGTAGTATTGCTAAGTTTTACTCCGACGACGGACAACTTAGTAAGTAGGTTGCAGCCCGTGAGTGTCCTAATGCCGCAAATGGCATTTTGACACCGGAGCTAAAGCCGGCTCGAGACGCGTGCGAGGGAGATTCTAATAGATAACGAGTTGTCTATGGTTTAAGTAATGGTTTATGGTACGCGTTTAGTGGGATGAATTCTTGCTTATTTTAATGCGTTCCTATTTAACGGTAATTTTTGTATTCATTAGGATTCCTTTTGACAGTAAACCGGATGAGCTATTTAATGTCCAATGGCTGCTAATAATTTTTAGGACATTTCTGTAAATATAACTTACTAGCGGCCCGTCCCGGCTTCGTACGGGTGGGAATAAGACTTTTTGTATATTTTTATAGCATATGTTACTCAGGGTGAATGTAGCTTTCTAATGATGAAAGAATTTTTGAAATCGGCGCAGTAGTTTTTGAGTTTATTCATTACAAACAAACCTACACACAATAATACAAATCTTTCCTCTTTATAATATTAGTGTAGATAGCTACTTATTTTAATGGCACACGAAGTTGAAAAACGGAGCAGGGGACACCACTAAGTAGATGGGAGGATAAAATAAGACTTACAGCGGGCCTTGACTGGAGGAGAGTGACTCGAGATAGAAAATAATGGAAACAGCTAGAAGAGGAATTATGAGATACACAATAACAACACACAAAACACGAAGAAAATTACAAAATAAAAAGGGCTACTATGTAAATAAATAGCAGCTCATCTAAAACTCAACCAATGTTACTTGAACAAAATAAAGGATTGTATAAAACAGACCTAGTTAGAACGTAAAGAATCGTTAAGTAAAACATTCAGAATTAGAATGAATGGAATCGTACGCGTACCGTAGGACGGAAGGACCGTCTTTTTTCCTGAGTTGTCGTATAAAGGGTGTAACAAGACCCTTAACTAAGCTGAAAGGTACTTGTTCTCCCCGTCATTGCGATATTTTTTTTCTTTTAGACCATACCTGGGCACCTTCTAGTTACGGAGATGTTGGGGGTCAAAGTTCCAACTTTTTCACAGGTTTTTTTTAAATACAAGTTTTTAGTGTGAGATTTTTACTTAAAACACCTCCACGACCCCCGTACTCCTCAATGTATCCATCAGCACAGTGATCTAGGTGCGTTACATAGAGATTTACAGAAAAACGTGATTTTTGACCCCAAAAAAAAAAGTCGTTTCCCAGCATTAATTTTTGCGTAAAGTTACACTTAGTTTGATGTACATAATGCTTGGTTGACGTCGTGAAGGGTCCTGTTACACCCTGTATTTACTCTGAGTTGTCGTATATTTGTTGTATATTTACTTTATTTGCTTAGAAAAATTTGACTCTTTTCTCTATGCAATATAAACGTATCTCCATAATACACGGCTGCTTTCGTTCCACACATCACCGTCGTCGGTACAGGTGCATTTCTCACGTACCAATTATTCCTCTCATTCAATTCTACTTTCAAAGTGCAATATATACTGCAAGCAATATGGTAAATTTCCAATAAAGGTACCAGGAATGCATATTTTCTAAGAGCTATATAATACTCGTAGTTAGTAGAAGCATTTGAGGCAATTTCTATTGTTAGTTTGGAGGTACGGCGACCGGCGACCGGCGACCCAAGGCGTCGGTCACACGGTGTGCAGTAACGCGTGTCGGGGCGAACGCACCAGCGACAAACAATAAACCTTTTATTATTTCAACTGCACTTTGACCTGTGTTGGTAACTATAGGGTCTTTAAGCAGTTCTATTTCTGTTGACAACGTAATATAAGCTATCTTAGAAGTTCTATCATGTTTTCTTACTCCAAAGAAACTCTAGTCTACAGAAATATACTGTTACAAGAATTAAAGTGTAATTAATAATCTAACTACTTAAGTTCTTGAAGTTTATAACAATGTTGTTTTTAACTATCCTGATTTACTACCAGCTAACATTTGCTACTACTTTCGTATCCTGAACTTTGTAAGATTGTGTTATGTTATTATAACTGAAGAAGCTGTGCTTTCGTTGTATGTTTCCCTTGGCCTTCATTCTGGTTGTCATAAGGTTGATATCGTACAATAACTATGAAAACACTATACATTTATAAGATTTGCATTCAAAAACATTATTGGTGTATGTACTTATAGCTACCTATATACACTGCCACGTTCCAAAGCCCAACAAACGCATAATTTTGAGGAGACCAGTCAGCACGCACGAACGGTGAAAATTTTCCACCTTGCTCCTATGGAAAAATTGTTCTCGCAAATACGAAAGTTAGCAGAACGGGCGTTGATGGGTAATCAAAATTCTACGCTTGTTTCAGTACGGATTGGCACGTGAAATGTGGGTTATTGGCAGAGGAGGAAACGGACTGAAATAAGAAAACCTTTGTGTTATTTCACGGGTTAAATGTTTGTCTGTAGTGTTGCTGCGTACTGCTAGTAAGTAAGTAGTACATAAAAAACAAAGAGATAAATTGACGTGTTTTCTCAAAATAAAAATGTGTTTTGTTAAGTAGGTACTTATACTTTGTTTACTCAGTGGAATTTTCTTCTTTTATTTTCTTTCTCCTTAAATTCTAAGCCATATTTAAAATAAACATATCTGTTAGAAATTAAAATATTAAATAACAACTCACTTGATATAATTTCTCATTTATTGAGGCGAGCACAAAACAAAACAATATCGCAATATGTAGGTAATAAAAGAAAATCTAATTTCAAATCAATTTACGAACGATATTCAAACATGAATTTCGAATAAAAACTAACAGATTCATTCTAATCGACACTCAAATCTAGTTTAGAATCGTCATTTTTCGTTCATCGATCGTTCGGCTCTTCATTTTCATGACTCCACAAGTATTAAAGTATACCATTTTCATATTACCACCGTGTCTAGTTACTGCTGTCTGAATGAAATAAAAACGTCTTGGCCATAACGGTTTTAATTAGGATTGTGTTAGGTTTCGGAATTTTACTAGTCAATTTCCTATGTTTTCAGAAATAATTTTATTTAAATGTATTAATTTAATAGCTTTATTCATGTGAACACATCTTAAATGCTTTATATTTTATTATGTAGACTGGTAACATTAATTCCGTAAGAATGACAATACTTCTATAATTTGATTGGTAAAATGTTTGGCGCGAGAATAAAGCGGTTCTCTGATTGGATCATGAGACTGACGTGGCGTGAAGTCGTGAGCCAATCAGGGAGCTGGATTTTCCCTCCAGAACGGCGGGCTTCTTGGTCAGGGGTTGATGCCCGAGCGATCATTCTGTGGCTGAACGTCAAAAACGACTGATAATTATTAAGATAGTTGCCGATCCGTTATGGCTGTAATAGTGTGTACTGTGTAATGTAACAAAATTGTTAATAAACCTATTTAAAGTCGTTGGAGTTTTCCTTCAAGTGCTGTAACCTTTTGGACTACTATATTTCAGAAGTGACAAGAACAATTAAAACGTAAGTACACGCCCAAAATTATATGCTTCCTTAGTTTGTTCGTAATTCGTTTCGAAGCCAGTTTAGAATCATACCGTTTTAGTTAACAATATTACCCGTGGTTTCAAGTAAATCTACACGTTACTTATCTAATAGCCGTCAATTATTTTAACTAGTTCCGCTTTATTAGTTAATATTGCCCTTTGTACTCATAATTTTTGGTTGGAGGGTAGATCTACTTTTCCGCAAAACTGAATTAACTCTCGTAAATTCAATTCAATTTATTTATTGGTAATGCTAGGTATGTAGAACAAGGCCACGTTTAACACAGAAATAAATGTTTTACATAATCCTACGCGGTCATAATTTTTGAAAATAAGGACTACTCAATCGTATCCTAGTCAGTGGCTGGACGGTTGGGTTGGATATAAAATAATAAAAGGACGGATGCATCAACAATTGTGAGTTAATAACATTTCCCAGTGCACATGCATTATTGTTTCTTTGGTTTTAACTGGGAACGCATTCATGTGTCATAACTATATGTATACTCTAGTACTCGTATTTCTTTTCCCATTATTACCTATATAGTATATACTCCCTGAGGTTTCCTGTATATAAACCCTATTACGATATTTTTTTTTAGTTAATTTTGATGAGCAACATTGTTTAAAATGAATAATTTTAAAGGTTTAAATTAATATTTCGTGATTATATTTTAGAGATGACATACCTTGTGAATGCCTTGAATTTTATAACATTTCAATTTCTATCGTGTTTTGTGTATTTAACTTGACGTCCCAAATGCGTTAGACTTTTAAAAATTAAATTCTCAAATTCGTGGACGTAAGATTTCAGGCAATGTCGGCCTCCGGGCCGACGAAGGCTCGCAACACCGAGTCGAAGGGGTACCCACTCTGCCACCCGGAGCCGAAGTCGCCTTCGTAGTCGGAGCCCCAGCCATAGTATGCCGGAACCGGACATCGAGCTGCGACGTGAGAGACTACGGATGCTGGAGGAGGTAGTTCGACGAGAACGTGATCACGCATAGTCAAAGACAGAGTCATAGGCATAGTCAAAGACAGAGTCATAGGCATAGTCAAAGACAGAGTCAGAGGCATAGTCAAAGACAGAGTCAGAGGCATAGTCAAAGACAGAGTCAGAGGCATAGTCAAAGACAGAGTCAGAGGCATAGTCAAAGACAGAGTCAGAGGCATAGTCAAAGACAGAGTCAGAGGCATAGTCAAAGACAGAGTCAGAGGCATAGTCAAAGACAGAGTCAGAGGCATAGTCAAAGACAGAGTCAGAGGCATAGTCAAAGACAGAGTCAGAGGCATAGTCAAAGACAGAGTCAGAGGCATAGTCAAAGACAGAGTCAGAGGCATAGTCAAAGACAGAGTCAGAGGCATAGTCAAAGACAGAGTCAGAGGCATAGTCAAAGACAGAGTCAGAGGCATAGTCAAAGACAGAGTCAGAGGCATAGTCAAAGACAGAGTCAGAGGCATAGTCAAAGACAGAGTCAGAGGCATAGTCAAAGACAGAGTCAGAGGCATAGTCAAAGACAGAGTCAGAGGCATAGTCAAAGACAGAGTCAGAGGCATAGTCTAAGCGGAAGATCTCGAAGATATGCATCAGCGAGCCACGGGCGGAGGCGTCGGGATGCTGGGCTACGGGCGGACAGTTGACGACGGAGCACCTCCGAGGCAGCGAGGCGTCGGGATGCTGGGCTACGGGCGGACAGTCGACGACGGAGCACCTTAGAGGCAGCGAGGCGTCGGGATGCTGGGCCACGGGTGGAGCGACACGTCGAGCGTGGACAACGGCACGAACGGATTGACAGGTCACGTAGCTTTTCTTTATCAAATAGATTTATTCGACTTGTTTAAAAATTGAGGGATGGTCTTGCATTACCCCCCGTGAACCAGAGCGCTTTACAACCATTGCAGAAAATCTATCAAAGGAAATATATTACCGAACTTTGACCCTTGGCCCAAGAATCAGCGCATGGACGTATGGTTAAAAAAATCAATGAGTGCGCCACGGTGTACGGGTGGGATGAAAGACTCTCTACTCATTTTGCTATGCAAAAGTTATACTGTACACGTGGCCTGAATGGCAGGAGAAATTGCATAGTGCATTCCCATGTGAACAGAATTATGGGCAGACTTTGGAAAATTGATTCCAAGGTCTGTTTAATAGTAGGTACAATGAATCTATTGAGGTGTACTATTATGAAAAACTAAGTTTAGCGATCCCGAAATTTGGTGTTATGCCGAATCACGTCGCTGGTTGTTTTGCAAGGAGAAGGGTCATAGTTTCTTGCACTGCCCTAAGCCGCTGGTGAAGTGCACGCGTTGCAATAAAGTTGGTCACACCTCTGAAAAGTGCTATTTTAAATCTGATGAAAAGTTAACTAACACGGGTGGTGCAGTGCAGAAAAACTATGAGAATCGATTTTATAAACGAAGACGCGAGCGTACATAACCCCGGAGCATAATTTTTGAAAGAAATAAATGTCAACAATTCTGAACTCCAAGCGTTTGTATATTTCGAAAGCGACGTTTCTCTCATTAAGGAATCTGCTGTCAAGCAGTTAGGTTTGTCGCACGACAACACCCCTACATTTATGAAAGGTTTTGGGAATAGTGTAGTTCAGTCGTTAGGTTGATGATGAAGCCCACCGGCTTCATCGCTCGATCAACGGTGAAATCAAGATGATGGTCTTGCCGTGTTCTGAATCTTGCCGCATTTCATCTAAACAGGTTCCCTGCCGTGCTGAAATAGTTGACGCGGTGAATAGGATTGTTGATGAGCGATCTATAGAGATTGTAGATAGTCGGAGGTTCGATGAAACTAAGGTCCGCGTGGATGACCCCCTCATCCCTGCAGAGGTCAGGAAAGACTTAATAAACATGTTGCAGAAATATCAGCATTGCTTTGCTTCTTCATTTAGGGAGGTAGGATGTACCAGTGTTACAGAGATGAAGATTGATCTCGATAGTCAACGTCCAGTTGTTCATCGTCCATACAGGTTGTCGCAACACAAACGGGAGAATGTACGTTGGATGGTCGGAGACTTGTCGGACGTGTGATACGAGAATCTGTTTTAGATTACGCTAGTCCCATTTTACACGTAAGAAAGAAAAATGGTACCTCAAGGCATTTTATAGCCGACAAAACTCACCGGAAGAAAAAAAAAAAAACTTCCAATCTTACGAGCTCAAAACCCTAGCGGTGGTTTGCTCCCTTCGTAAGTTTAGGGATTATTTGTTAGGGGAGGAATCCAAGATTATCGCAGACTGCAGCGCTTTGCGTTCTGCGTTTTCAAAACGGGACTTGATTCCAAGAATAGAACGCTGGTGGCTGACGTTACAGGAATTCGATTGCACTATAGAGTACAGGGCAGGGGTTAAAATGAGCCATGTCGACGCATTGTCCCGGAATCCTGTCGAACCGTCGGAATGTCTCGATGATCAGTTTCCAGCCATAATGTCTATTAGTAGCGAAGATTGGCTCCACACGCTTCATTAGGTGATTCCGAGATGTACAGAATAATGGACGTTTTAAAAGGTTGACTATCTAGTCCTATCCTTCCTTCGTGTCTGTCCTTTTCATCTGAAAAGGGGCTACGATACATCAAACAGAATTTCGTTATCAAAGATAATAGATTATTTCGCTACTTGGACGGGGATAAGGAGAAGGTCAGATGGGCTGTGCCAAAAGGGGCAAGGTGGCAAGTATGTAAACTCAATCATGACGACATTGGACATTTTGGGGTTGAGAAAACCTTAGAAAGAATTAAAAGTAACTATTGGTTCCCTAAAGTGTCCAGGTTTGTCAAGAATTATGTAGATGCTTGCATTGAGTGTGCATATGCAAAGACCAATTCCAGCACTCGCGAAGGGTTACTGCATCCTATCACAAAGGTGGAGATTCCTTTCCACACAGTTCACGTGGACCACCTTGGACCCTTCGTGAAATCGACTAGGAGTTTTACTCATTTCCTCGTAGTTGTTGACGGTGCCATCAAATTCTGTTTCCTCAGGTCTGTTAGAAACACGAATATCCAAAACGCAATTAGGGCTCTAGACGATATTTTCTGTATATTTAGAAACCCTGACCGACTCATAAGCGACCGCCGTAGTTGTTTTACTTCGCATTCACTCAAACGGTTCTGCTTCGATAAGAGAATCAAACATGTCCTAAATGCGGTTTCTAGCCCTAGGTCCAACGGACAGGTTGAGCGGTATAACCGCGCGATTCTCGATTCCTTCAAGGCACTGAGCATTAAACATAGTGTAAAGAGCTGGGGCAGTCACTTGGACGAGTTCAATGGGGACTCAACAACACTATACAGAAAACTATAGGCAGAACACCGGCAGCGGTGATGTTAGGAACTTGTATGAATAGCGAATTTAATCCCATGCTTAATGATGCTACTGCAGGCACTCGTAAGGATGATGACTTGACAGAGATCCGCGAAAGTGTTAAGGCTCGGATAGATCTAGAGCAGGTCAAGCAAAAGGAGAGGTATGACAGGTAGAAAACCTTCCCGTTCCTATAGTGTAGGGGACCTTGTTAAAATAACAAAGACTTGTTTTAATAATAACGGACAAAAAAAAAAAAAAAATTATGTCTTCCTTCATAGGTCCACATCGTGTTAGCAAGGCAGGGACCGTTAAGTTGTAGCCCCTATACCAGGCCTTGTTCATACACAAAACAGACGGTCGAAAACCGTGGCCGCGGATCGCATGAAGTCATGGATTTATGTGACTACCTTAGAGACGAGATTAATGATAATGATATCGATGATAATTCTGATAGTGACAGTGACAATTCTGGCAGTATTTTGAGTTAAAATAAAATCCTTTCCTTTATTGTATGGAATGTGTGAACGATTACTTACACAGATATTATTCGTTGTTACAGAGCAAGTACGCGAGAATCGATCGGATCGCGGCTTGGTGCAACGAGTGGCAAGACCTACGGCAGCCACTATGAGCTTAATCGATCGGCTCGTACTGACGTCGATAGGCATCCTGAATTAATCGATCGTTCAGGAGGTTAGGGCACCCTGATTAATCGATCGTCGGGGAATAATAGTATTCTGGATTAATCGATCGTTCAGAATACTCGTATGCATAATATCTTGGCACAACTTAATCGATCGGTTGTGACCTTGGTTTTATTTTTTGACCCAATTAATCGATCGTTTGGGTTCACTATATTTAGTACCAGCAAATCGATTGCTGACGGATTTAACATCTTGTTACTTGTTATGTTATTAAAGTTGTTATTGTCAATTATCAAGACTGATAGACAACGTTTATTACTTGTTTTTCAGTCAGAATATTAGATTTTTTGTTAAAATTTGTGAAGTTGTTTAGTGACGCAATTAATCGATCGTTTGTGTTCACTGTACTTAGTTCCAGTAAATCAAATGACGATGTATATAAATTATTCTGTATAAGCTAGTGCCTAGATTGCATAAATTTATTGAATAACATTCATTTGGTAAATTATGGTATATAGTCTTTTAGTTCCATACTCTGCACAAATTTGTTGTTGTTTCACAATCAATTAGATAATTTTAAGTTGTCATATTTTGTAATACTCTCATTGTATTTTTTTTGGGACCTAACGTTATTAATCTACTGGCCAAGATACCCCCGATTGTTAGGTTACCACCTGGTGTCATGTGCAGGGCCGCACACGATGTCAGGACGGACGATTGTTAGGTTTCGGAATTTTACTAGTCAATTTCCTATGTTTTCAGAAATAATTTTATTTAAATGTATTAATTTAATAGCTTTATTCATGTGAACACATCTTAAATGCTTTATATTTTATTATGTAGACTGGTAACATTAATTCCGTAAGAATGACAATACTTCTATAATTTGATTGGTAAAATGTTTGGCGCGAGAATAAAGCGGTTCTCTGATTGGATCATGAGACTGACGTGGCGTGAAGTCGTGAGCCAATCAGGGAGCTGGATTTTCCCTCCAGAACGGCGGGCTTCTTGGTCAGGGGTTGATGCCCGAGCGATCATTCTGTGGCTGAACGTCAAAAACGACTGATAATTATTAAGATAGTTGCCGATCCGTTATGGCTGTAATAGTGTGTACTGTGTAATGTAACAAAATTGTTAATAAACCTATTTAAAGTCGTTGGAGTTTTCCTTCAAGTGCTGTAACCTTTTGGACTACTATAATTGCTAGTCGTTGTAGCGACAACTAGTTATGTTAGTAGTTAACTAGGAATATAATGTTTGTATTCAGTTAGTTGTACGCAATTTGTTTTATAATGAACTAGGAATTATAGCTTTTGCTTCACCTGCTTGACTTCCTAGAAAAATTACCTGTTGAGGACAGGAGGGCTTACGTTACGTCCTCACTTATCTTTGCATAAAAAAGCAGTTTTTCGAATTAATTCACTAAGGCCTGATTAACACGCAAAAGGAGTGTTTTAGCCCTTTTTATGAACGTTTATCTTAGGAAGGTTACTTGATCGTGCATAATAATTAATTTCGTCCTTTGAAAATTTTCTGGCTGTAAGCACATTTAAGAATTTGGCCTTTAAGGAAGTGTGATAGTGGCAATACTACGACACTTATCAGTATGAAATTTTAAATGGAAAGGAACTACTTGTTGGTTTAGTGGTCGTAAGTGCGACTGCTGAGCATGAGGTCCTGCGTTCGATGCCCAGGTCGGGGAAAGTGTTATTGGGTTTTTCCATCTAAAATTTCACGGAGTCTGGATTTGAGCACGGTTGATGGCAAAAGGCTCGTCCTCTATTACATGGGTCTTAAACATAACTGACGAAATATGGTGTACTATTAGGTACACCTCTGCCTAACCCGGGGAATTACAGGCGTAATCTTACGTATGGATGGAAAGGAAAGATAAATGTAATTTAACAATAAACGAAAGAAAATTGGGCCAAAAGACAACAGACCTATTTCAACGCCACACTGTCTAAATACCTGCGAAGACCCTAATTAAATACACAAAAACACTTTTAAGCCAATTATTTCTCCGGTTCAAATTCATTATGGCCCAAAAGAAAAACCTGGAACAAATTTTAAAAACAGAATTCTCCGCCATCTTTATTTATAAGTTTCAATGAAGCACCCTCGTCAAGATTGTCGCATATTTTTTCTTTATTAAATTCGATCACGGAGTACAAGTTTTTATGTAAAAAGGCTAACTTTGTACCTTCTTAAATTTAATGTGAAGCGATTACTTCTGCCCGATTGGGCAGCACTTGACACAAAAATGGAAAGCTTTTAGGAAGCTTGTACTTTTGACGCTGTATTGACATTCCTGAGTGATGTTGGAGGATCGAGGGAGGTTATACAATGGCCTATGCTGGATTTACGGCTTTGCAGGAAAATCACCATTCATCCTTCATTTAGCTATGACAATGATGGAACTGTTTATCCTTATTACTTTTATGATATCAACGTCATTCCTGAGATTAATTTCAGTATCGTATACAATCTGTTTCCTAGCAGGAAATGCCCCCTACTCTAATGTGTGTAAGAAAGAAAGAGTTCTTCATGTTTGAACGAAACACATTGTCTATGGAGCAGCATCCTTCAGTTTGCTACTTAATAATTATCACCAGACAAAACCCAATCAGAGCCAAAGCGTACTTTATGATAATGGGACTATCCTTTATGATCGTTTCATTACGGAACGGTCATTTGGGCTATCATGTAGAGGACCAGTAGAAAAAGGATACAGGATAAAATAGAATAGCCTTCGCCTTAGTCTACACTCTACAGTAGAAAGAAGAAGCGGTGGGCCTAGGAAGTGGCAATGGGGGCTATCGCGTAGGAATTCGCCGCTAGAGGCGCTAGTGTAGCGCGAGGTCAACGAAATGCCAGATGTCAGATGTGTTCGCGCGTTGCGTGCTTTTTTATCACGTATTTTTACTAATATTCACAATTGTGGTCTAGATTGAGCCATTCCTGATTAATGATGACTTGAAGATTTTAAGTAGCAACTTAGGATCATTGTTAGTACATGGAGGCATGGAGGTAAAAAAATATTTTTAAATGTTTCATACTTGCTCATTTTAAGCAGAATATTGTAAATATGTATCTGAACTTTACACTATGATATACGTAATAAAATTAACTTTTTATGAAGTTATTGGTACTTTAAAGTATAAAATAGAATTATTGACAGGCCCTTACTCTACAGTGGCGCCATCTGGTGAGGTGAAAAACGATAGCCCTCATTACTTACAATAGGAATTAACACACGCTTTTCGGCAGCTTCCAATACATTTTATTGACTTTTCCATCGCTGATAGAATTTCAGTCCATCTTAGCCTTCAGTTTTAAATACCATACCTACCACCTAGCTATACATCCTGAAAACCGATGTCGCAATCCTCATAAACTGGCCTAAGTGTCGGTTACCCTGGTCCTTGTGTACGGAAGTCATAGGAAATGAACTTTTACGTGGATATAAAATGGCTCTAGAATAGTTAATGAGTTGTAAAGTTGGTGTTTTATTCTGGAGACCCGCCGGAGTTCCCCCGGGAAGGCAATGCGGTAGGTATCCATGTAACTAGCTAGAATATGGCCGCATCCTGCTCAATTACGTGTTCCTTGTCACCTGTTCGGATGATACATTAGGTAAACATCTTTTGAATTTTCTCTTTGGTAGGTAAGGGAAGATCGATCGAGCTTTCTGAATGGTATACAGGAATGAGTAGGATGGACGGCGACGGTCTACAAAGCCTAAGTTTTTGTTGTCCCATTTGAAAGGCTAGGCGCTATTTTTGGTCTAGAAATCTAGATAAGAAATGCCCTTTATTACTAACAATAGACGACATTTAAATGGATGCATAAAATACAGAGCATTTTGACTGCCTCGTTGGTATAGTGGTCACAAGCGTGACTGTTGAGCATTGTGGTCCTGGGTTCGATTCCCGGGTCGGGCAACGTGTTATTCGGATTTTCCATTAAGGATTTCTCAGTCACAGCCAATGAGTCTGGATGTGTGCCCGATTAAAAACACCTCTTCCCATAAAAACTTCTTCAGGTGACATTTTTCACAGATAAGAGCTATCAACATTATGAATAATTAAATTAACGTTTATTTATCTGACTAGCTGTTGCTGCCCGCGGCTTCGCTCGCGTGTTTGTCCGAAATTATACCACGGGCACGTTGCAAATTTAGCCTATGGCACTCGGGGTTAATGTAGCTTCCTATTAGTGAAAGAATTTTAAAAATCGGTTCAGTAGATCCAGAGATTACCCCCTACAACCTCACAAACTTTATCTCTTTATAATATTAGTCAAAAACACTTTAAATTCGTATCCACAAAGCGATCGATCCAAATTACAATCGTCATGTAATGGAATGGCATCTTCTCGCTCAACCGACGACGCCGACGTTATCCAAGCCAATTGACGCCTTAATCGCATGGATTGCGTCTAATAGTGCTAAGCTCATGTTTGAGCGATTAACTGATCATTCTCACATAACACAAGCACGACTACACATTCTCTGTGGAGACTTACCTATACTATACCTATGCTAATATTAAGCAGGTATCACTAATGTTCAAGCTTGTTCTAAAACAGACCATTAGATCGTAGATTAATGTTGACTATAATATATTCAAATTTGGCTATTGTATTAGATAGCTTAAAATGAATTTAAAATTAACACAAAAAGTATATTATTGTGTTGGACGCGGCGAGAGGTATTCGTTTGCCAATTACATTAGGACACTAGTGTGGAAACAGACAAAAGTGCATGATGCGGTTTGCTCGCGAGCCACCCGTACCCGTAGACCTGCAACGTCTATAATAAAATAAATATATTGTAGCGGTAAACGTTTTATAGGCCCGGGGGTGAGCGGGGCGGGGCCGGCCGCGCGGAGAGGGGGTGCGTTGACCTCGGGCCAGGTTTACGAGTGCATTTGCACAGTGACACCCCCCCGCGTGCCGCGCGCGCCCCCTCCGTCACCATGCGTGCACGCAGCGCTGCGATTTTCGAAATCGCAAAAAGCGGCCAATTATGATTGATACGGTCAAAATTCGACGACGTCGCGCCGAAAGGTAAAAACGAGCCAATCGGCTCGCTTCATTAACGTCGGCATCGTCTAGACTTGATAACAATCGAGCTCTTTTATTTGGACTGATGGTTTTCTAATATCGATTGGATATTACCTATCTGTTGGAGAGAATTTTCTTTACAATAGATGTCAGGCTGGCGGCTCAGCATTGTGCGCGTCGGGAATGTCGTGTTACTTCCTGATAGATACGGCCGCACAATGCCGTGATGCGACAGTACGACACCTATCATAATAAAGGCTCTTCAGCGCACTCCTACTACTTACATAGTGAAGTGAAGTTACAGTCTGTTTTCGTATAGTACTTTGTAGTTCCTGATTTACATCACAATGCAGAATCACATTTCATAGTCCAGTAAGGTGTCCTGGGGCCTTAGTCTGCTATTGCAATAGTGTCAGAATGGTCTATCATTGATTTAATAAGGCCCCGCGCAGACGAATTACCCTTTGTACGCACGTCAAACGGGTTTCGAACGCGCTTCAATACGCCGTGGGCTAGAGGCCTTATTAAATCAATTATAGACCATTCTGACACTATTGCAATAGCAGACTAAGGCCCCTGGAATAGAACAGCAACGTCCAATAAAACAGAGTGTAAGGATTTTTTCGAAGAAAACATTCCTAATATGATACAAAGTTCTGGCGTTGACAGCCTGAGCTACAATTTTGTTGATATTCGTTTTCTTTCGCAGACTATTGTCTAAACAAACGCACATAACAGAGAAATAATTAGTTCATTGACTTCGCGATTTTATTGTAAATAGACGAGCTGGAATTGTGAGCGCCTTAAGGCGAGAGGGGCCATTAATGGGAACGACTTAAAAGCCCCCTGGAACATTTGTTCAACCGCCCAACTAGGCAAGTGTGAAGTGTGACCACACACCTCGCTGTTTAGCCTGTGGATCGGTCGTTATGGTGACGACAGGCTCACACCGAGTGGAGCGGAGTTGAGACGAGCGGGAATCGACCCATCATATTTCTGAAATCCACATCGTGTCTCTCATGTCTCCTGCGGTTGGTCCAATCTTGTACCATGCTTTGATGTGGGTAACCGGTAACGGGCTTAACTATGTGATAGATAGGCCATCAACAATGAATGAAAAAAGTATGTCGATTTTCTCGATTTTGTGTCTTTTCAGTAAGGCTTCATTCAGAAAGTGTTGAATCGCTTTCAAAGTTTGAAAGTGTTTTTGGTTTCACGCGTTCCAAAAGTTTTGATGTGTTGACAAAGTTTGAACACCTTTTAATGAGAAGAAAGAGGAAATATCAACTTGAAACCGAAGTTAAAGACATCTAAATGAAATCAAAGAGATAGATACCTAGGGTATCTATAAAGCTTTAGATAATGGAAAGTCATTATGGCTTTAGAAGAAATAATTCATGAAAAGCAAGATTTATATTTTTCCTTTGACATTACAGATTTATTCTTCCCTTTGCCGTACTTAGTGCTTCTGAATTTGAAAAAGTGCTGCAGTATTTGTTCTGACAGCCGAGTTTTCTCCAAGCTTTTTAAAGAAAGGTTAACCTTAAAAAGTTTATAGTATTGCATTGTTTCTGTGTCTAAGCAACGCTTTGTCGCTTTGGTACTTTTCTGATCTTTGAGTTTGTAATTTTGTAAAGCGATTTCTGGAGATATACGGAACTACAATACATTATTTATTTTGCTGATAGTAAAGCACACAATTTCCGAGTGACAAGGGCTACTTTTGAACCGAATAAAATCAGGAGGAAGTTCTCAAGTAGATGCGAATATATTTTTAGACGCAAAAAATGCATTGTTTCTGCGTCAAAATCTGTATGCAGGCAAAACCGCAGGTCACAGTTAATTCCCAAAAATCAGATCACCACCCGTGTATCACGGGGCTGTTAAGTAGTTAAAAAAGTGAAGTAGTATGTGAAACAGCTTCTTGTGGCGTTGTTTGAGCAGCGCGCGGCGGCGGCGGCGGGTTCTCGAGCAAACACGGCGGGCTGCGTGACGCTGTGTCGCGACCTCCCGACTCCCGCCATTGTTGTCTCCGGTGCGCTTGCGCTTGCAAGAGTGCGGGCATGGTGGAAGAGTGAAGCGGGAGAGTGGAATTATGGATGAGAGATTTGGGGAAGCATGTCAGGAACTCTCTATTTGATGTGGGTTTTCATGGGCGGTCTGATTTGGTACATCGATCGTCTTTATCAAAGTTTTATTGGGTTTCTCCATCAGAAATATCACATTAGCAGTCCGGTTTTGTGCCTGTGTGGCACTAGGCTTGCTTATTATGACATGAGACTCCAACGTAACCAGCGATATGTGGTTAAGGTAGAAGAAGTACGTGCTAAAACATCACATCATTCATCATTTTTTCATAATTGGTGGAGCCTAAATCTTTGGGAATTATTACAGACGTGGTGTTATGTTATGGTATGCAATCGCCTTAAATTGACTGTAGCGTTGACATCTCCAAATATGCCTTTTTTTCGGATGGCTAATCATCAAATGAGTCCCGCTCTGGGCGGAGCAGAAGGGAGTGTCAGACTTGTACTAACTAAAACCCATCCATGTTCCTTCTTAGCCTTTTGCCCCGCAGCTCCGGCAGGCATCGGCCCTTGCGAATCCCTTCCGGTTTGCCAAGAGGCCCCCAGCGCCCGGGGCGTCTTCCGCGGCGGTTGGCACGTGAGGCTCTCTCCCGCTCACGTTCCGCCACCTGCGTCGCTAGCACGACTGCTTTGCAGAAGGTGGTGACGGCTTCCCATTCCCTCTCGCTCCGGAGCATGGATTGAACCAGGGGGCCTAAAATGGCTGCTATATCAGAATCATAATATGAATCACGTAAAAAATTTAAAACTCTTAAAATGGTTTTTGTGGACAAAACCGTAAAGACCATTTTAAGAATTTTAAATTTTGAACGTGATTCATATTGATTCTGATAAAGCAGCCATTTTAGGCCCCCAGGGCCGGACGTGAGAGGTAGTCGCCAACAATCACCCCTACACGGCGGTGCTCCACCCAAGAGGAGCAGACCTCCACCGTGTCCTCCAAATATGCCTTAAGCAGAATATTTCACTAATTTAATTATGGTCCCTACCATAATTAAATTAGTGAAATATTCTTTGATATCACCAACAACCCTGAACTTGTAGTTAATTTTTGAACCAACAACGCTGTCGCTCTTATTTTAACACAGTTTTACAAAGGTCATTGTTTTAATCTAGTTAGTTTCAGAGACAACAGACTGCTAATCTGGTAAAATTAAATATTGATTGCAAGAGGAGGAACGAAGGTAGGGATTTAATCTTACTGTCTAATGAATGTCTTTTCTTTGTTGAAACCATGCTATGAACTTTTTCCAGATTAGTTTTAATAAATTTCGCATTAACAGGGATAAATGGCCAATTTACTATTTTTTAAATCATAAATTTAGTTTATTAAAATCCCAGCATTATGAAAGTTTAATAAACACGAAATTGAACCCTTGTTGTTGCCCTTCCTTCAAAATAATCTTACTAGGCTCAAAATCGACATTATATTTACATCTTTTACTTTAGAAAAGCAATATTTTGTACCTACTTTTTTTTTTTTTTTTTTTACCTAATTGTATGTGTACTTAGGTTAAGACACGGGATTTAAACAGACACCTCAACCATAAACTGGGCACAAATCCAGATTCCAGATTACAGATACTGAGAAATTTATGAAGGAAAAAACTAATGAAATTTAGATTTGCCCCGACCTGAGAAACAACCCCTGGCCTAATGTTTGTTCCGTTCCCTTGGGTCCACTAGACCAAAGAAGCAGTTCTATGACTGGTCTTACCATCTTCTCGTCATCGAAACGCTATGAAGAAGATCGCCGCCTCAGATTCATCCGCTTTATCCCACCACCATGGCCTAACCCCACCGCATTCGTTCGCTGCACTTGTCACACAGCACACACGTGCACAATAAAACATCTTTATGTGGCATGCACCTCGCTCAACCCCGATTGTGTGAGGCGTCCACTCAAATTCAATTAGTTGAGATTGCAACTTTAGCGGAAAACGAAACGTAACCATGAGGTTTCTTGCTGGTTCTCTTCGAACTCGAACCGCGCATCTATGTTTTGACGTTTCACAGGGCACTTTAAATGTAAGTTTAGATGAAGTGAAATATTTAGAATTTGAATTTATTATGCTTAACTTTGGCTGAACTATGATCCTTGCTTGTCAGAATGCTTTTGCATTTGCCACTACAACAAATCATGCCTTTATTAGTTATATTTTTTCCTGGTTTACAGTGCTGGAAGAATCTTTTGGTGCTTCAATATCTTTGTAAGGAGGGAGCTGTTGAAAAAAAATGCAAAATAGTCTGTGGAAATTATATTGAAAAAGAAGATGGCGTTGTTGGTTTCGGTTATAGCCGCGCGCAAAAATATCCACATGCTAAATTAATCTTGCTTGGCTGTATGCAATCTCGCCTTTGCCACTACGACGACTTTAAAAATGACGTTTCCTATTACGTAAATTGTTTTGTTTCTATGACTTTGCGTAAAGTTTTATAATCGTTAGCGTCTGAACTGTGATGCTACAGGTTGCGAAGTGCAACCAGTGGTCCTTTGGGAGTTAGATCAGAATTCTGTTATTCTGTAAATTAGAGTTGTATAGTTTATATTTGTGCAGGTAATTTCATTTTCTGCCTACATCCATGGAGAAAAAAAAATGCATGAGTTAATAGATGTAATAAGTCCGGCCATATAATTTGTTATTTTGAATCTGATTAGTGTGTTCTCGTTCCGAAATTGTGAACTTTTAAACCATTATTAGAATGCTTTTAAAGTTCACAATGAAAGTCTTTCTGATATCTTACTTGGTTTTACGAAGACCAGCTGAATAAAAGCCTAAATCTCCGACTATCCCAATGATTTTCCCAATGCTATTCATTTTGACAATATCATATTATTCATAATACAGCGCTGAACAGACGAACTTTTCTGTGTCCTTCAAAATTCTTCGGATTAAGATTCAGTGTGTTACGCAATTGGAGTGCTCATTTATTCAATTATTTTAATATTTTTGAGTAACTATTATAATTAATCTTAATGTAACTATAATAAGTTTCGGCTTGATTCGTGGTCTACGTAATAATTTCACCACCAAATACTGGGGAAACTTTAACAATCTAAATACCACACAAGAACAATTATTACATCTAGCTACACGATCGTAATAACGACTTAGTCAACCCGTATTAGAATAGTTTCAGAATTGCATTGCATTCACAAAGTTTCACACTTCAATTTAATAACCACTGCGCCGTTCCAGTGACGAGCAAGTTTGACTTAAGCCTTACATAACATCCTTTTGTAATCCTCGAGTACCTACAGGGTATAACAAGACCCTTCACGAAGCCGTCAACCAAGCATTCTGCACAATCATTAAACTAAGTAACTTTACGCAAAAATTATTGCTGGGAAACGACTTTGAATATGAAATAAATTCATTTTAAATTATTAATAATATAAAATATTCAATTTGTTTTGTTTCATTTATTTTTTTATTTTTTTGGCGTGAAAAATCACGTTCTATGGTAGGAGTTAGGACTCAATGTAACGCACTAAAACATTGTGCTGATGGATGCATTGAATAAAACGGGGGTCGTGGAGGTGTTTAAAGTAAAATTGATCCATTAAAAACATGTATATAAGAAAAAACTTGTGAAAAAGTTGTATCTTTGACCCCCAATATCTCCGTAACTAGAAGGTTCCCAGGTATGGTCTAGAACAAAAAAATGATCGCAATAACGGGGAGTACAAGTGCCTTTCGGCTTTGTTAAGGGTCTTGTTACACCGTTTATATTCAAGTCCCATGTAATAAAAGGCGAACCAAATCCAGACTCCGTGGCTGCTACTGAGCAAGTCCTGATGGAAAACCAATAACACTTTGTACGCCCTGGCAATAAAACCCAGGACTTCATGTTTAGCAGCCGCGCTCGCAACCAGTAGACCAACGAAGCAGGAAATTAACAACTCGTATATAAACCACGCAATGAACGCACGGCGGCCAACCAAGCTACGCATAACCAAATTAAGCTGATCTCTCATCGTACGGGAAGCTGATACAAAGCGAAGTCAGGTTATACTGGTTATGTACAGCTTGATGTGCCGCCGTGTGTACTCGCAAAAGGTTAAAACATAGAAAGAAAGGTAGGTATTTTCTTAGTAGATCGAATGGATTACTTTAAGTAGGTAAGCCTCGTGTAAACGCCAAGTAAGCTCTGGAGGACCGCTGTCACACTCGATAGATAAAAATGTGGAAAAAATGTAGAAAGGTTGGCTAGGTCAGGTGCGCACCGAGGGACTTAGATGGATGACTCAATAAATACACCATGTGTACTAAGGCTAACATACAACCTCCTTGCTATTTCCTTTTTGCTACATCTTGTGTTTTATTTGAACAAGTAAGTGTATTACGTCCTTTATCACTTAGAGAATATTCTTCACAGTTTTTTCTTCGAATCGAATCGCATGTGACTGAAACAGTGATGAATACAAGATTGATGGATGGAAAGGGAGAGGAAGACCAGTAAACCGGCCAAGTGTGAGTTGAACTCGCGTGGAGAGGGTTCCGTACAATGTCAATGTCAAATGTTTTCAAAACTTTTTTTTTATTTGTGATTTGTCCCCTTTATTTTCAATTGATAGAATTCTTATAGGTTTTCCTGTAATCTACAAGCAATGAACTATATTTTGTACTTTTTCAAAATTTTAGGCTCAGTAGTTTCGGAGATCAGGGAGGAATGGTCAATTTTCGTCTTCTTTCATGAATAAAATCAAAACTATTTATTTTACAATTATAGCAATATTTGGCATCCTCATAACGAGCCCTTTCATTTCATGTATGAACACAGTAAGGTTTGCTAAACTTTTTTTTTTAAATTTCCTAATTTGTCCCACGAAAATGACCTTTAAATTAAAAAAAAAAATTACTTTGCACACCTGTGTTTGGGTCATAAGATTACACCATCCTACCAAATTTCATCTGTTTTGGTTCAGTAGATTCGGAGCAAATTGGCTGTAAAAGACGGACCGACAGACAGACATACGCACAAGTGATCCTAAAGGATGTAACAAGACCCTTCACGAAGCCGAAAGGTACTTGTACTCCCCGTCATTGCGATCATTTTTTTTTGTTCTAGACCATACATTGGAACCTTCTAGTTACGGAGATATTGGGGGTCAAAGTTCCAACTTTTTCACAGGTTTTTTTTTAAACGTGTTTTTAATGTAAGATTTTTACTTTAAACACCTCCACGACCCCCGTACTATTCAATCCATCCATCAGCACAATGTTTTAAGTGCGTTACATTGAGTCCTACCATTAAACGTATTTTTTCACCCCAAAAAAAAGTCGTTTCCCAGTAATAATTTTTGCGTAAAGTTACTTAGTTTGATGTACATGATGCTTGGTTGACGGCTTCGTGAAGGGTCCTGTTACACTCTGTATAAGGGTTCCGTTTTTTTAATTTTTCGAACGGAACCCTGAAAAGGACTAAATGACGTGACGGCTGACAGGGGAGACTGGAAGAATAAAAGAAAATAATTAAAACTTAATTTCAACTACTGCTTGTCGCACAAAAAAAAATTAAACTCTCTACGACAGTTCAAACGTCCATGACTATCGCGGCCGTTCATGTCAGGACTTTGATGTCACTTACCTCTATCTGCCTTGTTTAAATCTAATTTTTTGCCCTTAGTAGATTAGTTTTACTAAAATGTAAGTGCTTTATTTAAGCAAAAATTGCAATAACAATATTATAGTCAAATCTTAGTGAAACTTTAAGTACTTTTCAATTAAAAGTGTTTCTTTGACACATGGATTTTGACGTTACTACCGGAATCGATGCGTTTTGTGTTTGCGTTCCGTTTCACCAAAAACACGCTAAATAAAATAATTTAATTGTAAAATAAGTTTTGTATTAGAGAATTAAACAAGTGTACCACAATGTTTTTATGGTCCAATACAAGGCATTTTAAATAAATAAAAAAAGTTTTGTATTTCTTGCATAGGTATACCCTATTATGACTTGATGAGATTTTCTTCAAATTCGCGTTGGTAACTTTCACGAATTAGTTAATTCAATGATTCCGGTTACAGATCCCTATTGTTTAGGAAAGGTCTTTTCCTTTGATGTAAAACGTTTGTTGTTCGATGTTTATCTGCCGCCTTGCAAATGTTTGTCTAATCTCTGGAATACCGAATCAATTTTCATTGAATAAGTTTTCGTTTGAACAAACGTTCTTTTGTTTTTGTGTTTTCGTAAACTCGTTAAAAAGGACAGCGATTGTTTATTCAGAACGATGGTTATTGTTTAATTACATTATTCCTTTTAGAATACTGGAATTTTATTTAAATCAAGCTAATTGGGGGCTATCGCGTATGAATTTGCCGCTAGAGGCGCTATTGTAGCGCGAGGGCACCGAAATGTTAGATGTCATAGAGTGTTCGCGCGTTGCATGATTTTTATCACGTATTTTTACTAATATTCACGATTGTGGTCTAGATTGAGCCGTTCCTGATTAATTATGAGTTGAAGATTTTAAGTAGCAACGATCTTATTTGTTAGTATTTGGAGGTAAAATTATTTTTAAATGTGATATGCTTGCTAATTTTAGGAAGATTGCAAATATGTAGGCATCTGAAGTTTACACTATGTTGTTATACGTAATAAAATACACTTTTTATGAAGTTATGGGTACTCTAAAGTATAAAATAGAATTATTGTCATGACCTAACTCGATAGTGGCGCCATCTGGTGCGCTCAAAAACGATAGCCCTCATTATTGTTGTGGTTTCTATTCCATCCAAAGACACTTTTCTATCCAATGACATTTCAACTTACCCATAGATACCTATAATGTGACGTAAACGCTTGAGGAAAACGCCCATTCAGTATAACGACCTTCATCTACATATATTTAGTCCCAGCCATTCCATTAACATCTCCCAATATCATCCAACACTCCCTTCTCAGCAATATCACGTTCACGATAAGCTAATCTATGGCTCTGTTAACAGCGAAACGCGAAGTAAAAACATCTTTAAGCGGCCCGGGATCATTGGAAATGGCGGGCCGTCAGCAATGCACAGTATTAGAAAACCATGTCGCAGCAAGATAAAATCATTTAGTGTAGCTGGCATTTATGTAAATACCGCGAGAATACACACGACTAAACGATCAGGCAGCGTATTGGACGCGTGTACCCAGGCCGTTATAATTGGCTCAAATAATAATCTGTGGTGCAAATTATTGGCGGGAAAAAGATTGACGTTTTATATTCTGACAGTTCTCTTATTTTTTTTTAAACACTTTTATTGGCGTACTGAACGAAGCCAGTTACATAATTTTAGAAAAAAGAGCTTTTGCTTTAGTATTCCATTGTCGCACCTGTAAAGGAGAAAGTTGAAACTTTTCTATTGTAATGCCGTTATTACAATACAAAGTTTTTAACTAGGACAATGAAAAACTAGCCCATTGTGTTACTTAATGAAATGGAGAAATGGAGATTTATTGTTTACAACACTTTAGTTGGAGGCACTCTCATAAATACCGGAGTGATTTACAGTTTTAGTTAGTGAAGAAATAAAATACATAGATAATACTGAAATTAATTTACATCCATTCGTCCCTGTTGCACAAAATTACCACTATAATTGTGGAGCCCTGACACTGTCAGAAGGCGACGACGCCGACGCCGCCCGCGACGCGGCGGATCTCGTAGAAGATCGCGGGACAAGCTAGTTCGAAAGAACTGAGGTCGTGTGCCAAACAGTTTTAGTTAGTGAGTTAATAAAAACATAATTTTGAAAATTAGTTTAAGCACCTAATTGACGGAATGTGTTACATGTAAACGATGGAATACGAAACGATTATAACGATTATTAGTTATTTAACCGAATGACATCATAGTAAAAACTTTTCTGTTCAAGTTCCTATCAATCAGCAATTAAAAAACGTTAGGTTCTCACGAACAATTTTATTAGTTTAGTCATGGTTTGTCGATACATAATAAATACGTTGTTACGCTTAAATAATGTTTTATGTTGTTGAACAGTTAGAAACATTGAGGTATACCTGTTAGAAAGTATTAAAACTTATGTTTTACTGGACCGACAACGCCACCACGCGAAACTGGCCGAATCCTTAATCGGTTTCTTGACTTATTCAAATGTATTAGTTCTAAACGTTCGAGTGCAATTTGATTTAGGAACGACAAAGGCTGCGCACACACTCGCGGGGTTCTGTCGTATGTGTATGTTTGCACATAAACAGGTTTGGCATGAAAGTGTGGACGTCGTCGCCGCAACCAAGTGTGTCGCGCTGCGCATGAGTCCCGAGAAATTGCACTTCGCAATTTAGATCCTTGTTCTTTTCTTTTTGTTTATAACGATTTTGTTTATAACAAACATGACGCATAACTGGTTAGGTCTTCGTTTTACTTCATTTGTGTAAATAATGCACGGGAATAAAGATTCGAGAGATAAAGCCTACCTGAAAAATGCCATTAATTCTAAATAGCTCTCTCTTTTCTGTACGCTTAGGTTAAAATAAGTTTCAGTAACGCTGTTACCTCTATTTATCTAGGGTTATTTGATTCAAGATAGCTAGAAGATAATTAAGATCATTATGACAAGATAGATAGATACATGGAGAGAATAGGAAAAATGGAAACTGGTAAAAATATTTGGGTAATAATAACAGTTTGAATAATTAGTCTCTCGAATCTCTACTTCAACTTGTGAAAACTCAAAGAGTAACGCTATCTTAGGAAGGCTATCTCGAGGTCATTATTGATTGAAGGTAGCGAGGTAGCGAGTTCTAGGTAGCGAGTGAGAAGAGCTTATGCACTGTGTAACGTGAACAAGTTTCTAAAAGTCTAGACTTATTCGTTCGTGAACAGACGTTTAGTGACGGAGGCTTTTTTCTACGATGCACTGCTCGTAACTTGTAGTAGTTGTAGTACGGTATATGACAGTGAAGTAGGTAAGTTACATGTAAGCTAAAGAACTCGAGGAAACTTGATCAAATCTCCAGGGTAATTTAGAAGCTTTATAAATATTTTTTATAAATAGGAGTGATATTAGAACAATACAACCATAGGTACCTATACGTAGCTAGAGATGTCTAAACCAAATACATAGAACAAAATCCATATTTAATTAAAGTTTTGAGAGTAATCATCATCATCATTTCAGCCGAAAGACGTCCACTGCTGGACATAGGCCTCCCCCAAGTGTCGCCACATTGACCGGTCCCGTGCGACTCGCATCGAGCGGATCCCCGCAACCTTCACCAGGTCATCGGTCCATCTAGTGGGAGGCCTTCCAACGCAACGTCTTCCGATTCGCGCCACTCCAGAACTTTTCGGTCCCATCGGCCATCCGTTCTGCGAGCAATGTGCCCTGCCCACTGCCACTTAAGTTTGGCAATTCTTCGGGCTACGACGGTAACCTTGGTTCTCTTGAGAGTAATAAAAATTTAAAAACTTGCCGGGAAAATTGGGAAACTTGACAGGACAAGACGTCCGTCGGGTCAGCTTAAATTTAATTAATAATTAAGCACCAATGACATAAAATCCTGAATAAAACTTAACAAGCGACGCATATCGCCAATACCAATGCTCAAAAAATCTTTTCTCGACCACAGTCAACAAATCAAGCAACACCTAATTAAAAACACCAAATAAAGCATTAATAATAGCAGAAAAACCGACGAGGTCTCACAGCTCATTACTAAACCTGTGTTGTACTGGTTTTATCAAATGCGCAGTTTGTCTGACGTTTTATCCCATTTGGCTTGCCTCCAAGCTCCGCACTGAACGACTGAAGTAACTAATCAGGTCTTTTTAAAAAGGCTGTTGAGCGCACTCTACATAGGAGAGGCTTCAGATAGGCATCACTTAAGTACTTAGGTAATACATCACAAGCTCGTTTTTATAAAGGATCATGTGTGAAAATGGGTGTTTAATTTTTTAGAATTTTCTGCGTTCATATTTTATGGAAACAAGATTGTGCTTTCAAAAGCTAGATGAAAATAGACCGCTATTTCTTTAGAGGTTTTTTGTGCAATACATATAGTATGTTTCTTCCAAAGGTATATACATAATTAGGTATACTTACAATGGACGAGGCAACGCAAATAAAATCGTAATCTTGACTTGCAAGAGCCAAACTAGCATTGCTCGATCGTCTAATTCTAGTATTAGGTGTCAAACTTCAAGGCTTCACGTGACTGAGACTCTTCTTTCTGTAACATTACTTCTGATAGTCTTTCTTCATCTTGGTTTCCGAACAAAGAGATGTTACAATATTCTATACAGTTCCAATGAATAATTCCCGAAGCGGGACCAGTGTGGAAGAAATACTTAAGATTCGGGTGCGGGCTACCTGTCGGGCCGCGCTCGGCCACTCGGGTAGTTGCAAAAACAGCGCCCGCGCACGCTCCCACGCTCGCCGAACAGGGTCGTTGACCTCGCCGCCTTGCATCAATGCTAATTTGACGAATATTGACTAGTGTGATAACGACGCCGACTCTACGCGAGTTCCGAACGCTAAACGATACCGGCTATGTATATCATGTGAGTCGATGGATTGTTGTTTGATTGTTGTGAATGATTTTGAATTTTTAATGATGTAATTAATTGAATGATTAATTTATTACAATAGCTTATTTGGTCATTAACCCTACGAAATGGCCTTGATATGGTGAATGCACTCTTTCTCGATCACACGCTAAATAGACCAGACAGCTAGATAGTGCATTAACACTATCTAGCCGTCTACATGGTAATGGTTTTACTGTTAATTTTTCATGGTACCCATTCAAAGTTAAAATAAGTTCAATTAAAATGAGTCTGATAATCTAAAACTGGTCTGATTAGATTTAGTTTGAACTGCAATTCTTATACTTAAAACGAAATTCTATGCAAAGTAAGATAGAGAAAAAACTAGTTTTTTATTCATGTGTGTTCGTCTGTTTTTAGGGTTCCGTAAGACTCCTCTGTCCGTCTGCCTGTCTGTCTGGCTGTCTGTCACCAGGTTGTGTTGTATCTCATGAACCGTGATAGCTAGACAGTTGAAATTTTCACAGATGATGGATTTCTGTTGCCGCTATAACAACAAATACTAAAAACCGAATAAAATATATATTTAAGGGGGCTCCCGTACAACAAAAGTTTTTTTTTATATAATAGTACGGAACCCTTCGTGAGCGAGTCCGACTCGCACTTGGCTGTTTTTTTTATCTATCTTCATCTATTTACAGATCTAATATAGATAGTCTATGTTTTAGTTTTTAGAGAACCAAACTGCGCGTTATTTACGAATTTGCAACGCTTTTTTTATAACCCCTGTGAGTAATTCTTTAATGGGCGAAAAAAGCCTGTTTCTATGATTAAAATAACTTGTATTATGTCATCTTTTGAAGGTTAATTAAGAAATAATAACCAGAAATGTCTTTCTGCTGTTTTAATTATGAAATAATATTGTCATTTCCGCCGCCATTTCTTCGACGACGGTCAAAAATTCACTAAGAATTTTCTTTTATTTTTCCCGCTACGGACGGGAAACTGTTTACTCAAGACGAGTTCCTTGCATAATAATTTATGGCCAATTAAAGCTTCTGTGCAAAAAAGGTGTATGATCTCATCGTTCACAAAATCAACGTAATTAGCCTCTCACAAGATTCTGCAGAAACAATTTTCATACAAATTCGTTTAAAATCTTCTTCAGACAACCTCGTTGCTAGTGACCGCATGACAGACCGTGTGCTAAGCATAAGGTCCTGGGTCGATTCCAAGATTTGGCAAAGTAGGTTTTACTATCATGAACTACCGGTAGCAATCCGAAGTTAGGAATTGTCTCTGGTTCACTCTTATTAAATGGAACTTAAACATAGGTAATTAGCAAAATGTGGCTGAACTTGGTATACGTCCCTTCGAAGAATACAGGCGTGATATAATGTTAACTGTTAAATCCTTATTCCAGCTATTTTAGGAACCTCATAGCTAGGTTGAGTGGCAACTAGCAGCCAATCAATTGCCTAGCTGCCTAGCTGGCACATTGCGTGCGACAGCCATGTCAAATGTTGTTCACCACGCGGTTATCATGTTCATGACGTCGCTTAGAAGCCACTCCGCTACGGTTATACTAGTCAACGACTTTATAAACTAAAAAAGTTATGCGTTACTACGTAAAATAATTTATATTGTTGCTTTAGACTTGAGAGATCCCTGACATGGAGGGAATATATGTAAACATGGTGGAAGGAACACCAGCGCAGAAACGGTTACGACGTATTTCATACGTCGTAACCGTTTCCGAACATTCTGACCACATAGAAATGTTTGATCGGTACATTAAAAAAAAACTGAAGTTTTGAACGTGTAGGTATTGCACTTTTGTAATAAACAGGAGATTTTCTTTTAAATTACAGACGAAAAATTTCCATGTGGTCAGAAGGACGTCAGGAGTTTCTCCTGTGTCGTGGGTGCACTTACAAACATTACAAACATCTATGAAGCAATGGGTTAGGTCGAATTTCTTTCAAAATCCTTAGGATTGTGATAGAAAATGTGTGCTAATGAGGTCTTTACGTCTGGAAGCTAATATATTTTTGGGCTAAAATAATTACCTAGCTTTGCTATTATCGGCAAAGTTGTCGGTCTTCTGAGGCACTTTAGCTAATGACCGACGTCTACTTTGGTGACCGAATGTCTTTCGTTTTCATATTTTTAACCCCACTGAGGAGGTGTTTATCAGCGGATACATATATTATGTTGTATGTTTTTACGATATTATTTTACCTTATTAGGTACCTGTAAATTAAACCCGAGACGTTTGAAAGTTGCTGTTTCATTAAACTAATGGTGGCAGTCGCGGTTACTGGCAGGTGCTTAAGTGTTTCGAAACCACGTTCTAGATAGATTTTTCCTCCACATTTTCATTTATTTGAAACTCACGGATGCCTCGCCTTGTATCGGCTGTCAACGACCTCCGAATGTAAATACCATAATCGATCGAAGGTACCCTTCGAGGGTCTCCTTGGGGAATTCAATGTGTGGCGATTATTTTTTATTCAAAACCCTGTTCCAAATAAACATCACGTCTGGAATCCCCGGGAGATGACCCTAATAGTACCTACTCCCATATTTCGTCAGTGTAATAGGGGGCAAGCTTATTGCCATCGACCGGTAGAAATCCAGACGGTGGCTACTACGGAACATTTTCTGATGGGCAAACCCAATCAGACTTTGCCTAACTTAGGAATCAAACCATGAGGGTTTGATTCCTCAGCTCAGCAGAGAAAAAAAGCATACTTGGATAAAAGCTAGGTTCTTTATGAAAACAAAATAACAAACTTACACCTTTTTGAAGTCAAATTGACGTTTAAAGCAGTAAACGGATGTCGAGTTTAGCCCACAATAATGGTAGGTACACGCAAGTGAAGCCGTTTTCACTTTTATTTACTTAGGCGCCTAAATGTTTTCATTCCGACCTTTTAAGCCAGTCGGCCGGGCGCAAAGCAAACTCGTTCGGTGCACGCCACGCCGCGCCAGTTGAGGCAAACGTTTTGTAAACTGTTACCGTGTGGACCCCAACTTACGCGCTAAGGGTGAGGCCAAACGTACGTAATTATGAAGTAATTATGAGTATGAGTCGCGTAATTTACGCTGCATTCGGTTTCATACGAAAGCCTGGTTTGTGTCACGCGACGACATAAAATGAGCCCATACTTTTATATGTTTGAAATCGAATTACGCGACTCACATAATTACAGTCCTTAGCCTCACCCCCAACTCACCAAGTTTTACGTAAAGACAATTTAGGTAGCAGCTTTATGTGTAGTGAGCATCTAATTTTGTTATTAATCGCCGAAGTTGTACAAGTTTCGTTTAGTTACTGAACTGAAGCTACCATACATAGGTAAGTCTAAGCACACATTGTCTAGTTTCTACTTATTTGTTTTGACACAACTTCGTTCCTGGCATTTGGGACTGAACACAGCGTTATTTTCGCAGAGATAAATGGACAGGTAGCAAGGGATCAATCACTTAGTTCAGTACCTTCATATTTTATGTATTTGGGATGTAATAATATTATTATAAAGGCCATAACACGTTGCGCCAATAACTAACAAAATGTTTATTCTTTAATATTCCCGACAGGCTACGCACATCAATTTCAAAATACTTTTTGCCTAAAAATAAAAATGTCATTAAAATCATAATCACATCAACCGCCAAACTAAAAAGAAAACGAAAAATACGGCGCAAAAGCAAAGCTCCAAAAAAATAAAACAGCGATCTGGTGAAATCTTTTTGAGCTCAAATTCCATCATACGAGTTCTTGATGTGTAGTCTGATGAAACAATTTTTTTCGCCTTCAGAAATGCAGTTACTGTGTAACGGATAAAAAGTGGTAATTGTGCCAAAGATGGCCGTTGCAATTTTCGGTCGGAGGCTCGTTTTTGCGACGGGAGCCGGGAGCCGGATCCGCCGAATGTCGTGGTAATTGCGTCGCTTCTGACATGACAAACCACTTTGAGACTACCCATCTTTGAATGTTGTACCTTTGGATATTTATGGGTATATCATATAGGTTGTAGCCTATAGGTGCAGTGTTGTACAGGTTGCAAGAAGATTAATATGGGTATTGTGTAGTTACTACATTTTATACATGGTGTACAGTCACGAGCACCAATATGTAAACACTTAACAAATTTTGAAATTGCTTTTCTCCTACTGTTCTGATTAAAGTATCATGTTGTTACGAAAATAGTATCGAACTCATATTTTTATGTAAAAGATCCTATCTTCAAGGTACAATAAATTGTTATACATATCTATATTGGTGCTCGTTACTGTACCTACAGAATAAAGATTATTCTAGTATATTCTATGTGTAAGTAGAAAAGTTATGCAGCATACAAAATATCATGGGATCTAATTTAATGGGATTAAAGTCTAAACTAAATAAGTTTTGATCCTATTAGACAGTCGATAAATACATTAGGCCTTTAGTTCTATTAAACTTAACTAAAAGGATTAATTTCGTTGGAAACCATTAAAACTTTAAAGTTTTACGCGATAAAGCTACAAAACTACAATGAACTATAAAATTAGACTGTAAACCGAACTATAAAACCTGAATCTTGAAGTCTGAATAATCGAAGTAATTCTGTGAGTAATTTACTATTTTTACTTACGACCACTTACGCAGTTGAAACGATCTAAGCGACAAAAACAAACATTTGTACTAACTTTTCAAGGCTCTGTTTACAAATTGCAATCAATTCAAAACCTAAAGAAAACGAAAAATCACCAGACGAATTTCCAACTTAACGAGAAAAATTAAATATAACACGATAACTAGAATAATTTCAGTCTAATCACCAATTACCTTATCACTGATAGAACAAATATCACTTAAGTGATATTCCCAAGTGAACAAATCGCACGCGATTAATCTCAGTACTCGTCTATTAGAACAACTAGAACTGGGAGAACACCTAGAAAATCGGGTACAGCGCGAACTAGCCTTTTCACATGCAAATGCAGACACGGGAAGTAGGAATCTGTTTCTATTTCAAGAGCTCGGACTCCGAGGTTGCAAGCTATGCAATATAACGGATCTTACGGATCCGGAACCGAGATTTTCCTTTTAAACAAACGTTTATTTTTATTACATCGTGCACTTACTGGTATTTACTTTCGTGTATTTATGGTTTATTTTAGTTTCGGACCAGTATTTGATTTAGTAGAAGACCACTTAATGGACTAAGCGCCATATTATGGAATTTCATTCATTTTCGAACTCGTTTTTGTTTAGTTGAGTGGTTTACATTTATAATGGGTTTGATTCTGTTAGAAGAAGCTGAAGTTAACAAGAGATATTGTTATAATTTGAACTAGAATTGAACGAGACTTAAGAGAGTAATTAATTATTTAGAAAGTTGAAGCTTTTACTAAAAGTCTTCGAACTTTAAGGACTTATCATTCTAGAGCGTTGGCAGCCGTTTTGAAATCTACAAGCCGTACGCCCAAAGCGTTTCCCCATTGACAAAAATGACGAACTTCCATAAAAAAATCCTCTTAATCAGTTAGGGGATGAATTTCCAAAAATCATTAATTAGTGCGCAAGGTCGTCAAGAAAGAAACTCAAGACACTGTAGATTTTCATGCTTCTTGCTTGATCCAACGGCTATGCATTGTCTGTCGGTGAGTAAATTTAATATTTGACCTAAGTACTTACCTCCACTTTTCTTCTACCCAAGGAAAACCCATTTAATATATTATTTGATCCCCACGCAAGACAATTACGTTCAATATCATGTAAACACAGTGAGGCTACAGGGGGTAATAAATATTAGTTCCCTCTGCCTCACGACACAATGGCGGCGTAAGGCTCAATTTTCCCCTTGAGCACATATCCTTTGCCATGGTATAGTGTGGGTTTAGATGGGAAATAGTACACGAGTTACATTGTTAAATTTAATATGAGTATCGGGAAGACACATCCATAGATAGGTACTAATATTGTAAATGAGGAAGTAATTCTGAAACTGAAGACAAGAACTGAAGGAATTTTGATGAAATTGGGCGCACAGGTAGACAATGAGCTAGGTTAGGACATAGACAGACTTATTATCCCGGTACTACCTTCCTGGGATAATATCTATCCTACATACGGGTGAAGCCGCAAGGTAAAAGCGAGTTTACTATAAGTTCGCTAAATGATGTTTCTTTGAGTAAGAAAGAAAAAAGTTATGAAGAACTTGAAAGGAAACGGATCTGAATCATAGTTATGGCTCAAGTTTAACCATTATGTACCTACTAATAGGTCAGACTGCGCGTGCTATCTGACCTTTACACCCAGTTGTTGTAGTAGTTGATGTTACTAACCTCACAAACTGTTGTACCTACCTACATACCAATTCTTACGTAGTTCTGAAATAGTACATTTTGATATAAGTGGGGAAACTTTGTTATTGCATTCGAGCGCGGAATTAACACCCGAGCTGCAAGCGAGGGTGTTATGGAGCCGAGAACTGCAATAACAAATCCCCACGCGTATCAAACGACGTTTTTCAATACACTTTCGAAGAACTAAAATATTAGAACGGAAAGTATTTTTGTCAGGAATTAATATTAAACTATGATTTAATTAGATTTTTTGCCGCGCTGTGCTTTCGCCAGGTTGAAGAAGATGCAAAGGTATGATGCCTCATACAGCCTACTATGAAAAAAAAAGATTTTTTTTAATTTTTTTATTTAGAACTCAATAAGATGTTAATTTGTTCATAAAAATAAATATTTGTTTTAAATAATCATGTTTATCTATGATATTCTTTTTATAAACACAATTTAAATACTCGAAAAATATTTAATCCGTAAAGACGTGTATTATCTCTTTGCCCGGATTAAAAAAAACCAATCACCGCCGACTATAGATATAGTTATTGAACCCTTACAGTGTATTGAAAACATTTTTTCAATACACTTTCTCGAAAACTGGTTCTTATCGCACTACGATTAGGTTCAACATGCAATGTATTTCACACGCGTGCGATTTTTAATATTTTTCCGCACACGTGCGGAAATAAAAAATTCCACAGATAAGTCCAAAAGGGTTCAATGACTATAGCTATAGTCGGCGGAGATTGTTTTTTTTTTAATCTCCGCAAAGAGATAAGCGTCTTCACGGCATACCTAAATATTTTTTGAGTATTTAAATTGTGTTTAGATAGTGTGAATAGAATATCATAGATAAACATGATTATTCAAAACAAATATTTACATATAAGAAGAAATTAACATTTATTTGTGTTATAAATTTAAAAATATTTGAATTTTCTTTTTGTCATATTAGGCTGTATAGCATTACTTACCTTTGCTTCTTCTATAACCTGGCGAAAGCAAAGCGCGGTAAAATAGATAAATCATCAGCGTTGCCGGCGCGGAACTTTTGTTCCGAATTCGGAACTTTGAAGCCCTTGGCGGAACTTTTGCGGAACCTCAGCTTTGGCGGAACTTTTCGGAACTTTGGGTTGGCATAAACCAACCAACAAACAAGCGACATTGGATTGGAATGACGTTGTCATAATTTTAATAAAATTATTAAGTCAGCGATTTACATGTACATATCAATACAGCTCTCCGAGTTCATATAATCTCATTCAATAGCTTTTTCATGAAAAAGTCACTCTTTGAGATTATATGAACTTGGAGGGTTGAATTGATGATTTGAATGATTATAATTCTGTAACTCCATACGTTTTACTGGCGCGATTCATATTTTCATCAACATACAACTTGACACTGACCTGCAAATTGCAATAAACTTAAGAAAATTTAAATTTCGCGGGCTACCCTTGCGCATCCACCTTAATGTCAAAACGCCATAGTATTTTGACATTATTATCCGTGGCCATGGACAATAACACAAATGTTTTACGAAACATTTTTTTTTTCAGATTGTCTGCACTAAATTGGTGGTTGTAATGAATTAATGTTTCATGGTGAAAAAATATATAAAAGGTATGTTTACAGAAAATGATTAATTTAATTATCGGGTTTTTATTTTACTCAGGCGGAACTTTTCGGAACTTTTCAGATGAGGAATCGGAATAAATCAAAACTTGCTGCCGGCAACACTGTAAATCATAGTTTCCTAATAATTCCTGACAAAAATACTTTCCGTTTTAATATTTTATTTCTTCGAAAGTGTATTGTAAAACGTCGTTTGATATGCGTGGGGATTTGTTACTGCAGTTCTCGGCTCCATAACACCCTCGCCTACAGCTCGGGTGTTAATTCCGCGCTCGAATGCAATAACAAAGTTTCCCCACTTATATCAAAATGTACTATTTCTAAAGTGAATTTTTTTATCGCATAATAGGTATTATATTTGGTTGGGAAAAGGCTGTATTTTCCAGTCTAACCAAACTGACTATTGTGTGTAAGTAGACACTTTAAAAAGCCGAAAGGCAGTTTATCTCCCCGTCATTGTGATATTTGTTTTGTTCTGGACCATGCCTTCCAGCTGTTACGAAAATATTGGAGGTAAAAGTTCCAACTTTTTTATAATTCATAAGTTTATTTTTAAAGGCGAACGGCAGGGTTGTATGGGAGTTTCGTACACCTAATAAAATATCGTGTTTTGGGATATTTTTTGTTTTAATTGGTAGTCAATACGATAGGCAAGCCCTTTTAAAATTCTTAGATTTTTAGAAGTTGGGACCTAAAAGTTATAACTAGTTTTATTTTTGAGGTTATGTCCCAATAAATATTATTACGTGTAGGCACATAAACATTGTTTTGGTGAAAAAGGATATGTTCTAGACAGCTGGTGCTATCTTTGTAGTGTTTTACTTATCATTAAGTTGGCAAATTGACATGATAATTGTACCTATTCAGTAGGGTGCTTTAGGAGAGACCTACGCCCAGCAGCGGTCTGCAATAGTTTGATGATGATGATGAATGATGAAGTGCTGATGGAGTTTTGAGTGTGGGTAAATAAAAAAAACTTTGTTTATGTAAGAACTTACATTTATTTTATTGTTCATATAATTACCTAATCGATTCTTAATATTATTTCATCTAAGAAAGGAGCAGGTCGGGTCATACCTTCATGGCGAGCGTAACTAAGGTACCAAATAATGCTCATAACATGTGAGCAGCATCCCACTGTTCTTAAACCTACAATGCAATTACAGCAATAACTTTTGATTGCGTCCCGACCATTCATATTTGTTTCTGCAACTATGAAAACAAAATAAGTTCTAGCAGAAGAATGGCGGGACTTTATTTTAGCACGAAGCAACATTGGGTTTATTCCCTCTAAGCCATGTATTCTCTCTCGAGATACCTCTAATGTATACACTCCATGAAAACGAAAATGCTCACCCACATATGAACGAGCCTGGCGAATTTGGTATATACCACAAGCAAATAATATCAATTCCTCCATGGATAGCCGCGGAAAGGAGAGGGTTGTCGCATCTATGGGTACAAACCAGGAACCGCGCCTGTTTAAATTATGTAATCTAACTAATTCAGCTACAGTATTTGTTAAAAACAGGCGCTCAAATATGATTGACACAAACTGCTCTGCATGTATATTTTCTGTAAATGGCGGAGTAAACGCATTCAGCAGAGCAGCTGCTATTTTAAAATCTGCCATTAAATTGCGACAACCACGGTTAAAATATTCATGGCGGAATATTTTGAAGTCTCTCTTAAAACGGCCATTCACCGCTTCTACTACCCACCTGTTAATAGTGACACAGCGTGAACGGTTGGCATCAAGAGTAGATAGCTGTGATTGGCCGTCTTCTTTGGTTTCAGGCATATGACCTATGTATCCTTTCTGATGCAGACTATCCATGCAGTCACGAAAACCTCTATCTACAATGAAGATATCGTATTCGTTATAAAAATCATTAAATTCAGTTTCGTTTAATAAATCATTCATTATGGTGGCATCATTTGTAGTGGCACTATATGGTCCGCGTACATCTATAATATATCCATCAGAGGCACAGAGGATAAATGGCTTTAATAAATTCCTATATTTATGAAGGGAATATGTATCCTTTTGGAACAAGTAATTACTACTTTTTTGTGTATATATATATGTTGCATCAGCTATTGTGATTGCAGGTTTTTGATCAGCTGGTGCATTAGGCTCACCAAAAATGTGATCGGCAATGTATGCATTTCTTGCTGCCACTTGCTCCCTTCTTAAATGAGAAAAACCAAGAAATTGTGGAACATAATCAGTTAGCAAAATATTTCTTGCTACAGTCATTAATGTCTCTAGGGTCCTTCTCGGAACTTGAAATAGACATGACAATCTGTCCCCTGAATCCCCAGTCCTTAATTTACACAATAAGGCTGTTAATGCAAAACTACCCCGATGCATATTCCTAAGCCTGGGTGTTACATCTAATATTTGTTGATGTTGTTGTTTATTTATGCCTATAAAGTACTGTACTTGGTTATCGGGGTAGTTTTGAATATTCTCATAAGAGATGTTGCTTAACCCTTCCATTAATATAAAAATGATCTCCTCTATGTGTGTGGAAGTAAAGCTATTAAGGCTATACTCAGTAGTATACAGGTTTTCGTAATTAGCGTCCTGTCTATGTAAGGAGCAAATACGAGCTCCTCTTGGTATAATTGATACCTAACCAATACATCTTGCCTGGTTTCTTCAGGCACAATATTTCGCTCTGGTTCCATGCACTCTTGGAAAATGCAGTGTCTTGGTGTTTCAGCTGCTCTTCTTATATTGGGCAACACAATATATTGGGGTCTTTCTTGTGGTCCTTCTGGAACATAGAAGCTCAAATCTCGAGCTTGGCCCCAGCAAACTCCGCAAACTTCATTCATGGATGACATCTGTAAATAAATACTATTGATGAAATATAAATTAAACACTAAGTACAGATAGACATAAATTGCGCCCAACATGACCAAGCTACAGAATAGTTCTTGACGTACAAAGATTGGCTTTCACCTTACAGAAAACCATTACCAAAAATATCTATGTTGTGTTAATATGAGAGAGAAGGGCTAAGTTACAATGGAAAAACCAGTATCCTTTTGTTGTTAGTAGAGCCAACATCATGACTGTCCCAACATGACATGTTTCGCAACATAAAATAGTAATTGCCCTTTGCATGACACGTTTTTATAAGCTAATTACCATAAATATATTATTTCATATAAACCTGTTGGTGCTCCAACAAACGAGCAGTGTTGTCAGGATTCCACTCTTGATCTGATGTTGGGGTGGATAGACTCTGACCACATACAGCACACATCAAGTCAGAATGATCACCCTCCAGATGATCAGGTACAATGGGTTGAATATCTTCATTTGGTGAAACAAGCCTAGTTCTTCTAGCTCTTAGCCAACACGGCACACAAGCTTCATCTTCAGAACGAAGCTAAAATAAAAAATATAAATAAAAAAGCTTGCATTTAAAAATGCATGGATTAGTGGGAAATAATTTACATTGTTTTAACACATACATCAAATCAAGATACCTAATTGATAAAAGTTATAATAGGTACATGTTGTGATACCTCTCGTGGTTGGATCCAAGTAGCAACTGTGTTAGCCATTCTTTGTTCTTCTTCATTTGCACCTTCAATCAAAATCCTGCGTCGACTGATTCTTAGTAAGGATCGTCCGCATACAACACAAACACTTTGATGGCCTATGCGTCTCCTATTATCAGAAGAACGTGGATGAGTAGCTAGCTGCCAGCATGCATGGCAAACATGGTCAGCAGGAGTTATCTGGAAATAATGAAGTGATTTTGAGTACGGCTCAACATTGCTTTATATGACTATGACAGTCATACTAACAGAGTAATAACTATTATAACCTAGACTCTGCCCAAGTTTGAGCAAAATCGTTATAGTAAAATACGCTGTCTGTGTCAAAACATAAAGTAGAGTAAAAGAAGGCCTTAGAGGCTTCCTACACAGATGCGGGTTTTTTGACAGAAAGCCCTAGGGGCTTTCTACACAGACGAGGGGCAGCAACCAAGTGTTAGGCAAGAAAACAATACATGTAAACGATCACTTAAGTGTTTGTTCATGTAAAAGGATAAATTGTAAATATTTATACAACCACAACGGTGTTTGTTATTTTTTCAAATAATATTTAGATTAGTTTTAGTACACACATATTATTTTAATAAGATATCGTATAGTTTAAATGGTAAGGACTACTTTTTAACACGTAAAAGATATCACTTCGTAACTGGCACACTCGTGCGCAAAATGTTATTTAGAAACTACTTACATCTCTAGGATATGTCCACAGTCGAATAGTATTGACGATATCTTCACTCTCATCGGATAAAGCGTGCCTTCTTATTCGGGACAAGCGAACGTTGCAATTGATGCATTGCAAACTCGTCATTTTAATTATAGACCGTACACACACAGCACAATTAATAAAGCGTCCTTTCGCGAAAGTACTATCAACAGATAGAGTACGGAGGAGCAGTAGCTCAACTCAACGTAAAAATGTCCAGATAATTTGCTAAATTGCTCAGATGCAGTTAAAAACCACAATCCAAAACAACAGCAAAGAACTGAACAGAGACTCGGAAAGATTTTCCTAACCTGTCAATAAAATAATTGCCAATACAAAAAAAAACATTGATGGTGAAAATAATTCCTATCATTAAATAGTTAATTATTAAGAACAATCTTAATAATGCAATAGTTATTCGTTGTAAGGTATAATGTGTAATTGGTTAATTATATTTACTGTTATTTCTATTTTTAAATAATTATTTATCATTTTGAGCGTCGTGATATTTTACAAATGGCAACTTCTAAATAAATAACTACGCTTAGTTGCGTTTAGTATAAGATTATATTACGTTTAATTACTTAAATCTTTTAATTGATATAATTAATTAATCCGGACTTCTAAAAATACTAATTTTACATGAAAATGAATGGTTTAGTTGCCTTATTAAGTGGTACAAATTCTATCACAGAACAACAAAAAAAGTATGTTGTACGAATTCTGCCGTTCACCTTTAAGTTTTTAATGTTACAACTTTACTTTAAACACCTCCATGACCCCTGTACTACTCAATGCATCCATCAGCTCAATGTGTTGAGCGCGTTACATTAAGTCCTACTGTAAAAAGTGATTTTTCACCCCTAATAAAAAAGTCGTTTCCCAGCAATAATTTTTGCGTAAAGTTACTTAGTTTGATTTGCAGAATGCTTGGCTGACGGCTTCATGAAGGGCCGGTTTGCACCTTCATAACCCAATTGTACTGAGTAACACGATACGCCTTGGCATACATCCATAGGTATTTTCAAAGCCAATTCCTTCAAGGGGGAAAAGCAAAATGGCTATCATCTCACTATGCTTAGTGCGCAGTGACTGTAAACTCATAGGAAGTAATGTCAAAACAATATTGCTGTATCAATCAACGAGTTGTTCCATTATAAACACATTATGACAGCCCGCAGACGTCAATTCCTCCACACAGAGGACTATAGAAGTCCCCCATTGATCGGTAGAACGGGTCCGATTGGGGGTAACGCGGTAATCACATCAATGCCGAACTCACTCACTCGCGTGTGTTTATGGGGGCGATGTTCACTTTATATTACTCCTAATCGCTTCTTATTACCTCGCATGTGTTATCGGATATAAACTTTACCTTATTTATGATAAATTGTTGGGAAACTTGAAATATTAGATCTATATCTACATAACTTTACATAACTTAAATTAAAGCCAATATTCGCAGCATACACCATCACCCGGTACGCGTTGTATTCGCCACCTATTTTACACAGGAAATGGTTGGTCTTTCCTCAAAAATAAAGTATAACATTATCGAATCCGGGAAAACAGACGACGTCACTTGAACTGGCGATACCTCGACATCGAATAATTTTAAAACGAAAAAGAAACCGAGTGGGTTCCTTGTTTTTTAATTATTCGGTACTAAGGATATAACCAGTTGAACCTCGCGGATGGCCTCGCAGGAGATGGTAGGACGAGCTGGACAGAACCAACGACCAGTGGTCCATATAAGCCCTAGATCGAAAGATTTGGGAGTCATGGGGACTTTGCCCACCAGTGGGATGACACGAAACGTGGATATCTAGTCGGTTTTTTATTTGTTTTAAATTTATTCGGTATTTGTAACTAGTTAAACCAAATAGCCAGTGGTCTTGGGCCTAACTAGATAATAAGTGGCAAAAAGTTTTAGAGCGTAACATATTTCGACCACGGCATAAATATTTCAGTCCAATACATTATGTTTCCCATCATTGTTAACCGCGATACTCTCTTGATCAGGCCTCGCGCAGGTAGTACTTCGCCTGGTCAGAAGTCAACTCGCCAATCTGTAATGTAACATAGATACGTTTGCTTTTGCAGAAATTGTATTTTTCGCAGTTACGCTGAAAACGATTTTTCAATACACTGTCTCGAAAACTGGTTCTAATCGCACTACGATTAGGTTCAACATGCAATGTATTTCACACGCGTGCGATTTTTAATATTTTTCCGCACACGTGCGGAAATAAAAATTTGCACAGATAAGTCTAAAGGGTTCAATGACTATATCTATAGTCGGCGGTGATTGTTTTTTTTTTTAATCCCGGCAAAGAGATATGCGTCTTTACGGATTAAGTATTTTTCGAGTATTTAAATTGTGTTTATAAATAGAATATCATAGATAAAAATGATTATTTAAAACAAATATTTATTTTTATGAACAAATTAACATCTTAATTTGCTCTAAATTAAAAAAAAAATGAATTTTCTTTTTTCCATAGTAGGCTGTATACAGCATCATACCTTTGCATCTTCTTCAACCTGGCGAAAGCAAAGCGCGGAAAAAAAGCAAATTAAATCATAGTTTCCTAATAATTCCTGACAAAAATACTTTCCGTTCTAATATTTTATTTCTTCGAAAGTGTTTTGAAAAACGTCGTTTGATACGCGTGGGGATTTGTTATTGCACTTCTCGGCTCCATAACACCCTCGCTTCAGTTAGTTTCCCCACTTATATCAAAATGTACTATATCCGTATCTTCTGTATTTGTAATGCCACAGATACAATATTTTCCCTCAGTGTGTGTGTCCAAAAAATAGTGTATTTTATGTTTTTAAGTCAAAACTACCATTTCATTTCACATTGCTTAACCTTTCGCATGCCGAGTAGACACAATTAAAAACCTATAGTGTCTCGTGTAGATCTACGTTCCGGCACACGAAGGGTTAATAGATGACGACGGTATATTCATGGCCTTAACACAACACCAATCTGCCCTTAACATTCGCCTTACGTAAACTTTCAGCGATATCAATGCATCAGTCTCTTATCAGTTTCCCCGTAATGCACTACGTTCGCCCCGCGGCGCCGCCCGCATTCTAAGCCGTTCTTATCCGCTTACATGCCATACATTATTTTCACGGGACTTTTACTACTTCCGCGGAAAGATAAAGAGACATAGGTAGCTAATACCTCGTATATTTTTTCTCAGTAAGTCTGTGGAGCTGTTGTGTCGGAAATGGCGCCGTAAGAATAGAATTACTGTACTGTACAAAGATAAAGGGTTCTCGTGTTTGGTTTTATTCATGTGTCGAACTGTCGAAGTGTGTTCCAGCCGATTTATAATCTAATATATTTACAAATAAATACTGTTTAATGATCCTGTTTTTGTTAGGAAAGTGTTTCAAAAAGTGAGGTAAACAACAGTGAAAAAAAAATATTCCAAACATATGAATGGCCATGTACAAAGACCTAGTTCATCATCTGCCTAGCCCAACTATCTGGGGCGGCTTCCTGTAGAAACGGATACAGCTGAATATTAATAATTTACATGGAGCGACAGGATATCTGACCTCCACAACTTAGTTACTCGACAATCTTTATATTCACCATGTACATTATACACAGACTAGAAATAGAACTAAAATAATGCTAAAAAGAAGACTAAAAGTAAGTTCCTACAAATATACAACGACAACAATAAGACACTTAGGCGTCAAAGTACTCCTCCCCATCGATGTCATCCGGAAACGTGCCCCGAAGACTGGCAGCATTGCCACGTTGAATGGCAATGCTAATTCTTTGACCAAAGAAAGAGCCAGCCCTCTGGTCACGCGAAAATAAATAAATAAATAAAATAAGCAGTATACAGCGTGTAACAGAAAGGGTATAATCATATGGAATACTGTGGTACGGACCATGAAACTGAACAACTTTCTCTATGGGACCACTATGGAAATCGTAAAAAAATAATCAGCTGTCCTGTACAAAATTTCAATACCTACTCGATCCAAATGTATGGGACAGCTGATTATTTTTTTACGATTTCGATGGTGGTCGCATAGAGAAAGTTGTTCAGTTTGATGATCCGTGCAACAGTATTCCATATGATTATACCCTTTCTGTTACACGCTGTATATAAGGTCCCAATAAAATAGGTGGACAAATTTTAACACAGCGTCCAGTACGTCTAACCAAAGATATCCAAGCAAAAAAACACTGATTAAAGTGATTTTATTTTGACCTACTGGATGTGTTTATTCTAGAGGGCCGCCGGCAATTTATTATTTTAGGTCAAAATAAAATCACTTTAATCATTGTTTTTTTTGCTTGGATATCTTTGGTTAGACGTACTGAACGCTGTGTTAAAATTTGTCCACCTATTGTAATGGGACCTTATATATGTACAATAAATCTAGGCGTAACTGGTCGTCAGAGTTTCACACTTCAACCGTATCGACTGATGATGTTCCGATTCCAATGAAAAGATTTTCTCTGAAAAAGTAATGCACGATTTTGTATCATTACAAATTAAATTTAAATTAAATTTAGTGTCAGTTTGTAATTTCAAAAGAACAACTTTTTACTGAATATACATGAAACATACACGGGGCCGGTACTCATAACAAAAACAATTTTCTGTCCGTCCATCTGTCTGTCTATCTGTCTGTTTGTTCCAGCTAATCTCCGGAACGGCTGGACTGATTTTGACGTACGTGACTGGCAGATAGCTGATGTTATGAAAAAGGATTAGGGTTCCGTGCTAAGAAAAATCAAACCTTTAAAATTGCTAACCAAATCCGATTCAAAAATGGAAGTACAGCTAATAGATAGGGACACAGCTAGTACTAAATAAACACATAAGTTCATTGCATAAAATTTGGCTTTTTTAATTTAGCTTATTTTAGCTGCACATATTTAAAACTCTTCCAGCCTGTGGTTCCACGTAATGGTCAACTTCTAGTTTAACCTAGTTTCAGTTAACTTCATCTAGGCTAAACTCGAGGCTGGTCGTAAATAATTACATTTACTGCTGTACTGCTAAACGCATGCATAATTTTATATAAAAAAAAATATGTTTTATAAGATGATATTTTCAAAAAGGAATTTGGATGAGCAATGGAGTGAAGGTGACTTGCTGGAAACTCTGTTTTGGGAGATATTGATGATGATGTTTTTTTTTTTTTGTTTTTTAAAACCCTGTCCATGTTTTGAGATCGAAATTGAAATCTATGGGCAATTGGCAGTAGAGAACAGTGGTCGTCTAAGTTTGATTTTTAGGAACTTATACCAAGAGTTTAGTATCGGTTAGTGTTAATGGCCCAACCAATTAATGTTCCACTGAAAGGCAAAATCGCCTTATACAGCGTGTAACAGAAAGGGTATAGTCATATGGAAGACTGTGGTATGGACCATCAAACTGAACGACTTTCTCTATGGGACCACTATCGTAATCACAAAAAAATAATCAACTGCCCCATACAAAATTTCAATACCTACTCGACCCAAATGTAGGGGACAGCTGATTATTTTTTTACGATTACGAAGTGTGTTCCATAGAGCAAGTTGTTCAGTTTGCATGGTCCGTACCTCAGTCTTCCTTAAGACTATACCCTTTTTGTTATACGTTGTATAGAGAAGCATTGATCACGATGCTTATTTATTTATTTATAATAAGCACACCAACAGCATAGTCACTTACAATTCAAATCAAATAACATCTAATATTGGCATTTCAGAAACCATGCAAATAACAGGAATGCATGACATTGAACATATGTATATTAGAGACAAAGGAGAACAATAATAAAAAATAAAAAGTGTGTCTAGTAGAACACTAAATGTATCTAGAACCCTACAAAACAATCCAATTTGAGCTACTTAGATATGCACTCATCGCATTGTACAACTCAAATACAATTCAATACTCAATAGTATACTCAATGTGTCTAGAAAGTAAAATGAAAAAAAATCACATTGGTATATTGCCCGGATTTAAACACAACCTCGTGCATGAGAGGATTGAGAGGTGCGTGGGGCTATAGCCACAGGATTAAGGACAGCAATAATAAAGATAATAACATGACATCACGCCTGTAGTCACTGCAGGGTAAGACAGAGGTGTACCTAAGAGTACACCCACATTTCGCTATTTATGTTTAAGTCCCATGTAATGGGGAGCGAGCCTATTGCCATCAACCTGACTCTGTGGTTGCTACTGAAAAATTCCTTCTGAAAATAACCAATCACAATTTGCCCAACACGGGAATCGAACCATCATGCTGAGAAGTTGCGCTTGCGACCATTAAGAACTATATACGAGGCAGTCAATTAACATAATGATACATTTAAATACCCCAAAAGGCCCACTATACTATAAATATATTGAAATCCAATCACATTTAAATCTGATTGCGGTGTTAAAAACCCATAGTGAAATAAATGTTCGCATTCGTCCTATCGCGCTCATTAATCTGCGTATGAACAGGCCTGATTCATATCTAATTAGTTGGCGCCAGTGATTTCATTAAGGCTTTTATCTTAATTAGTATCTGGGACTACAATAATAACACTTGTATGTAGGTACAGATGTGTGGGATTGCTCTGGTTTCCTTTTTGGGATTGAGATGGAGATCTGGGAGTTTAGACAAGAAGCGATTGATTTCAAACTGTTTCGTATTTTTACAATGACTTTCAACTCCTTCCTTTCGTGTGGTTAGTGCCTTACCTGGTGTCGGAGATTTTATGCCGCCCATGGGACCCTGACTTGGCTTTATACCGTTGAGAAATATCTCTATTTCTCGCCAAACCAAACCAGCAGGTTTGGTTTCCTCACGATGTTTTTTTCACCGAAGTAAGTAATTACAATACGCACATGAATTCGATGGGGTGTGTCACGTCTTGGGTTCGAACTTACGATCTATTACTTGGCAGTCTGACAGTCACTCCAAATTATCACTGCTGACTTTCAACAAGACCGACATAATAAGTTTTTCGGTAGCTTTATCTCAAATCAATGTATTTTTGACATTTCGGTTTTAATTCATATAAATGAATATTCGGATGATGAATATTTATGAATTGATCTCTATTTTTTCATAGGAATATATCTAATGAAATTAAGTACTTACTAATTTCGGTCACTAATGCAACAATCATTTAGCTTTTAAAACACTTGCCCTCTTATTAATAAACACGGAATAAAATTACACCAGGAATAACAAAGGAATAACCATACATTTTCAAAGGTTTAAACTTGGAATAACTTTAGTCTGTGTTTATTAATAGGAGGGTTTGTGTCCAACTTTTCTCATCAATTTTCAAGTCATACTTAATATTAGAAAAACCAGCACCTTAGAGAGCAAATTTCTTTAGAGATCTTTTCAAGAAAATAGCTTTAACCGTACATTTAATGTTCAGAACACTAACGAACACCCTTTAACGTAAACACCTGTGCAAAATACTGCAGTAACCTTTAACTGCTGCAACCTTAGGTATACATCGCTAGATTTAACCCAAGCTAGCTGCAAACATTTTAGTTGGAAAATTAATTACGAGCACACAGGTTAATGGAGTGACGTACATGAACACTGAAGCTGAAACGAAGCCTCACTTTAGTTTTAGCAGAACTGAAAATTGTTTATGGTACCTTGGTACCTGCAAGTGTAGGTATGATAAATGATGTTTATATTGCAAATATGCATTTAAAAACCTTTTACGCGAATAATTTTGATATAAAAATAAATTAATAAACCATTGCTTCGTGTGTCATGAATGTGTGAAAAATTCGTATGCGGGACACCACTCATAGCGCAATGAACGTTGCTGAATTGTCTAAACAAAAAGCTTTGGGATTGTCAATGGGTTGCGCAATTACCCCGCTGTTAGTTATTGAATAACGCTGTTTTCACACAATCTGTCAAATTCTTGGACAACTTAGTCAAATCAATCAAGCTTTAACGAAATAGGTTTACGCTTTATACCACTATAATACAATTATTACTGCATGATTTGTTATTAGTATTACATGTCGACGTCCCGTTCTTCGGATTTTATGAGGTGATTATTGCATGGCCTAGGCTAACAACCGTTCCAATGGCAGTAACCATATGTATATTTAATGTAGATGTTCAGTAGTGCCACTACTACAAAATAATAACAGTCGCTGGGGTCGATCTTTAGGTTAAGCCGTGCTTGCCTAGGTTAGTCTGTGGATGGGTGACCGCCCATTACATACCGAGTTTCCTCCGTGCCTCGGAAAGCACGTTATACCGTTGGTCCCGGCTGTCATCTGTAGATCTTTGACAGTCGTTACAGGTAGTCAGTGGCCCAAAAAGTCTGACAACCAGTCTTACCAAGGGTTAACGTATTTCCCGGTATTAACTGGGTTATGGAGGTCAGATAGGCAGTCGCTCCGTGTAAAATACTAGCAGCTGCATCCGGTTAGACTGGAAGCCGATCCCAATATTGTTGGGAAAATACTATAGGCAGATGTTGATGATGTTCAGTAGTTCCACCACTCAGCACTAATGGGCTAACATGATGATGACAAACACTGCCTAGTTACCACTGCAACAATGTAGCTGCAAGTTCTTAACTCGTTTCGCTCAACGACCGTACTTAAAAGTAGCTACTTGCAGCAATAATCTCACACGGTCCATATATTTCCTTGATTACTGGCAGTCGGTAACTGCTAAGTGCTTACTGCTCTACCGCGCAACTTACTAAGAAGTCTTAATATGCTCCTTATTTTTAAGCACCTCGTAACGAACCCAGATGTACCACAGGCACAACGCAAAAAAAAAAAAAAAAACACAACTTTTTTAATCACCTTTTAAAAGAGTTCTCTAATTAAAAGTTTCTATACAACCGCCATTTTTATCTCCAAAGAGTTTTTAATTTGCAAAATATAATTATTGAATTAGTCTAATTAATGCTAGAGCTTTATTGTCATTTACTGTGTACTGTTATAAAAGTTGAGAAGTTATCTGACAAGTCAGATTAATATAGAAGAATATACAGGGTGTTTTAAATTCTACGAGTAGTTGCTATGTTTTTTTAGTTTGCTAATTAGAATCTAGTATTTATGAATGGACGCTTCAGTTTGGTACTGGGTCCCTGGGGCGTCGGAATTCAAAGAGTATGTCATACTACATAGTGGAGTACCTTCATATTTAATTTTCTGATGTACTTTTGCAGTCATTCAACTCTCTGAACTTCAACTTCAGTGGCTTTGTTTTATTAATTAAGTTCAGAATCTACGGTTTTATGGTTTGGTGTCGAAATTTCTATGCAGTGTCGCATTAAATATTCTGATCTCATTTTGCTTTCTAGGTAAGTTTCTGTCATAAGCAGGTACCTGTGAATATTATTTATTTATTTATTTGCCCTCATGCACATCACACATTTTACAATATAACTGTCGGTTTTTGTACATGAACCCTGTCAGGGCACTGCAAAGCACAATGCTGGTTTGCTGTTGAGTTAGTGAACATTAAATTAACATAATAAATTGAGTCAAAGCTTATCAAAACACAATAATTACATACAATTCAGAAAAAGGTAATATCTCTAGAAGTCGGATGTCCAGTTATCAGTAATAAACACTACACAATATAATACAATACAATAACACACACAAAGTCATATTTAAGTCAGATTGCATTAGTGGGTAGGCAGTAAAAATTAGAAAAAATAATAATAATAAGGAATTAATTAATTAATTAAGATCGACATAATCAAGTCTATTTTGAAGTATGGACGGAGCTATCTTCTACTTTAATTGTAGCGCACTAATCGCTATTAAAATGTTCCAAAAATATTCCGTGAATTATTTTTTAAACAGATACGTTTCCGTGCAATTTGACGCTTTAAGCTTGCGTAGACGAGAGATTTTGGTTCATCTTAAAGTGTGCGGGACAATGCGCGTCGCCGACGCGTGGTGCGCTGATTTGTTGCGTCATATTTGCGTTTTGCTTATGAACGTCTGGTTTCCTCGAAGAGTTAGGCAATAGTATTCCTAATAGTACACCCACATTTCACCAGTGTTGTTTCGACGACTATCGTCCTCCGTAGACAAAAGTCCCTCGTCTGTACAGCCCTCAAGATGCAGTCAAACCGAGAGGACTGGACAGCTGACTTTGACAGACATTTCAATACATTATCCGGTGTCCGGTCCGATACACTCTCCAGTCCACCAGCTTTAGCCGAACCTTTAACACCATTAAAAGATGCGCCACCAAATATCCTCAATGCTCCATCAAGTTCATCGACACTTGAGCCAATCATCACAACAGTGTCCACACATGATCATGCGCCAAGTATTGGTGCCGGAACCTTTTAGGTAAATGACATGTAATCCAACAATAACTCCCTGCTTTAAGCTTAAAGAAAACAAGAGGCTCAACCAGACGGTGTCAGGAGAGAGGCGAGCGGGGGAAGGGGGAGCAAGGAATATATGCAGAAGGTTTATATGCACACGACATCTAAATTCAAGAAAAACAGATACCTAGTTAGGGGACAGCAGTGCTCAAAGAGATGTTTAAGCCAGTTGTCGGAGAAACTGGACGAGTACTTCACCAAGTCGCTGACCGAAGATTTGAAATTATCCACTAAATGATGAAAAGGATTGTGTATCCTTTGGGGAAATTAAACTCCTGAGGGGGGAAATTAAGCTTAGTTCTGTTTGATTGCAGAATAATCGTTCATAATGCTCATTCCTTCTCTGTATGAGACAATTTTCCACAACGACGTTTCTCTTGCAATTGCACAGTTGAAAACACGTCGGTGAAAACAGCCAGTTTTGACCTAGCGTATTACGCAGTTTCAAATGAATAAGCCAGATTAAATTACGGTTATGTTACTACAGAGAGCAGCGGTGGCCCAGTGGTGACGGCCCCGACTTACGAACAGTAAGTCGTGGGTTCGAACCCAGGCAGGCACATTACTTTGTGTAATTTATTTCATCACCACTGCTCTCAATACGGTAAGGGTTAAAATCGTGTGGAAACATGTACTAGAACCAAAAATTCGAAGACAAGTGACATCTACCAACTCGCACTGGGCCCGCGTGATGAATTATAGCCCGTTCCCCCTCATAGAGAGGAGGCCGTGAGTCCCAGCAGTGGGAACATTATAGGCTGATCAGGGTATGTTACCACGGTAATGCGGCCTACTTTAGAATTACAGACCGCTCCTAGCTATACAATGTAGTGTTTAGTGGTTCTTCTGACACTTCCCCCCCTTGTGTCCGGGACAGGTCATGTCAATATTTAGCCTCTGCGCGTGCGACGTTCTCCGGACACCACCTGATCACACACACCGCACACGGAATATTATCTTACGATATGGATGCAGCAGTGTAAGATAATGTTTTTAAAAGCTCTGATGTCGGTGTGAATGTTTTGTGCATGTATTTTAATTTAATGACTTGATTTCCTTGAAGTAAGTGGTGTTCTTTGCGGATTTGTGTGAGTGTGGGTTTTCTTCGAAGACGTTAAATATACCGTTTCTTCGATCAGTTAAGTAGAAATCCGTAAGCATTTAAGAAATAAAGTAGAGAAAACGAATTTTCCAAGAAAAGAGACCTAACTAGATAGATTTTTCGTCCCCCTAAACCGCTATAAATATATACAGGATGCATTTTTCAAGTGCGCGTGGATGGCCAAATCCGAAACAATGAGGAATAGCGAAAAATACTCAAAGGAGTCTCGAGCCCGATTTTTATGAAAACTAAAACTTTTGGTCATCGACGCCCACTTGAAAAATTCACCCCGTATACAAATATTGCTGATTTAATAATAAATAAATAAAATAAAATTTGTTTATTTCATGTAACAAGTCTCATTATACAAACAGATACATAAAAGGGTACAGACAGGATAACAAGCACAGACAAATACAAACACTCACTGGGATAGGATTGGTTTCTCGCCATGACTCTCGCGTTGTCTGCCTCGTCGGTCTAGAGCTCGCAAGTCCTACTGCTAAGTTCCGGGTTGGACCCCAAAGTCGGGCAAAGTGTTAGAGGGTCTTTCCATGAGGAGTTTCTCAGAGCCTTATACTCTGAATTTGTTTGCATTAGGCTCGCCCCTTATTACACGCGATTTCAAGATAACTGGGGCCTTAGTCTGCTATTGCAATAGTGTCAGAATGGTCTATAATTGATTTAATAAGGCCCCTAGCCCACGGCGTATTGAAGCGCGTTCGAAACTGGTTTGACGTGCGTACAAAGGGTAATTCGTCTGCGCGGGGTCTTATTAAATCAATGATAGACCATTCTGACACTATTGCAATAGCAGACTAAGTCCCCTGGTTAAATGTGTGTAGATACTCGTACAATAGCCACATCTCTAGCTAATTCTTCGGGTAAACAGGGATGATGTTCTTTGCCGTATTTTTTATATTATTTGATATGGCTATGAATATACTGCCGAAGTATTACTAGTAATTAGTGATGCCCGATCTGATCTACCGATTTTTTTAATCGATTCAACAGGATGCGATTTTCGCCCAGATTAAGAGAAGCAATTGTATCAACTAAAACCTAAACGTTAACGGAAACATACCGTACGAACTCCAACAAAGTAAGATTATACTACCCCTTTCAATAACTATTCATTTAACCTTTTCATTTAACGGTTCGTTTAACCCCATTCAATAACTATTTCATGAAAAAGTCCTTGAACGGGGTTGAATGAACTTGAGGGTTACATTGATGATTTTAATTCTGTAACTACATACATACATGTTAATGACCTGCAAATTGCAAAAAAAGTAAAAAAAAATGAATCTCGCGGGATACCCTGACGTTTCCATCATAAGTAGAATAAGATAAAATAAATAATTTTACATGCATACTGTGCTTTTCATTATTTTTATAAAATTACGATACGATCTTCCGAGATCGAGTAAGATCGATTCAATACCATACGATTAAGATCGTGAATAGATTCACGACGTTACGATCCATTACGATCCACAAAATCGATTCAAAGCAAATAAATCGGGCATCCCTAGTCTCTACTAAGTAGTAACGCCCCTATTTAATTTGATAGCATGGTAACATGGTATGTCAGTGAAATATGACTACTGATATTAATATTGTTCTCAAGTTCATGTTAAGTTATCGTCTAAGTTAGCAGAATGAACTTTAAGTGATAAGGAGTTGGTAAACATTTCAAAAGTTCATCTATAGTTTCGATAATAATAATAATAAATTTATTTGTTAGAATATTGTTGTTACATAGGTGTTACATATAATATGATGTCCATAATATTCTGCTGTTTCCAGCGTACAAATATTTCACAGAATTAATAATAAACCATACAATGTCGAGAATAAGGAAAACGTTAACTACTATCAAATACAATGTCAGGAGTTATTAATTATAATGTCAAGAATTATTAAATACAATGTCAGGGATTATTAATTATAATGTCAAGAATGATTAAATACAATGTCAGAGATTAGTAATTATAATGTCAAGAATGATTGAATACAATGTCAAGGGGTTTTAATTATAATGTCAAGAATTATTAAATACAATGAAAAAAAAATTAAAATTCAACACAATGTCATAGAAATGAAATTCCATTCAATTATTAGGAGGTAAGTCGTCGTCTAATTTAAATTTTGAATTAAATTTTTCATTTAAAAACTCATTCGTTGAGTAGTAACACTTTTGCAATAGAAATTTAAATAGTTTCTTTTTAAATGTCATGTGGTTAAGACTTTTAAACACATTAGGTAATTTATTATAAATTTGAATTGCCATACAGTAAACATTATTAGAAAATAGTTTAATTCTTTGTCGGGGTGCACATAATTTATAGATATTTCGACTTTTCCTTATTACAACATCATTGTGTACTTGAAATAAAGTTAAGTTTTTACGTACAAAGATACAGAGTTCGAATATATATAAAGATGGGAGTGGTAATATTTTTAATTTTTAAAAGATTGGGACACAGCTTTGTAACGGTTGGGCTTTAGTTATTGATCGAATACATTTCTTTTGAGCGCAGAATGCTTTAATAGTATCAACAGAATTTCCCCATATAATGGTGCCGTAGCGGAGAATTGATGCTACGTAACCATGATAAGCATAAAGTACTGCATTGATACCAGCTACGCGAGTAATTCGGTTTAAAACAAGTACAAATCTTTGCAGCCTAGTGCATAATTTGTCAATGTGTACTTTCCAATTGCAATACTTATCTAATGTTATCCCCAAAAAAGTAGCACTGTCAACCTCTGCTACAGCGCTATTTAAATATGTAATTTCTAATTGGTGACGTTTACTATTGTAAGTTTGGAACTGCATAAATTTGGTTTTACTAATATTCACACGTAAATTGTTGTCTTTTAGCCATTCTATTATTTTGTTTAACGTGTCATTAATCTCTTGTTCGTATTTTGTGATATTGTTATCAGTGAGTTCTATACTAAAAGTTGTATCATCGGCGTAAAGAATGCAAGAATATGGGGTTACGTTGGCCAAATCATTGATATATAGGAGGAACAAAAAGGGTCCTAATATACTGCCCTGGGGAACACCACATGAGTTTTGACGATAAGAAGATCTATGGATTTTTTTTTCTGATAAAGTTTGCCTCGATATTTCTACGCATTGTTGGCGATTATCTAAGTAAGATTCTATCCATTGTAAAGCATTTCCCCTAATACCGTAGCGATTAAGTTTGAAGAGAAGGAGTTTGTGATCTACAAAGTCAAATGCCTTTGACATATCAAGAAATATCGATGCTATTGGCCTTTTCTCATTCAGACTAGAGGTAATCATTTTCACAAGAGAGAAACATGCAAGAGTTGTTGATTTATTTTTCCTGGAACCGAACTGTTGTTCTTTTAAAATTGAGTGTTTTATTATAAAGGAGTGCAGTTTATCGTACATAATTCTTTCAAAAATCTTAGAAATTACTGGTATAAGAGTAATCGGTCGATAGTTATTCATGTCATTTTTGTCTCCTTTTTTGTATAAGGGTTTGACTATCGAAAATTTTAGTCTGGCGGGGAATAAACCCTGGAATAATGACAGATTAATAATGTGGGCGAGTGGATGAGATATATATTTAGAGCAACGTTTAAGAATTTTCGTATTGATATCGTCATACCCGGTTGAGTTAATCGAGTTTAAAGAATTAATAACCTTATACACAGTATCTTCATTAGTTGGAGTCAAAAAAATGGTATTCGATCGCTGAAATATTGTTTTCAGGACTTATTTTGAGTAAACATACCAATTACTAGTAACATTAAACTATTTTTTGCAGACCAAGTTAATACATTTCAATAAATAATACTGAAATACTTAAATTCGTCGAAACATTATCACATCACATGTTGGCACTCTTAATATACACACACACAAACTTGCTCACACATTCACATTTACACACACACTCAAACAATTAATGTATTCTTTTCTAATTATATTTGATATGGAGGAGCGGAGTCTCCCAATACAGGCATTACTTGCTTAGAGGGAGGCTCCAATCACTAATTCTGTTTGTGTAAAATATTGTTGCAGAAATAAATGATTTTTATTTTGATTTGGACATAAAGGCAGCTTTTAAAGCTGTGTTTATTTTCAGCTCACATTATTAAGGTTCTGATTATAAACAGAATCTTCCAAGAATAAAATACAACACCTAGTATGTAACCCTAGTGTGAAGCTCGTGGCAAAATAATATCAGCCGCTCGGGTAGATCTTTAGGTTAAGCAGTGCTTGCTTAGGTTTGTCTGTGGATGGGTGACCGCCCATTACATACCGAGTTTCATCCGCGCCTCGGAAAGCACGTTAAGCCGTTTGTCCCAGCTGTCATCTGTAGATCTTTAACAATCGTTACAGGTAGTCAGTGGCCGGAAAAGTCTGATACCAGTCTTACCAAGGGGTATCGTATTACGCGCCTGCCAATCTGACCTCCACAACCCAGTTAGTACTGAGTTGTGGAGGCAGAGGAGACTGGGTTGTGGAGGTCAGATAGGCAGTCGCTCCATGTAAAATATTGATATTCCGCTGCAAGCGGTAAGACTGGAAGCCGACCCCAACATACTTAGGAAAAGGCTGGGCAGATGATGAACTAGTATGAAACTCGTAGTAATGTTATACATCCGTACTAATATTGCAAATGCGAAAGTAATTCTGTCTGTAAGCATTTCGTGCCTTAACGGCTTAAGGGATTTCGATGAAATTTGTCACACAGGTAGACCAATTGGAAATAAATCTATCCCCACTTGCCCAAAAACAGAGTTATTAATAATAAAAATGTATTTAGGTATTTAAGTGTAATATGTTTTATGTATATACAGCGTGTAACAGAAAGGGTATAATCATATGGAATACTGTGGTACGGACCATCAAACTGAACAACTTTCTCTATGGGACCACCATCGAAATCGTAAATTATCAGCTGTCCTATACAAAATTTCAATACCTACTCGACCCAAATGTATGGGACAGCTGATTATTTTTTTACGATTTCGATGGTGGTCCCATAGAGAAAGTTGTTCAGTTTGATGGTCCATACCACAGTATTCCATATGATTATACCCTTTCTGTTACACGCTGTATATGTATGTATTTATTGTACATATGTAAATGGTACACCACAGGCTACCTGCAGTATTGTCTCTCCTTCCCCCTTAAATCCATCCAAAGGTTGTCTTTAAAAGATCGCTTTTAGCGATAAGACCGCCCATTGTGTCACCCCTTTTATAATGTTTTACATTTGTATTTGTAATTTTTATGGTGTACATAATAAAGAGTATTCTATTCTATTCTATTATAATTATTATCCCGGCGGTACGTTCCCGAGAGACAGGATCCGAACTCCGCGCGAGTGGAACCGAGTTCAAATTGTAGTCATCATCTGCCTAGCCTTTTCCAAACTATGGTGGGGTCGGTTTCCAGTCTTAGAACCGGATGCAGCTGAATACCAATATTATATGGAGCGACTGCTTATCTGCCCTCCTTAATCCAGTTAGTACTGGGTAATACGATACCGTTACAATGGGTAATACGTATTTTGTCAGACTTTCGGGCCACTGACTACCTGTAAAGACTGTCAAAGTATTACAGGTGTCAGGTCAGGTAGTCCTTGGCCCCAAAAAGATAACCTACAAATTACAGCCGGGACCAACGGCTTAACTTTTCTTTCGAGGCACGGAGGAAACTCAGTATGTAATAGATGGTCACCCATCCACGGACCAACCTAGGCAAGCGCGGCTTAACCTTGGAGATCGGCCCGTGCGACCTTTATTTTTAGTCACGAGTTAGAATTGGAAATATATCTATCCCCACTTGCACCAAAACATTAGAATAACTTCTCATGTCATGAACTCATTATGTTCAAGTCTAGACAATGCAATTCTCGTTGAAATTCTATTGAACTTCATCCAACAATTGTATTCACATTAAATTACACAGAGACTTGCAAATGGCTCCAACATCATTAGTATTAACAAAATATCGAATATCCTGAGCCGGGGGCTTTGCTTACTAATTATTTCTTGGAAAGCAGTCTTCTTTAAATCCTGAAAAGCTAAGAGTCCAATCGAACTTCGTATCCAAAATCTGTATGTTCAGCAATTTTCCGCAAAATATATTTCGAAAATAAATGGTTCCAGCAATTGTATGCGCAATTTTTTTTTTTTTTCAATAATCATGTATTTGGATTTTCTCTCTTCTTCCCTCATTATTTCTTTTTATCCGACGGCGCCAGAAGGAGGGTTATGTTTTTCGAGAGTATGTATATGTATAATTGTTTGGCACGCTCTGTGGCCTGAACGGCTCGATGGATTTTAGCTTGAGAGCTGTTGTTAGATTCGTATTTACTGTGAGAGTGACACTGGGTATATCAAAATAAAAATTATTCAATAATAAAACAAAAAAAAATAAAAACGGTAATTTAAAAAATTACAAAACCCGACTGAGTAAAAACAAGCATAGAACATAGCGACTTAACAGTCGGGACCCTTTAACATATATAGACCGGTTTAAATCGTCCCAATAATGGGTCCCGACTGTATGGTCTGGTTTATTAATTTTTAAATTACCGTTTTTTTTTGTATCACTTTGTTATCCGTCTGTCCGTCTGTCAAGACATTTTTTCTCAGGAACGCGTAAAGGTATCAAGTTGATTTATAAAACTACTCGCGTTTACGGTCTCTTTCAGCTGTGAAAAAACCAAACTTGTAAGTCAGCGCGATCAAAAGATAATGCTAATAATGTTATTTTGCGATTTCTCAAGAGAATGAAGACCTTTAGGTTACTTCCCGTTGACGTAAAATCATGAAATTTGTCAAGAAGCAATGTCAGCACACATAGACAAAAAATCAGAAAACCGTAAAAAATTAGTTTAATAGAATAAAAAACGGCTTGCTTTATGAATTTTGTACGGACTCCCCGGTGCGCGAGTCCTTGCACTTGGCCTTTTTTCTTTTGTTGGTGTTTTCTCCATTGTTAATTGGTAAATCTGTCTTCAGTCCATCTCTACAGTAAATCTGTAATATAATACGTCTAAACCTCAACTAAGCGTTGATGACGTAAACCGCGACTATGTCATTAAGGCATTCCTATATGCAGTTAACTACAATCACCCTATTTAGCAAACTGATTAGTGTGCAATCGATTCGGTTTACAGGGTGGAATTTTGAGATGGGGTAGCAAGGGCAGGTAAGAAATTTCGCCAGAAATTTTGATCTGCGAAAAAGTTGTTTGCAGGTTGGGATACCCCAGTTGGTCTCAGAGAGACTTTTGTTCCGTAGAAAGAAAAGGATCGATTGGCACCAAAAAAGTTTTTGTGAAAAGTGTTTTTTATGCCCCATATTTTTTTCCAAAATCTGTGAATGCAGATCGAATTTTCACGAAAACTTACAGTTAGTCTCCTGAGACCGTTGTCATGTAGCTACAACGGTTAAGGTACTCGTACCTGCCCTTGCTACCCTATCTCAAAACTCCACCCTGTATATGCAAACATCCCTCTTCATCTGTTCATCCGAGAGAGGTGACTCTCTCATTCATTAGTGAAAACTAGGACATTCCCAGTAAATAGACTAGGTTTACAGAGATTCGGACTCAAACTCTTACTGTAACTCTAACTCAACTCTAACTCATACTCTAACTCCACTCAACTCTAACTCAACTGTAATGCTAACTCTAACTCAAATTAAGTTAAACTGAAATCCAAACTAACTCAAACTATCGCTCGCTACTCTAACTCATACTCTAAATCTAAGTCAAACTCTTTATTGCATTCATGAGAAAGCACTACTGTGCTTGCGACCACTACACCAATAAGGCGGTTAAATCAAACCCAGAATCTCATGCTCAGCACAAATATTGTGCTGAGCAGATCCTGGGTTTGATTTCAAGGTCGGGCAAAGAGTTTTTCCATTAGAAATTTTTAGCAGCGGCCACTTGGTCTATATTTGAGCCCAATTGATGGTAATAGGCTCGCTCCCTATTACATGGCCCTTAAACATAATTAGCGAAATGTACTAATAAGTACCTACATCTCTGCCTAACCCTTAGCGGATAACAGACGTGATGTTTTGTTATGTGTTATTAAAAAATACTGCCTGAATACGTCTATATAAATATCAGATGTCACGACATAATACCAATGCTAGTAATTATTTCATGGAACACAGCCCACCTAATTGGCGCCATATTCAATATCCACCCACGTATAATTGGCTTCGTAATACGTATTCAGTGTAGTCGAGTCAGTATCGCTAGTAACGCATTCTGTCCACAAAACGCGGTGGTTCACGTTTTCGTCAATGTTGCGGACAATGGCTCTTTTTTCCGAAGAGAGATTCTCGCTCCGTAGAAGATTATTTATTGATAGGTGTTATAAAACGTTGGCTCGTGTAAATTATTGTGCAAAAGAAAGATACTTGCATGATACTTGCTACACATAGAAAGATACTTGTTCGGTACTGGACAGATTCTTGGATTGGACAGATTAGTTAGTTCGGCAGATTCGTTACTCGACTGATTCGTGGATTCTTCATATTCTAGAGTTAAAGTGGGGAACGCGTCGCTTTTCGAAATTAAACGTGGAGGGTCAATAACTGCATATTGGAAACTTGATTTAAGTCGTTTTTTAAACCTTGCTCCACACTAGGAATTTCTCCTGTATCGTGGATTCGTGGATGCGTTTACAAACATTTAATCTCATATACACAAACAGCCAGACCTGGAACAACTACCAGTATGCCATACAAATATGTGTTCCGTGCGGTAATCGAACCCGCCGCGGCGACACTTAGCGCAGCAGCCAATCGCTGAGCCACTGCGGCAACCGTGCCGTCATTTTTCAGCTGGTGGTGGTGCACCTGGTCGTGTAACATAAGCGAAGGCCTTTTGAGTACTTTAGAGATACCATGGCCCCAGAACACAAAGGGCGATGAAGGAACATGGATGGGTTTTAGTCAGTAAAAGTCTGACACTCCCTCCTGCTCGGCCCAGAGCGGGAGGAGTCATTTGATGATTTCCCATCCGAAAAAAAAGGCCTTTTGAGTGTAATGTCAACAAATAATTGCAATAATTAGCGGTCTATTCTTGCCTAGGGCCTCGCAAGATTTTCTGGCATATCAACGGACGAGAAACTCTCCTCGTGTAAATGTGGGCCTTACGTGACACGCGCCCCGACGCCTCCATTAGCGGCCGTATATGCATTACGTATTAGATCAGATACACGGCACAATAACCCGCATGTACGTGTATGGGCGACACGTTCACGCTATCATGGCGTCTGTTTCCGAAATGTCGAACAAAGGGACGTTACTATAGCCACATATTCAGATGGAAACAAACGGGTGAATGCTGTGCTCCCGACTAGACCCTGGGCCACTTGCAGGGCAGGAGTGTCCAAAGTGTCCCTACACCTGCATTTTAGTAGACATTAAAAACGTTGTCTTTTACTAGATTCATGTAACTAGACAAGACGCAGAACCATCGATAGGAAATATTAAGAAGAAGGTCAAACGAGTGGTATACTTTAAAATAGTGTAGTACTTATGTCAATGATCAACTGTATATGGGACCAACTCCGAAATATGAAAAAAAAACAACTGTTTCCTTCTATGCCATCAAATGTAGGGAAAAACTGTTTCATTTTAGTTCGTACTAGTTATTCATTTTCATGGGCACTGGGCTCTACTACTTTGCTACTTGTCCTAAGGTATTTATTGCAGATAAAAAACCATAATTATTTGATGTATATCCAAAATGGTATTTTTACTTTATTACAACGCTGTCCTATTTGACCTAAAGGTTGACTGGTAGATAATTCCATGTGGCTCTTGATTGTTGTACATGAAGTTTAAATAAATAAATTATTAGTGATGACTTAAAAGTGTAAAAATAATAGAAAAAATAAAATTGCTGGACCCGTGTGCACACTGTTCCAGTGGTGCATAAGAGGGCAATCAACCCTTTCTACAATAGTTGTTAAGTCCCCCGTTAACCTAACACCCACGAGCTCCGCTGTTCCCATCTTCCTGTATGGAGTAGAAACGTGGACAACCTTGGCCCGAGAAAGGCAAAGGATTGATGCATTCGAGATGGGGTGTTGGAGATGAATTCTGAGAATACCCTTGACGGCAAAACACACCAATGCATCGATCCTGACCCAGCTCCGAATAAAAACTCACTTGTCCTCCTTAGCCGTCAACGTTTTCTTTCGTACTTCGGCCACACAGTGCGCAAAGGCGACGAAAGGTTGGGAAAACTTCTTGTGTTTGGGAATATCGAAGGCAAAAGATCGCGCGGTCGTTCATCAACAAGATGGACCGACCAAATTAAAGACTCGGCATCCAAATTCTACACGGTTGTAAGAGACGCGCTAGACAGAATTCGGTGGACGCAGATCATCTGCTCCAGATGCAACTCAAATGCTGACAACGATCCTCAGACATGAGGGACCGACCCCAGAAAGTGAGAAGCTAACACCCTGTACAACATCAAGCTTTCTTAGATGTTGTCATAATAAGACGCTACTTTGACAGCGATCATTCAACATTTGGAAGCATAATGATCTAAATAATCTTGTCGTTTTATTATCTGAAATCTAGTCTTGAAAGCTCATGTAATCACCTATTTCCAGCGATGGGCTATCTAAACACTGTGTGGGTGTCATTCCAGTTTAGTACGTTGGCCACGTTCGCACAATCATACTTAGTTCATAGCGATTCTGAACCGTCGGATAAAAGGTGATCGTTAGCTTTTGGAACGTATTATTTGGAGACGGAGGGACTAAAACATCATTCTATCTAACGTGTCTAATGTCTATTTTGATCTTTAACCTAATACATCATAAAGGTTGTGTACAGCTATTCAGCGTCCGTAAAAAAACATAATCCCTATTACAGGCGTGATATGATGTGTTAAATGATGTTTTTTAAATGCGGTTGTACTGTATCTAGAGTTGTACCTATTATATGTATAGTACACCCACAGTTCGCCAGTCTTGTTTAAATGCCATTTTTTTTTTTTCGTGTGGTTAGTGCCTAACCAGGGGCCTTAGTCTGCTATTGCAATAGTGTCAGAATGGTCTATCATTGATTTAATAAGGCCCCGTGCAGACGAATTTCCCTTTGTACGCACGTCTAACGAGTTTCTAACGCGCTTCAATACGCCGTGGGCTAGGGGCCTTATTAAATCAATTATAGACCATTCTGACACTATTGCAATAGCAGACTAAGGCCCCTGGTGTCGGAGTTTTTTTGTTACCAACATAGTTTTATATAAGTTTCTATTTACTAACGTATTTTGTATTTTTGTATTTTATCATATGTATGTTAGTCTGTAAGGTATACATATATCTAGGCCAAAGTAGCCTAAAAATAAATGGATGTTGTTGTTGTTTATGGGCCATGGACCTCTGACTTGGCTTTACATACCAAATCCAATCCAGCAATTCAATCCATTTTAATCCCATATATTAAGAGCGATTCTATTGCCAGCAACCGGGCTCAAATTCAAACCCCGGGATGCTGCTGAGAAATTCCCTGGTCAACTGGACGTTTGCTATCGTAGTTGACCAAATTGTGTAGTCTCTTCCACAAAAGCTATAGCTGAATCTAAAGCTATACGAAGATTAAGAATATATCAAAGCCGTCGGCATTTCAATCACCCATAGCAAGCACCACGTGGTTTAAAAGTGGTATGATCAACTATATGAGTTCATTTGGATGATCCTATGTTGCAGCAATGAATTGCTTCACACTGAATTGATGACGATTGTTGCCACTCCTCGCTGCTATCGACTTTTTCCGTATAGGAACCGGTAGTTCGAATCAGTACGTTTGACACGTTCACGCAATCATGGCGTTTCCGAAATATCGAACAAAGGAAGATCGTTACCCCTACGCATCAAAGTAAAGACTCACGCAGATTTAATCGGGTGGCAACTTCTGCATAACATTCGCATAATTACAACACTGAAAAAATACAAAGACAGTCAGAGCCGTCCCTTTGAAGGATATGCCCAGTCTCCTTTCCTGCCCATCAACTTGCATTTTACAGGATTTAAATGCAGCCAATGATAGAGCTGTTCGGCTTTACTGGTTGTATAAAATGTGAGTGTAATCGACACTCAAAGAAGAAGGACACTTACAAAAGTGTACAGGCGGACCGCAACGCGTTGTTTCCTACTGAAATGTGGCCCGCTGCGGCTGTGTACGCTCAGTTCAAGGGGGAAGCAGACGTTACACCAGTTTCCCTGTCGTTTATTGACACGCTGTGCTGGCTTGTGTAAGAATGTATGGGAAGAACATTATCACATTTATACGGATAAGCAGAGAAGCAGGGCACAGGTTTGTTCATCTTTCATACACTTACAAATAACGTAGGTTCTATCAAACTTACAAGAAAAACGTATTGTAAACGAGAATGTCGTGAGTGAGGAGACAGTCCGCGGCGGACTGTTGGCGATCTCTTGACGGAATATGAAAAAGAGCAAAATTATCTAACCTCTTCTCCTCTCCGTTTTTAATTCTAATAATGTACAAAGTTAGTTTACTAAATAAAGAACTTTAGAATACCTCTTCAACAAATACTTTTTTTTTGTTTTCTTTTTGTCCCTCATTAATATACCTTAAAAGTGTAATTATTTTCTGAATTAGCCTACATATTTATAGCAACGAAACTGCCTCATTATATAATCATGTTCTTTAAAATAAATACGAATAATAATACGATCCAATATTCCTGTTTTGTCAAAATCGCCCAGTGGTAAAACCAGAACTTCGTATATCAACTATTACTCTCTCAAAGCATCCTTTAAAAAAACAATGCAGATGAAAGATCTCTTATCAGTAATTTGTAACCGTTTTTCGTCTCATGTCTAGACGTAGTCTATGGTTTCTATCAGATGACCTCTGAGAGTAAACATAGACACATCACACACAGACAGACAAACAGACATACTTGTCTTATAGGTCAAGGTCTTTTTATTGTTTCGTTTTTTTATTGGAGATTGGAGTCCAAAACGTTTCTTATTAGGATAAGATTGTTATTAGAGACATATTGCAGACTGTCTCAGGACGACTTTTGGAGAGTGAGTCATAAACTTGTATGAAGCGACCGTGGGCAAAGTAATTGTGTAGCTCGACCTCGTCTTACGCCCCGTTGCCGACCTCAGGCAACGCGACTTGCGACCAAGCGGATACGCTTGTGTGTGTTTCACGTCGCGTGAGGCATCGTCGCTTCGCAGTGACTTTAAGCAACTTCTTTTATTAGTGTTTTTCTTGCTGTCTTAACACGCATGTCGTTTGAGCGTTTAGCTCGTACCAAAGCGGTTATGAGACACACGGCGACATATCAAGCTATACAAAGCCAGTATAGCCTGACCTCGCAAAAGCTTATACAAATATAAGCTTTTTCAACACTGAGAGATCAGTTTATACTGGTTTTCATAGCTTAATTGGCCGTTGTATGTACTACATACGCATCGACTTGAGCCGACAGCGATTTCAAAATCTCACGTCCTCGCAGAGATTTGGCAGCCGATTTGTCGCTAGCAATGCCAAAAACTCGCTGCCTGTGTAATGTATGTCTAAGGGAGCTCAACAATGACTTAATACAAATCTAATGCCCGTTTTATCTAAGACGAATAGCTGAAATATTTGACTTGGACTTGGCGAATAGTTGAAATTACCACAGCATTCATTTAGACATCGCCATCACTGTAATTGAAACAGGCACTAGCTAACAGCATTAAATAACATTGGAGCAAGCCTAATGAAATATTCAAACAGTACAGAGAACCGCCAAATTAGATCAGATAGATGTGACACCAAACTATTAATAGCATACCGCTCATGTATGTCACCTGTCAGCTGTCATAACGCGATGTCAAGTTTCCGAAGTTTCGAACAATGGAAGCCGTGAATTTGGAATTTAGAATGTAGGGAAACCGCATAAAGCTGGGTATCCATTAACTTGGGTCCGCGCAGATACTTTGTGTTTCCATAAAATCGAACCAGATCCGCGAAGCATAGTTCGTGGGTAACATTCTGCTGCGCAAAATGTAATAAGACGGAAAAATCATTGTAATCAGCATGCTTTTTGTAAGTACATTCAAGACAGATTCCTAACCTGACACTCCCTCCTGCTCAGCCCAGAGCGGGAGGAGTAATTTGATGATTTTCCATCCTAAAAAAAAAAATCAGATTCCTAAAACAAAAATGTATCTTATTTTTCAAATTAAGTGAAAGGCCACAATAGCTTGTTTAAGTTGTTGTGGTTCAGACCGTACGATGAGATGAAAATTAACATCGCTGAACAGACCGTTGTTAGTTTTTGGCCAATTTAAAAACTGAAGTGGGCGTCTCCCGAAGGGCTCCTGACAACTTTTCAGAGTTTAATTTTAGCATTCTCATCATCACGCCCTACCTACTGAGCTATCAAGTTTTCATGCTGAATATGCTTGAAAAACCCTCTGAGGCCCCGTTTTTTATCAACGTTTGCGCCGACAGAATTTAATTTTGTTTAGGCCCTTTAGATTCAGGTAGCCATGAGGTACTTAAACCAGTATTGTTTTATTCTTATTCTAGAATGGGAAGAAATAGAAGTAGACGTCCTGTATAGGTCCATCTCTTTCAACCCCTTCATATATATAACCTAGATAGGCTGGCAGAGGGTCAAAATCTGGACAGTCAGTAGCTTTTCGGACATCAATTCATTATTGTTCGGCATGGCAACTGAGGACTTGTACTTTTCTGTCAAGGTCTGCCCAATCAATCAGAGAGAGATTGATTGATATCTCGCCGGATGAGACGATACATCTCTCGATACTACTATTAATTCCACAACCTCACTCACGATAGGTCCTTTAGGTTCGAAAGCTTCGCGTTACACGTCATCTCCTTTATGCCTTTGTTTGCCCATTCAGCAATAATCATTACGATAATTTAAGCTGTATAGTAGACGAAGTTTTCAAACATATGAAGCAATCAAAGAGTTTAAAAGACTTATGACGACAAAGAGTTTATAGGACGGACATTGAGAATATTTTCAGGCAAAAGTGTTCATCCTGATCCCAAACATTTTTGATTTTGACACACGAATGCTACCTGACAAGCGCGCGTTTGACACTAGACAGAACGATTTCTTACTAAGTAGTAACTAGTATTGGATTACGATTTTCTTCGTCTTGTCGGCTCTGTCGCAAAATGACCATTTCTCAAAATGACTACAGGTAGCAAAATGTCCCTTTCGTCCGCGTCGTTTCGTCGTTTCGTATCGCTTTGTAAATATTGGAATGTCTCAAGTAAGCAATGGATTCGGAATATCCTTCAATCAGTTTGTACAAAATGTGATACCCAATTAAGTTGCTGGTTGACCTATCTGTCAAGAATGTTTAGTAACTAACTGATGAACTATTTCACCGGTTCTTGAATTTAACGTTGAAAATCCAATGATTCGCTTCTATTAAGGCATTCATTGGGGTGGGTTCTATGTTAGTATGGATAAAGGCAGTACCATCAGTGCGTCACAGAAACAGCCCCCATGTATGTGCCGCACGTGGCAGCAATAATCACGCCTCTCGATTCCTGGGTGTACGAACAAAGGGAACTGTGCCCTTCGGCAGCTTATTAGCGATATCGAAATAGATGTATTTAGAACTTATCTAAGCCGCCAGTAGGCTCGTTGGCTTTGTGATCGCAAACGCAATTGCTTGGCTTGAGGTCCTGGGATCAATTCCCCGGTCGGGCAGTGTCATTGGGTTTTCCATTAGGAATTCTCAGTAGCAGACTGGAGTCTGGATTTGTGCCGAAATGATGGCGTTAGGCTCACCCCTTTTGCGTGAACTCTTCTTTGACAACAGGCATGATGTTATGCCATGTAATGAAGAAGAGAATAGAAGAAGAAGAGTTAATGCGCCAGTAAAGCTCATTTGAGCTTGTAGATTCTGAAAGACAAGATGGATGAAACTGTCCTACCTTAAAATACTATGCTTTGTATAAAGCTCACTGCAGCATTGTAATGTATGCATTACTACGTCAACACAGAAATTTATCATGAACCCTGGATTCAGCGTAACAACCGTGTGCTACAAATTGTAGCAATGTTTCGAACGTTTTTACAAACAAGTGCAGGAATATAGCTGTAACAACTTTTAAATAAAAATGTAGCGGAATTTCCCCGAGACTTGATAAAACCATAGTTTATTTATGAGTACGAACTAGGTCACTGGGGATTAAGCTAAATCCTACTTTATCATTCAAACGGTGACATCACTGCAATGACGCAATGCTGGTTGAACGATACTAGAATTACCAATTACTGATTGTGAATCTAATTCACGTAATTATATGGAATAATTGATGAATGCGCTCATGCGTTTAAAACGATTACGACTAATTGCTCGATGCGTTGTGGCGTGGCCATCGAATCGTAATAGCGCACGTGCGTGCTTCGTTCAATATTTTACCAACAGTCGCACAGGTTTTAATTATTGTATAATATGTGAGCAAATTAACAACAGTTTTTGTTGTCCTTTCGCTGAAATACTCTCACAAAATACACGATGATTTCGTGGAAATTAACTTTGGGCGAACATGAAAATTGTGACGTGAAATTCCGAATTTTCCGGCTGGTGACAAGCGTTGACAATGTATAGCTGTTTGTGACTGCGCCACTCAGTGCGAGAGGTGTAAGTATGTAGTAAGTAAAATGTTACAGCCGTCGTATTCGTGTACATAACGATACAGGTAAACTGAAACTTTCGCTTGTTATTGTCAGTGATTTCCCTGACGACGTTTGCAGTGTCAAATAAAAATGAGTTAGAAGATATTATGAGGAGTGTTACTGAGTGCTCTCACTGGCGAAACATTCTCATAAAAAAATGTTGTCTGATGAAAGAAAAGATTTCAACTAAAAGAAGACAGAGAGATAGAGGAACAGAGATTTTAATGTTTTTTTATGTAAATGCTTCGCTATCGGAAACGCACAGTAAAAAGGTTGATTGTATAAATAAAACACGCACATCTTAGACTATATACCTATACTTAAATAACAAAAGTGTGGCGAGGACGCGTGTGGCGCGCGATGAGATCACTGTTGCTGCTGCGGCGGCGCCAACCGCGCGGCTAGGTGTAGGATATCGCGCTTCTCCTTGGGGAAGCGCAACTCCCGCGCAGCCAGGCGAGCGGCGCGCAGCTCGCGCTCGGCCCGGGCCAGCTCCGCTCGCAGCACCCCGCCCCCCGTCGCCGCCGCGTCGCGCTCCCTCGCGGCCCACTCCCGTGCCATCTGCTCGCGCATCGCGTCATCCAGCGCGCGCGCAGAGTAGTGCGCGACCACCTCTTGCCGCGAGCACTGCCGCTCGCGCATCGCTCGTAACGAACCATTCCAGTGTAGCAACTGGAACACTGTCATCAGCTCCTGGAACTCCAGCATCGTGCGGCCCTTGTTTGCTTCCAGCATGAACCTGGCACAAATAATTATGTTGATTCTGATGGTCGGTAACAATGTGAAGAATCTAGGACATACAGACTATAATCCTAACAATGAAAAGAAAGCTCGCCCCGGTTTCTTTGTCTTCCAAGTTGGACGGATCTCGGACAGGCAGATAAAAGAATAATCCTTCTTTGAATCCGACTTTAATCATTTAGTCTGGTTGTATAACAATAGATCATGAAACAATGTAATTTCGCATAGACTAGGTAAGGTACTAATGAGGGTTGGTTTAAAGCCTCATTGTAACCTGACCGCTTCGTTAGCTCAATGATCAATCAAAATGGCGTTAATTAAAGTAGCCTTAATGAGCCGTGATACTTAAATGTTCGATTGGCACTCCCAGTACTTAGTTACACTGTACGACATCTTGCGTTTTTGACCAAGACATTAAATGAGTATTTATAATTCGGGCTATCCTTCTGCAGAAACACAAACCAAAAGTTGTAAAAGATTTGCAAACAGTGGTGTACAAGCGGGTGGAAGCCCAAGCAAGCACATCACTTTGCGTTATCTATTTCATCACAAGTGCTCACAAAACGGTGAAGGAAAACATCGCATGAAAACCAGCATGCCCAAATATTTAAAGAAATGTGACATCCACTAATCAGGACAGGACCCGCGTGGTGGACTGCAGCCAGAGAGAACGTCTGCAGTGGGAACATTAAAGGCTGATTATTATTTAAATTTCAAGCTCACCTAAAGGCCGCAATCCCAGCGCTGGGGTCCTGATGATGGGCGGCGGCGTCTCCTGCGAAAGAGGCGCGTGCCTCCGCCACCGCCTTCTCTATAAAGTGCTCTGAGATGCGCCGAGACTCGTGCTCGTTGAACACACTGTTCATGAGCGCGATCTTCGCTGCACTTCGGCGGGCTTCGGCTTTTGTCGGACAATTCTGGACAAGGGAAGATGCACGTTAGAAATATTAGATCGTCACACGTCAGACATTCTCTTAAAAACGGTGAAGAAATCGTCAGGAAACCGACCAATCCAACCAAGATTCGACCGATCATAGGAGAGACCAGAGACGCGACAATGTGATTGGTCGATTGCCTTTTCTCTGTTCAGCTTGTCTCAGCTTTGGTGGAAATCGGGCCAAAGACCAAACATGTCACATGATAGAAGATTGTCTCCTATCGTGTGGCATCGGACATCCACTGGACCCACGTGGAAACCGTCCATTCCCTTTTACATGGAGGCGCTCTGAGTCCATTGGGACATTATAGGTTGATTAAGTGTATTAAGTCTGAAATCCAATCCGAAATGTCAATATAAAATCCTGAGATACATTACATCCACCACTGTTGACTCTCGCCGTACCGTTTCTGCCGGTGCTACAGAAAATCAACACTTTTAAAGTGTGTGGTTTATTTGGTGTAATTAAATGTGTATTTACGTAACTCCTGTGTGTTTATCGTAAAGATGCATTGCAGTATACCTATACCCAACCCTGAAAGTTTTGGACAGGTTGTAATTATGCAACTGTAGCCTTGAGACTTCACGGTATCTGATAGTTTAGAAAATTCAACACGGCTATTGTGTAACTTTAAGTTTCAAATTCAGCATTTACTTATTTGACTATCAACCGGTACTTCATAAAGCTTTAAGAAAATTCAGTAAGTTATATTTTGTAAATAGAACCTCATTTACATGTTTTTATTTTTATAGTAACAGTTTGCCATTAGATTGTTCTGAAATCTACTGTAACTAAACAATTAGAATAATAGAATACAATAATTTATTTTAAAAGTATTGCAAAAGTGTACATTTAGGCGCAAATTGGTGCATAAAACTAAACTATAACAAAATTGTATTTAACTGTTGTAAATAATGATAATGTTGAATTCAAATGTTTGGTAGCGAGTTAGCGACCTCCCAATCTAGGTATATTTAAAACTGTGTTTCAAGCCATCACTTTACATAGCACACCGTCCTCGATAAGCTTTGGATTCCTAGAAATGTATCCTTGTTTACACTTATCGTCATCTAAGGTTCAGCCAAAGAAACCAGGACCGTCCAAATGCCCGTTGGGTTGACGATATCGTCAAAGTCGCAAAATCTTTATATGGCGGATGCATGCAACCGCAAAGTATTGCAGAAGAAAGATACCCAACAGCGGGTGACACTTGGTTGAAATAATGATGATAAAGATCGATAAAATTAGCAAATTTGTGAACTTCCAAGTTACCTGAAAACTCCCAAAGCATGCTCCTCCGGGCAGTGTGACGTAGCACACATAGGGCGGGTGCGCGGCCGGCACGGACTCGTAGATGACGAGGGCGCCACCCCCGCTCCCCGCGCCCCCGCCCCGCGCCGCCTTCACCTGCCAGAATTCTTGCAGTGCTTCCACCACGTTTACTGTTGATAGGACTCCGTCAGCTGGTGGAAAAAAGGGGGATTTAGAAGATTTCAAACGCTTTACACCAAATTTTACCGCTTCGGGTTTGTTACTCTACTTCGAAATCATCAGACTGCGTTTTCACCAGAGATGTGTGAGTTGTGCAGCGAGAGATCACATTATCGATCACATAGCTAGCTTAGCTCAAGCTATGAAAAAGAAGCAATATCATTGTTCACTTTCACACTCATTTTTGCACATCTTGCTGGTGGAAACACAGCTATTTAAGGTCAAACTTCAGCTCAGCTTATAGTCAGGACATAAAGTAAAAAAGGAACAGAAAAGGTACCACGACGGGATAGGAAATCAAACAACGAAAAGGTAAACTTCAATATAAAAACTTCTGTAGAGATCCCTAATTCAGGAAGGTGACCCTGAATCATTCTATTTTTGCAAACTTTTCAACAGATCCTAAACTTGTTGACATGGGAATTAGGAACAATGACCCACATTCCTTGTCAGCGTACTGCAAACTTTTCGCAATTTGGCAACGTAAAGGCCAAAGGACAATCAGGATCAAACTCACCCGCATCAGTAACGGAACCTGTACATTTAACCGTCGCTTGAGAAAAAATCGTAAGCGTCTGAGCCTCTAATGTCAAAGCATCAAGCACTTCCCGTTTTAACTAAGACATCCAATTTGTCTCGCCATTTTCCCCACAATCAGTGCAGGCAATTTATTTGTAAAAGCCTCAGCTTTATGAATATTTCCGTCGGCTTCGTCGTAATGGTTATGGCTTTAATAACGCCAGGATAAGGTGGAAATACAACTATTCCAGGCTTTAGACTATCATACGTCAGATGCGTTCATTAAACTGGTTCTGTTAATAAGGATGTTAGTTGTTTCATGTTACTGGCATCCTTATTGAGTCTAGCTTTTATTATTGGCTTGTCATAAAGGATTCCAGTTATAGGTAATTCGCTTTTAATGCCTTACCCGGTTGGTATAGAATCGCATTACAGCGTGGTGTTGGGACTGCACCGATGCAAAGTAAATTATGTTCGTTATCACTAATCCGTTTGAGCCGCGTCTCCCACAAGGCGATTATAGCGTTATCCGCCATGATTGTCCATTAGTGGCCTTGTAGACACACACACAAGCGGTATTGTAGTTCGGATAAAACTCATGACGGTTCCGACTGTCAATATTGTGATTTTTCTCAGTTAATCCCCAATAATGGAAAATTTTATGAAGACCATAAAATTTTCCGTGAAGATAACGGCGTCAAGAAGACGAGCAGCCAATGTCTACTTTTACGATTTTCTAATAGTTTATGATTATTAACACCATACAGCTTGTGGCAAAGGTAGTATTTATGACAGTCATTGACAGGCTCATGTCCAGTTGTAAGTTCAGTAAGTAGAGGTTTATGGGATAATAATGATGATTATGAATTAGTTTGAAGCCTACTGGGGGTTTTAAAGTCTTCTACTTCAACCGCCTGCCACTACAAACAAAATATTATTTTATAATAAAGGGTCAGCATTGTTACATAAATGAATGAGTTCGGCTTCCAACTCGCTTTGTGACGAAGAAAATATGCAAATCGCCGACGAGCTTAATTTATGAATCGCTCGTATAAAATTCATCACTTTGCAAACGTCAAATCCGCGAGCATTCGCCCAGAATAATTATTGCTTTTGAACGAGCAATACAGAAGTCTTAAGTTTTAAAACTTCGCTTCGTTGCAAGTGTGGCTTCCGGCCTTTGGTAAGAGGTGTTGAAAGTAAAACTGGGGTTTTCAGTTTATAAAAAGTTTAGGGAACCCTCGGGTTAACATGTTTCTCTGGAAATGATCATACACGTAAGCTCGCTTTCAATGGAAAACTTCTATACGTACTCGGGTTCGAAACATCACATTACAAATTCCATTAAAAATTCCTCAGTGACAAAAACTCTATTACAAATGTACTCTATTTCCATAATACAACTAGTTTAATAGAACACTCTCTTATTTCAAGTAATGAGAGTACAAACAGAAGTAAGAATTAAAGCACTCTGCGGTCCGCTTCCTCGGCTTTTCCCCCGTAGACATTATATTCTCACAATGAGTCGACTGTTTCTGAAAAGCGACTGAAGCGAGGGCTCTCCGCCAGCTTCCCCTGTTGTCCCCATCCGTTACGATTTCACAGGATTTTTCCCCTTTGAACGACTGCGAAATTTCCGGGGAAGGCAATTTTAAAGACATTTTCAAGACACAGACGGATTCTGAGTTTCATTATTAAGGAGTGGAGTGAAAAATGATGCAAATATTGCGAAATTGTACGTTTCTTAAGGTATGTTTTGGGTGTTTTATTTATGTGAGTGCTAGTCTTATGGGGAAAATTAACACACGTTTATCATTTAACACAATACAGACAAAACACTATACAATACAGACAAATGTTACATTGGAAAGAACTTACTTGGCGCCGCGCCGCCATGGAAATTCCCCACTATTATAATTATTTCAGAAACTAAACAAATCAACAATGAGCTCATGGCTAGTGTCGCCAAAGAAAAATAAAGCGCTGTAACTTTCCCATCGTGGAAACACAACATAAACATACATACAATATCCGGGTTATTGATTTACTGATGGTGACATTTTAGTTCGCTACAAGTAGATTCGTGTCAAGTGACGTCACACATTAGGGGGGATTCGAGTAATTAGGGACGATTACAAAAACATTGTCTTATCAATTACTATTTGTTGCCCGCGGCTTCGCTCGCGTTTTGGTCGGAAATTATCCCACGGGCACGTTGTAAATATAACCTATGGCGCAATGGAATAATGTAGCTATCTCCTATTAGTGAAAGAATTTTCAAAATCGGTTCAGTAGATCCAGAGATTACCCCCTACATACAAACTTACAAACAAATTTTACCTCTTTATAATATTAGTATAGACTATATTTAAAGAAGTATAAAGGGTGTAACAAGACCCTTACGGAAGCCGAAAGGCACTTGTTCTCCCCGTCCATTGCGATCGTTTTTTTGTTCTAGACCATACCTGGGAGCCTTCTAGTTACGTAGATATTAGGGTCAAAGTTCCAACGTTTTCACAAGTTTTTTTTTAATACTAGTTTTTATTACAAGATTTTTACTTTAAACATCTCCGTGACCCCCGTACTATTCAATCCATCCATCAGCACAATGTTTTGAGAGCGTACATTGAGTCCTAACGTAAAACGTGATTTTTCACCCCAAGAAATAAGTCGTTTCCCAGCAATAATTTTTGCGTAAAGTTACTTAGTTCGATGTACATATAATGCTTGGTTGACGACTTCGTGAAGGGTCCTGTTACAACTTATAGATAGTATAGATGCGGTGCTAGGTGAACCTGAACATGACAGGGTGAACCTGCAACCTGTCAGGTTCAGGTTCAGCGTGTATGTTGCAAAACTGTGCAGGTGTCCTCAAGAGGCAGCTCAAGCTAATCTGACGGGTGTACTTGTACAGGTAACCCGGTTAGATACACCCTAGCGTGTATGTAGTTGTTGTGTAGTTGCTTATTTTTATTTATATCTGTACTCTTAACTTCTATCGGGGCCTAATGTGCCTATTCGTGCCGCGAAGCCGAACACTCCGGTGTACCTACATCTCCCGCCTGCAGTACTCCACTACGGCGGAGGACATCGTGGAGTACGTGCGTCAGAAGACCAAATACGTGGCGAGAGTGCAGCTAGTGCTTGAGTTGCGCCGCAACGTCAACTCGTGGTGCGAATACCAACATATTATCTGCACCTCATCTTGGAGGAGGGTTCGCGTCACATGAACGCACAGTGACATAGTGCACAAGTGAAGTGTTACTTACATAGTTATAATAGTCTATAATATGTCATAACAGTTTTAAGTTTCTATTTACTAACATAATTTGTATTTTATCATAATTATAGTCTGTAAGGTATATAATCTATGGGCCAAAGAAGCCTGAAAATAAATGGTTGTTGTTGTTGTAAACTTGTACTGGATTACAGAATGTTATTTTGTGCAAATACTTTCCAGTATTATTCCTTTTTCCTTCAAGAATATGAAAGAGAACATTTTCAAAGCCAGCAACCACACGGAGATTGAACTTTAAATTGCAACTTGAAATTGATAACTTTATAAAAGCTAAAAAATATAAAAGCAAACGTTTTTACAGGAATCTTTGCTACATAAATATTGAGATCAAAGAGATTCAACAAAACTTATGAAACTGATGTTTACCGAGTTTCAAGGGAAATGCTGTGAGTAGTACTCTTGAATACCTTCCACACAAAAGAAACTTTCTTTCTTTACCGTGCATTTTTACTTTTTAAACCCCGAGGGAAAAAGAAGGGTGTTATAATAAGTTTTTCTAGCATTCTAGTCTATTTTATCGTAGCTCTTACAAACGCGTTCAGATTTCCAAGAAAAATCTTTTGAGTAAATGGTAAATCCTGTAATTTTACTGAAGCTAAAGAAAAATATGCAGTGGAAATTTAAACTCAAATATCGAATACCTAAGACATACCCCCCCCCCCTTAAAGACTAACAAAAAAGAGCAAAAACTACTTCATTATAAAACAGGATGCAGAGGAAATGTATCACGTTGAACAGGAGGAAAACATTGAACGTTAGCCAAACAAAACGTACACGCTAACCAGAGTACTTCGTCCAGTGGTTAACGCGCTGATTGCGCCAGAGGAAACAAAACATTCACTCATTCACTCTCTGGCGGGGACACACGGCATCCCTTCATTCATTCACTACCAGGGGAGATTTCTGCAATAGTCGTACGTATTTATTTAGCTTCATTTTATATGAGCTTGAGCAACTGAACCGTTATTGCGCCAATATCGACGTCATTTGAAGGAAAATTGTTCGTTTAATAGAGATCGTTCGAGCACTGATATTGAAGTCGGTTTTATTTATTTTATTTGAGTTTTTGATCGGAATGTGAATGTGGGGTTTAACGTGACTTTGTGAGCAGTAGCCATTGTAATTGTATGCGTCTGAACCGTAGTCAAATAGAGCTTTAACCAGTTTGTTTAACAGTGAAACCTATTGCTGCATATGGTACAAGCAGAACCAAGACAGGTTCTAGATTTTATACCCCATAACCAGATTTTGAAAGAAAATTTCTTTACTTACGCACGTAAAAAAAACCCAACAATGTGCGAGTCTGACTCACGCATGAAGGGTTCCGTACACGATTTAATCGGATACCCTTTAATTTATTTAAATTTTTATTATTTAATTTTTGTTATAGCGGCAACAGAAGTACACATTCTGTAAAAATTTCAACTGTATAACTATTACAGAACATGATCATACAGGCAGACGGATGGACAGACGGACAGCGGAGGCTCAGTATTAGGGTCCCGTTGGTTACCCTTCGGGTTAAGATCCCTAAAAAGCAATGTTGACTATTTTGTTAGAATAAATGCTAAAGTAAATGTGTCACGTAATTAACCCGCAGTTCTAAGGGATACAAACCTACAAGGAGGGCGTAACGGGGTGTTGAAGTCTGTAAATGATGTGATTCTCTGTTTTTCCAAAACTCTTGCTAACAAAACTGAGAGAAAAATCTAGTTTAAGACTTAAATATCGAGCTAGCTTGTTAAGTTTCCATCTCAGTTACCCAGATGTGGCTGAACAGCTCCGTGTAAAGTTCCTGAACTTTGATTTGAACTTCCGACTGACCTTCAAATATGAACCGCAAGTTTGCCCGTGACAGCTGTTATGAATATTCGCGGGCACGACTTGGACGTGCTCCTTGAAGAAGAACGGGGTTTATTGAGTAAACTGGAGACATCTATTGAAACAGAGATACATTGGATACTCACAGGTTGACAATGGAGACAATAGGGCCTTACAAAATGACATCAAGCAACAAACGACGGTGACAAAATCAAATATATATTGGACTAGATGTTGCCTGCGATCTTCGTCCGCGTGAAGTTATTATAAAAATATTACTTCCCTATTTGAATTGGATTTTGTTAACGATTTCAAGAGTTTCTATTTTTTGCACGGAACCAAAATCCTTTTTCTCTAATAAAAGTAATACATACAAAGTAAGTTACTCCATAAAACATCAGCTATATGCCAGTAAAAGTCCCGTCACAATGGGTCCAGCCGTTTCGGTGATTAACCGGAACAAACAGACAGGCAGACGAAAATTTAAAAAAAATTGGTATACGTACCGTATATATATACTTTTATATGCATTAATTAAAAATCTGGTATTTTGACATTACAAACAGACACTTTTATTTATTTGTATGTATAGATTGAAAGGATTGACTGAAACTACCGAAAACCTTAACGTCAATACTGTTGAAAGTCGTTGCGGTCACACGTATATTCAAATCTTTATTTCCATTCAAAGGAATATCAACTTCATGCTGGTGTAAATTAATTTCTGAAAAAAAGTTTTTATTTTTTTAAAATACCATAGAATGTTTGAAACTGTAGCACAAAGAGAACTTCACGTGAGTTTTAAAATAGTTTTTCCAATAACACATTTGTATTTGTTTGGCAACTAAATTGCAAAACACAGTATAAACTACGATATTATGGCCATTTAGATATAACCCCACAGTTACACTCACCGCTAGTTTCATGTCGAATAGTATTGATTCTGAAGCCGTCATCGAGTGCCAGCCAAACTACCGTTGAACCAATCAATCAGCTGACTGCGTCTATAGAGCAGTAAATGACGAACCGACTATAATTGACGAACATTTCATATCACACACAATAATTACTTCCAAGCCGTCATTTGATACTGTTCTCACGAGAATACTGTTCAGTTATGACAATTTATTCCGTGAAAGTTCGTGTGAAATTAATGAAGAATAAGTACTTCAACAATGTGTTGAAAGCATGTATGGGATTTTAACACGTTTTTTTTCATTATGATTCACCAGTTTTTTGCAAGTCATCTCGCTAACGTGCAGATTTAATCTGTGCACCGATGATTCTGCGAGTTTCTGAGACATTAAAGTGGGTTTCGCGCCCACATAGATTATTTTACAGAGAAAGGTCAACTCGTTAATTTATTAGCGTGACAGTTTGTTCGCTAACTTTTCACTTTAGCTTTGTTTGTGTTGCGGAAATGTTGAACCGAAATATTTGGGAAAACACACAGAGATTGACGGCCTCGTTGGTCTAGTGCAAAACGCTATAATTGCTATTGACTTATTAAGCACTAGCTGTTCCCGCGGCGTCACTCGCGCGTTAGTCGGAAATTATCCCACGGGCACGTTGTAAATATATACTGCAATATGCACTCGGGGATAATGTAGCTTCCTATTAGTGAAAGAATTTTCAAATCGGTTCAGTAGATCCAGAGATTAACCCCTACAACCTCACAAACTCACAAACTTTACCTCTTTATAATATTAGTAGTTAGTATAGATGAGGTCTTGGGTTCCACCCCTAAGTCGAGCCAAATGTTAAGTAAAGTGTTTGACGTTCAAGTGCATTTTAGTAGCTTAATTAACTGAAATAAATGGTTTGACTTTGAGGTTTTCTATAAAGATTTTTTTTTTAAGCGCAGTCTGGATTTGATTACCTCTTAATAAATACTATATGCACACCTCTGCGTAACCCTTCAAAGACAACAAACGTGATGTTATGTATGCGCAGATATGTTTAGATTACTCTACAGCTTGTATGTTAATACAATTGAATACGTACATACCTAGTACAGGACTGTATTGTCGAAGCAACAATTGAGTCTGAACTCTTGAGGGAATACAGACGTCGACACTCGACAGGCCCGTAAATTGTCGATTGAGTTGGCTCAGAGGCGCAGTGACGAGGCAGTATACAAATGAAACTATGACCTACTTATACAGTGTGTAACAAAAAGGGTATAATCATATGGAATACTGTGGTACGGACCATCATACTGAACAACTTTCTCTATGGGACCACCATCGAAATCGTAAAAAAATAATCAGCTGTCCCATACATTTTGGTCGAGTAGGTATTGAAATTTTGTATAGGACAGCTGATTATTTTTTTACAAAATTTCAATACCTACTCGACCAAAATGTATGGGACAGCTGATTATTTTTTTACGATTTCGATGGTGGTCCCATAGAGAAAGTTGTTCAGTTTGATGGTCCGTACCACAGTATTCCATATGATCATACCCTTTCTGTTACACGCTGTATATGTAGCGAGTTAATACCTACGATACTTTTAAGATATGTTTTTGAATGGTAAACAACTCGATGGTCCACCTGATTTTGTATCCAAAGATGTGGTACCATCTTTGCACTTTAGGCATGTGTATATTACCAGAAGCGTTGCAGTTTCAGAGAAAAACTTGTAATGTAGGGGACAGTTTAGCTTCTCCTCTGGGGCTTAAATTAGACCTCAGTCACGAGCAATAGATATGGTCCAGTGCTTCCCCGGACGAGTTTAGTGGAACTCTTTCTGACTGAACACCACAAACTTGAGTGACTTATTGCTAGCTCATCCTAAACCTAAGTTTGGTAGACATTGATAAAGTTTAATTGCGTGGAAGATTGACAGGCCGTATTTCGTAAATAGTAACTTCTGATAGACGGTTTAAGGTTAAAACTTGAGCAATGATGATTTACGACCCTTTGCCCTTTACCCAAATCTTCTGTTATGGACGACGGAATAATGTTTTTTAATGATGTCCTTCGCCTCAAAAACATCCTGCCGGACAAATGAGGGATGGGATCAAAGCCGTAACACACCTAATGGTATACTTTACGAATAGGGTTGTATTTTCTTTCATAGTATTTTAATTACTCGAAGGAAAGCATGATAACATATATCCCTTCTACCATAATCGCGGTTATGCAAAACCCCGCTATTATACCTTTGTGTACCGGAGAACAAAGGCGTACCGATAAACTCCACATACTTATAATTTTATACCTCCCATCGTCCCCCCTTCGCATGAAACACGCAGGGAAGTAATGATCATCCCCATATCACAACGTCATATGTCAAAAAGGGATTCGTAATAAAGGACCAGTGAAAACTTACGGAACCCGAATCCAAGGGTCGCCGGTCGGAGCCGTGGAAACTAAAGGTCAAGGGCTTATTTATCTTCTTCTTTCTTTCCTCTAAAGGGCTTATTTATCTAATAAAATTGACCAATGACCCAAATAGAAAAGTTTAAGGGTCGAAATTCAAACTTGAAAGCGCTTCTGCGAATAGAAAACGAGCGTATTCAAAGGACATACTATTGTAGAGATAAATCATATTTTGAGAAATAGACAAAACGAATAGGATTTATTTATTTAAGGGCAAGCAACAAAGCATGACACCAAAAATACATGTTAAAGTACTCTTATTATTTTTAAATTTTATAGTGTAGCCTTCATTAAAGGCTGCCATGCCAATACATCTATGCTTCTCATCGGAGATTACATGTTACATTATGTTAATAGAGGAATATTGTTATCTAAAGTCGCTATCCAATGTTATGTGAAAAGCGCTCAATGAAAGAAAATATACAATGTCAAAAACCTTTAAATATCTACTAGTAGCTTGTAGTTTCTTTCAAAATATAATTTGCAAAAGTTAATGATTTCTATTAATTTTGACACAAACACATTATTGTTGCCATAAATCGACATTTTCATAATGCTTCGCTTACATTAAAAGGATCAAAACAAGTTTATGGTAGTAACCATATAGGGTCAACATATAATCGAATAAATAGCTACCGAACTAATAAATATCTAAAACGAATAGTTTGGAATGATATTTTAAACGATAAATAGTAATTTTAAATGTAATTTGCATCGATAATGAGAAAAATAGAAGAGACCGGAATAACTTGGAATATCAAACGTGCGCTGTTTGTCAAAGGCAAATGTCAAAAGTAGTACATTTGAATTTAGTTCCACTTTCCACCGCGGGTCAGGTTATGCTGGATGTTGCTTATAGTCGTCCACGAATGAAAGTAGTTAGCAATTCTGTCTGTTCGATAAAGTAGGATTCGTGATAACGTTTCGTTCTCTCGCTCCTGAATTGGCATAATTATTAATGTTAACCACTGAAAGTTCTGACAGAGTGTCCTTTCAATTTCCAATGAGAGGTAATTCAATATAGGGACATGTACAGCAATTAAATTGGCAGAACAATGAGTCCATTTGCCAGCAGTTCCCCACGTGGGCCCATTCCGTGTTGAATGCCTCATGTCGAATTACTGCGTCTAACTGTGCGTGCGCCCCAGCAAAACGTTCGGAAAAAAAATGTTATCTGATGAGACAATGAAGATCATGTTGACGATCTGTTTACACACTGTGTCTGCGTCTCTCATCCAACTCTCCTGACGCAGGACTGCTGGAAGTAATTTCTAATGTGCTCTTCTAACTTTATTAAGTGTTTCGTATCTACCTACATACATTAATAAATGAAATAAGAGAAATAGAGATTTCAACATGTTTTATGTGAATGCTTCGCCAGTGCGAACGCACAATTAGACACGGTAGTTTCCGCAAGATGTTTTCCTTCACCGTATTTAGAGTACGAACCTATTGAAACAAATTGCACAAAATAAAGTCTGCCTACGCAAGTCGTAAAGTACAGTTGTCTACAACTGGAGAAACACGGTTTGTCTGACTGTTTTATTTAACATTTTAGAATTTAGTAATCTCTAGTATTTAGTCTATTCGTCTAACCAAATCCGAACTATGGAAAAAAGGATCAAATAAATTAAATTCAAGCATATTTTACTACTTTAAATGCGCCACTACTAATAGTTTCATGACTAAATCAGTTAGTCTAATGCCAATTCAATTAATGAAGTCAAATTAATTATTTATAAGCCATACCAGAGCGTTGCAGTTAGGGGTATATTAGGCCGAAATTCGATGCCACACGCTAGAATATCTATTATTGTATTGACTATGTAATTGTCGAATATGTGCGACATGATTATGGGCCCTAAGAAGGTTAATATAGGGACTGTGCGATACAGCAACTGTTCAATTTAATAATGAAAATGGTCGGTAAGCATTTGGGCATCTTAGGTCCACTGAGCCCTCTTTGGGCTTAAATTTATGTTCTACTACCGGTGGAGTATTGAGGAAAACCTGAGGAAAACTTGAGGTTTACCTAACCTAAATAACTAGGCTAAGCTACCCACGCTTAGGTTCACTGGGCGGGACGGACTGGATCTGGAAAGCGGGGAATTAACTTTTCTGATAATACTTTGGTGAGGTTTTTTTTAACCAATAAGTTGGTTGAAATACGAGAATACGAGAGGTCTAGATTGAAATAGAAACACTCAATAAACCATAATCGAGCGTAAATAAAGCTTTTAAAAGAAAGAAGTAGCCACGCCTAGAGATTTTACTCACAGCGTAAATTTTCATTACCATTCCGGAAAACCGAGGAAAATTCGCACGGTCGGAACTGAGGAAACGGCCGAGTGTCAAAAATAAGTAAAACGAAAATGTGCCATGAAAACGGCAACAGATGGCGCGTCAGTCGTGTCGGATGTGAAATGGGACGTCTGTCTGTCGCTCGCGGAATAAAGACACATCTTGTGAACAGACGCGTGAAGCGGACATGGACACTACTGGACAGTGGACACAGACAGTTGGACACATCTCGTGCCAAATGTTCATCACGTGACGCTGCCGTGTGTTTTGTTTACGATATTACCTACTGTTTTTATTATATAATTGCTAGTATTATTTCAACTATGATTTTACAGTATCTCAGTGACCTTTAATCCTGTTGACATAAGGATTATGTCACTGATAATTTACTGTGAAAGAGCTGTAAGTGTTCTTTGTTAATGGTTCGACTATTGAAATGGTAGGAAAAATTTGAACAAGGTTATCATCGAAAAAAAATGGCTGAATAAAAGTCAACAACCTCAAAAGGATTCTCAATTTAAATTCGTCTATGACTCACCTCAACACTTTTTTAAAACCATAAATTCATAATCCAACTTCACCTCAATCGACCAAAAATAACAACACTGGCCGAAACTGCTTCACATTACAAAAACCAGTTGTTCACGAGGAAACAAAACTCCAGCCAATCATTTTAAAGAATTAGTCGACCGATCATTATGTACGTTTAACTTTGTATTGATCACTTTACGACATCAATAAATAATTATATTCATCCAATCATGCGCCGACATCGCGGTTTTTATTATTTAACTGGACTTACTGACAGCGTGATATTTTTTTATGTTGGTAAAAAATAAGGTCGTGTAGACGAACTGTAACGCTGAGGATTTGAAAGGAAATAGAATTATTGAGGTGGTGCAGGTTTTTTTTGAACAGTGATTTTGTTCCTTTATATTTTTTTAATTGTCAGTGTCTATGGTAAAGTAGTACTTATTGGTTCTATGATGCTTCTATATTTTCGGAGAATCAAATACAGATTAGGTAGAATCTTAGATTATTTACCGAATAAAATGAAAAAGTTGACAATGGCAAATAACATTTTGATTCCTTATGTACTTAGGTGTAATTTTCTATTATTTTCAATACAATAGTGGTTCAAATATTACTATCAATTTAACTAACAGCTGTAATGAAATTGAAACTTAGTTGACCCCATCATATCCCCTAAACATAATATTTTACAGCTCTACTCCTGTACCTCCGTCTGAATGTCAGACATTAATTTAGATTACCCCTCTATCGTATCAAAGTTGCTGGGACACACCACATATGTAAGTTCTAGACTGCTCATAAATGCTTCGCAATTTGTGTCACCCATACTGATATATCTTAGTACTAATATTATAATTACGTACAAGTTGGTGAGGATGGATAAATGTATGTATGCATGTTTCTTACTCTTTCACGCAAAAACTACTGAACGGATTTGGATGAAAGTTGGCACACAGATACTTTATAATATGGATTACCACATAGGATATTTCATCTTTTTATCCCAGTAATACGATCCTCTAGGACAATTACCGCACTCCACGCGGGCGAAGCCATAATCCATGTCATTAAGCTAGTCACATTACATTACATATAAATACGAAAGAAAATGTATCTGCCTGTCTGTTACCTTGCATGGCAAACTGAACGGATCCCGATTTAGGGCATACAGGTAGACCACGACCTGGGATAAGACATATAGTACTTTAAACGTTTTATCCCGATACTACGGTCCCGTGGGATATTTCCTGACTTTCACGCAGGTGGATGCGAGAGCTAAAGGTACAGCTCATATGTCATGTTCAAAATACAGCCACCGAGTGACTTGAGGGAAATCAGCTGATGCACCGTACTCATTAACGGATGGGCTTTTTGAACCGTCACTATTGTGTCAAAGCGACTACTTTCTGCAGGTTGCATGTGCATAAATTTTTTAACCGACTTTCTTCAAAAAGGAGGAGGTTCTCTGCTGTATATATTTTTTTTAACTTTGTTTTTTTATAACCTCAAAAAACTCCGTCATTTACAAACCGATTAGAAAATTTTGATTTATGTGAAAGGATATTGGATATTCCCGATTGGTCCCATAGAAAATCGTTGTAGTAATTTGTTTTTTTTTCCTTAAATATTTTTTTTTTACAAAATACAAGTTCGTAGTAAAAGGTAAACAAATCTTGGAGAAACAAAAATATTTAGACATTTTTACTAACTAAACTACATATTGGTGCCGATTCCCTTGGTCACAAACTAAACTAAATTTAAGTTGAGTGCATCTTTTTCTTTCTATTTCATTATGAAAAGGACCGAAGATAAATATTAGTTTAGTCCTGTCAAATTAGTCGGCACCTGACGTAATTTGATGTAATTTTAGTGGTAAACTTTTTAATCGCGTCTAAACTTGTAATAAGCGCTGATTAAATTGACAGGACTAAACTAAAATGTATCTTCTGTCCTTTTCTTAATGAAATAGAAAGTAAAAGATGCACTGAACTTAAATTTGGTTTAGTTTGTAACCAAGGGAATCGGCACCATTACCTTCTAATTAAATCATACGACAAGCCAAGTAATATGTCCGAGTTCATCAAAGCTTTTGTTTTGATTTGACCCGGGGGAATTAACTCGTGGTCGAAATAAAGTCGTTGATCGACTCATCTGTACGTATATGTTTGTTTTTCATCAGGAAATGGTCTGTTTCCGAAAATATCTACTTCATTTACAGTATTTCATGTTATTGCTTACGAAGCCAACGTCAATGAAAGGTCACAATTTGACATTTCTGGAGCACGTGAGTGTAGACGAATTGTAATCAATATTCGTTGAGCCTTCCGGGAAAAGAAATTAATTAGTAGTATGTAGTATAGAGCTATAGAGATTTTTATTTATACGGATTTATTTAAGTTCTAGCTGTGCCCCGCGACACATTATCAAAATATTACTGTATTAACTATTATATTATTACCGATGGGAAATCATCAAATAACCCCTCTTCAGCTATCTGCTAGTAAAATCGGTACAGCCGTTTCGGAGATTACTCGGTTTTGTACCGACAGACAGACAAAACCAAAGTAAAATGTATTTTTTTTTTGTTATATTATAGCACCGTATTTACTTTAGACATTCAGTAAAAAGCTGTTATTTTAAAATTACAAACAGATACTTCAATTTTATTTTTAATGGAATGGTCGTTTTTTCCGCTGGATGCGAGTCGCATGGTACCGGTCAGTGTGGCGACACTTGGGGAAGGCCTATGTCCAGCAGTGGACGTCTTTCGGCTGAAATGATGACACATATACATTACATTTTAGTTCTGTGTAAACGTGTCATCGGCTCGGATTAAGAAAAGGAAATAATAATCAATATTTAATTATTGATGCAGTAAATTCAAGACAACGAAAACCTTACTACACCAAGTAAGTTAGGAACCTACCTTGTTAACTCCTACCCCTTGACGTGACCTTATCTGTATCGACCCCGAGCCGAGTACCGACCCTCGCAATCAACAATTCTCGACTAATCAAATACTCCGATGACAGCGGCGGTTACACTGTCGATGAGGAAATTAAATGAAGAGAAAATATCTTAGTTATTTTCAGTGTTTTGATAAAGAAAAATTATTTATTCTGCGCACATATGACACACATTATCAAAAAACATTAAGTACACACACTTTTCTAAAGTAGCTAAAAGCCTGGTGTTGTTCAAATAAAAAAAAAGTATTAAAGGCAAGTAACACCTCACTGATACCTGGACTCTAAGAGAAAGCGAGAAAAAGAACATAGACACCCTAGAAATTTGGTGCTGGAGAAAAATGCTTGGCATAACCTGGACACAGTTCCGAACCAACGTCTCAATCCTCCAAGAACTTCGAATCAAACAGCGTCTTTCTTTCATCGTCCTATGTCGTATTCTCACTATCTTTGGACATATCACACGTCAAGAAGACATGTCTGTGGAGCGACTTGTAGTACAGGGCAAGGTTGAAGGTACAAGAGCGCGCGGCAGGTCACCAATGCGTTGGACCGACCAAGTCAAAACTGCACTCAATGGTCCACTCCACGAATGCACGTGAAAAGCCAAAGTACGGGAGGAATGGCGACGGATTGTGAAGCTTGCGACAACCCCCGATGTGGCGACCACGACTGACGACGAAGAAGAAAGATACCTCGCTGAGCTTTTGACCGTTTAGTCTGGCTATATCTTTTTACTCTAATACTGAAGTGAATAGTTTATAAATATGTTTTGGGCATTAAATTTGCCAAAAAAAGATAATTCTACCAACTAAAACAAAGTTTTCCCTATATCTCGATCGTTTCAGAAGATACACAATTTGAAAACTGTCATGGAGCTGCATTCGAAGAACTCTTAAGGATCTCTATATTATTATAAGTATATTATCTGTATTATTAAGAAAAAGGATCACTATGGGGTATCAGATCAAATATTTGTGATAGATACTTTTAATCTATCTCAAACATTTGATCTAATTAGACCAATAGCGATCCTTTTTCAAAAAATCAACTTTTTGTTAAAAGTCAGATCACTTACTCGTTTACTGTTGTAAACGAGTAAGTGATCTTCACTGGTGCCGACCAGTGATGATCATATTCATTTGAAACTTGAGTTTTTGCAGCACATTTAGTTTTTTTAGTTAATGGAATACCAAACAACACACAAAATGTATAAACTCCAGCTTAATACAGCTGATAGCCTAGTTTATAGCTACAAAATACGAGCATACAAGACCAGCGATGCAACTAGTTTTAATATCACACGAAAGCCTGATCAATCCACCCATAAACCAACGCAAATGGACTCTTAAAATCCTAGCAATAAAGTTCTAAATTGACTACGAGGTAGCAAACAAAGTGCCAATATTACGGGCTCATGTATGAACATAATTATACCTAAGTATAATCATCGAAGTTGAACTCTTTGGTACATGTAATAATGATATGGATTGTAGGCACAGTTGTAAGCGGTTTAAATACATGACTGCGAACAGTTTTGGACGCGTTTTCCTTATGCTATTACTTCGTGTCTGAATATTTTATCAGCCTGACACATTTTTACTGCTAACTGCTAGCGTTTTTCACGAAAATAAGAAAGGTAAAGAAGAAAACATAACATCAAAAAGCTGCAGAAGGATGTCTCTGTCTGAGTAGACCACATAATAACTTTAATTCATCTTCAATACCTGTCTATTCAAAAGACAACACATAGACACTACACATATTAATATTTGGACTTTGGATTGTCACCCGTCTGGCACTCATACGAGATAAAAAGTGATATATACAGACGCTTAGTCACCATATATTTTAAGTGGTTCTTCCTAGCCTTTAGCCAACGTCCTTGGGGTCGACTTCCAGTCTAACTGGATGCAGCTGAATTCAAGTATTTTGCATGGAGCAGCTGCTCTGACCGCTATCTAACCTCTACGACATAGTTTCAGGGGTAAGATTGGCTGCTGGGACTTTCGGGCTTTTATGAACCCTTAACGACTGTTAAAGATCTGCAAGTGCACGAGGTACGGAAGTGTTTCTTTTAATGGACGGTCATCCATCCATAGACCAACCTAGGCAAGCGTTGCTTAACCTAGAAGATAGCTTTGTGCGGTTGTATTGATTTAGCCACAAGCTCATTCTACTTGAACCTTGTATAAAAACCACAAACTAACGTGGTAACGATTCGTAAATACATAGTTACTAGCCGGTATACCTCCCTAGGGACCGGCCCTAACCGATAGATTACAGCTACCAAGGATCTTTGAGAGGCATTTAACAATTCGATGGATTACAAGTAAATTGGTGATAGCACTTTGATGTTAGTCGTGAATTTTATTGGTGGGTGGATTGTGGTAATCCATGACTTAGTTTTAACGTCTAATATATTATATGTGTTAACTGTTAAAGTAAAAGAGGAGCTCGTGGCCAAATGATAATAGCCGCACGGGTCGCTCTTCAAGGTTAAGCCGTGCTTGCCGAGGTTGGTCCGGGGATGGGTGACCATCATTACACACCAAGTTTCCTCCGTGCCGGCTATTTGTAGATAGACGTTACGAGTAGTCAGGAGCCGAAAGTCCGAAATTCTGTCTGACCAAGGAGTATCACATTCCCCAATTACTGAGTTGTGGAGGTCAGTCGCTTCATGTAAAATACTGGTACCCAGTTCGACAGTTTCTAGTTAGACTGGAAGCTGACGCCAACGTAGTTTGGGACAAGGCAGGAACATGATAATATGTGTTAAGTTAAGAATCAAGAGGACCTAGATTATAAGCAGCGCTAGCAGCGCAGCGCAGCGTTTATAAGTCGCTATCAAAGCGTTTCGTATTTTTACAATGACGTTCAACAGGATTGACATATTTTCTTTTCGATAGTTTTTGTCAATCCATTTTTCACTTTTCACTTTCTGTCACCGTTATCGCTCCATCATCTATAATTGCTTGTTTCAATAATTAGACCACTTACAGACACTACCATTATGCATTGTCATGATGTCTGTTACATAGTTGAGTGATGGTTTATCGTCATCCTTATAATGAATGATGATATGTATTTAGTGAAATTCTATAATTGTATCAACCCGACCCGGTTTTTGGCACATTGCGAGTCCAACGCTATAAAAACAAATAGAACCAAAAGAAAACAAAATCTACATTACTACATATTTCCATTCTTCTTCTTTTTCGCGTGGTGGTGGTGGTGCAACCCTTTTTGTTTTTGTTTTTTATCTATGTTCCTTCTTTTGCCCTTTGTGTTCCAGGGCCGCGGTATCTCTTTCGAACAGTCCCGCAACCCTGGCAGGCATCGGTCCTTTCGGACCCCTTTCTGTTTGCTGACATCTCTTTGAGGCGCGCGTGGAACACGAACGCGCCGTCGATACGGCCTGTCGTCATAAGGCGGACGGACGGCGAGTTAGCCCATTACTCCACAGTACTCGCGGCCACCGAAGGCGCGAGCCACCACGTGGCCCCCGACGCATCGTGGTGCAACCCTGGTGTCAGAGTTTTTATGGGCATCTGACTTGACTTTACAAGCCGTCGAGAAATATCTCTCAGGCATACTGGTTTGGTTTCCTCACGATGTTTTCCTTCACCGAAGCAAGTGATAATTATACAATACGCACATGAAATCGAAAAATCAGAGGTGTGTGTTTCTATTATAAACAATTAGTCAGAAGAAGAGGTGTAACTCTTGATAACACAAATCCAACATAATCCATAACCTTAGGTTACCTCGTAACTCCAACTTCAAACGAGTCAGGTGGGCTTAACGTGACTTATTCTTACTCCCAAACCGTAACCCCTGGAACGGCTTATTCATATTCAAATTCGTACTCCAAAACTTGACAGTACAACACCTCATACATCTCCATATTAAGGCTTAATCCTCGAAGTCTGGAAGGAAGTCGAGGTCGGACGTGCATCGCATACCCTAACGCTAGGTTAGTAGTATTAACACCCAAAATAATCCGTGAATTATTATGCGAAATAATCGTACGACGCGCGTTGGGAATAATGAAGTAGTGTTGTTACTTGTAAGGTTGGAGGTGTGCATGCGACTTGGTCGTGCGATTTTGTGGTGACAAATTAAATTGCAACGATGAAGTTTTTTTAGGTTCGTTCTCTGGGTTGCAATCTGTGTTGGATGGTTGAATGTCTGCTAAGTAGAACCCAAATTAATTTTGTTATGACATTTAATGATTTTGGATGAAATTAGCTCGATGATCCGTTTAATTCATTAATTTATACTAATGCATTGGATATGCAAATGGTTTGAGTTGCAGAATTATTATAATAGACACGCAATAAGGCGAATAAATTATTGTGACTTATTTGTTTAGCGAAAAAAAGCCTTAGTCGCATCGCATACTATGTACATCCTACTAACGAAGCAATGCGACGGAATCGCAGTAAGCCCACGTTCGCAAAATCGCAACTACGAGCCTTGTGTTAGTCCTATCGATATTCAGCGATTACTAGTGATGTGCCAGTGGGCGGTAGATCTGTGGCACACTCCGTATCACAGATAATGTAATACAAGCTCTGTATGCCCGTGGAATTCGTACTATGTGAGTCAGCGTATCATGTCGGGGATATATCGTAAGATAGTTTATCGCGAAACTCAATTTATGGACTCGGTTCCACTGTTTTATTGTTTTCCTGAGTCCGCAGTGTGTCTTCTATTTACTATTTACATTAAGTTGTCTCGGAAAGGGCAAAGGGGTGCTTATGGAGGAGTTGGAGTGAAAGATTGTCGTTCCAGAGATATCAAGGACAATCTGGAAATACATTATCGTCCAAGGAGCGGTAATTTCCGTAAATTGAAGAACATTCGCACTCTAAACTCATTCTGAGTTCGGTTATGACCACAAAGTCCATTTTATGAGTTTTAAATTTTTGACGTGATTCATATTATGATTCTGATAAAGCGGCGATTTTAGACCCCCTGATCTGTCAAAAATAACTCTTAATTATCTAGATTTTTTGATTGATTGATTTTATCGCTGTTATGAGATAGCGACTTCAGTTGAATATTAACGTTTTTTTATGGCCGGGTCCCCATCCTTTAATCTAAATAAACAAAAGAACGTGCTTCAAAAAGGTATTTCTCCTTTTGCGATGTTAACGATTCATATCATAATAATAACCAATTCCGCATGTCGGAAACCAATTCAAACCAAAAACGATTGACTTTAAAAGAAACTGTCAAAACATCAAATGTCAGACCCTTCACGAAGCCGTCAACCAAGCATGTACATCAAACTAAGTAACTCTACGCAAAAATTATCATATTTTTTATGGGGTGAAAAATTACGTTTTACGGTAGGACTCAATGTAACGCACTCAAAACATTGTGCTGGTGGATGGATTGAATAGTACAGGGGTCGTGGAGGTGTTTACAGTAAAAATCTTACGTTAAAAACACGTTTTAAAAAAAAACTTGTGAAAATGTTGGAACTTGGCACCCAATATCTCCGTAACTAGAAGGTTCCCAGGTATTACACCCTTTATAAAACTATGTGAATTTCGAAATTATTAAGTTATTGATATTTAAAACAGCATTGTTCTTTTTATCGTGTGGTTAGTGCCTAACCTGGTGTCAGAGGTTTTGTGCCGCCCATGGGCCTCTGACTTGGCTTTACATGCCGTCAAGAAATATCAGCACACACTACAGCACTGCACACACTGCAGTGCACTGTACAGCATTGTTTATTAATGCAGAATATCTTCAAATAGTTCCATACATATGTATCAAACCATTCGTCAAACAAAAGACGCCTAGCACATCCCTACAAAGGGATCATAAGTTCATAACAGGTGGATGGGCAGTTATTCGCGTCACCCTGCGGTACCCCGCGACACCCACCTGCCGAGCAGTAATTATGTCATTATCAGGGTCGCTTTGTGCCCCACTGTGCCCCTTTGCGGACCTCTGTGACCCTCAGCACGGGAAGGGACGAATTAATTGAACACTGGCACTCTACAGACTGTTGTGGAGATGAAAATAGATGGGATAGTAAGTATATAACTACTGAACTAGTTTGTAAGGCAACGATGTAAGAACATGGACAAAGCGAAAGGAGTACGTACGGAACGTAGCAGGCAGGTGGCGTTCTGTGGTTTCTGCTTTCCTCATAGTAAAAAGACGCGAGTTTATGTATGTTTAAATTGACTAGCTTCTTTATCCGTAGAGAACATTGGTTTTTGTTAGTCATCGATAAACGAAAAACACAAGCGCGTTATAAATTACCCGTATGGATTGTTAGTAAAAACCGAGGTTTGTCTATCAACATTTTGAATTCGGTACGTTATGACTGCATTTATTTTTGTTGCAAAGCAGAATCAACTTTTAGTGTTCACAGTTGACACTGTGCGGCCACGCGAAGTAGTATATTTATGTCACAACTCATGTCTTGGAATTTTTGCGGCTAGGACATATTAGAGACTGAAGTCTGGAGTAGGAAGGTCCTGTGGTACAGACTGCCACTTCTCTTTCACAGAATCTCAAAAAATTCGAAAACATATTAGCTTATGCACGATACTGTTTATAGGGTGGAAACACCGACGCTAAAACGGTTGTGTTATTGTTTATTCGCCACGAACTAAATTCGCCACGAAAAAAAGTATGTGTAAACTCGCCACAGATATTTTTCATGAAGAAAAATCCGCCATATTATTTATTTTCGCGTTTGATTTGTCAGCAGACAAATCAAACGAAAGTAAAATAAAAAAAAAATTCTTTATTTTTCACTAGTACTTCGCCCGCGACTTCGTTCGCGAAAATTGTGATAACTCGGCTAATTTGCATGATATAATTATAATTTATTTAACCCGCGTAGATTTTTTTTTGTTGAATTTTTTCGACTAACCACGTATTATTTAAACGGTATTTTTTGTAATCACTTGTTCCATATCTTTTGACGGTCTACTTTTGAAAAGATTCCATGTAATTTAAAAGTTCAAGTTCAGAATGATGTATTACTTGTTCAGCACATGTGATTCCACCCTGTATATTTAACAAATATCACAAAAGTTACAATTAATTTCGGCACTTGTCAAAAACGTATGGAATTACTGAAGTTTACATTAGCAGCGCTCGTAATTACATTCATGTTATTTGGACGTCCTCGTCAACACGCGATGATTATTTTACATTGTTTGACGTGTTACAAATTGATAAATTGTTTAACAAATTATAACAAACGTAATTGACAATATGATGGTCGCATTAATTAACAAAAGTTCCACTACCAATACGAGTATGTAGGGAACGATAGCGTGAATTTGGAACGTATGGATTATTTAAGAGCATTAACGTTGTACGGCATTTCATACAAACTTTCAAGTATTTTTTTCAAAATGCCTAAACCGATTTTAGATTTTCGATCCGAAATCGAATCGAAACCGAAATTTCCAATTTCCCCTCAAATTTTTAGACTTAAGTATCCTGCTTAGTTTCATTAAAATTGGTTCAGTCATATCGAAAAAAAATGACTTGAAAGCGGCAATTTGGATGGTTTCAATGATGTCGTAAACGAAAGAATTTAACAATCACTCCAGAATTGCAGAAACTAAATAGCCAGCCTATTCCAAGAAAAGCTGATTCAGAACAAAACAAAACAACAGGTCGGTGGCCCGCTCTTAGAATTAACAAGACAAAATTAATTACAAGCAAAATTAATACAAGTTCAACAAATTAGGGTAAACGGCGCAATAACTGGTATCATAACTCAAACTCCTATTGAACGAGCACACAAAGCTGATAATAGAGACGTTTACCTCAAAAGGTGTTTGTACGGTAAGTGTTATCTTATTAATTATCTTAATAAGGTGTAAAACAACCGCTTTCTCAGCAAAACTGATAAGCTGAAAGCTTTTGCGTCGAGTAGATGCTATCTTATGTGATCATATGTGCACAAGGTCAAATGTTAAGATTACAGTATTATCTTGTTCAAATAAAAAGTTTAAACTAGCAACGTCTGGGTTCAAAATTCAAGAAACGAATCATTTACCTTAACAGTCGTTAGTTTGCCAGACATAAATAGGACTTAGCAAAATTCTTTGAATTTGGTCATCATCGATCTTGGCAGAAGTAGCTATAATTTTGAACATAATCTCAATCCAATGGGTACAATTCTCAAATTAACTGACTTACGAAGAAAGGAGGAAAGTTTTCAACGACCAATGGATCCTATTGAGAGCAGAAAATGGAAAAGATTAAGGCTGTCAGCAGACAAGAGACATCTGTAATAATCCGTACGAGAGGAGGGTGACCTCCTCCTTGAAATGGATCACAGTATTACAAACAGTTTGGTAAAAGTATTTTGTCCAAAATACTTGTTTTCGAAATGTAATTATAACTTAAATTACGTCCTTATAGCTCAACAAAAAGTTAAGGGAACAGAAAAGCCTTGGAGCGGATGTTAAAAGTTTTTTTGAAGGATCCGCAATGAGATTTTGCGTTGAAGAACGGACATCAGAAACATGCTCTAAGGTTGCAGAATCAACAATCCTTCCAAAGAGAAGTTTTCTACTGCAACTTGAGAGATATATCCATGAATATTCTATAATAAGTCACAGCACTCAAATTTTACCGCGGAATAATAACGTAACCTACCTCACAATCCTGGCGAATTTCTTTTAAAATCCATTATTATAAAAAAGTGTTTTGCACTTGCAGTTTTTCCAGACTGCATATTTGAAAAGGGTGCTCATCTGAGTTCATCAAGTGTTTGGAGGTAAGAATAAAAAGATAACCTTTAAACAACCGATATTTTTGCCTCTTTCGTTTCGTGATATCGCGAAAGGATACAGCCAGCTAACGGAACGATGTCAATAAAACCATATCATCTGACAGTTATTACTGTATATTAAGTAATTTCCTGATTATTGTTTATAACTCACGTCGCCGCGTCGTCATAAGTCTGAGATTTGCTCTATTTTAAGCTGAAGTGTTTTGACTTAAGCTTGATTAATATTATAACCGTATATTCGGAATCGTAGGAAACTACCATATTAAAATCCTGAAGCGAACCAAATACAGGATGATTCACGTAATGACAACTTTCATAATCTGATGTAGGTCCCTATAGTTGTGCTTTTGGTTTACAATACAGAAAAAAAAAATGTAGCTCTAATCTTAAGGTGGTAGCGAAAGGGTAGCCCGCGAAATTCAAATTTTCCTACGTTTTTTTGCAATTTGCAGGTCAGTGTGAGGTTGTATGTTAATGAAAAATGAGTCACGCCAGTAACACGTATGTAGTTATTTAGAATTAGAATTATAATGATTAAAATCATAAATACAACCCTCTAAGATCATTTAACCCCACTGAATGACTTTTTCGTGAAATAGTTACAGAATAGGGTTAAATGAACTTAGAGGGTTGTATTGGTGATTTTATAGATTATAATTCTAATTCTAAATAACTACATAAGTGTTACTGGCGCGACTTATTTTTCATCAACATACAACCTGACACTGACCTGCAAATTGCAAAAAACCTAAGAAAATTTGAATTTCGCGGGCTACCCTTTAGCTTCCACCTTAAATTAAAATAGAAAGAAAAAGTTGAATGCATCTGTTTAGACTGGAAGCACCCGAACGTAGTTGGCAAAAGGTAGGAAGATCCGAAAATTATGATGAAAAGTAAGATACCAGCTACATTAGTTATCAGAACATACATTGTATTATGTTATCCGATTCAATCTGTAAGAAGGTGTCTTAGTAACAGCTTGAACAAGCACCAAAAAAATTATACTAGAACGTTTATCGAAGATCTAAAACGTTGAATTAATAAAGTTGTTAATACAAACCTACCTACTGTCCACTTTCCCGACGAACCATTAAAAAGACAAGTTTTCTTCAACAAAAACAATAGATTCGGGTTAAAATAACTCACAGATAGATTGTTATTCTTTTGTTCGATAGCCGCTAACTAAGACTGAAGAATATTTCTTCGGTACAACGTTCTGAACTAGATGTATACTTTAGGATTGTTCAATAGGAAATTGAGAGGAGGAATGAAGTTAACCGCACAAGTAGATACAGAAACCTCACTCGATCTGATAAGTACCTACCTACTTTAGATCAAATGTTGTTTTAACACTTTCTCCCTTCGACTTTATGACCATTTTCTATTTCCACGGTGTTTAATTCTGTATCTAGCTCAAAGCTTTCTACTGGGACATTCAGTTGGTGCATTGTATCAATAATTTTATGTTTAGTTTTTAAACCTTAACTAAGTCTCAAGCTAATACAATACTAGACCATACCTGAATAAACGCACTATTGGATTTCGGTCAGTTCAGAAATCCCAACAGAGCAATAAAAATATATTTAGCGTACATTTTGCTATCACTTACCTAGTGTAAACAGGTATTTTGCTTCATCAGATTGCAAAAAAAAAAACGGTTGCACTTTTGAACGATTGATAATTAAATTAAAAGAATTTATAAAAAAAAAACTCACATATTCGGATATCCTTAAAGTAATATGGTTGCTCCATGAATCAGGATAATCTCAAGACAAGTTGCGTACAGCATAAAGAGCTGTTACACTTGAGATGCAGTTTCTAGAATAATAGCGATTGCATCTGAGTCTGTCCCGTGCATGTCGCGCCGTGTGGGGACCCCCACGTGCGCAGACACCGCTAACGGTCGCAGTAGCAGCATCTTCGAATGAACCGCGCCTTAAAGGCAACAGAGAATGCAGAATTTCGTTTATTCGCAAACATTATCTGTTTAAGTGTTTTGAAAACTTATTTAGTTTTGAAAAGTTCAGTACCTATCTGGAATTTAAAACAGTTGCGAATAAAAGCCCTAGACTATCCGTTCAGTAAAATTAGTCGCGAAAATGCGTGAATTTTAACAAATTGACAAAAAAGTCGCATTGTCAGTCATATTAAACAGGCCCCTCCCTGGTATGTTCTGAATTATTCTTTTACTCTTAAAATATTATTTCTTAAAAATACTTTCTAAAGTTTATCACGGTCCGAGAAAATGTAAATTGTTAGGGACAAATTCCGTCACCCCGGGCTTCATTATGTAAATTGTAGTATTTTGGAGAAGTTCCAAAAATATGTCCAATTTACATTTCGCCCAAATCATATATATTCACACAATGAACTGGAAAAATTTAAGATCTATTATTCGAAAAGGCGTATTATTTTAACATAAAACCGTTTAATATTTAAATAATAAAAACTTTTGCCAACATTTCTCTAACACGACGATAAAAAGGGAAAATATTCACTAAATTGTGAAGAAGCCCATAAACACGCAATTAACAGCTACCTACTTCGCTAATCACATGAGACCATCGAATTATAAATATTAACGACCAATTAAAACTAATAATTGACATAAAAACCGTCAAGCCACATGCGATAAACGATAACGAGAAATCGCGAGATAGAACACGCGATCGCAATGTAGGCCGATTCGAAAGTCGCAGGTCATTTAATAACTCGTACCTTACGATATATGCCTTCTTGCATTTCTCATCTCGCATAGTACGGGTCATACCCGACCAGCATAGAAACTTTATAGACGATCGTAAACGAGATACCTACTATAAAATCACAATTTGAATTTCCTTAAGACAGTTCAATTTTCAAGGTTTAATTGAGCTTTAAAGCACCGACATGAGCTGTAGGTCCCAATTATCAATAAAACAACCGTTCAACACGAGCCGGCTACGTCGAAACATTATGAATATAATACTCCTACGCTGTTGTATGGAATTACTGTAATGTCATTATAAAATGAGCCGAGACGAGGTCGGACGCAGGTGGAGGATAAGCTCGCAAATTTTATCCTTGTAACACCACAATAAGGACGCGTTACAGAATACTCTCCCCGTTGTTCGATTGTGGTATTACTCACTCAATTACCAACACTAACAGATTTTACAGATCATTGTTCATTTGTCTTTATTATCAACTGTAATGAGAATGGTCATTTATAGTTTGATCGGGCGGCTAAAGCTTTACTAGATCCAAACAAAGAAAACGTTTGCAAACCAATCTTATTAGGAAACGTACGTGCAAGGAATAAACTGCTCGGCAAAAGGATTTTGTAGGAGCATTACTTCATAAAAGTTGAACTTTTATCAGGTAATTATACGATTCTATGTAATATCGTAAAAAAACCTTTCGGAATTTCGTTCTCACCTGTGAATATATATATATATAGTTGAATTGGATGTATTATTATTTCTGATACAAAACTTACTGAACTGGATTTAAAGTATTAGACACTCTCTTCACTGTGAACACTGCGGCAAATATGAAATAACCATTACAATTATGAGCTGGCTCTATTGAAATGTAAATATAATGGTTAAGTAACAGATGTCTGCCGCCTGAGTCATCAGCGACCGACCAGTCGCACAGAGTGTGAATTTTTTAAACAAGCTTTTAAAACAAGCACAACTGAACAAAGCAATATATTTGAAAGCCGGGGTTGCAATGTTGAAAAGTTAAATCGCGCTAAAAGTACAACGTGATTAGGGTCAAACAAAAAAGGAGAAATAATAAAAGAGTCGTTAAGCACCGGTTTTGAATTTTAAATGTTAATCAACTTAAGAATTAAATTCACGCGTAAGGGTCGCGAGAGGATTGTGCCGAAGCTCAAGTGGTACAGGACGTCGACAGGTTGCCGGAGAGACACAGGTTACACACAAAGAAGATTCGCATAGCGGAGCCGGAGGTTGCATTACGTTTCGTTCTTAAACACTTGTGATCCCAGATTCAGGTTTTCAGCATCTTCTAGAAAAAGTGACTTTTAACAATAGACAACACCAGAAACTTCAATAAAAAGAATGGAATTGACAATGACGTACCTTTCCGAAAGCTTATGTCAATTCCAAACATTTCGTTGATGTTTCTTTACGTTAAATAACTCAATGCTAAGTCTGATTTATCTGATGATAATAAGTCTACCGGTATTCTTTTGCAACATTTCATCGCGGGACGATAAGCGTCGCACCAGACAAATATCATCTGGTAAATCAGTCTGGCAAAAGCCGGGATTAATGACGGTAGGCTGAGATGAAGAAATCAGGCTGTTGGGGCACTTTACGATTGCAGAAAGTCACTTTGTCTGGTAGTCACAGCAGGAATGTGTTAAAAATAGGTGAGGTTGCAAATATCAGCTGACCTCTGTAGACGTCATCGTAGAGGGGGGCGAGCGCGGCGTCTGGCGCGCCCCAGCGGGACGCCTCGGGGTACACCATGGGGGCGCGCCTAGCGCGACATGGCACTCGGCAGCGGCGCGTGCGTCTGCGTCGGCCGGCGCGCGCGGACTGAATACACTCGCAAACACCTACACGCTGACACACACGCAGAACCTCAACAGACACAGAGTAGAATAACCAGTGTGTTTAAGGAATTAATATGTATGCCTACATGGGGATCTACAAGAACCCCTTTTCTTAAATGAACCCTGAGTGCTTCGACCACCTACCTCGAATTTGATACTTTTGTGGTTCGATGTACCGACAAGTAGGTATAGTAGTATTTAAGAGTCATGTCAAATGGGCTTGGTCGCAAAATGTCTCTTTCGCAAAATGTCTACTAGTAGTTTGTCTCTTTCTATGGAACACCTGCTGCAGAAAATGAAAAATATTTGATCGTCTTTTTCAGAACTTAAATTTTATTCAAGAAATCCTATGAGAACAAAGTTATAGCATGTTGGTAGAAACTCATAGTTACATTAATGGCAAAGAAATTCTTACTGTTTGTATACGATCCACAAAACGCAACGAAAGCTCACCGAGAGCGTTAAGGAAACTGCGGATCGCACTGTAGTTCCTTCCTACTCTGTGTGCATGTGCAGACGGAGCCTTCGCCCCTGCCTTCCCCCCCCCCACGCCCCGCCTCTCGCCCCCCACGTGCTTCACTTTCGCACGGTCCGCGAACCCCGTCGCGACACTAGTTTAATTGCAACCCGTCCGCTGCAGCAGAACCGGATTTATTGTCTCCCGGTCGATATCACCTCGACGTTGATGAGAAACCAGAGAAATCGACCAGGGTTCCGTAAACAGCCCGTAACCGGTTGTCCTAGGCTTGGCTTGATTAGCTGTTGAAAGACTGCAACTGTTATTGACAGCCCTAAGTGTCGGGTATGACTGGAATTGCGACCTGCGCAAGAGTGACATTCGTAGGCGTTGACGCACTTGTAAAAGACATCAACGCGCGCGCTGTAACACGAGACCCTTTATATGAAGACATTGGACGCGCACACAACTATTTAACTCTGTTTAAAGGGAGAAAATTATCTCATTATGGTTCCTTACTTCAATATTACATTCATTTTATGTTTACATGCGCGTGTATTTCTCGTATCTTTGTGTAGACTTCTAGAATTTTCCTTTATTAATAGTGAATGTATTTCTTATCGCTAGATAGCAGTTATGTGCTTCGCTAAGACATGTACAAATTGGCTCATTTGTATAATTAAATATTAACAAGTAATTCCTGCTATTAGAGTCTCCTGCTGGAGAATTAATAGATATGCTACATTGCTAGTATTGCTACTTGTAGATAAAATCTTACATAAGTTAACATTTAAGATGAAAAGATTAACTGTGCATATCCAGTGACAAGTGATTGGGTTCAAATGATCAGATTCAGGATCTGTAATTGTTTATCGGTATCTGTGGATAACATTATCATTATTGCTACTGATGTCAGTTGTTGGACAAAGTTTCGCATTTTTAGTGTGTGTACCTCATCAATCATCATCATCATCTAGTCTAGCCTTTTTCCCAAACATGTTGGGGTCGGCCTAAAGTCTAACTGGATGCAGCTGAATATCAGTATTTAACATGGAGTGACTGCCTATCTGACCTCCACAACCTAGTTATTACTACGTATTACGATACTCATTCCTCAATATTTAATACTTTCCACCTATTGTAGTAAACTTAATTAAATTCGAGTACATCGACTTCACAGTTCACATAAACTTATTGCGAACCATTTTAAAAGAGTTAATATGGAGTTTCTTGCTCATTCTTCTCCATGCGAAACTATATTTACGAATAGACAACTATAATCAATTCCTGTAAAATGTGTACATTCAAAATTGCCTTTTAATGGATTTTTTTCCTAGCCTACTCTGTGCCACTCCTGAGCAAACGCCTCCCTCCACTCATTATTTTTTATGGCTTAATTAAAATAAATTGTAACCTAAGCCAGTTGGTAATTACGAAGTTTATTCTAAGACTTCAACCAGAAATTACAACATTCATCTAAATACAAATGGCGAGTGGTCTGAAGTACTAACAATAGGTGTTAACTCGTGATTAGTGCGGTGTTGAGTATCGATGCGCGAGCGCAGAGCGGTGAACTATGCAGAGTTGCAGGCTGCAGGGCGTAGGGCGCGGGCGGAGGCTGCGGTGCCGACCGCTACCGCTGTACGAAAGGGGAAAAGGCCCACAACAAAATGTTATTTATGAGCGAATAAGGAACAATCATATGTAACTGAAGCATAAGCTTCATCAGATAACCTGGAAAAACTTATATTCACCGTAGCAAAGTGATCCCTACACTAGTAACTATATATAGTCTATAAGGCACTTGTTTTCTTCGTCATTGCGATCACTTTTTTGTTCTAGACTATACCTGGGAACCATATAGTTACGGAGATATCAAAGGTCAAAGTTCCTTAAAACCTTTTCACAAGTATTTTTTTTAAATTACAAGTTTTTAATGTTAAATATCTCTAACTTCCTTACTATTCAATGTATCCATCAGCACAATGTTTCGAGTGCGTTACATTGAGTTTTACCGTAAAACGTGATTTTTCAACAAACAAAAGAAATCGTTTCCCAGCAATAATTTTTGCGTAGAGTTACTTAGTTTGATGTAAATGATGCTAGGTTGACGTTCGGCTTTTGGGAAGGGTCCGTTTGATATATGATGGTCTGACCAAGTGGAGCAACACCTCGATATGCACAATAACAAGCCAAAGATGGTCAAACAAAACAAATAGAGGGGATCGTCAAATAGTTATAGTCACTCATCATGACGCTCAGCAGTGAGCTAACGAGTACCTATAGGATGAGGGAGGATAAGTTCGTATTTGAAAGTTCTAAGAATAGGTAAATGAAATACGTAACCGAAAATAGTCTACATAGATTTTCTCCCTAACAATAGGGGTAAAAGCAGCTACTACAATGTATACGAAAGCACTAGGTATTCCAAACAAAGGATACTTGGATTGAAACTATTGTGAACTTCGAGTGATCGGTTCAAACCATTCTTACGAGAAGGAAACCACTTCTGTACCTGTTCTTTAAAGGCATTAGCGAAACAGAATGTTTTCCGTGAATAGAACTCCATAGCTACGAGTACATAAGTACTAAGTCAATTTGGATTAGAGACGATTTCTAATAAGGACGTAACTGTTTCGTTGGTCTTATGATTACAAGTGCTACTGCTGAGGATTAGATCCTGGTTGCGATTACCAGGGGGGTTACTAAATTCCAGTGTGGGAGAGAGACAGAGCTATACAGGTCGTCTAGCGATATCTCTGTCCCACACTGGAATTACTCCTGATTTAAGACGTCATAGTAACCCCGAGGTCGGACGTTATTAAACTAGGAATTGTTTTTCTACTCGGAAATCTCGGTAGCAGCACGAAATCCGGATTTGTGCCCCATCGGTGGAAATAATTAAACATAACTGGCACAATGTGTGTGTATCTATGGTGCATGGGCTTCGGGAAAACAGGCCTGTGTTATGTTGTCTATGATAAGCGTGGAAAAAGTTGGATTGAAGTCGGTTTCTTATTAGAATTTGGTCAAACTCAACCTTCTGTTCGGCCACTTCTCATAGCTACCGCAACCAGTTTATGTTTTAAATTCGCGATAAAAAAATATCTGCAGCGGCGCGTGTCATTAGCCGCGATGTCCCCTCCCCTCGCGTCGCGCTTCCCCCGCCTGCATTTATTAATCTTATTCGGAGAAATCGACGCATCACAAGACTGCCCCGCTCCCCGCAGCCTCGGCGAGAGGATACCAAAAGTTCAGAAGGATATTGGCAGGAGGTTACGCAAATTGGTATTTGATTATGTTAGATCGCGTATAGGTAAGTGCTTCGGTTCAATCGTCGTTGATTGACAGTGACAGGAGGGCGCTGTCATTAAAAATTTGTTAAATAAAATTAAGTATCTGCGGGTCGGGCAGAATAGTCCACATCGGCTTAGTTGCCAAAGGGAAAAAAAAGGAATTAGTTTGAATTAACAAAATGGCGGCATTAGTTCCGATTCAGACCACGCGTGAAAAGAGACATTCGTTCAGTTCGAATAAACAATCTTTTTTCTAGGAGCTTGAGATGTTTGTTAAGTGTGCTGACATAAGTGCCTAATTTGACAGGTATTCAGAATCAGGGGTCAACAACTTCTTATTGGTTTACAAGTTCACGAATGAATGTGTTTCGTCGGAGAGAAACGCATTTTTAGATAATGATTGCTACGTAAATAGGCTTAACATAAAATAACACTAAGTTTTTGTATTTGCTAATTCACTAGATTTTTAGATGTATCTCCGTTCATAAAGCTAACGTATTAAGTTACATTGCAATATCTGCTTTTAAATAAGGAATGACTTCCTCCCTGTGAGAGTGAGTGGGCCGTAATTGGACTTGGTCCCATCCACCCCGCTGCCCCTGTCTCGTCAACGGGACAGATGGGGAAAATAGTTTAATCGTCCCTTGTGGCAGTAATCCACCACTCGGGCTCAGTGCGAATCGGTTGATGTCATGTCTTCGATTTTTTCGTTCTAGGGCACGCCGGTTTCTTCGCGATGTTTTCCTACACCGTTTTGAAAGCAGTGGTGATGATATTTTGTAGTTCTTACATCTAACATAAATATTTTAAAATTTAACTAGGACTAAATCTCGAAACAGACACAGACCGTCCGAATTCATGGACACCTCAGTGTCCGGTACGCCCGTTCACTCACCGTGCGACATCGCCTTGAATTGATACATATGTATTTATTTATAGGCACCTATATATAATCGATTTCTGGCTTTATATACGCCACTTATTTTTACACCAAACCGACTTTTGAACGCACTAAACTGGTAAAGGACTTCTTCGAATTCGTTTGCAATGGTAACGTTAATGTTTAAATCATTAAGTGCTTTAGTAATTGATTTATTTCTACTGATACAATGAACACACATAGAGGGTGTAACAATACCCTTAACGAAGCCGAAAGGCACTTGTTTGATCATTTTTTTGTTTTAGGCCATACCTGGGAAAACATCTATTTTTTTTTTTAACCTTTGCTCCACTGTATGAATTTCTCCTGTCGTGGCTGCGTTTACAAACATTTAAACTCACATACACAAACGGCCAGACCCGGAAGAACTACCTGTAGATCATACAAATATTTGTTCCGTGCGGGGATCGAACCCGCAACACGCAGCGCAGCAGCCAATCGCTCAGCCACTACGCTACCGTGCCGTCAGTTACGGATATTTTGGGGATCAAAGTTCCAACATTTCACAAGTTTTTTTAAAAAACACAGTTTTTAGTGTAAGATACACCTCACGTTCCCCGTACTATTCAATCCATCCACCAGCACAATGTTTTGAGTGCATTACATTGAGTCCTACCGTAAAACGTGATTTTTCACCCCAAAAAAGTCGTTACCCAGCAATAATTTTTGCGTAAACTTACTTAGTTTGATGTACAGAATGCTTGGTTGACGGCTTCGTTAAGGGTCTTGTTACACTCTGTATATATTTATGACATCACGCGTGTTTTTCCCGAGAGGTTAAGCAGAGGTGACTTAAAGTACACCCACACAAACCCATAGCGACAATCTAGAAATCCAGCCTGTCTCATGGTGTTAAAATAAACCTAAACTACATTACCTGGGTGTTTTACGAAATATAATTTTTAAATCACAAGAGTTGCAGAGGCAGAGGTAGCTCACTGACCTGGTGTGCCGTGGGCTACTAAAAAAAATGGCCTTTATGATAAGATTGATCTAAGTTGCCCGTAGTAGTTGTTGTAGTTGGTGTGTTTTTTGACTGAAGTTAACTATATCAGCAATTATCTTGCCTCTCTCTCTAGGTGTAGGTATATTGTTTGCTTAGGTCAGCTTCCCGTTTCACCTTGTTATGTGCTAAATGGGTCAGTGTCGCCTTAAAATGTCCTCTACAGCTACGAAGGTGGTTACTGGTTACACGTTGTTCTATCGTATTCAAGTCCTGCCTAGGGACAGGACTTTCAAGGTCGTCTGGTTTCTGACATGCCAGCACTTCCGTTATCGAATAGACACTTACAAATCACAATTACGGATGTAAGTTATTGTTCTTATTCATTACGTTTTGAAATTCGATTCATATTAAACTATTGGTTGTAAGTTAGATGGTTGATTAGGTAGGAACCTACCAGCCAAAAATATAGGTACCTATTGAGTTGACTAAAGCTAACGAAAAGCTTATTTCAATCCTGCTGAAACTTTTTCAGAAACCCGAAACTACTACATACAGACACTTTTGAATGCCAAAACAAAGAGATGAAGCTACAGTCCCAGTCACGACTTCACGAGGCATAATAACTTCTGAATGTAGGTATTGCAGTTGCCCATTCCAAAGCGTATATCTTTAGGGAAAAAAATCGGCAAGTAACTCCATGGACACTCTTTTAAATCAAAATATTGGTCTGAAAGCGTTAACAACTTTTCTATGACCTCTGGTTTTAATTGGTTTGGATTCCCAGTGTTTTTGAGACTCTTCAAATATAGACTTGCAATGTACCTAATGATCTCACATCTCGCCAGGAGTTTCCAAGTAAGGTACCTGAGGGTAATAAGGCCTACCTAATTTCGATTCGCTTTATTTATTTATTGCTTTACAATAGCTATTTTTTAAGGTCGGCCAGTATTGCTTCATATAAATCTAAACAGACGTAGAAATGAAATATATGTTTATAAGCGTCATATTTTATATTACAATTAAAACAAAAATCACGTACAAGGTAGCCTAATAAGGCCCGGGTTGTTTATTAACGCCCTACCCGTTTTCACGTTTTCGGAAAAATGTAAAACCATCAGAAATGATTCACTAATAATATTTAAACTCTAAGTACTCATCGTTGTTTCGTTGTATTAGGTATTATTATTTCTGTGAGAACACAATTTTAAGCAAAATCGGTTCCCTTTAATTGAATAGGCTTAATTGCGCGATGCACATGGGCCTTATTAGCCGCAATTTTAATAAGTCCTATTATTAAGAAATTGTTGAGATATAATTTATATACTGAATTGGTGTTAGCTTTTAATGATTATTTTGTACGTTCCCTATAATAACCAAAACGTTTACACTGTTGTAAGTCCATTATTTTTCATATGGGCGTTATTATACTCCAGGCGTTATTTGCCTCCGGTACCTTACCTAATTGTGGGCGTATCACAATAATACAGACACGGCTTCCTGCACAAGTACCAATGTGTCAATGAAATAACTCATGTAATTTATGTAGTACCTACCTACTTGCGCGAAGCTTTAAATCACAATTAAATTATTTCTAACAGACGTCCACTTGAGAAGTTTAACAAGAAAACAAGAATTTCTAATTGAAGCCTTTCCTACAGTCTTACCTAGATAATAATAACCCATTGGTGTAGAATAATTCAAATGAATAGGCCTTTGTTTCAGATAGCCATTAACTTCGGTAGGTATTGTAGTATTTAATTTTAGAATCTCTAGAAAACAATTAGCTATTTCGACAAAGTATTAAATATTGCACAATTTATTTCAGTCAGGCATAATAACTTATGAAATGTAGGTACGCAGTTACTGTCCCAACTTTCATAATATTTTTAGTTTTTAATAAAGAAATATGTTTATGAGGCCACCATATTATTTTAGTCTCATATCTTTATTTTATTCACTAGGCACCTATTTTACGTATGGTCACTGCAATAAATTTAAAAATTAAGCATCTAAATTATGTAATATATCGACTGAGATAAATAAATTTTGTGTTCAGATAACATAATCCAATTCTTGAATTATTAATAAGGCAAAAAACATTTAGCTTTAAATTTTAATATCTATCGTCTGCTAATAAAGCAACAATAATGCATTTTCAATATCAATATTTAATTAACATAAACCATAAAATGGTACAGAAACTGGTTTCATAAAACTTGGCTTGGAATTAAACTTTTTAAAAACTACAAGTAATAATTTTTGCATAGATAAAACTGTGACATGTTTTATCTTTTTGAAATCTTGGCTTTATTGTGTTCCATTTTTACTACTTTTTGTAACATGTTGCTTTAATTTATTATTTTATGATGGCTTACCACAATCGTTTTTTTATGGATTACAATAAGTAGATACTTAGTGATAGGTAAATTATTTTGAGAAGAAAATTCGTAATTTTGGTATGTTTGGTTTAGATCTAAGTTCAAAATAAAAATTCAAAGCTTTCAAAAACTAAACCAAGCAACGCCTGTATTGTATTTAAGGTATATATTATATATAATGGGCTGGTCTCTGCAACTCCACATCCAAAGTGCATATTTTGTATTTTAGGTATATTGGTAATTTATCAAGCAAAGCAAAGTTCTGAATGAAATAATAATTTATTATTCTTTTATCACAGTAAAAGGAGAAGTAAATAAAGAAACGAAAACAAATAAAATAAAATAATTTATTTTTAGACTAAGTTTTTCTTACTTATATTTAACAAGTTTATAATTACAATAAGTAATAATTAAGACACATTGAAAGTAAGAACAGGAAAGGATTATAAACAGTTTTACAAAAGGTGAGAAATATCTGTTTTTACATAGATTATAGAAAATATTTTATAAGACTGCTATTTATCTTACAAGTTTATCTTTTAGCTTAAGTTTTGTTTGAAATACCATTTTGTATTATCTTAGAATTAATTGATTGTTAATAATGGGCCGCTTTACCGCATTGCCATCATGTTAGCTGACAGGTGATTAAACATAGAAACGGTAATGAAAACATGAAATAAAGAAAATCTCTAACATGTTGAAAATAAATAGATTTGCAATCAAATTGAATCTTCTAACTGTTTTGCTAGAAAAGATTTCAGTTATATTAGAAATAACTTTAACTTAATGCTAAATTTACAGTCAATTTCAGTATGAACACTTGAATTCATAGAGTAAATGATCAATACACTTAAAGACAGTGTATCTACACATTGTTCTGGGATAATAATAGTCTTGTACAAGAAACTTGCCTGATACATTTGACCTAGTGGGCCTTGATAACAGTCCACTGCCTCTAACAAAGAGGGCTAGCGTCAAATATAGAATATGATAATTTATATACTTATAAGAACATTGATCACAAAAAACCTGTTCCAATCAATGGTCAATACGAAGTGAATATCTTCAATTAGACTTTATATATCTCTATTAAAATGTGGTTACTTGGCAGGTGTTGGAGCCGTAGGGGCCGAAGCAACGCGTTGCTGTGCTGCAGACAGTTGCGGTGTGGTCGTAGCCAGTGCTCGCAACTGCTGTTCAGCTGCAGCATTCACCATCTTTGTAACATTAGTCTTCATCTTATTCCGTTGCACGGCACTCTTGCTCTTTACTGGCGCGTTTGGACGCTTAGCCACCGCCTTGCCTGCTTTACCCTTATTTTTCTTTAGTTTTGCGCCTGCAGGCAACTTACTCTTTACTTTTGTTTTGCCTTGAGCCATTTCTACGTTTTAAAAGACTTATTTTTGCACAAATATAAAACACAACAGCGTGGTTTTGACGTCAGATTGGGGTTTGACATATATTATTGACAGATGACAGCTGACACTTGGCGTTCCGTACAGGAATAATTTTGAATTTAAGCGTGGTGTACTGAAGACTCAGGATTGTTTATAGGAGTAGCTCACCTGAGTGAAGAGTAAAGATTTTGTTCTCATGCTATTATATAGTAATTGGAAAAATGAATAATATGTGACAAAAGCGTTCCTTTCTACTTTTTGCAAATAGATAATAATTATAATGTGAGGGTTAATGAATGAAGATACAAATAAAGAGACAAAATTGGTATTTATTTTACGGACTTTTTTTATTATTCATAAATCGACTGTTGCAGTATATGAATTCGAGTTTCAAGTTAAGAAATATACATAATATATAATATCTTCTAAATATATTTTATGTACAGACAAATAGAAAAGTAGTCGAGTATAATTATCGGCTATCGATAGAATCGAGCGGCGAGAGTGCAGGCGACCGGCGGAAAGCGGTGCGGACGAGGGCGCACCTCGCCATAAAACGTCTAGAAAAATAGATAAATCGCTCAAAAACGTCAGAATCAGTCGAAAAGATAGAAGAGTAGAGAACGGGCGACGTCAAAGGCGACGACGAGGGTAGGTCCTCAGGCCCTTCTCACGCGTACTCTGTGTCGGTGGAGAGCGAACGCTCTGCAGGCGAGCGCCGCCCGCTCGCCTCCGCCACCGCCGGCTCGCCTGCCTGCGCCTGCGCGTACGCCAGGCTCTTCTGGTAGCTGAACAGTTGTCGCTCCAGAGAATAGTTCTCCGCCTGAAGAACGGCAATCTCGCGCCTGAAAACATTTATCATATCATTATTTAGAAAAAACATAAACGAGTTGCACCAGCAGCAATCACACCTACCTCATCTGATGCGCGTGTAGCCGACAAAGGTCATCATAGACATGATAAGTAGCTTGAAAGAGTAGATAAGTATCACCCCACTCGAGGCGTACACGAAGTTCACCGCCCGGGTGCAAGAAGGCGCTGCCGGGGCGCGACATGTCCTCGACGCGCAGGGCCGTCTCCATCATGAGCCCCTCATCGGCGCTGTCCTGCGCGTAGTAATGCTCGAAGGGAGCGCCGGGCAGCTCCTCGGCGTCGGGCTCGCCGGCCGCGGCGCTCGTGCGCACCAGCCACGCCGACCAACTCACGTAGCGCAGGTGGTTGCGCGGCACGTGGTGCACGTCGCGGTAAAGCATGTGCAACCGCACCACCTCCGAGTGCATGTCGCAGCGCACCGCCCACGCCTGCTTGTCGCGGTCGTAGCACGTGGCCGCACGCCCCGCCGACGGCACCGCCAGTTCGGCCAGCGCGCGTGCCCACACCAGTTCCACTGTCAGTCGGACTCCTTTAGTTAGTAGCCGCGACGGCGGCCGCGGGTTCCATGGCGGCGTGCGACCATCGGCGTCACATACGCACTCTAGTGGCCCCGAGTGTAATCTTCTCTCGCCCTCGCCGAGTGCAAGAGCATATCGAACACGACAGCGCTGTCCTTCGCCTGATAATCTCATTAGTCTTAGAGTCAACGGCTCCTTGCCACCGCCACCGGTAGCCGAGACCTGCCAATCGAAGCCGGCGAATGCTATGGGTGGTGTATCAAGGCGAGGCGCTCGCAGTTCACAAGAGTATAGCGTGCGCACTTTTGACATGCTGAGCTCCAGCTGGAACTCACCGCGCGCATCCGCGTACTTGGTGTTGAGTTCTGCAATGGACACGCAGCGGCCGCGCCCTTGCGCTGCGCATCCTGCGCTGAAGCGCACCTGTTTTCCGGAAAAGCCCTCATTAGCCGTAAAGTGGTCACGACTGAGGAGCGTGAATGTGAAGTCCACATACACCCGCATGCCTTCGCAAGCGCCACGCCACACCAAGTACACACCTGCAACAATATTTTGAATTTAATAACTGTGTAAAATCAAATTCAGACGTAACTGGCAAGCTCCATTACGAGGTTAGAGGTGTCATAAGACTGTTGAAGGCTATAGTTACTGACCGAGCGACGCATCTGTGCGGCTGAAGGCGACGGCCCAGCGCTGGTGCGCGCAGCAGAAGTCCTTGGAGGTGACATCGCGATCGGGCTCGCGCGTGGCGGAGCGCGTCACCACGAAGGTGAACACGTGGGTGTCGGCGCGGTCTTTGAGCCGCGTTGCGCGGTACAGCAGCGCCATACGCCTGCGCCGCGCGCACCGCCCCCCGGGGCCCCGCCTGCGCAAGCGCCTGCCGATAACCATACATCGTAATCATCTTCCTACCCTTTTCCCAAATACCTAAATACCTACTAGTTGAAAGAGGGCTCGACAGATGTTGGCTTCTAATTTAACCAAGTTGAAAGCAGTCGATAACCACTCGTCCTCATTTGCCACCATTGTATTAAAAAAGATCAATAAGATACCTATGTAAATATCCAATCAAACTATACGGACCTTAAAGAGTACAAAGAAACTGACACTGCACCTATGAAAATTACCAATACTGCGCTCATAGCAATATCCCAAAAGCACTTCATCATTTCTAAACTTTACAACCAGGTTAAATCTACCCGAACATTCAAACACTTTACACACTGAAAACTTCTAAAATTCAAAAACCTTCAATCACTTAAAACAACGAAAGCATTACGGAAACTTCTAGCTCGGAATATGTCTTTACAAAGTTGTTCCTTGCTCCGCAACGGAAAATTAGCCTTCCTGTAGTTCCTGTAACTTTTAGACCTGAATTATAGATGTGGCCTGGTGCTTAGATTGAAGCACATCCGGCAAATGAAGCGTATTCACTCTGCCGAGGTTTAGGACCGCAGGTGCATTACCATGCATTCTGGTCTAATCACTTAACCATACCCCTGGGGACCAAACGTTATTCAGGTCAGAGATAACGAATATTTTCAGCCGGACAACAACTGAATACCTTTTTTAGATGCTGGTGGGTCTGTTTTTTACTGAAGCTCACAAAAATGAGGATAGTATTAGGTACATATTCGATAATATTCAAACATTTAGGACTTCAGATATATAGATATTGTAGTGTAATGCAAAAAGTATCATCTCTGTCTCAAATTTATTGGTGTCGGCTTTCAGTCTTACCGGATGTCGCTGAATACCAGTGTTTTACATGGAGCGAGTGACCTTCACACACATGGTATATTTACCAGCCTACAACCTGAAAAGATTTGTACAGAACTGAGCAATTACATTAAGGGATATGTCCAAGTAATTTCTGGCTTACTCTGTTTCGTCTGGCCTTAATTCAAAGTACCCATATTTCGTCTACGTGACGTCTTGGATTTCCAGGAATTCCGTAAATCACTGTGAGTGGAAGAAGGCACTGTCTGGCGGCACGGCGGCCTTAGTAAGGGTGCCTACACACGATGTCAGGTCGGTCGGCCGTGCTTCGGCACAGAGACAAAGGTGAATATGGTAAGTAGACAGAACATTTAATTTTCCCACTGCTGGGAACTACACCTGTTCTTAGTGGGAGGGAGTTGGCTGTAGGTGAAGACCTACAGTATCAAACCACCATCTAATATGCAACTCTACCGCCTAGGTAGGTAGGTAAATGCCACATGTCTTATTCGATAGATCGACGCATACCGGAAAAAACGCGGAATGTATGTATAAAATGCTTCCGGTCGGCTTTTCTTTTTAACAAATACTTCCGAATCGGCCGGAACGGGTGTGTACAACCCCTAAATCTTTTATTAAGTTAGGTCCATTCGTCCCGAACTCCCGACTGAAGTTTTCACAGAGATATTTCATAAAATTATTTCAGTGCACATAAATCTGCACCTGGCTTAGTTTTGCGCCGTAAAAGGTCTAGGGTAGCTAATTTATGAATTAACTGAAAAAGTTCGAAGTTCGAAAGAGTTGAGGAAAAAAAAGACTTCCCTGTCTCGCAATTGGGTAAAAATAATCAAAGTAGAGTAGTAGATGCTGGTGTTTGTAAATAAAATACTAGCTTTTTATTATTAATGCTATTCGGATGCAATCTATCTAATGAATTGTGGATCGAACGTGCTGTGCTGTTAGAAAAATATAGATAGAGATTTTGCCCGCGGCTTAGGGCAGCATAGTGCTCGGTAGAATTCCGTGAACTACTGGGATAAAAAGTAAGTATCCTATATCCTAACTAGATCATGGTGTATCCTCGTGGTTTACATCCAAATCTGTTCAGCTATTATAACAAGACACCCAGACAGAGTTCCTTACTTTCGTTTTTATAATATAAATATGCATAGTATTATAAAGTTTCTAAATACAAGTCAATGATTGATTTTAAATCCAAAACAAAACCACGGAAGACAATATCCTCTCTCCGTAATTGAAAAGCGTGAATATATAAAGTTAATTAACCAAGCTGGGCCTTACACTGAAGCACGAACATAATACCTCGGCACAGCATATTATAATTACACGCTTCGACTAATTCGCCATTTGAGATTGCAATCTATGGCTCCAAATGTACGCTGAAACTATACATGCATATGTAACATTCAGTGGAATCGATATTTATGTACATAGATACGTAACTAGCTACATAACAACCAATTATGGCAACAAGTTAACAAGGCCGTTGGCATTAGGCTTGCTAATTGATGATTGGCTGTGAGCTATTGTTAGTTAAACTATGTTTTCCAAACATAATGAGAGCGTATGAATTTGATGGCATATGGTTCGTTCCCACGGCTGGGCCACACCCACAGGCCTCATCTCTGTTAGAGGGAAATACGTAGTACCTATAGTTCTAGGACATAATTAGGTTTGCTCATGCCGCATTCATTCACCGTTTTGAAAACCATGATGATCATCTTAGTCCGGTTAAGCAGAAGCCAGCATCGTAGTTTGACCTGCGAGATGCCATGTCGAAAAAAAAAAGAAATAAAAATGTATCTCATAAAACACTCCACCACAATTCTAGAAAGTCTTTACGTACGTACACAGTTGTTACCGAAACACGGTTCGACATGAAATTTTCAAGATAGGAAACTGTTTACGACATACAAAGGAGAAAAATCTGAAAGGTAGTTCGCTCCGCTAGATTTTATCTCACCGTCGACAAATGTTACATCCTTATTCGTTGGGAACGTAGCGAGTATTAAAAATGTAAAGACGTTTGCGGAAACGTGTCGAATATTTGCTCCGATACTTCACTAGCTTGGGAACCGTATCTGCTGGGAAGACGGGGACTGGGAGAGCACTTGTACTTAATAGACAAACATCTGGTTTAATTTCAGAATTCGGTTCCCCGAATATTCCCGAGCTCTTACGTGGTAATGGAGATTTCTAGATCTATATCTATAGATGTTATTAGGATCTTACAAACACATACACGATACATATCTATGTATCGTGTATGTGTTTGTAAGATCCTAATAACAAGAACAATGTCAGGCGAAGCCAAGGTTGAATCGGACGATATGAATTTATACGGCACGTCTAGAACAAAACCTCATTGTATCCTGTAGCTAGCTACAGCCTAACAAAGAAGTTTAGATGGTGGCGAAACTCGGAACTACATATTTCCTACCTGGCAATGCCACGTTTTCTGTCAAACTCGGCAATGTCATTTTCACTGGCTCAGGGTTGCCAGAAAACGCTAACAGAGCCCTCATTTTTTGGGTTCCGTAGCCGAATGGCAAAAAACGGAACCCTTATAGATTCGTCATGTCTGTCTGTCTGTCTGTCCGTGTATGTCACAGCCACTTTATTCCGAAACTTTTTGGACTACACAGTTGAAACTTAGTAAGTAGATGTATTCTGTGAACCGCTTTACGATTTTTATACAAAAATAAAAAAAGATTAAGGGGAGGGGCTCACCATACATGTAACTGAAACTAAAAAATATTTTTTTATCAAACCTATACGTGCGGGGTGTAGATAGGTCTTTAAAAATGACATGGAGATTCCTAAAACCATTTTTTCTCAAAGTCAATCGTTTGAAAGATAGACACTTCCAAAGTGATAAAATGTGCCCCCCCCCCCTCTAATTTCTAAAGTAAGAGGAGGAAAATTCTGAAAAAATGTATGATTGTAGAACGTAAATAAAACTTTCAAGCAAAATTGGTTTTAATAAGATTTGATGTTTAGTTTTTGAGGTATGGGACCTTTTCATCAAACTGCAGCAGTAATTTTGTTTTTCAATAACATACTATGAAAAAACAAATTTAGTTTTGCTGTTGAATGTAAAACAATACAACATTATGAAAAGCCTTCTAAAAAATATTTTTATTATATTGTTTGGTGCTACGGAACCCTGTGTGCGTGTGAGTACGACTCGCGCTTGGCCGGTTTTTTTGCCATACTCTATTTTGCCAAACTGAACAACGTTTCGTACTAAGTCAATACTCCATAAAATCTCATTTACATAGAAGGTAACTTTGGTAGGTATGTAAAATTATTTAAATCATGATCCACTTCAATCTCTTTTTGATGTGGAGCCCAAAAATATTAATACATTTAAATTTGAGAAGGCATACGCGAGCTAACCACCTCGGTTGATTACTTTGGGCTCACAGGGCGGAATCGCATTACTTGGGCATCAAAGATATATTATATTTTCTTACATAACGCCTCCAATGCCTCCATACTTGTTTATGGATTTAGCTCTATGTTCCGTGAAAGGAATAATGATAACATTAAGTTAGATTATTGTTTCTGTTCTACGATAATGTTGTCATTAAAAGTTTTGGTGAAGTAAAAGTACACAACTGTTAATGTTTATCTATTAATTCCCTTAGAGGTAGTAAACATTTATCTTTACCACGGAGTACATATTAGTACAAGTCTTTACTACTTTTGCAGAAATAAATAAAGATAGAACATGACTTAACATGGCACAGCTTGGCTATTTCATTTAAAGTAAGTCTATTTCGAAATAGACTACCGAATCTTTTTTGTTTTCTAAATATTTTTTTATTTGTTTTCCTAAGATTTGATGTGATTTTACCATTATTTTAAGAATTTATCTGAAGGTTTCTGTGTAGTTACTTATAAAGAAATAAATAAAATTGATGTAACTGTTTCAAATGTCAAAATAACGGCTATTTACTGATACGGCACCTAATAACAAAAACACATTTTTAAATTTTTTGTCTGTCTGTTTGTTTGTTCCGACTAATCTCTGCAACGGCTGGACCAATTAGAACGGGGAAATTTTACTGGCAGATAGCTGATGTTTTAAGGTCTAATTTAGGTTACTTTTATTTTAGAAAAATAATTTGGGTTCCGTGCAAAAAAATTAAAAACCTTGAAATTGTTAACAAATCTGATTTAAAAGGGAAGTAATATTTTTTATAACAATTTCACGAGAATGAAGGTCGTGGGCAACAGCTAGTTCATAAATAAGATGATGATGAATGATGTGTCATGATGTCCTAAAAACTGTTTGAAGCAGGGTCGGGTCGAGGAGGTATATACTGGGTACAGTCACGAGCACCACTATGTAAACACTTAACAACTTTTAAGTGCTTTTTTCCTACTGTTCTGATTAAAATGTCATGTTGTTACGAACATAGTATTCTGGAATTAAACTGTTTAGGAAAAAATTCCTATCTGCAAGATACAGTCGTTAGTTCTCGCGAAAATTGCTTTTAAATTTAGGAAAGTGCCCGCATATTGGTGCCCGTGACAGTACCTACTATATCTCCACACTTGGAAAGAACTTGTTGATCGCATTAACATACCTCTCCTTTACATAAAAACTGGCAGCGGCAGGAAGAGACACCTGGAGGCCTAAAATGGCTGCTTTATCAGAATCATAATATGAATCACGTTAAAAATTTAAAACTCTTAAAATGGATTTGGTGTATAACCATGTCTTTATGGTTTTAGGTCATTTTAGGCCCCCTGTACCTAACACACATACTGCCGTGGTATAATTAAAATGCCGTTATCGAACATCTGGTTGATTTATAACTTTTGATGCTATGATGTTAAAATGACAAAAAAAATCTATCGATCTGTGTTTCCGAATTTTCAATACCTTGAATAGTTTTGGATATAATAATTTTAATGCATATTTTTCTCGTGTGAAATAAACAAAAATGTCGATATGTAACTTTGTGGCTGGTGTTGACTTTGGTAGGTAACGGCATTATAGATATATCACGGCAGCATAGGTCCCTAGCCGTGTTACCGGGCAAAGGGCCTTAATTACAATAAATAAAATATCGTTATAATTAGCTGCGTGGTAACTCGACAGAGATATATCAGGAGCGAGGCGCGCCTTATGTTTATGCCTCCTTTTGTAATTAAAACACTAACCTCACGACTGTAATCCCCGACGGGTTAGGCAGAGGTGTACCTAATAGTACACCCACATTTCATCAGTTATGTTTAAGTCCCATGTAATAGGGGGTGACCCTATTGCCATCAACCGGGCACGAATCCAGACTCCGTGGCTGCTACTGAGAAATTCCTGATGGAAAACCCAATAACACTTTGCCCGACCCGGGAACGTAACCCTGGACCTCATGCTCAGTAGTCGCGCTTGCGACCACTGGACCAACGAGGCATATTGTATGATATGATTTGACACATGTGTACTACGTGTACTGAAGAAAACAATGAACGATTATACACGATTTCATCCCGATGAATTTTCGGAATAGATCACTTTCGCTATCGATTATAATGAAATTATGGCATTTCATTTTTCTTTTTCTTACATGAATATACTTCTACCTAAAGTGCACTTAGGTACATCTACTAATACTCTAGATTATAGACGTTGAGACTATATAAAAGGGCTTTCAGCGACTTTAGCTACCTATATAATTTTAAATTATGGAACACACTTTTACAAGCATAACATTCAAATTTCACATGCAATGTGTGTCATTGTGCAAAGACAAAAGAATTTAAATTTGGTGTAAGTTATAAAACCTTACCATTTTGTAAGTTTGTCGTTTAGGAAATATAGCATGTTGTCGTACAGGAATATTTAGGTAGTGAATTGGTTCAGCCAATTCACTACCTAAATATTCCCAAAAGGCTTTGGATAATTTGTCAGACTGGCTCATAAAAAATCTATTTAACAAACAATGCTTAGGTACAATCGCTATAAATAAAACCATCTACAGCTCACTGTGTGTTAGGCACTACCCAAATTCCCGTACACAATAAAATTGGGTATGTAAACGAATACAAAAAAGTCCGACAGATAAACGAGGTGTCCAGGAGACTAATATTCATCGTGGAATTTATTGTGCTATGAAATATGCATGGCACTCTTTTTTGTTACAACAGGTACAATTTTGTTGATTACTACCAACAAGAATAACGGTTATTTATTAAAAGGGTTATTGTCTATTCTCTTGAAAATATCATTTATGTAGCTGGTGTTTGTTTTCGGGACTATGGGAGATTCAAATGTCTAATTAACCATTGACTGAAGAAAAAAAGTGATAGGAACGTCAATATCATTTATTAAGAGCTGTCGATAAACACCATTTTTTTTTTTTTACCGATGGGAACTCATCAAATAACCCCTCCCGCTCTGGGCTGAGCAGGAGGGAGTCTCAGACTTCTACTGACTAAAACCCATCCATGTTCCTTCCTTTGCCCTTTATGTTCCAGGCCCGCGGTATCTCTTTCGAACAGTCCCGCAACCCTGGCAGGCGTCGGCCCTTACGGACCCCTTCCTGTTTGCTGACTCTCTTTGAGGCGCGCGTGGAACACGAACGCGCCGTCGACACGGCCTGTCGTCATAAGACGGACGGACGGCGAGCTAGCCCATAGCTCACCGTCCACAGGCCCGCGGTCGATAAACACCTCACACAGTTATATACATTGAAATTTATCTTTTTCAACCCTCAGTTACTTGTATGGGGAGTCACCTCTTCTTTTTTATTATTTCACATAACTTTTGTGTAGCGGTTCATAGAAGACACTTACTCTCAAAATTTCAACTGTATGGTGAAAGTTTAGGAGTAAAATGGCTATGACATACGGACGGTCAGACAGACAGAAGGACAAGACGAATCTATAAGGGTTCCGTTTTAGCCATTTGGGTATGGAACCCTAAACTCGTGATAACCATCAACTCGCATTGGGCTCGTGTGGTGGATCATGGCCCACGTGGTTACGTTAAAGCTGATTATTTTATTACTCATATCATGCCAAAAGTTTATCATTACCTACCCACCTCGCATCTACTGCTAAACTAACACTAACTTCTATCCGCCATCGCCACTTTGAGTGCACACTAGGGCATCGAAAATCGGCCATTTTGGGACCGTTTTTTTTCGGTTTCGAGTTTTGTTCAAAACCGGGTACCCGGGCTTTTCGGGTTTTTTTGTTAATTTACAATGTACTTTAGCTCTATTTATTAATTAACTATTACAAATGTTAAATATTGTTCGACCAAATAGTTAAAATCCACAGGGTGGAGGGGACGCGTTTTTGCAAAATGGGGCGTACAGGCAAAATGTCCAAACATTCGAAGAAGACTCTGGAGCATCTATCCATCACTTCAGAAAAACTACAGGCACTCAACAAAACAATAAGAAAATTGGTACGACGCGACCTTCGATGCACACACAGCACACAGAACAGGGGGTTGAAAGTGTTCGTCCAATCACTTGGTCATCGTCAGTTGTACGCATCGCATGCATCTCGACCTCATCCCATTTCACAAAAGACCTGCCAGAAGTCAGCCAAGGTGAAATCGAGACGGCTCTTAGACAGCTTAAGAATGGAAAAGCCCCTGGTGAGGATGAGTTAACGACTGAGCTTCTGAAAGCGGGAGGAAGTCCTCTATTAAGAGAGCTTCGGGAACTTTTCAACTCGATCCTGTTCTCTGGTAGAAATCCAGAAGCGTCGAGAAAGAACGTGGTCGGTCTTTTCTTCTTTAAAAAAGGGAACAAAACCTATTAAAGAATTAAAGACCCATTTCGCTCCTTAGCCACATGTTTAAGCTGTTTGAAAGAGTCGTCAGAAATCGTCTAGCGAGAAGACTCGACGACTTCCAGCCACCGGACAAGTCGGGTTTAGACGAGAATCTCATCTCACCAGAGATCACATTCACACAGTGCGACTCTTCTCAGATAGTCTCGCATTTGCGGGACTATCTGAGAAGGCTTTTGACTCTATCGAGACCTGGTTTGTTCTGGAGTCTCTGCAGCGATGCCATGTAGACTGGCGATACTTATGACCTTCCAAACTCAGAACCAGCAGACAGAGCATATTCCATTGTCGGTGAGGCAAGGGGACGTAATTTCACCGATATTGTTCACCAACGAACTGGATGAGACGCCTGCACTGAATCGCTGCACGACTTACAGCAGATACTAGATGGCCGAGTAGATTCTTCAATACGCATTGGTCTCAGGGTGAACTTGACAAAACCCAGGTTATGTTCAACGAACTCGTCACCCCAGGTTCTATTGTTGTCAATGGCGGTCCTCTCGAGGTTGTTAGAGAATATATTTACCTCGAACAAACTCTGCAGTTTGGTAAGAAAAACTTTGAGAGGAAGGATAACAGAAGAATCCAGCTGGGCTGGGCAGCATTTGGGACGCTTCGTCGAGTCATTTCGTCAAAAAATTATACAACGGGTACTTTAGAATGAGAATTTTACCAATTATATTTATTCTTGTGAGAATAAATTTTAGATGAATAAGTCGTGGGAATAACAGAAAAGTCCAATTTAGTCATTTCTACATTTTAAACAACCTACGACGTGTTGTGTGTCTGATCTGCGAAGTTCACAGATCAATAATTAATGGATTTAAAAAAGAAACAAAAAATAACCGAAAACACCGGGTTTTATACGAAAGTATCGCGGAATTTTCAGAACCGGAAAAACCCGGTCCGTATTCTAGTGCATACCGTTTCATTTTCATTCCACCACTAAAATTCCCAACCATTTCGCTATTACACGTCAGAGTGAGCCCAATATTGTGTAGGTACTAGAGCCTGAAAATTCATGGACCGTAAAAAGGGGTAACCGCGGGGCGTGCGGTGCATTCTGCTAGTGATGTATAGGGCACCCGTGACCCCCGGTGAGAATTGAGATAAATGTCCAATTGTCAATGTTGGGGTGAATATGCTAAAATAGCAGTTACGTTATACAGCGTGTAAAAGGACCCTTCATGAAGCCATCAACCAAGAATTCAGTACATCAAACTAAGTAAAACTGCGCAAAAAATATTGCTGGGAAACGACTGTTTGTTTGGTGCAAACTCAGTACAGTAGCAAAGTTATAACATCTAAAGGTTTTATTGTTAAACGCGTGAAAAAGTTGAAATTTAGACCTTCCATAGTAACAAAAAGGTTCTCAGGTATGGTCCAGGACAAAACAAAAATATCGCAATTACGGGAAGAACACGTGGCATTCGGCCTCGATGGGTTTTTACACCCTGTATAAAGCTATTTCACTTGTTAACGCATTGTGAAATAAGACTGAAATCCACAAGAGCATTTTTATCACTTGGTAAAGTTTTAAGTATAAAATACGCACGTTGTGTATGTGTATTTATTTATATACACAAAGTCTATAACAAAGTTACTTTTCGTGCCTGCTTTTGTGATCGCTTTATTTCTTCGAAACTTCACAAAGGATTTTGATGAGGTTTTCACCTTTACTTAGAAAATTTACTCAGGAAGGCTTATGTGTAATCTTTTACCATAATAAATAAACAAAGACATTCCAATATTTACGAGAGATAAAGGACAGTAAATCTGAAGAACGTAACCAACATGGCTTGAAGCTGCAAATTCAGTAAACATTTGACATTCATGCAACGTCACCTACCCTGCAAGAATGTATAACTCAGAGTAAATAACTCTCAATTTGAAGTCGAGTCACGGTAATTATTATTAGGTTTTTTTTTGTTTTATATTTTGGTATTTATTATAATATTTATTAGTTTATCTTGTATGTATTATGTGTATTAGTATCACTATAAGTACTTATATATATATTTTTTCTTTTTAGATAGTTATTTTGTACCCTACCACAGCGTTTTCTCACTGAACCCAAAGGTTGACTGGTAGAGAATGCCTAATGGCATTAAGTCCGCCTATGTACCACTATTGTACATGAAGTTTAAATAAATAAATGTAAAAAAAAACTACTGATGCCATCGATTTCTGAATGATACAACCCGGAGTGTGATTTCTGGATTACATGAGACTTAAAAACAGAACTGACGAAGTGTGGGTCCGAGGAAATTTTCTAAATCATCATCATTGTTATAATACGGTATATAATACGGTTATAATACGGTGTGTCTGACTGAACCCTCTGTAACATCCCATAAACCTGTATTATGCAAATAAATGAATTTGAATTTGAATTTGTCTACCTAGCCTTCCCAGCCATGTTGGGGTCGGCTTCCAGTCAAACCGGATGCAGTTGAATACCAATATTTTACATGGAGCGACTGCCTATCTTACCTCCACAACCCAGGATACCCAATGGTAAGACTGGTTGTCAGTCTTTCGGCTTTTATTACTTTCTGAATAAATATAAATAACTAGCTGTTGCCTGTGGCTTCGCTCGCGTTTTGTTCGGAAATTTTCCCACGGGTACGTTGTAAATATAGCCTATGGCACTCGGGCATAATGTAGCTTCCTATTAGTGAAAGAATTTTCAAAATCGGTTCAGAAGATCCAGAGATTACTCCCTACAACCTCACAAACTTTACCTCTTTATAATATTAGTATTTGGTAGGTAAGGTAAGTAATATGAATGTTTTTTTCTAAGTAACAACAGTAAAATGTCAAAGATATCAGAGACGAGAGTTATTTATTCAAAAGTCTCCTTATGTATGAATTCACGTGACGTCTAAACTACTCGGCCCATTTGAATAAGTAATGACGCTCATGTAGTATTTTGTAGTTTTGCTCCAAAATATAAACTTCATAAATCCATACTAATGTTATAAATATGAAAAGTATGTCTGCCCGAAAAAACGTTCACTCATTTCAATGAGATTTGACACACAAAGGACATAAGATATTTTTTAGGAAAAGGTAGTAAATGGATACATCGTGAGCTTTATTCTACGAGACAATATGGACTGAAAGCGGCCATTTCTCCTGGTTCCGTGTCTGATTACAACGTAGACTCGCTCACGTCTTGAGCGCAACTAATTAGAAATAAGAACCTTTTAAAATTGCTTTCGAATTAAGATAATTCATGTGAAAGCTAAGTAGTGTAGTACTTTATCAAATTTTAAAAAAGTACCCGCAATCTGGTAGTACCTAATTTAAGTTAAAACACTTCCAATATTAATCAGCGCAGTAACTCAATCATTTTGACAGTTCATCAATATTCATTGTGCTAAATGCGTTGTCGAACAAATGAATTTTTTAAACATTAGAAGCAATGAAATGGATTTTTTCATGGAAACTTCAAAATCATTCAAAGTCTGTTACGCAATCAGAGTGCATGGATCCCTTAGTCTGAGACTGATAAAACACTTTCTGTCGAACCTCTATAAACAAATATAACAGTACCTTTAAATATAATATACTAAAAAAAAAAAAAAAAATATAAATAAATATAAATATATATAAAACTGGCAACACTAAACGTCAAGACGTCTTGTAAATTTCATTCCATAATTTTCGTTGATAAATAATTATTTTAAACAGTCTGGAACCTAATCTACCTTTTATATATTATATTTTTTCCGTTTCTAAATAGTACACAATGAAATGAAGCCTTTTTTTACCAATAAACACCATAGAAAAAAAACTGTGATCAACAATGACGTATGTCATATCTAAAATCGGACTAATAAAAAATGGGATGAGATGAAACAATAATGTTGACGAGATCAGCTGGTCGACGTGCACGCCTACCACCTCCGGACCCGTCGCTCAGCTCCGCCTCGCCGCCGCCGGAATCCAGCCCCGTCGTGAGTGCTGTGATACCGGCCGTGGCAGTCGCGTCGAGCTCGAGCGACGAGTATTTCTCTCCGCCGACATCGCCAACACCTGTACGTCGGCAGGGGAGAGGCCGGCCACCGAGAAGCTTGGGACTTAGGGGCCATCCGGCCCCGAGCCGGGTCCCCGCTGCCGGTGGTTGTGTGCAGCGCATGAGATGGACTCAATCAATAAACGAGAACGTCATGCGCGCATACTACGGGTCTACAGAGGGGGGAACTAACCTCACTGCGTACCGTGTTAGGATGCTGTCTCTGTTCCAGGAACTGGAACCAACCGTCAACGTCTCGGCCCAACGACTGTCGGATCAGGTGCGGGTCATCCAACGCAATCACATGTTGGACGACGCCGCACTTGATAGGCTGCGCTCAGAGGTACTGAGCAACCGTATCGTCTTAACTCCGGCACAAACCGCGGTGCAAGCGTTAGCTATTGACGCAACCCCACCGCGGTCAAACCCTGCTGTTGTAGAGGAGGATGATAGGGTTGCCACGGTAAGTAGCCAGTGCAACGACCGATTGAGGAGCGCACTGGAGGATGCGCTTCGCGAATATCGATCCACTCCTACCGAACTTAGGCCCCGATTACCACGGTTACCCATGCATAAGAAAAATAGGGCGTTGGTGTGTGCCCTGGACTCGCAACTCAAGAATCTTTTCGAGAGTAGCGAGAACCTCGTTGATGCACACTCGATCCTGTACTGTGGGGCTGTTGCGGCATGTCGTGTAGCTAATGTCAAGTTCCCAAATTGTGACGTAGCTACTCGACCAAAACCAACCGTACCGGCCTGGCAGCGCAGGATCGAGCGCCGTATCGACGGGGCCAGGGTACTCATTGGCAAACTATACTGCTTCAGGGAGGGTAATACACGACCACGTGTGATGCGCTTTGTGAGGCGGGCATTCTCGGGGACTGAAATCAGTCCTCAAGAATTCATGTCTCGTGTTACAGAGCGCATCGACTTCCTGAAGCAGAAAGTTTATGCATGGGCGAGCCGTATTCGGCGGTATAAGCGGCGGGTTGATCGGTACTCGCAGAATCGCATGTTCCAGAGCGATGAGAGGTGGGTGTACAGAGCTTGGGAGCGACCCGAGCAAAGTATGACGGACGTATGCCGCCCGGATGATGCCACCACGAGTTCTTTCTGGCACAGCATCTGGTCGGTGCCCGTCCGTCATACTGAGGCTGACTGGATGCGTGATGTCGAGCAAGCGTGTGAACCTATCCCAGAAATGGAACCAATATTAATAACACCTTTGGATGTAGCCAGAGCAGTTCGTCCGTTACCGAATTGGAAATCACCGGGACCGGACGGACTGCACAATTTCTGGCTCAAATGGTTTAGTAGTTCACACACTTGTCTGGCATCTCAATTTCAGTCATCCTTAGAGTCTGGGTCTCTACCGCAGTTTTTAACAACAGGCGTTACCCACCTGCTCCATAAGTCAGGTAGTCCCGCGGAACCCAAGAATTATAGACCGATCACGTGTTTGTCGACGGTCTATAAGCTTCTTACATCCATTTTGAGAGCGAAAATCAATACACACATTGACAAAAACTCCATTATGTCTGCCTCTCAAAATGTACTAAGGAGCTACTCCTCATCGACATGGCCATTAGCCAACAGGTTCGTCGATCCCGCAAGGATCTGTCGACATGTTGGATAGATTATAAGAAGGCCTACGACTCGATTCCACATACATGGCTCATGAGGGTGCTGGAGTTGTACAAGATAGATGCAACTCTACGCGCCTTCCTTGAGTCGTGTATGGGGCAATGGAGGACGGTCCTTCGATATCCAGGATGTCGACAGATTCAGGGGAACGATGAGCCTGTATGGATTAAACGGGGAATATTCCAGGGCGACAGTTTGAGTCCACTTTGGTTCTGTCTAGCCCTGAATCCTCTAAGTACATTGCTGGAGGATTCAGGTCTAGGCTATCGGTTGAGGAGAGATGGTCAGGTCATATCTCACCTTCTTTACATGGATGATCTGAAACTCTTTGCCCCCAACAAATTGCAACTGATGAAGCTACTGAAAGTAACTGAAACTTTTAGTAGCGCCATCAGGATGGAATTTGGTGTGGACAAATGTGCAGTCATGTATGTAAAGCGAGGGGAGATTATGGAATCCGAAGGAATTCAGCTCTCGGATTCCATACACCTGAGATCCCTCTCCTCATCCGAAAGCTATAAATATTTGGGTATGTCGGAAGCGTTAGGCATTAACGTAACTGACATGAAGCAATCGTTGAAGGAGCGCTTCTTCGGTCGCCTGAAGAAGGTATTAAATAGCCTTCTTTCGGGCGGGAACAAGGTGCGCGCCTTCAACGGTTGGGTCATGCCGGTTTTAATGTACTCTTTCGGCATACTCAAATGGACTCAGACCGAACTCGATACCCTGGATAGGAGAGTCCGTACACTGCTGACTGCAAACCGGATGCATCACCCACGATCATCGGTGATGAGACTGTATATCCCGCGGAAGTGCGGGGGTCGAGGCTTTTTAAACGCGAAGACGCTCCACAACCGCGAGGTATGCAGTCTCAGAGAATATTTTTTAAAAGCCGAGGTGGGTATGCACCGAGATGTGGTCGCAGTGGACAAGGGCCTCACCCCGCTGTCCATGGCTAAAGAGAACTGGCGCAAACCTGTAGTACTTACTACCGATGACCGCAAGGAAGTATGGCAAGGCAAGGAGTTTCACGGGCGCTTCTACCGGGCTCTTCATGGGCCCGATGTAGATTTTCTAGCATCCGTGTCCTGGCTACGTTTCGGTGACCTCTTTGGGGAAACTGAAGGTTTTGTCTGTGCGATTATGGACGAAGTTATGTTGACGAACAACTACCGGAAATATATTATGAAGGACGGGACGGTTGACGTGTGTCGGGCATGCCACCGTCCGGGTGAGTCCATCAGACATATTATTTCTGGTTGTTCTCGTCTGGCTAACGGCGAGTACTTGCACAGGCATAACCAAGTAGCCAGGATTATCCACCAGCAACTTGCCTTGAAATATAAACTTGTGGAATCAGAGGTACCGTACTACAAGTATGTGCCCGACCCAGTTCTCGAGAAAGACCATGTCACGCTGTACTGGGATCGGTCTATCATCACTGACAGGACTATTGTCGCCAATAAGCCTGACATAGTGGTGATAGACCGATCAGCGCGCCGCGTAATGATAATCGATGTTACCATTCCGCATGACGAGAACCTCGTGAAAGCTGAGAAGGAGAAACAAATAAAATATCTCGACTTGGCACACGAGGTTGTCGACATGTGGAATGTGAACTCGGCTATCATTGTGCCGATTGTCGTGACGGCCAATGGCCTTATGGCCAAGAGCCTCGACGACCACCTTTCGAGGCTCTCCTTAGGCGGTTGGATCAAGGGCCTGATTCAGAAGGCAGTACTCCTCGATACGGCTCGCATTGTGAGGAGGTTCCTGTCTCTGGAGCCCTAACCACCGGTAGCTTGGACCCTGCTCCCGATACCGGCGGCCCACTATTTTTTATATTTTTAAATGTTTTTTTAATATTAATTTGTTTAGAAATATTTAAAAATGTAATTTATATGTATTTATATGAATAAAGGAAATAATAATATAATTAATAAAATAATAATAATATATAATAATATGTATATAATATAATTTAATATACCAAGAAAATTGCCCTAACATCTGGTTAACCTATAAGTAGTGGTAATCACACGTAAACAATACATCTATCTCTCAGAGAGCCATCGAACTGTGAAATGGTTCCAACCCTGATAAAATATTCTGAAAAGGAAAACAAAGGCAACGTGCTCGCTAATGGATACCGAACGAGACTGAACGAATACTATTCAAATGTAGTTTCGAAAAATGAAGCGAACACATCGTAAAGAACTGTAAGATAGACTATTATACACCTAACCTATAGACTAGGTACAAAAGACTGAAGACTAAATTCAGTGACAAATACTAGGTTTAATTGAAATACATCGTATAGGACAAGATGTATGAACGTGGGCGAGGAGAAAGGAGTGAGTAAGGATCGTAGTAGGTAGCGTTCTGCGGTTCAAGCCTACCCTCAAAAGGCGTGAGTCAAATACCTGATAACTATTTAATTACTATGTAATTGAAACACCTGAAAAACTCTTTTGCAACTTTTACGTTTAGTTATACACAAAATCAGCAGATCAATATATTATGTTCGATCAAATATGCCTTATTTTGATAAAATATTGGTAAGGAAAATCTAGTAGTAGCAGTACTGGTCTGGGTTCATAATGACGAGTACAATCTCCCCTTATGAGATTTTCGTCAATAATAACAATAAGTCGTAAACATTCCAAAATATGACCACACAAGCGAAAAACTTAACTTGAAACAAGATTTCAGGGGAGTTACTATGCCGTCTTACAGCAGGAGTAATTCCAGTGTGAGAAAGATACAGAGCTATACAGGTCGTCTAGCGCCATCTCTTTCACAAAGTCAGTCATAAATCTAAATTGAAATAAGCTAGTCTTTACATAATTATCATTTCCACATCCATTGGGGAAATTATCCCAGTCCCGAACTCACCTACATGAGGCAAATGTACAGAGTCCTGATGGAATCGCCGAGGAAATTAGAGGTGCCAATCAATCCACTGATGGCTATCTAGTACCTATACATCCATCTGTCGATCATGTAGGGGAAATTAAACGGTTATCTCATTCCCATCTCAGTATCTATCGTGCTAGATGCATTCGTTCCTGCATATAGGTACCTACAAGGTGTAAAAGACATCGAAGAGCACACTATAGCCACACAGTCAGCGTAATGATTCCAGAGAAGATTCTTGCAAAAAAAATGCAATGACATTGTGACATTGTGGGCTGTAGATCCATAAGTTGCTGGTTCATATCCGGCTCGAAGGACCACTTTTTATGTAGGTACGGATCAGCATTCTCAAATAGTAGTGTAGGTGAGGTGACGATAACTACAGATTTTACAGACCCAAGTTTATTGTAAAATTTTAACACAAACTTAGGTTGGATGCTAATCCGTGGCGTAATCGCTAAGGAAGCTGTTGGTCAACTAACGTTTAGTATAACAAATGAATATAAAATTAATAACGGAAAGTAGGTCGCGGTGTCAGCAAATTACGTGACCGTACAATGACCATACATTAGGAACCTATTAAATGAAATGAACCAACTTTGAGGATTATAACTTATAATTATAATGCAAAGGAAGTAATAATTTTGTATTTATCTGTGGAGGCTTGTAATTGGTAATTCAGTTATATAGTATTGTTAATAATGTTTTTAGTCTGTAAGCTTACTAAAATGTAAAAAAAAAAAAACAAAATAAAATACACCGTTGTATTTTTTTAAACCTACGAAACATGTCTCTATTGCTCTGAGTCTAAAGCCATGCAGATACTAAATTCATGGTATCAGTTTGCCCGTAGATGTCCTTTACACCCTGTTTATGGACCCCTAGAGTGGCAATATGCTGCCAGCCTTTTAGGCAATTTTCCCATTGACAGCGATGCGGGCGAATTTTTTGATGCCCTATAAGCTTTCTTCCTTTTTATATTTGTACAAAAAACATGTTTTTCGCTCAGCGTGTATGCTGTACAGCTGTACATAAGTATTATAATTCTCTATAAAAAATAAAACTGATTTGAACAGCGGGGAAAACTGTTCACTATTGACCTGACTACTGGAATTGGAAATCCAATTAAAAATAAGGTAATTTGTTATTGTTACGTGGTTTCCGATATCCTTCAACATCAGCATAACATTTCACTGCAGATTCACAGAACTAACTTAATCTGGCTTCCAGAAACCGGGGTAAACCTACAGTTAAGGGGGTGGTAAAACTTTCTCAGAAACTTCCTGGAACTATATTAATGTACCTTCCTATTCTTGCCAAACTCTCTGATTCTTAGAATCAGGGACTTGTACGAGTCAATATTTAAATCAACTTCGAAGAATACAATATTCATTAGTACTTTTTTTCACTTGATTTTCGTGACCCAAAATTTGTTTTATTACCAATGAAAATGAGCTTAAAATGGGAGCTACAGACTAGGGTATATCCTGCCAGGGTTGCGGCCTGCCAGGGTTGCGGGACTGTTCGAAAGAGATACCGCGGCCCTGGAACACAAAGGGCAAAGGAAGGAACATGGATGGGTTTTAGTCAGTAAAAGTCTGACACTCCCTCCTGCTCAGCCCAGAGCGGGAGGGGTTATTTGATGATTTCCCATCGGTAAAAAAAGAAAAAAAAAAAGAAAAGGCTAGGGTATATATATTTTTTTTTTATACGGTTTCCCCGGTAGCACAAGCTTTTTCTTTCAGGTTAACTAAAGCCCTATAATTTAGGTGAATGTTCAAAAAGTGCGAGAGGTAATGTCTTGTTTGACATACCGGTATATCTGTTTAAGGCCTGGTCAGACCAGACGTCTACGTGTACGGATCCGGTGTGTTTCGGCCTTTAACCATGACAAACCGACGCTGCGTTTTTCTATCCCTCTACCTAACCGACTTTGACAAAGACTAATTAAGCTGCTTTTTATGCAAGGAGGTTAGATACCTGTTTAGCTAAAAATATCTATGGAACAGACCATTCTTTTAATGTCTACTAGAAGATTATTTATGGGGGGGACACTCAAATGCCCCCGGATTTGAGTGTCATTGAGAATCCCACGCTTACATACCTTAGTTAAGTAATATCCCTCCGCGCACAAAATGCAAACCTTGTTAATGACAAAATAATAAATGAAAAATCTGGCTCTAATCTCGCTCCCAAGAAAAGAGATATTATTATATTTTCTTGGAAAACCAGCTTAGCATAGAGATTTATCACATAACTACTATAAAGCCGAATTTATAAAACCCTTTTGTAAAACCTCAATAATCCCATGTAATAAAAAATGTCATAAATGCGACGATATTAGCTCAAATTTATGGTAGAAGAATAAACATAAAATATTACCTTGCCAACAGATAAAAAGTACATATAAATCGTCCCTCAAGAAAATCCAATATTAATGCTCTTAAAGCCTGAATGCTACAAATAAGTAAACTAGGCAGAATATCAAAAAATATCGTACCTACTGAAAGCATACTAAAAGTATGTAATTTGTCAGCAGCTGTTACAAAATTCATGAAACAGAAATATTGCTCGCATTTTATTCAACGATTACATGATAAAGTCTGGTTAAAAATACTGTTTAACTAGATAAATAGGCTCATTTTTGTATGAACACGTGTGAAGTTAAAAAGGGACGGATTTATTAAACTTTGATTAAAAAATAAAAGTTGGCCACATGGTGCCAGTTATTTAATTATTTAATTTTAGAACAGTTGAAAATAAAAGAAAACTCTTTTTAGGAATTGGTACAGCATTTATAAATCGTTCTCGCGCTATTGTGGCGACACAGCGCGAGAACGATTTATAAATTAATGCTCTACCACTCACTGTAGCCAGTGACATAATTTGTAATTCATTACAAAAGAGGTTTTGTTTCGAACGAAACAAAGCTTTTAAAATATCAGAGACTTTAAAAAAATATTTTTTTATTAGAAAAATTTATTAAATCCTTTTTGTTATTCTTTAGTACACGTTGGCATAATTTTAATTTCATAAGATGGATTATGACGGCATTGATGGATCGTTGAAGCTAGGTAAGTAAGTATACGAATTAAGCGATGGAAGTGAAAATCAACCAAAGAGGACGTACCTTTCTGTGGAGTTTGCAAAAGATATTTTAAATTAGGAGCTTATTTCCCGCCTACGATTTGTGAATGGCTTATAATAAAAACAAATACCTCCATAATCTGATTTTATGCGCATTTTTTACTCAAGTTAATCTGTGCTCAAGTTGCTTTTTTATATTCAAATTTTAAAGCTTTTTGTTTTATCAAAAAAAAAATAGCAGAGATGTTACAGGCATTGTGTTGGCGTTTTTACCTCCCACCACATCATTAAAAAGTTAGCAGGCGGTTAATTAACTCAAGTTTCAGAATAGACGTCGTCCTTTGTCACGAAGTCAACATTGCAACATTTTTATACAATTAAAATACAAAATTTCGTTGTTGTTGTTAAGAGTTTACGTACAATAAAATTAAATTGCTACTGAAATAACTTTGTGTGTCGAGTTTCAAGTTTCGTGCATTTTTGGTAGTACATAAAAGTCTCAGTTTTAGAACAAACTACAAAAAAGTTCTTTTATTTTTGTACACACATTGTATTGTAGGTTTATTATGGCTACAGTACGAAAAGCAAAAGAACTTACTACGACATACATAATATATGTTGTAGTTAGCTTTGCGGCGGAATTTTCCTCAATACGTTCACGATTTTTCTGAAATCATTTTTACAAAGTCATTCCTCGAGGGAATGCTACAAACTAACTTAATCGCGGTGTTTGTAAGGCAAGTCAAATGTCTGATCGGTATTAAAGCTTCTATCAAGTCTTATAATAGACCTACGTAAGTATTGTAAATGATTATCTTAAACCACGACGTTTACGCTAAAATTAATTTATTACATTTAAAACCGCAATCAAACTTTCTAAAACGGACTTTCGGAAATAGATGTTTTTATTAATTTTCAGCGGAATATTAAACCATTTTGTCTACTGAAAAAATTAAAAAGTATTCTATTTGAATAATTATTGTTACCACACTCACGAGTTAACGCTTTTTAAAAGGCAAACCTCTTTCGAACAATGGCTTTAAAAACAAAAGAACCACGATAGACTAACGGAGATTTTGTCCAAACGTAACAAAAAACTACTAAGCATTGTCAGGGGGTAACGAATCACCCACGTTTTTACCCCTACAGATTAGCAGGGGTTAAGTACCCCCGACCAAAGTAATTGGGCGTTTTAATTCAAATCATACATACCTACCTACCATGCATTCGCATGAATTACTTAACGACGGAATGAAAGATCTTTTTGTGAATTTATTTAAAGGGAGATCGCTTTAGACCCGTTAAATTAAAATGTTATGGCTTTTTGAGTGAGTTGGGGCTTATTGTCACAGCATTAGGTTTAAGAGAGGAATATACATGAAACTTTGAAAGGATCAAAGAACGTTATGACCTCGTTTTGTCAAGAGCCTCAAATAAAGCACTGCTCAGCGACAAAGTAAATAATCCAGAAATATCTTGATCTAAGTCAAAGACTTGTCTATTTTCTTTGTTAGAACACTATCTCGTAACATAGAACAAACATCTATTCTCAGATAAGCTCGAACCAACTCTTTGGAGGTTTGTGTGGCAGCTTACTTACTTATATTGTAGCTTTCGAAACAAGTGAGTGTGTTCCTGAGTTACAAAGCATTGGTACTTCAGTATATTCCTCATGTGAAACCACCGTTAGCCGCCGTAACGTCGCCCGTCGCACTGGTTACTGGTTACTGGTTTCTATGAACGGTGAGAAGCGGCAATGTCGCCATATACGGAAGGTGTTTCATAGAGTGTCATAGAAATTAGTCTTGTTGACGCTGCGGTTTGCCGTTGCGGCCTCCTTCGTTTGCCCGTCGTTTGGTCATCTTTAGAAGTTTAACCAAAATCAAAATTATAGTAAAAGACTTACTCAACAAACATCCAAAAAACAATCACTTAGCTCTGTATCACAATACTGCGACCACAATAATTACTTTCAGTTAATACGATATTAATTACCACTCACTTTAAGCATTAATCATTTGTTTTCTTACAATTGTCTCTAAATATAATTTCGAAGCCGACAAACTTTCTTAATAACGTGACGAAGTTTTCCGAGTACTTCCGAGTTCTTCCGACTCTTCGATAAAAGGCAATATTATTATCTCTGTTATTTATAACCTTCCTAGCGATACGTTTTTGCCTCGCAGAGTTTTTACGACGTGACGAAATATCGAGATTTCTATAATACCAGAAGGTTTTATATCAATGTATCAACACTTAAACCGTCTGGAATAAATTCTCTAAATAATGGAGTAAACCACATCAAAATCCGTTGTGTATGTAAGAAGAATAACGCGATTACAAAGACTGACACGAAAAGAGACTTTAATTTCTAATAGGTATACGTAGGCTTGATATAAATAAGCAAACTGACTTGGAATACCTTAACATCGACCCAAACTAAGATGAAAATGAATACCTCCTTCGAGTATTTTATGTCCATTTCACGTTTTTGTTCGGTGAGATTGAGATTGACGTTTTTAAATTAGTCCTGAAAGTATTTTGTTAAAGATTTTCGTGGAAAATATTTAAGGGTCGCAGATTTTCTTTTACCTAATGTGTGCTACTTGTTACTTGGCCGCGTAATTTGTAAGGACGAATGTTGCCATTTGTCAATTTACCGTCCAATTCCATCTTCTACCTATTACAACTTGGCAATGTTGTAACTGAATACCTGAACAGTGATTCTGTTTATCATACTTCATATTTTTCTCTTATTTATTAAAGGTTACGTAGAAAAAATCCTTCAAATCAAAAATGACGTTGTGAAAATGTTTGCTATGATTTAAAAAAAAAATACAAGCTACTTAAAATAAGAACAGCGATGCATAAAGCACCCAGAACTACCAACACGACCAAAAATAGCCTTCCTTGTAAGAAGAAAACATTTCCCACCAAATAGGTGCTAGTACAAATTAATTGCCAACCAATTTGTAACACAAACACTAGTAGACATCACCTTATCAATCCTCAAGGAACCACAACAGCTGTAATTCTAAGTCCGTGATCTCAGAGGCCATAGAATAATTGGAATATCTGTCACAAACATTTTCAATTATGGCCGGGAATTGGAATTGTGGCCGATAAATGGCAATAGCCTCCTGTCACGTGGGAACTAGGACTGTCAGGGGCAGACTGTGGAAGTACTAAGTATTAATTAAAGTCTGTATAATAATCATAATGTAAGGGGAGTATACACTAGCTAGAAAGTCTTATAAAAAAATAAGCCTCAACATTATAATTGAACAATGTGTTCGTCAGTTTGAATAAACAAGTGATTTCGCTTTCGTATTAAACCAATGAGTAATATTTGAAACGAAGTATATTGTACTTCAAACGTCAGGAGGAAACTGGTATGTTATGGTTTTAGACCAAAAGATGGAAGACATGCAAAACACAAAATGCAAAAACTTCTTCTCTATGTATTGCGACCTGGTTTCTAAGCGACTCCCTCTCATAGACAGGAAGCTTTCGTCCCAGCAGTGGGAAAATTTAGGGCAAACGTGCTTATATTGTGTACAACAACACTACATGACTGTTAAAACGGTCATTTATGTCCTCAGTTTACGGCTTGTACTACTTCGCCTTAATTGTAACATTAGAATATTAATAGTATGCGAAGCTCTACTTACGACACAGTCACGTGACAAGATTGTAATATTTCTTCGAAATTGCTGCTCTATTAATTACTTAAAATATTTTATAAAGTCTACATAACACTCTTGCTTTCTAAAATAACTGTATGGTACACCTCTGCCTAAACCTTCGGTGATAATAGCCGAGATGTTATGCAAAATAACAATGAAAGTACATATGATAACAAAACATAACAATCTATAAACGTAGGTAGTTATTAGGACAAAAATGTACATAAAAACTTCAAGATTTTTAGTAAATGTCTCCAAAGTACCACACTACAGCAGTTTACAAGTACAGTGCCTATTAAAGTGAGTAATATCCCACAAACAACACATACAAGTACCCATTATGCATATTTCCATCCACAAAGGAACACCTCGTAGTTCCCTAAATACAGTTTATACAGTGTAAACGCACGCCCCTTCAAAATTTGTTTACTTCAATTTACGACAAAAATACATAATGTCCCACTTCTCCCGCTTCCACCCTTCTAATACGGATTTATAACTGCTATACCGTAATATTTGAGATTGAACTCAGCCGTCATATACTTTCTGTCACACACAGGTTGAAATTAATGAAGAATTTATTCGGAAAAACATAAGAATACCTAGTGTTCATGGTAGTTATTGTAAAGGTAGATTTTTTCACGAATGTCCCATTTTACTGCGGATAATAGGGTCTGAGGGAACACAAAGGAAGAAAAGAAGAAAATCATAAATGGTGGCATTAGTACACACTAGGATGGTAATATACCACTTACACCAGTATTCGTAGTTCAGCTAACGAAATACCTACCACAAGTGATCCTTTAATAGCTGTAAACAAACTGACTTTCAGATCATTAATGGATGGATCGATGGATGCATGGACAAGTACCTAATACTCAATCCATTTCTATTTCGTTTTCATTTGGTTCCTAATATTACAGGTTAATTTTCCTGACAAAATTGCCAAATAATTCGAAGTCAGTCAGTAAACCTTGGGATTTTTTTCCCAAGTATTAAAAACCAACGATGCACAGTCTTGAAAAGTACCTATTCCTTTTCCCAAAGAGTATTCATTGCGATTATTTCTGAGATTTTAATCAAGAAATCATTTGCTGCACGCGATTGTTGCAGAATCCTACCTACTATTGTCGGCACGTTTCTTTTGATCCTCTGAGGAATTTACTAGGAAATGCTAAAAGAGGAAAGTCTCGCCTTTCATGCTTCACAATGTTCAGTTAACGACAAACTTCAGAAAGACTTGTGCCCAGCGACGTGATCATAATAGGCTATTTCTCTCTTTTAGCTACCACTACACATTCAACTTTGACGCCTCTAAAATTGAATTGTCTTTTTTATTCTCTTTTAGGAATTCGATTAATATTTATAAAGCTTTAATGTTGTTGTTCTACAAGTTTTTCCAACTGAACATTAATTACGTAGAGACATTGTAACAAATGACGAGGATTACAAATGGTCATAAATAAGTTAAGGCTCAAAATGATTAAAAAGCGATCAGCCGCTCCCAGGAAGTATTAAAATATGAATTTGTAGGACAAATTGACGTCAATTATTATAGATAACGAACAACGATCCAGGTTGATTTATGATGTGTCCATATTGCGTCAACAAACAAATCCAATTAAACAACTGAATTTATTTTGACCGAAAAGTTACAAACGTCCTGTTTTTGTTCTTCTTCACTGTATGTTTATGGCGCACTGATTCAAAAGTTCCAAATTCTATTATCAAATTCAGGCTGTGCAAAAAGAAAAAACATTGGCGAAGAAAATACTGTTGTTTTTCTCAATAACAGATTGTTTTCTTTGCCGCCTCTCAGCTCGTATGTCACGAAATTAGGCGGGAAACTGAGACACCCACCCTATTTTATAGGTCTACAATAATTACATCCTCACAGACGGGCCCCTTGTTTTCGAACACAAAGCGTGCGTGGGCATCAAATACCCTATTATTTATAGCTACACAGAAGGTGTTTGGAGCAACTAGTAACCAACCTATTCATTATTATTTTACCTAGTGTAAATCTACAAGTTTCGAGGAACGAATCGATCCAGGTAAGTTGAAAGTGCGAGAGCAAATAAATCTATCGATATGGCTATATCAAATTTTGAGAGAAGTTCAGCAGCGGTAGATAGAGAGAAGAGACGGTACGGTCCCGCCAAATTAGCCGAGTGTAGATTAAGAAAGATCGGAAGGTGCATTAGGGTAAACATTGTAGTGCAGTGCGCAACAGGGTGGCGCGTCATGCATGCGAGCGTACCTGAGGCGGGCGCCGGGTGCGGGAGGACCGAGGCTCCCTAGACTGGCGAGCCAAGCCAGCGCGCCGCTCCACGCGGACTAACGCACCCGCGCGCCGCCAACATCGCTCCTCGACGTAAGCCGGGGCTGCCAAGCTAAACACCCATTTCCCCATCACTGAAAAACGAAAAATTTGCTGAACGTACTCCAATATTTTTTGAAAAACTGCAGGAAACTTGCATTTCTGGCATTGTTTTCGTTAGCCGAGTTTATTTTAGTCTTTTTCGATATTGTTCACTGACCGGAAAGTGGCTCTTACTGTGTTGAGGTTTCTGAAAGTTCCTGGTTTCGCGGTGAAACAGCAATATAACAAAGAAACATTTTAAACATATTGACGAGTCTACCGATAAGTTAGGGAGATAGAGCGGAGCAGTAAGTTGGCAACACTGTGCCCGCCCGCACCCCTCCGACCCGGCCGGGGGCCGAATAATGAAGCAGGGGGAAAAGAGATTGTGGAGCGGGGAGATGCCGGAAGATACCAGCCCGTGCCGGATGGACGGGCCACGTTGCCGGATCCGACGCCCTGACTTGCACCCTTTCACAACTTCCCAAACATAGCCATGTGCAAACGATGCGAACAATGAACGCTAAGAAAAGGAATTTCACGCACTTTTATTGAAATGGACGATAATTTTTGTTTTATTGCATTTCTTTATGAAACATGAGGGAGGATCTTCTCCCGTACTCGCGTCGCTCATAGTTTGTTTTACGGCTCCATGTTATTAGCATAAATGAGAGCAAGGTTTTTTATTTTTTTCTCAGGGCACTCCATCTCGATACTAGAGATCGTTATTGCTGCAAAGTAATGCACGATCGTAACATGTTCGAATATTTTCGATGTGCGGGATGTTATTGGAAAATGTTCTGAAATCTAAATCTATTTTCACAGGACCGTTCGCTCAGAGAGCAGCAAGCCAATTTTAAGTTGTATCATCGGCAAATGTAGTATCAATACGCAATCCAAATAGTTAGCGAATTCTCTACGCCTTAGCAACAGATTTTGGGAGTTTAACGAAGTTTTACGAGACTCTCGCTCTTGAAACGAGGTCAGATAGTTTTTTGTCCTTTTCATTACGGTTTAGATATAAATTTTCTGCTCAATTACTAACATACATGAACGAATGGCACCACTACATAACTTTCAAAGTCTACATACAAAACGAGAACTTAATAAAAGCAAGAAACAAATGTAGATGAAATTAAACCTTAACTTCTGAAAACTTGAAGATATGCAGTGAGAAACTTTTCAAATTTTCATTGTGTCGGTTGTGTGTGCCGTCGAAGAGAGCGCTTGACGGGCGCGCACTTTGTTTCAAGCATGGCTACAATCCGAAATGAAAATGCCAACCAACTTTTATTATCTATAACAATGTTACAAGTACGAAAAGGGGGAGAAGTTCATAATCGTGAACAACGTATTTTTACATTTTTTTTCCTGTTCTGCACCCTTTTATTTTCTTTCGGAAAACAATAAATTACATTGTCGGAAGGAGTTTTCAAGTTAACTCACGTGATGTTTTTATCATGTATCATGTACATGTTCTAGTTTATTTGTTCACATTGCACTTATAAACGGTTATAGTTAGACCACTTATGTGTTGGTACGTCAGTTTCTTAATTAAATGTTAGTCTACGGAGCTGATTTAATTTTGCTAATTACAAATTCTCCAAGCAGGGATGGTCCATAAAACGACGCCCCCGCTTAACAGTTAATAAAATTGTAAAGCATAGACTACGTGCTGTGTTTCAGTTTCTTTTTTTAAATTAAGCTAATGAGGAGTAAATTGAGCAGAAACCTTTTTTGAAGATTTTATCAAAAAGCGTTTATATTGAACGTTGATTGATCAACCTTTAAGTAATTTGGGCATCAATTTTCAAGCTAAAAAAAAATACCTATTCATTAATTATTTAGGAAACATGAACGATCATATTCTTAGGATAATTTAGTCGATATTCTTTCCCTTGAATGAACACATAAAGCCTGACTAGAGTATTCCTATAAGGGTAGGAAATAAGCATGTGTCGCGCCCGTCGCGTCGGCTTCCAAGATGCGCTAATCGCCCCCGGTAGTTCCCAGTTGGTGCGGAAACCAGGCGGCACTCGCTTTAAATATTGATAAAAAATCAAAAAAAATAAAAAATAAAAATATTGATAGAAAATATAGATATTGGTTCACAATCGTTGGGACACAGTTTTAATCGAATTACAAGACTGAGGGCATGTTTCAACACCTTCGATTTAGCTCCCATTAAATGACGTGGCAATTCTGCTCTCATTTTGATGAGTTTAGTTTTTCAGATCAATAATATCTCATGATTACCTATGTCCTCAATAGTCAACCCTAACATCGTTACTCGAAAATGGCTAGGATAAAGACAGTATAGAAATTTACGCTTCAAGGAAATCAGTGCTTCCTTTTAGTGAAGCTGAAAAAGCCCCAGGCGTGGTGCATTCTGCAGTGTCTCCCCAAAAAGGGCAAAAGAGAAAATAGGTTTTTCATGCTCGGAGTGTCGGGTTTTCAGGATAAGTACCTACCTACGTTGAGACTTGGGTGTGAGCGTTGTAACATAACCTAAGTCCGACATAATACGTAGATAGATAGTATAGAATATAGATACTCGTACAGTTAAACATATCTCCATGGGAATAATTTGACAATCTCGTGTGCTTTGTGTGTGCCAGAGGAACCATGAAGGTTCCTCTGGCGTGGCCGCCATCTTGTTTTTTCAAAACAATTTCCACAGACAATTACGTAAATTGTTTTCCAACAGCGCTCTCCTGCCAATGACATTCAAGAAAAGAACCATACCGTTGCCGAACTATAACTGTAATGACAGTTTTCGAAATTCAAGTGATTCTACTGACGTGAGCGAGTAAACGTGACTATAGTTAATTTTGAAATAAAAAATTACATTACGTTTTTAACCATTGACAATACTTGGAACCGGCTTTGCCTCTGTGGTTTTGCAGATTTTCGGAATTCTACCTGAAGCTGTAATATTTTCAGGTATCAGCTGAAAATCAATATTCGCTTAGCGAATACTGGCCTAGATCCCTTGCTGCACATAATGTAACTGTTTAATCCTGTTTGTATCGACCTAATGATTTATTGGTTTTACCTTTTTGTCCCGTCTGTGTATTACTTATTCGTAATCTGTCTTATAGAACACGCGACCCGCCCCGGCTTCGCACGGGTGCAATGTTATACAAAAAACCGCATCAAAATCCGTTGCGTACTTTTAAAGATAGGGACAGTCAGCGGGAAGCGACTTTGTTTTATACTAGGTAGTGAGGAAACGTATGTTGTAGGTAAACAAAAGACTGGCGGGAAAAGGAAGTATAAAACGAATGAATTCTAAAACTGAAAAAGATTCAAATCCGGTGCAGCATTGTGACTCGAACTCTCTCATGTCACTTTATCCTATACAAACTTGAGCGTACGGAAATAATTGGATTAACCGTCGCACTTTTCAGCCAGCGAAAGAACGACAAATCGCTAGACCGAAGAACTACTAAAGCTGTTGAAGTACTTTGTGCAACATTGCGCTACGATGTGTTTCGAAAGTCCCTGACGTTGTATTATACTTGTTAAGCCTACTCTGCCCCACTGCTCCCCCATACCTTTCCAATTTTCCTTATGTTTTCCCTTCCCCGGCCAACAAAGAGTCCAAATCGTCACCCCAGCGTTTCTTGACGTGGTAATAGTTAGTTTTTATTTTTGGCATGGGGAAATTACCCCATTGGTTATATTCCTCAGAAAGGTCAGGTGCGTGGTATTCGCAACCGGGCGGCGTGCGTGTTTGTTCAGTAACATTTGTAGCAGGTGGCGTTCGGAAATTTCTGCCTGCCCCCGTGGGACTAGTCGTGAGGTTATGTATGTCAGACACCAGCACATCACCCGAAACTGTCAAATTTCCCCAATCAACCTTGAACCTAATGCTTTAGCGATAAAGTTGAAAATCTATTAAAGAAATTTGACAGATTGTAGTAGCTTGAATTGCTGGCGACTGTACCTGGAAATTCTCATAGATATCTTCCTTCGGTCTAGGAAGTTCAGCACTTATGTCAGGCGATTACCGACTAAAACTCCACGGCTTTCAGTTCTACCAGAAATTGGGGGCACGTTAGATAGGTACTCGTACTTTTGCGCGCACCCTCGACTGACACTATTAGTCTACCCTACGCTAACCGAAGCACGGAGTAATAAATTGGGTTAGCTGCTGCACTTCACGGAAACAAAAGAAGAATTGCTGAAACAAGGAGTGAGTAAATCTAGCTTTGTCTTTTTTACGCTGCTTGCATATAATATACATACTGGTTTTCGGTGCGGATCAGTACCGAGCGGTGCGGGTAAAATAGCCCATTACTTTCTGTATACCGGTCATCCTTAAACATATAAACAAGTGCATGAAAACAGTAGCAAAGATACAGGTTTTCTGGTCCTGATTTCTCGTTACTAGAAAACCGAATATCTTTGTTCAAGCACCTTAGTTTTCATATTTTTTATTAAAATTAATGAATTCAAAGTCCAATGCAACACGGTGCTAGAGGGTAGCTTAAAGTCCGCACGAGTCGGCGTGAGTCGTAAAGCTTAACCGTACGTCAACGGGAGTACGGATATAATTGGTTTATCCGTACTTCGGCCGTTCCGACGTTTATCGCCACATTCGGCGCGTAATTACGGCAAAACGACCGAAATTATGAACAACAACATTATGTGAAATGTCATGTTATATGGTTTGTGTAAGTGCTAACTGGCAAGTGACATTTGACGGATGTCGCCGAAACTTACCGCGCATTCTGTTTGGTAATGGTGACGAAGCTCAATGAAAATTAAACAAGCTCCAAAATTAATTAATTAAAATGAGTGCTGTCTCGGGTTATATCTACAATGTTTTAAAGCTCAGCTTTGTTTTAATTAATGTTTAAGTTTTAGGAGTAGTTGGGAAATACCGTAATAAACACATGGGTAAAACCAAAAAGATTTTAGAAATGGAAATGGGAAGGATAACCCGCCGTATAAGTATGAATAGAAACTTATTTATTACACTAGAGGGTCTGTAGGACCTCACGTCACATTTAACGTAATATTTCAGCCCCAAGTTTTAAAACTGAGATATTTCTCATAAAACTCCCATTTCTCTTCTGCTTGAACTGGAATTTAATCAAAAGTCTCAAGATAAAACAGAAAAATGTGTGTAAAATCTGCAGGATGAACTACAAACTCTAGCGAAATTAACAAAATTAAAAATGTAAACGCATCATACTAAACTTATCACGAACTAACATTTAGTTGAGCTGAGTTTGTTTACGAACACAGTTTGTATTCACTGTAACTAAGCATTAAAAATGGCTGACGTTGTTCGTCTGAAATACCAAGATAAATCTCATTGAGATACTCAATGAATGGCGCGCAGCCGGCTACACAGTGGCCGATATTGGACACACTTTAATTGGAACTAAAAGAGAACTGCCTCACTTTAATTGTTCACTATCAGAGATAGGCGATAGATTGTGCTAACTACTCTCTCGTGGTTCCCGGCGAAGTTAGAAAGAAAGAATAGTTTATTTCAGACTACGTCCCGTGACACTAACGTTCTATGTTAAGTGTTTGGTTTCCGCACTTGGTCCTTAAAGTGGACCATTGTACTTTTTTTTTAATAAGCCAAAAAGTGGAGGGATACGAAATAAAAATATATGATTTTTTTGCGTTAAAAGTATCCCAAAGTCAAGGATAAGCACTTCGTCATTCGCGAGTGTCCCAAAGACGATAAAGGGATTATGACAAGAACATGACTCGTCATCTTTCTAAGCTCCTATTAAAAATACTTCGTGGTCACCAATCTATTACAGCACAGCTTAGCGGCCTTGTGAAAGGATAATACGGTCACATTCTAAACACGAGTAGAGAGATAAATCTCTCAAAACGTTTTGCAACTCAGATGGGCAAAGTCATATATAAATTATTCTCTTCACTATGCATATCCTTCGTTGTAGCGCCCGAAATTCCGAGCAGCGCTAACTGCATTCAAAACCAGCGTATAAAATCCACTTTGCACTGTACCCAATTCACTGTCGACCTATATTTCTATAATCTTTGGAACAAAAGAGAAGCAAGGATCTTATTTGCTAGGGATCCACCCTAGCAAATAAAATTTCGTTCGAAAACAAAATGTTTCATATAGAACATTTTACGTAGTCGGAGGGTGAAGCGAGGTGAAAGGGCTGCAGCTGGCGTCTCTTAAATTGACCGTGAAATATCAACAGAGCATTTTCATAGTGCGAATTTTAGTGGAAAATTAAAAGTTAAGTGCCATTTTTGTTTCATGCTTTCAGCAGATAAATGCCGGGAACGGGATTGAAACTCGATACAGCTACACACTATAGAAACCTGTAAGCTTTTATTCTGTGGATTTAGATGACATCATTTTTACGTGTTTAGTTATACAAAGGTAAATAGTAAAGTGAAATAAAACTATCCGAGGTAAGTGTTTCTAAACTTTTCATAGCTGAAGCTTTCCTTTTCCGTTCCCACTACTGGAACACTTGGCCTCCTCTCTATGAGAGGGAATGGGCTATAATCCACCACGCGGGCCCAGTGCGGGTTGGTAGATGTCACATGTCTTCGAATTTTTGGTTCTAGGACATGCCGGTTTCCTCACGATGTTTTCCTTCACCGTTTTTGAGAGCAGTGGTGATGAAATAAATTAAACAAAGTAACGCGCCTGCCTGGGTTCGAACCCACGACTTACTCTTCGTAAGTCGGGGCCGCCACCCCTGGGCCAGCGCTGCTCTCATGCTATTATTTTGCCATTTCTCATGTTATCTATCATGTTTTAGCGCAAAATCCTTTTATTGTCTTTCTTTCTTTCAGAAGCCAAATCGCTGAACTTTAATGAAAAACAAGCATAACTGAACTACGGATAATATAACTTCACGAACTCCTATCGTTCTAGAATCGTAACGACATGTTGATATACTAAATTAAAATCCCAAAATGCAATCTCAAGTTCATTCAGCGCGGTAATGGGCGACGATACCGCTAACAAACCCCGAGAGTCCTCCCTGGTCCTCCCACTCCTAATAAATCATCTTAACTGAAACTCTGAAAGCTTAGCTATTTGACTGAAGGCTTGTGGCCTTGTCTAGGCCATGTCATCTTAACGACCTGGTAGGCATGCCGAATTAATATAGGGACTGAATATTAAATTCTGATAGCCGGCGACTATTTTAGATATTCTAGGCTCCTAAATGTTTTGAGCAGACAATGAGAATCGAGATAAAATTTGGCCAATTTTTTATTGTTACGAAAAGTCTGGAATTTACTGAATCTATAGTAAAGGTTTGTGTCACACAATCACACACACCTAGACTATTATATTGATGTCAACGTGTAGACGCAGGTTTTCTTCCAAAATCAAGGTGAGCCCAGGTTACTTAAAATAGACAACCCAAGAGATGCGTTGGAAGGTCGTACTATTTTTGGAAGTCCCTTAAAAATTTGCAAGTATCACTCAACAATTAGGGAAGGTCGGCTACCCTTGGGTGGCCACTCAACATCAGGTGGCCCCATTGCAAACCTTTCTCAATTTGAGTAGAAATTTTATAATCTTTGATAAAGTCCCCCGCGCACACTCAGGTGCGATGGCATAGAGATAAAGGATAATTTTGGATCCCGACTCGAACCTTATAAAGCCATTAGGTATTTTCAGCGGTATCTGCATATTTAAGACATATATTTTTATTATGATTTTGCTTAAAAATCCGATATACGTTGGGGTTCACCTCTTGTGCCACACACATATTCCCAAGCCCCTGGTTCCTGCCAGGGTTGCGGGACTGTTCGAAAGAGATACCGCGGCCCTGGAACACAAAGGGCAAAAGAAGGAACAAGGATGGGTTTTAGTCAGTAAAAGTCCGACAGACTCCTGCTCAGCCCAGACCGGGAGGACTTATTTGATGATTTCCCATCAGAAAAAAAAAAGCTCCTGGTTAATCGTATGCGTCGACGAAGTTTTGTTAAATCATCCATAACAGATGTCTGTAACGCCGCAAATCGTATAAGTCAACGAAAGGAAAAGCTCACAGGATTTATCTTAAGGATTGAAGCAAAGTATACCCTTCCACTTTACCTGAACATCGAGCGGAATATAGTTCAACCATTCCTGTTCGTCGCTAATAAATGTAGGCGCTAAATCTACGTCCATCCAGTGCGTTATATTGAGAGCAGATATCCGAACAATCTCGCCAAACATGTCGGAATGTAAAACGTCTTAGTTCGAATCCTCTTCGCTTTATCACATTTAATTTCACTCTAGCTCGATCCCCCATTGAGCTCCGAGCTTTAAATCATCCACTTTCCGAATTTTCCGATAGAATCAGTGTAATTTCCATGTAATCTGTTCCAAACTTTCTGTTTTTCGTGCATAATTTCCGACCATCACAAACATTAATTCATATTCCAATTTCCCAGATCATATGTCATTCGGTTGTGTGAATCATGCCCCGGGAACAGAGGGTCCGTGTATAAATAAAGATCCGATTTTGGTTTTATCTTTTGTAGCACGGAACATTTGTTACTCAAACATGAGTCCTGTCAACAGTGCAAACACGTCCAGCAAACGATTTTATATTCAAACATCAACATGGAAATTGAAAAATGATTGAAGAATTCATGATGGCGGACTTTGAAACAGAAGCTATTTGTGACTCTGCTCTTTGGCCTAAAAGTAAAAATCTACTACTCGTCGATTTCATAAGCAATAGAGCATAGAACTTTAAAAAATATGCTATTCATTTACTTTAGGGTCCGTTGGTCTAATTTACTGAATCTGGTTAATTCCCTAGTCGTTGAACAAGAACAAGGAAAGATTTCAAGTTTAGAATGGACGAAGTTTGGACAACCACTCAAAACCGTGATAGAAGAAAAAGAATCGTAACAACAAGGCATCGAATTACACAGCCTCTTGGTACGGAAGTTCTGATTTTGTTTGGCACGTGTTATAATATTAATTACGAGGAAACGTACAGAAGGGTCGGTTACGGAAAATAACACTTAGCTCCTGAGGGCTGACTACAAGCGTACATTATGTCCGACTCACCCAAACGGTTCAATTAGTTTAATCGTACAATTTGTTACGCCATAACTTAGTAAAAGGTTGTGAACTCCCGGGTTTCATGTTTCATTTGTTGTTTATAAGCCAAGAGAAAACTGTTTGCCTGGAAAATTTGCGCTGTGACTTTATTACGATTTTATGACAAACTGTATTATGTACCTGAATTACAAGAGCAATGTGACTTTACCTGTATTCTAATAAGCACATTTGCTATTTCCTACCTGGAATATATTTAGCAAAATGATGTTATTGATCCTATAAGTTCTAACAACCCACGTTGAAAATAATATAATGTACCTTATTCAAATAATCCTTATAACTTTACTAAATCCTTTCATCCCTAAAACGGCCTTGAAGCCTTATTTTATAAAATCTAACGAGAAGCAAACAAAACCCCTTTTATTAGCAAACACAAAGGATCAACTAACTTAACTGCCTAGATCCGGTTGTTTCAGTCCATCGGCTGGCCGACGACTCGACGCCTTCACCGGTCTGAAACACTAAAACTACATTTAGTAGTAAGATTACGATCATATTACGACTAAAATAACTCAGCATTTGACTTGCGTGTTTATGGTAACATAATATTAATGTACCTCGAATTAAACCTCTTTGTTTTGTGTGACCCCACTGACCCGATGTTGTTATAAAAAAAATATTTGACACCAAACTGACCTTTGTGAAATAAAGCTACTACGTACTTATTTTTTCTTAGAAAACTTAAGTTATTAATATTGGCTTTCAGCCGTAATATTGGTGGAACTACCGTGGGCCGGCAAGGCTATAAAGGGCCGGGCAATTTTTCCACGTGAGAGGTTACGGCCGCCGTAATATGTACGCATAGACAAGATAGATCACACTGTACATCAAGTTAGCTATGCAGGCTATTATGGTCGCAGGTCAGATAGCAGTCGCTCCGTGAAATTCTAATATATTCAGTGTCTGGTTAGACCGAAAGCTGAGGCTTGAGAAACAGCAAGAGTGATTGTATTTCTGATTTAACAAAATGTTGACCCATGCTTTTTCAAAAAAGAAAAAAAAAATTGTGAAAGAAATTTCGAATAAGTATATTCGAAATTTCTTTCACAATTTTTTTTCAACAACCGAGTTACACTTGAACGAACGGTGAAGGAAAACATCGTGAGGAAACCGGCATGTCCTAGAACCAAAAAAATCGAAGACACGTGACATCTACCAACCCGGACTGGGCTCGCATGGTGGATTATAGCCCATTCCTCTCATAGAGAGGAGGCCGCGTATCCCAGCGGTGGGAACATTATAGGCTGATTATGCAGTTACACTTGACTTGACTATTTAAACTTGACTAAAACAGAGTAATTTGGTTTAAAATTCTAAATATATACTAATATTATAAAGATGTAAAGTTTATGAGATTGTAGGAGATAATAATCTCTGGATCAATAGAACCCATTTTAAAAATTCTTTCACTATTAAGAAGCTATATTATCCCCGAACACCATAGGCTATATTTACAACGTGCCCGTGGGATAATTTCCGACCAAAACGTGAGCGAAGCCGCGGGCAACAGCTAGTTTATCAATAAAACTCTTCTTTAATTTAAAACGCAAATACTCCTAATATGGAATTTGAATTGCCGTGTTGTTGAGCCCAGACCTATGTCCAGAAACAAATGATTGTGTTTAGTTCAACATAGTGCTGAACGGCGAGCAATAATCTGATGAGAACCAAGAAATTACTGCTGTTGGGTGAAAATACGTTAAGAAATTCACAGGCATCTTCAAACGATTATTAACATTTAATTATCCGCCACTTGAATGAAATAGTGGTGTCGAAGTGTGGCTAATATAGCACCCGAGTGGTCCTCCCAAAGTCGTTAGTAATCCGTTAATGGACTTCCGACATGCGTCAACACGAAACGTTGTTTACTAAAGCCGTTTTGATTAATCGACGAAAAGACTACTAAATATGATATAATAAAATCCATCATATTATTATCACGTCAGGTTATACAAATATTTTCCGCGGCTTCCACAAATACTTGGGAAATCTTTCGGTTTAAAACGGATTCTCAAAGATAACCCTCCCAGTTCCCGAGGGACCATAAAACATACCACCGCGCAGGGGGTTACACAAATTAATTTATTTCCGGGCGGTCAAAACGTAACATCGAATATACAATGTACAGTCCAATAACGCATAAAAAATATATTGAAAGATCAAAAGCTGGTCAAATAAAATAAATTCATTTTTACGTCGGCTTCCACAAATACCTAATTGAAGTACTAAATTGAATTCTGTGCGAGTTCAAATTTATAATTGTATAGTTTAGTTGTTGCCAAATAATCAAAATACTGGCTGAGTCGCTCCTTGATGAAGAATATTAAAAATCTGATGTCGTCTGGTCGCAGTTGTAGGAGTTAAGTGAGGCGAGTGGGTTGTTGTGCTGGTTGTACACAATGGGTCATAATGGCACGATGACGCTACTTACCTACGCGCAATTCTTTTTTGCGTTTTCCCGGCGTATTGTCAGACTTTTGTGGCTAGTAGCTCTTTCGTGGGCTCATTAGCTAGCGAACATGGTACGACGTTAATTGCCACATAAAGGTTAATTTTTAACCGACTTCCAAAAGGAGGAGGTTATCAAGTCGTCTGTTTTTTTTTTGTTTGTATGTTCTGCGATATCTTCGCCAATTGTAAACCGATTTCGAAGATTCTTTTTTTGTTTGGTAGAATATTGTTTCGCGGTGGTCCCATTTTAAATTTGGTGAAGATCTGATGCTGATCTTCGGAGATATACTATGGAACTCTTCAAAAATAGACGGCAAATTTGTCGTGATTGCTGCAATCGCTTGGATGTTTCTTGTTTATACAACATCATAACATAATATCACGCTTGTATGCTCTAGGGGGTACGCAGATGTGTACTGTACAACTTTTCGATAGTTAGATATGTTAAGTTCTATTTTATTGGGGATAAGCCTATTACCATGAAATGTATTGTTAGTGGTTCACTAATGTTTCACAAAACTCTTTTGACAATATTTTAACCAACTTCAAACAAAATGAGGAGGTTCTACGTTTGACTGTGTGTCCCATATGTTCACCGATTTCTCCGCTAATTGTGGACCGATTGTCAAAATTCTTTTTTTATTCGTAAGCCTATACTACTGAGGTGGTCCCGTTGTCACAAAGTTAGAATCTGATGATGGGATCTCAGGGAAATCGAGGGCAACCCTGACATTTTACAATGTTTTTCATATAGGTACTTTCTAACGATGTTTGTACCTGATAATCATTATCTCAGGTTGCTGAGCTGCTGATGATAGAAGATATAAGTCAGGATCTAATGCTGATCTTCGGAGATATACAATGGAACGCCTCATTAATAGACAGAAAATCTGTCGTGATTGCTGCAATCGCTTGAATGTTTATTTTTTACACAATATTAGAACATAACATAACGCTTGTATGCTCTGAAGGAGTACGCAGATGTGTACAGTACACCCAGATTTCGACAGTTAGGTATGATAACGATATAAGTTACATTTTATTGGGGATAAGCCTATTACCATGAAAGGATTTGTTAACAATGTAAAATAAATGTATAGCAAATATTTGTGTAGAATATTTCAACTAAAAAAGGCAAAATAAAAAACTTTTTTGCAAAAAATAAAACCGACTTCAAAAACCAAAAGAACGTGGCAAAATAACTTTAGCTTCAGAAGTCGGTGGCAAAAAAATTCAATCGAACAAACAAAAGTCACCGACTTCTGAAGCTAAAGTTATTTTGCCACGTTTTTTTGGTTTTTGAAGTCGGTTTTATTTTTTGCAAAAAAGTTTTACTTTGTACTTATGTATTATCTTTACTTCAGACTGATCCATTTATGCAAAAATTAAGTCTAATACAATGATTGAAAATAAAACATAGAAAGTAAATTATTGCGTCTATTTAAAAGTTTAAAAAAAATATTGCATCGGTAAGTGTGCTAAGTCCATTAAAGACAGATTAGAAGAAGAAATAAAAAGGTAGGTATCGTGAAAAGTTCTACTAGGTCCAACAGTATTCAAGTTTTTCAAGAGAGGTTATCGCCACTTCTTCTTCGCCAGAGCTTCACATCTTGATCCCTCGTGATTACCATCACATTGACAGAATGGCTCCTCGTTCTCGTCCAGCGAACAGACGCCGTTCTTCATACAGTAACCGTGGCAAGAGTAGACTTCGCACCTTTTTCCAGAATATCCGGCATTGCATCTGCGAAAAAACAAAATGTCAAATTGAGGTAAAACAAGGATCTCGTGTTGGTTGCAAGAAGTAGAATATATTTTACCTGCACTCAGGAAGTCCCTCATCATTTAAACTGCACTTGCCTTGGATACAATAATTATCGCAGACTGAATGTTCGCATCGCAAGTTTCGTACCAGACCAGTTAGTTTATTGCAGTCCTGAATTCCTTGTATTTGCTCTGAAATTTTATAGTTTGCGGCTATACCGACAGGGACTTCATTATTCAACGCAAATAACGATTCGAACTTATCGACTTCATTGACTTCCAAGACACTCTTTGGAAATTCCCAGACCTCGCCTTTTGCAGTCGGGGCCACCATAAAAACGGATTTTTTTGACATGGTCAATGTATTTGGTTGTTGGGAGTAGTATTCTTCACCATTAGGTTGAAACCAAATTTCTTTAACCTTGTTTTTTCCATTCAAATCTGCACTAAAAATGTGGTCCAATAAACGAGTCTCAGGTTCAAGCCAGAATATTTTCTCTGTTTGTTGATCGATAGCTAAGCTGTATGGCGGTAATATGTAAGTTGTGTTGATAGACAGTGAAGTAGAATAAATGATAACTTCTCTCTCGTATCCGTTAAATCGAGATCTCTCTATTGTCGGCGTTGAGATGCCTGTGTTGATCCAGTAAATGTACCTGTAATTTGAAAAACCGCGGTTAATTTTTACTTAGAAAATTAGTATTTAAATATTTAAAAAAAACCTGTGATTGGTTACTTACCCTCTGCAGCTATCCACGGCAATGTCAGTGGGGATCCCGTTATCCATCTTGATTACAACATTTCCGTTAACCTTGTCCTTAGATCCAGATTTTAATGAAAACCAATTAATACTTCTTTCATTAGTATCAGAAAAGAAACATAATTCTGTGGCGGGGTCGAAGGCGAGGCCCTGGATATTGCGGCCATTTCTTTCTGTGAAACATCTGTTTTCCATGGATGATATGTCATAACCACATACAGCGTCGCCGTGGCTCTGCTTATCGACGTATAGCATCATGTTGTGAACTTCATCATACGCTAACGCTGCGAGGTCTTGGTTTTCCAAACGTACGGTGGTCGTTTTTGTCGCGTTGATATAAAATTCTAGGAGATCTCCTTTACTAAGGGCAATGTCTGAAAGGAAAAGCAAAATCGTGAACACAAACTGTGATATCTAAATAAACCCTAGGTATCAATTAAAATTAGAGTACGATTCTTGCATGCAATCTTTACATGTTACTTAGGAAACGACTCATGCCCGTGAAACAGGCAGTGATAAATAAATAGGAGCATTTTCCCGATTTGTCATCTCAAACTTTCTCAAGTTTATCAGTTAAGAACTTTACCAGTTTATCTTTGCCTACAAACCTTATTCAGCCGAGACTTATCATAACTTATTATAGAGTACTGAGTACCAGTGGAACCATTTCAGGTAGATACTAGATATATGAAGCAATTAGGGAAATATACCGTGCGGTTACCATACAGGTTAAGCTTCACGAGCTTAAAAACCCAGTCCGCGTTAAAAGAAGCTTGGGACAAAGAGAAAATCTTCACAGCCTTCATAAAGGATGTATTGAAACTTCTCGACGGTCCCATAGAAAAAAAAAAATCACCATAAACATTAGTGGTGAACGGCTAATCCACAGAGCATCTTATCCATCCGCGATCCACGCTTTGCCGACGATATGATGCCAGCTGTATACCATGGAAAAGATGAACTTCACGACGTGCCACTCAATGTCGGTCTAAAAATTAACGCCTTACAATACAAAAATAATGTGCTGTAATGACGACATTTCAGGGTATGGCCAGTGAACCGAAAAAGTCAATGAGTACATAGACTAGGATAGACTTTGAATATAGTGATGCACGCCCAAGACCGCAAAATCAAGTGTCGTATCCAACTAGGGCTTTCAGTAAGTTGTCCGACGTAGTTACTCCAGTCGTAACGGGTGCCCATAAACCTGAAGACTCGCATGTTTGAGCAGTTTGTCCTCCCAGTCATGACATACGGTGCTCAAATTTGGATACTCACCATGCAGATTATCAGCCACATGCAAGTCAATCAGAGGGCTATGGAACGAGCGATGTAGAGCATCTCTGTCTAAGACCGATTGTGAAACACCGAAATACGGGGACGGAAGAGATTCACGAATATAGCAAAAGTGTCGCAAATAGAAAGTTCAAATGCGTTATATTCCGTAGACTAGATAGAAGATTTGGGAGAAAAGTGCTGGAGTGTAGACCACGGACAGAGGAATGTAGGAAAACCACCGACCAGCTGACTAGGTGGGTATTTTTAAGACAATTTCAATAGAGTAACTTAATATGACAGCTAGAAGCAAGCAGTAGAGATACAAAGGAGAAGAAATCAGGCTGAGCAAGCTTCAAATAAATAGGGTTACGGGCAGTGAGCCGTCATGCACAACCAATTCCTAGACATTGGAGAGCTAAGTTGTAAGCGCACACACGACTGCTATAAACAACATTGATAATGAGAATACATGAACTGCTCCCCATACTCACCCCAGGAGTGCGCCAACCCCACGAACAGCGTTACCAACGCCAGCACACATTGCGCTCTACACATTTTGGGCTTCAGAACTATAAAGAGGTCGATGATGCGTCCTGCCCTGTTTCGCCTGGAGTGCTCTTGGATACTTAAATCAAATCGTAGACGCTTCGAATAATATACAGGACTTAGCCGTACCTACCGATGATAAGAGCTCACACTATCACATGGGTTTTTCCTTGTATCTTAGCCCAGATGACTTCTTGACCCTTTATTATCACGAGCTGAGGCAATAAACATTTTATTTTCTTTATTCCACCAAAACTAAAATCGTTTCCCAATATGACTAAAACATAACCAAAATACCAAAACCACCAAAACCAAACCACTAAAATCAAAATGTTGTTATTACCAAAATTTTCCAAATATTATTTACTGACACTAGTGTTTAAGATGTGTATGTATTAAACCATATTGGATTTTATGATCTGTTAATAAATGATTTGATTGTTAAAAGGCTTAAAGCCCCGTGCAGGAAATCAACTCATTTTGATCACTACTTGTGGGGGTGATGGTTTTGATTTTTCCCGTTGACCCCACTGGGCAATGCCAGTGAGCTCAACGGGAAAAATCAAAACCATCGTTTCGTTGGCCCCACTACCCTGCCCTACTGGTAGGGTCAACAGGAAGTCTGCAATTTTTTTCCGGCTGGCCCAACTGCTCCGCCCCACTGGTAGGGTCAACGGTAGTCTGCAATTTTATTCCCGCTGTCGCCACTGCCAATACGACTTTAAAGAAAGAAGAAGATTACGTTTATGGAAAATGACAAGGACAATTGGGAGATGAGAAAAAGGACAATAATCTCACCGACTACCAGGGGGCCAAAATCATGAAGCAGTATTATTGATTATTATTATTATTCAACCTTTATTGATTGCTGCATGATAATCGAATTATAGATTTGGTTGTGTGAGATTCCTATTTTAGTGGTGAGGTGGTGGTGGAGTGGGAACTACTAAGAGATCAGAAAAATGAAGTCATTAAACAAACCTTATGGTGTCAGTGGGAATTGATTTTATTTGTTTATAATAGGTACCTACGTCACACATAAAAAAACAGATATGTAACATTTAATTTATTTAACATTTTTTAAATGTTTAGGTACTTTGTAAGTCATCCCCACTGGATGGGTCTTATTGCTATAATGCTTATTTACATGTTATACTAACAAAATGAATTTAAAAAAAAAAACAGATATTGCTCATGGATCTCGCCTTCTCGACAAAAATCGCCTCCGATAACACACCATTGGTAAGTTACGCATACCTATAGGGGTATGAAGGAGAGAGTTCTTCATCCCCCGTAGAAAAGGGAGGATCTTCCGACCAGACGGGTTTCGTAGCTGTCGGGCTACTGCCTGACATTTGTTGTCTGGTTTTCTATATAGTCTTAAGTCACGGATAACTTAACTGCGTGATTTAAGATTTTGATGTTAGTTCTTTGTACCATAGATGGCGCTGCTGTACTTTTTGTCCTATATTGCCGTAGTACTCTTTGCAGTGCCGCTACATACCTTCCTCCCTTGTCAATCACTGTCAATCGCCTGTGTTATATTTCATATCATTTCTCAAACAATCCATCCACATCCACATTCCATCTTTTCATTGATCTTCCCCTCCTTCTCAATCCACCAACATTCATATTAATCGCCTTTTTAGTTTCATTTGTTTCATCCTTTTTCATCACGTGTCCATTTTAAGACAGACGACTCCCTTTATTTTTTTCAGTAACAGTCGCCACTTTCAAATGTCCTCTAATACAACGTGTAACAGAATAAACGCAAAACCTCTTAAGAGGTCATTGTACTCATCATTATGAACAACTTTCACATAGGACCAACACTGAAATTGCGAAAAATATTCGACTGCCCCATACATTTCTGTGCATAGCTCGGCAAAATGTACTGACGTTTTTTTGGAAGTCGGTTTTGTTTTCGCAGAAAGTTTTTTGTAATTTTATATCATACGCCTTCTCTCCTTTCATATTATCTATACCTAAAGCCAATAGTCGTAGTCAAAAGTGAGACATGAAGATGGACTGACGTAACGGTTCCTTTTTTGTCATTTGGCTACGGAGCTCTAAAAATTATAATCATAACAGCCATCACCTATGTATGGAATGACCCGTAGCTGTTAGGGAAATCCGATGTTATATTAAATTTAATGTAGACAATGTATTTATCTCCTTACTGCGTGATAGTTATTTCCAAAAGCAAAACAATCTAGATTAAATAAGTGTACTTTATTTAAAATATAAATATGATGTCATCCAAGTCGTAGCTAACATTTTCGAATACGGCTCCAACCATCGAATCACGAGAAAACAAATAATAACCAAATATTAAAGCGAGCTGTTTTCGTGCGAGGATGCGCGGATTCGAGAGAAGCCCAGGACTAAGAAAGAGCGGGCTAGGAAAAAAAAAATCGTACAACTATTCCCTGCGGGCTAGATCGTAGGTGTAAAGTCAAAGTTTTCACAATTTGTGGGCGTTCGTGTTATACTTACAATATCATGTACATGAACTGCCCCGTTGGTCTCGTGAATCCAAAGGCAACTGCTGAGCATAGGGTCCTGAGTTACATTCCCGGGTCGTGCAGTGTTGGGCATTAGGAATTTCTCAATAGTAGCCTTTTTTTTTTACCGATGGGAAATCATCAAATAACCCCTCCCGCTCTGGGCTGAGCAGGAGGGAGTGTCAGACTTTTACTGACTAAAACCCATCCATGTTCCTTCCTTTGCCCTTTGTGTTCCAGGGCCGCGGTATCTCTTTCGAACAGTCCCGCAACCCTGGCAGGCGTCGCTCCTTACGGACCCCTCCCTGTTTGCTGACTCTCCTTGAGGCGCGCGTGGAATACGAACGCGCCGTCGACACGGCCTGTCGTCATGAGGCGGTCGGACGGCGAGCTAGCCCATAGCTCACCGTCCACAGGCCCGCGCCTACAATGGCCGGGGGCCACCACGTGGCCCCCGACGCCCGGTGCGTCTCCCGCGGCGGCTGGGTCGTGAGGTTCTCTCCCTCTCACGTTCCGCCACCTCCTTCGCTAGCATGACTGCTTCGCAGAAGGAGGTGACGGCGTCCCATTCCGTCTCGCTCCGGACCATGGATTGAACCAAGGCCGGAAGCGAGAGGTCGCCGCCGCCGATTCTCAATAGTAGCCTGGAGTTCAGAAAAGGAGCTCACCGCTAAATAATATCAGCCGCACGGGTCGATCTTCTTCTTCCTGTTAAGTCGTTTTTCCTAGGTTGATCAGTAGATGGGACCCGTTCGTTACATACCGAGTTTCCTCCGTGCCTCGGAAAGCACGTTAAGCCGTTGGTCCCGTATGTCATTTGTAGATCTCTGACAGTCGTTACAGGTAGTCAGTGGCTCGAAAGTCTGACAACCAGTCTTACCAAGCGTATCGTATTACCCAGAACTTGCTGGGATGTAGAGGTCAGATCCACAGTCGCTCCATGTAAAATACTGGTATTCAGCAGCATCCGTTTAGACTGGAAACCGACCCCAACATATTTGGGATAAGGCTAGGCAAATGATGACGATGAAGATAGCCCGGAGATTGGAACTTAGTGGCGTGACACCCTCGTTCCTCGGACGGCACGTAAACCTGTTCCTGATCTCTCCCAGGTCTCGTCGAATTGTGTTCCTGTTGGCCCCATTGGGCTATGACAGTAAAGCAACGGGAAGTGTAGGTCCTACCACCTACCTAATGGGTGTAAAAGTACCCGTAGCTGAAAGTCATTTATTGTCCCCGTCATTGCAATCATTTTTTTTTTGTTCTAGACCATACCTGGGAATCTTCAAGTTACGGAGATATTGGGAGTCAGTTCCAGCTTTTTCACAAATTTACATGTTTTCATGTTAATGTTATATGCTTACTTTAACCACTATGCACGACAGAATTTTGACACAGGACACATCAGCTGAATCGGCGGGGTGATGCGCATTGTCAAGAAATTCAAGAATTTTCGTGAACTTTCAGCATTCGATTTTATAATGAAAAATATGTCGCGGCAGCTGTTTCATACGATAAGTTTGTGGTTCTCCAAAAACGTGTTGATGTCGGTAAAATGGCGTCAGTCTATTGCCAAATATGTGTAAATTACATACCACTACACCCTTCCAAAAATAGGTAACTTAGATGCGCTTGAAATAATGTACATGGACAAGTTTCTCGTTTGCTAAAAAAACTCGAAAGGGCAAAATAAAGACAGTAACATTCTATGTGCGTTCTTATTTTTACCATTATTCATACAAAATTTCATAATAAAACACGTTCCAAGTCTTGACAAATATTACTAAAACCTCTTAGTGCTGACCGTAAACCCAAGATTCAACATTCGATTAAAAAGTTGCAGTCAGCCTAATCGATTACTCGCAATGAAATCAAGATTGGAAAAAAAAAGTTGAAACGGAATAAAAACTCCTTGGTATAATTTCAAATAATTATATCATTTTAAAATTAACATTTATGCTATCTTTTAGAATAATCTTATTTAGTAATTATTCGATGCTTTTGGCTGATTTCAAGAGAAGGAGAATAAATCTCCTCTCCTCCTCTATTCTATACTAATATTATAAAGAGGTAAAGTTTGTGAGGTTGTAGGGGTTAAACTCTGGATCTGCTGAACCGATTTTGAAAATTCTTTCACTAATAGGTAGCTACATTATCCGCGAGTGCCATAGGCTATATTTACAATGTGCCCGTGGGATAATTTTCGACCAAAACGCTAGCGAAACCGCAGGCAACAGCTAGTAAATAGACAGACGGACAGATCGACAGACTGACTGACAGACAGATTGACAGACTGACGGACCGACTGACAGACTGACCGACAGACTGGTAGTAGAGGTGGGCGCCGCGCCGGCGCGGCGGCACCGCACCGCGTTTTGGGCGCCGCCGCCGCCGCCGATCATTTGAAATTTGGCGCCGATTGAGGCGGGCGGCGCCGAGGGCCCAGGCCGCTGTGAACCCGGGCCCGCGCGGTACGCGCCACCGCCAGTCGTCACGGCACTTTCGCGCTAGTTGCCACGTACGCTCTTGACTTGGAACCTGACTGACTTTGACTCGAAAATGAACCAACTGGTGACGATGATGACGTTTTACAGAATTTTCAAACGTTCAATACTGAGTTTGGCGATATAAATCACTTGCAAAGCATCAAAACTGCAATGCCGACCCGTTGGCATAGTGTGCTAAGCATGTTAGAGAGCTTGGTGCATTGTTGCAATAGGAATCCAGTAAACATCATACTCACAAAGATTGGCCAGGAAGACTTGAAACTAATACAATTAGAATGGAACCTGCTGGAAGACCTTATTATATTTCTTCGAAAGTTTCGCGAAGCTGTCGGAAGTTTTATGTGCGCAAAAGTCTGTTTCTGTTAATTTCTTGCTCTTGTGTTTCGCTCTGAATTAAAAGAGATTTTATATTCGATCTCAGACAAAGAAAGAGTCACAATGATATCGCTTAAAAATAGAATACCAAAGAAATTTCATCACAGATTTCTTTTGACCAAAAACGTAGTAGTGAGTGGCATCTCTTTTAGATCCCTGTTTTCAGAATTGAAAGAAATCGATTCTTATGTAGAAGAAAGAAATACCAATCGTGTGGCTTTTATGGCAGATTGCATCAATGAACATGTAAATACTTCCCGTGATCTTACAGAGCATCCTATCAGATCCAAGGTCCTCTTCGACTCAATCTTTGCTGACAAAATTATATAAGAAGCATAGTAGTTTCAGCGACATTGAAGAGGTAACGCGAACAGATTTTTCTTTTCGAGATGCTGGAGATACCTAGCTTCGGTCTACCCCAAAGAAGTGGAGATTTTGAACGGAGATGTCTTGCCTATTGGCGAGAGAAGAAAAATGTGATCCCAGGACTTGCTGCGCTTGCCAGGACTATTCTTGTAATTCCTGCTATAAGTACGCCGAGTGAACGTGTTTTTTCAATAGCAGGATTGGTTTTGAGCACTAAAAGATCGCGGTTGAGCCCTACACGCGTCAACAAAATAATTTTCATCCATGACAATTATAAATATTGTAAAAACTTTAAAATATATATTTTTCTGATTTTAATGTTTATTTCCTTCCTTTGATCGCTTTATAATATAACACTTAAACCAGAAATGGTTCTTTTTTTTTTAAACACCCGCGCCGCGGCGTGGCGCCGCCGCGCCGACCAGTACCACCAGGCGCGCCCGCAAATTTTTGGTCGGCGCCCACTTCTAACTGGTAGACAGACTGACCGACAGACTGGTAGACAGACTGACCGACAGATCGAGAGATAGACAGATAGACAGACTGGCAGACTGATTAAAAGACAGACTGACAGACAGGCCCACAGACAGACTGATCAACAGCCTGACAGACAGACTGACTGCAGACAGGCAGACTGATAGACAGATTGAAAGACAGACTGATAGACAGACTGACAGACGGACAGGTCGACAGACTGACATACAGACTGGCAGACAGATTGACTGGCAGTCTGGTATACAGACTGGCCGACAGACCGGTAAACAGACTGACCGACAGACCGGTAGACAGACTGACTGACAGACCGGTTGACAAACGGATTGATAGACGGACTGATCGACAGACTGACAGACAGACTGGTGGACAGACAGACTGGTGGACCGACTGACCGACGGACTGTTAGACACACTGACTGGCAGGTCGAGAGACAGACTGACCGACAGACTGACAGATTGACAGACCGATTGATACACAGACTGATCGACAGACTGACAGACAGACTGGTATACAGACTGGCCGACAGACCGGTAGACAGACTGACCGACAGACCGGTAGACAGACTGACTGACAGACGGACGGGTCGACAGACTGACAGACAGACTGGTTGACAAATGATTGATAGACGGACACGACAGCCTGACAGACAGACTGGTAGACAGACTGACTGACAGACCGGTAGACAGACTGACCGAAAGACTGACAGACAGACTGGTAGACAGACTGACTGACAGATCTAGAGACAGACTGACCGACGGACTGACAGACAGGCTGACAGATTGACAGACCGATTGATACACAGACTGATCGACAGACTGACAGACAGACTGGTATACAGACTGGCCGACAGACCGGTAGACATACTGACCGACAGACCGGTAGACAGACTGACTGACAGACTGACAGACGGACGGGTCGACAGACTGACTGACAGACCGGTTGACAAACGGATTGATAGACGGACGGATCGACAGACTGACAGACAGACTGGTAGACAGACTGACCGACCGACTGGTAGACAGACTGACCGAAATACTGACAGACAGACTGGTAGATAGACTGACCGACAGACTGGTAGACAGACTGACTGACAGATCGAGAGATAGACCGACCGACAGACTGACAGACAGGCTGACTGATTGAAAGACCGATTGATACACAGACTGATCGACAGACTGACAGACAGACTGGTATACAGACTGGCCGACAGACCGGTAGACAGACTGACCGACAGACCGGTAGACAGACTGACTGACAGACGGACGGGTCGACAGACTGACAGACAGACCGGTTGACAAATGATTGATAGACGGACACGACAGACTGACAGACAGACTGGTAGACAGTCTGACCGAAAGACTGACAGGCAGACTGGTAGACAGACTGACTGACAGATCGAGAGACAGACTGACCGACGGACTGACAGACAGACTGACAGATTGACAGACCGATTGATACACAGACTGATCGGCAGACTGACAGACAGACTGGTATACAGACTGGCCGACAGACCGGTACACAGACTGACCGACAGACCGGTAGACAGACTCTCTGACTGTCTGACTGACAGACTTACAGACGGACGGGTCGACAGACAGACTGACTGACAGATCGAGAGACAGACTGACCGACAGACTGATAGACGGACGGGTCGACAGACTGACTGACAGACAGATTGACAAACGGATTGATAGACAGACTGATCGACAGACTGGCAGACAGACTGACTGACAGACCGGCAGACAGACTGACTGACGGACCGGTAGACAGACTGACCGAAAGACTGACAGACAGACTGGTAGACAGACTGTCTGACAGATGGAGAGACAGACAGACTGATCGACCGACTGACAGACGGACCAACAGACTGACTGCAGACAGGCAGACTGATAGACAGATTGAAAGACAGACTGGTAGACAGACTGGCTGACAGACCGGTAGACAAACTGACCGACAGACTGGCAGACGGACGGGTAGACAGACTTACTGGCAGACAGATTGACAGACGGACTGATCGACAGACTGGTAGACCGACTGACCGACAGAGTTCCGGTAGACAGACTGATCGACAGACCGGTAGACAGACTGACCTACAGACTGAACTAACAGCGTGAGATTTGGCATTTACATTTACATTTTTTTTAATTTTTTGCATTTACCCACGGGGAGGCTGTTGGCATCCCCAACATTTTATAAATTATATTTGTTGTCTTGCAACACTTTAACTGTCAATGTCAATATTTTTATGTCAGATCAACGTTCAGTTCAAAAATATAGCAACTCGATTGTCTCCATGAAACAAGTCACGGTTTTTTATTTCCACAAAACCTGTCTCTCAATATTACAACCCACAAGCCATATCAGAGGCCTTGCTTGGGAACCAAATAATTTTTTTTCTAAGGGCCCAAGACCTGGGTATTCTATATCCAACCACAGATAATATAATACTTCGTCCAATCGACCAAACAATAGAAAAATATTTATTTTTAAGTAATTCTACAAAAAAATGCCTAAGTCTCTTTTTAAAATTTTTAGTTTTGCCGTTTACTGAAACGGCAAAACTAAAAATTTTAACAGCGGTAGCAGCGGTATCAGTATACCGCATCATTTTATCGCTATTCAGCGTTGAGTAGTGTCATCCTGAAAAGATAATCCTGGCTGAAGGATCAAATACGATTGAAATTATGTCTATTCATCCAAATTGAACGAGTATCTATACAAAGTTTCGTGTCTGGGCTATTAACCGTTGAGGAGTTCCCTCGTGAGGAGAATATCCTGGCTGCAGGATGATGTCATGATAGAAATCATATTTATTCATCAAATATGAACGCATATAAAAAAATTCTTATCTGTGCTATTAACTGTTAAGGAGTTCCGTCATGAGAAGACGATCCTGCTTGCAGGATAAAGTCATGAAAGAAATTATCTATATCTATCAAAATCAAACGCGTAGATAGAGTTTTGTGTCCGCGCTATTAACCGTTGAGGAGTTCTCTCGTGAGGAGACGATCCTGGCTGCAGGACTAAGTAATGTTTCTCATAAGAATGTATTGTCACCAGAACCAAAAGTTTGTGCAAAATTTCAGCTCAATCGGTATAGGGGAACTGGTTTGAAATTCAGTTTCAAGATTTGGCCAATACTTACTAACAAATTATGTAGATAAAATTATCTATTCAATTAGCTGATTATTATTATTATTAGCTGTTCAATTTTATATTGTATTTAAATAAATACAATATAAAATTGAACAGCGAATGCATTCATAATTTAATTTTTTATAAGTATAGAATAAAAACGGCGCGAATTTAGCCATAGTTAGTCTGTGCTGTTTGTTGTGTCGGTTTTAGTACAACAATGTACGAAAAACTATTAAAATGACTATTATAAACTTAAAAAAATAATTAGTGTTTATTTATTGTATTTTACGCTTAAAACAAATTTATTTTAATTTCAATCTATCAATTTTTTAAATTCCTTAATTTAATTTCTCGATTTGATCGAAATTTACAAAAAAAAGAATCGATTGAAATAATCGCTTCCACACATAAAGATATCAAAAAAAAAAATGGTCGTCGATTTCGAATATAAATAGGGAATATGCATGTAATTTTTTTTTCACTTAAATCATTAATATGCAGTACTATCAACCCAAGAAAATAATTAAAAGTTAATTTCAACTACTGCTTGTCGCACAAAAAAAATATTAAACTCCTGCAATTTTCTACGACGGTTCAAACGTCCATGACTATCGCGGCCATTCATGTCAGGACTTTGATGTCACTTACCTCTATCTGCCTTGTTTAAATATAATTTTTTGCCCTTAGTAGATTAGTTTTACTAAAATGTAAGTGCTTTATTTAAGCAAAAATTGCAATAACAATATTATAGTAAAATCTTAGTGAAAATTTAAGTACTTTTCAATTAAAAGTGTTTCTTTGACACATGGATTTTGACGTCACTACCGGAATCGATGCGTTTTGTGTTTGCGTTCCGTTTCACCAAAAACACGCTAAATAAAATATTAAATTGTAAAATAAGTGTTGTATTAGAGAATTAAACAAGTGTACCACAATGTTTTTATGGTCCAATACAAGGCATTTTAAAGAAATAAAAAAAGATTTGTATTTCTTGCATATACCCTATTGAGGAGTGGTAATGAATATTACGAGTTATTGGTCCCGCATTAGTAAACTACTCTAAGATCAGGGCATTTTCATGTTGTTTAGAATAATTGGAATGATGTTTTGTCATATTTGTTATCGAATTAATACGCGTCTGTGTGATGTAATGTGAAAAATAAAAATGTAAACACGCAAGTTTGGCGCGAAACTTCGACTTTTGATATCAAAATTCGTCATTACCACTGCTTACTTAAATTGAACCCTGGATTAATTCGTCACATAATTAAATGACAAGTTAATCATTCTCAACATACTGGAGCTTGGATGTCCGAAAACCACTATTTTCATGATTTTTAGCCTCGGCCAGCACTGCCGTCAAAATGGCGATGACCGTATTTACGCACTTGGATTTTTTAAGGGTAAATTAAGAAACTTGCGCGCTAAAGACAGAAGTTTTAATGGCGAGGACATATGAACTTTTTATCCAACTCTCTTAATTAGCGCACACTCATAGCATTTGATAATCGGAATATTAAATATTTACTTATTCAATGAGGATGACGTATGAATTAAACGCTTGCCCCTTTAGGGGCCGGTACCAAGTCAGCGGAGGTTTGTGTGTCGCGCCCCCAAAGGTACCCGTACCGAACTTTATGGTTATATACTTCTACGACCCCCGTACTATTCAATGCATCCATCAGCACAATGTTTTGCGTGCGTTACATTGAGTGAGATAACTACCGTAAAAAGGGATTTTTCACCCCAAAAAAAAAGGCGTTTCCCAGCAATATTTTTTGCGTAGAGTTACTTAGTTTGATGTACAGGATGCTTGGTTGACGGCTTCCTGAAGGCTCCGTTTACACCTTGTATATTTGAACACACACTTATGTACTCTAATGACTTCTACGTATTTGGCTAATCTCCATCACAATACTGTCGCCGTTGGGTCTGTACCCAACTAATTTCGGCCGGGAGAATGTTATTGTTGTATACATAAATGGATAGTTACTCACACGTACTTGGGTACGTAATTATTTTCTCATTTCGATAATTTCAACATAGAACAAAATAAGTAATAATATATTAAATATTGTTAAAGAGCTGTGTGTAAAAACCGTTGGTTCGCTAGTCAAGTATAGGTATTCTATCTATGTAGTGTTTATAATTAAATTGATATACAGTGCTTGAAGCTAGAATATAACGATTAGTAAGATTATTTACGATCTCTAAGCTGATTTGATCGCTGAAGTAGAAAATACCCTATCAGAGATTAATCGAGTTTGACAATAGTTTGATAAATGGCGCTACATTCATCTGTTTTAATAAAAAGTTCGTCATTGATAAATTCGAACCTGTCTCCTCATCGGATTCCTTTTTCCAATTCGTTTTGGAATCGTGGAATCAAATAAATAAGTAATTGCTACTTGTAATCTTAGATTAATTGGATAAGAAAGTTTATTTCGAGTGTTTTTAACACTTTCAAGTGTCTTGTTTTCAGGAAGGGGTCCGTAAGTACCGACGCCTGCCAGGGTTGCGGGACTGTTCGAAAGAGATACCGCGGCCCTGGAACACAAAGGGCAAAGGAAGGAACATGGATGGGTTTTAGTCAGTAAAAGTCTGACACTCCCTACTGCTCAGCCCAGAGCGGGAGGGGTTATATGATGATTTCCCTTCGGTAAAAAAAAAAAAAAAATGTCTTGTTTTAGTAAAATATAAACTCAAACATAGGATACGAATTAATATTTTTGTTTCACCAATTCATAGATTGACTAAATTACTCCCAATTAACTAATTTGAATTCTAACGGAAAAATCTGTATTATTGGTGGCCGTTGGTCCCGTAGTCGCAAGCGTGTGAGTGAGGTCCTGAGTTCGATTGCCAAGTCGAACCGTGTTATTGCTTTTTTCCTTCAGGAATTTCTCAATAGTCAGCTCGGAATTCGGAAGTTAGCGGTTTGATACTCCGTGATGTGGCTCGGAACGCGCATGTTCAGTCGTGTAGGTCTCATCCGACTGTAATAGTTAAGGAAGAAAGACGTCACCTGACTCGCACACTTGTGCACCATAATAATTTGCTGCGTCGATGGCTAGCCTCCACTGAGACTGAGAGTCGCCACCATGACCGTGGACAATTGTGACTCTATCCTGTTTTGTTGGTGCGTTTAAACTCACATACACTAACAGCCAGATCCGGAACAACTACCTGTAGGCTATATAAATATTTGTTTCCAGATCGAACCCTAACACAGCAGCCACTGCGCCAGCTGTGCCATCAATATTACTTCAAATTATAGCTGCAGATAGAATATTTTCAAAATCCGAGGACATGCGAAGGTACACCGCGGGCAATATCTAGTCAAAATAAAAATAATTTTGTTGAAGCGCACAGTTTTAAACATTTACCTAGGTGGATACTAAAATCTAGAGACGAGATAATATATTCTGTGCTATGTGTCTTGTAATAAAATCCTCCACATCACGTCTCAGAGTTGCCAGAAATTACATTTTATTTAAATTGCTAGCCTTCTAAACTCCTCTGCTAGAGAAGTATAGTAAATTACTTATTTACATGTAAATTACTTCGCATATAATACGTCTTGTACTACCTCCATACATGTTTGAAATTAAGTTATAAATATGTACATACATAACCTTTAGTCGTACGAAAATAATCCTGTTAGCCTGAATCGATACAATGCTAATTGGACTATGTATGACTAACAGGAGCTGACTATAAATACCGGACAGTTTCATGAAGTTCTTTTGTTTATTTCACTGTAATACTATGAATACATGCATCATCATGTTTCAGGTCGACTTACCCATCGCTATACTACAAGTAACAAATTTTCCGAACACAACTCGAAAGGTACTTTCAGATTTTCTTAACCCCCATTTGCTTTTACGGGGTAAACGAAGTTACAGGCATGACAAAGGTGTATAGTATACGCACGATGAAGGATAGCTTCCATGCATAAATAAACAGTCCTCTCTTGCAGGATACTGCTGGTAGTAGGCAGTTACGCCACCTGCCAACGCTTGAAATACCCATAGGTAGGTGGGTAACCTACTTCCATTTGTTTGGAGTTTAATATTTATATCAGTTTGTGATTGAGTAAGGACACAACCCAGATTGTTGCTAGGCCGAACAGTTTTACAGTGACTTCGAATACCTACTGTTTAAATGAAAATAAATTTACAGAGCTTTGTTGCAGAGAGTAGTCGCTACGCGTTATGAACATACAACATAAGTTACATTCAGTTTTTTCGCAGCCCTCAATTCAACAATTCAAAAAATAAAAATAGGAAATTAATTTAGAATTCTCTTCTAACAAGAGCCCAGGGGCCTTTGTCTGCTATTGCAATAGTGTCAGAATGGTCAATAATTGATTTAATAAGGCCCCTAGCCCATGGCGTATTGAAGCGCGTTCGAAACTCGTTTGACGTGCGTACAAAGGTTAATTCGTCTGCGCGGGGCCTTATTAAATCAATGACAGACCATTCTGGCACTATTGCAATAGCAGACTAAGGCCCCAGTTTGTTATTGTTATCATTGTGTCAAATTGATTGATCACCAAAGATCTTGCATTAATTATTAATATCGAATGACAAGTGAAAAAGCCAGATTGAGCGAGTAAATTCATGCATTATTATAGTAGGTGTATGTGCGCATATAGGGGAGGCCCTTGCCCAGCAGTGGGAGAGAAAATGATACCTATTAAAAAATACATATACAAGCATATACACATTTATAGGGTGTAACAAGACCCTTGACGAAGCCGACAGGCACTTGTTCTCTCGATCGATCATTTTTTGTTTAAGACCATACCTGGGAACCTTCTAGTTACGGAGATATTGGGGGTCAAAGTTCCAACTTTTTCACAAGTTTTTTTCAGAAATACATGTTGTTAATGGATCATTTTTACTTTAAACACCTCCACAACCCCCGTACTATTCAATGCATTCATTAGCACAATGTTTTTAGAGCGTTACATTGAGTCCTGCCATAAAACGTGATTTTTCACCCCAAAAAAAGTGGTATCCCAACAATATTTTTTGCGTAAAGTTACTTAGGTTAATGTACAGAATGCTTGGTTGACAGCTTCGTGAAGGGTCTTGTTACACCCTGTATATGTATATATGTGCGCATTGTGTGCACCTGTACGCACGGCTACCAATAAAGCTATACAAAACCAGTTTATGCGGGTCTCTAATTGTACGGGAAATCAATACAAAGCGAGGCCATGTTCTACTGGAAATGTATAGCTTGATGTGGCGCCGTCTGTACCCTAGAGCGTTACAGCGATTAATTTTTTCATAGTACAAGAAACTTACTTATGTTGCCCATCCATACTCGTAAAAGGTAGAAAATTCAATTAACTCGCTTGAAATATTCATTTCAATTAGACTTAAGTATTAGTTATGTTCTCGTCAACTGCTACTTTTATTAAGTACTCGAAAAGAGTTTTCAGACTAAAATTTACTTTTATTTAATTAAATCTGTGAAGCACTCGGTAGTAAGCAAGTTTAACATTTCAAAGCAAAAAGAATGAAGAGTGTCTTTTAAAAAGCGCCAATGAAATAAATATTAAGCCACTTATCTTTGCCGTCGTCGCTTAAATAAAATAAAGTGCGGAAAATTGGGACAGTTACGTCGTTCCGTATTTAAAAAATGCTGCAGATATAAAATCAGAGATTACTTCCATATTCCATTCATTCTGGCTACGAGTCTGCCGGACGTTTCAATTCAATATTTCGTTCCGTAATTCGGTTGGGGTGCCGAGATGGCGGTTATTTACTGTCGGAAACTCGAAAAAATTATAATTAAGTTAATATAATTTTGTGATCTCGTTAAAATGTTGGAAGTATCGGAATACCCGAATATCAGGCGCTCTCGGAGTAATTAGGGTGGTGGTGCTTTCTCAGATTGTGGGGCAGCCCGTGTCAAAAGTTTTGAATTTATTACAGCGTGTCAGGTCAACGGAGCCGACTCGTGTTTGCTGAGAGGGAGAGCTTTCGATTAGGTACTTTACATTTACACACCGTCACGTGTCGCAGTTGTCGCATGTCGGATCCGTCATCAGCGGCGACACACGCAGTGCCCACAACTAACGCGAAGTCGACGACACCCGTCAATCTGTTCACATATTACCCATCTCACAGTATCGTCGATAATTCAGCGGGACATGCTGTTGAATTTTGAGGACAGTGTGCCTAGACTCCTAGAACACATCGCGTCTTTAGGCAGACTAAACAACCCGAACAAAGAAGACAATCATGAAACCTCAATTCAGAAAAAAAAAATGTTTTCTGACTTAGACTGATCTGTTTGTGCAGATCGATTGATTCGTTTGTAAATAAAACACAGAAAATAAAACGTTGCAAATATAATTAAAGAAGTAAAAGAAAATAAGTGCATAGGTTACTAGGTTTGCGTTCGCACTGTATGTCGAAGCATTTATATATTTATTCTGTGATTTAACCCGCGTTCACAATGTCTGTATTTATGAAATTTCACAATTCGATACCGCTTGACATGTTTGACAATAATAATAACAAAATGTTTCTTTACAAATCCTGCAACATGTTATCCTTTAAAAGTTTCGATGTTTGCCTTCATATTTGAAAACATTAAACCTTGTACAGTTGCACTAAACACAAGCGATAGACTAGACAAGTTGCAAGACATAAACAAATAACAGTAAGCAAAAGTGCCAAATCTCTCTGCAAAACGAGTCTGACAAACATATTTCTTGACAGACTTTATTTAATTTTTATAGTAATAATAATCATTTTTCGGAAACGCCGTAGATGAATGAATCTAACGAAACCTTTATATCGCAAATAATAAAACAGATATTGCGAAGTTCAACTTGCAAATAAATCAGCTATAGGTCAAGATTCTTCTAGCGCAACATTACGTCCCCTATGTACCTACTACCGTTGATTAGTGTCTCCTTTAACAATAACAACTTCACATCTTGATCCCTCGTGATTACCATCACATTGACAGAATGGCTCCTCGTTCTCGTCCAGCGAACAGACGCCGTTGTTCATACAGTAACCGTGGCAAGCGTAGACTTCGCACCTTTTTCCAGAATATCCGGCATTACATCTGCAATAAAATCAAATGTCAAAGTAGGCCAAAAAAAGGAAACCAACTTAACAAACAACTTAACAAACTATGCTGTGCTAGGATGGCTGTTGCAGGTGAAAACCTCAATCGGCGTAAATATAATAACTTAATTGGCCATGGGATCCGAGTGGCCACCTATTATTTCGGGATATCGCCAAGAAGTTCGTCGACTCTTCTCTTGACCAGAGGGCTAGCCAATGAATCAACGAATCAACATTGCACTGCTGCCAGCCTTCAGGGTACTTTCCCGGTTAACAGCGATGAGGACGAATTTTTTTGACGCCCTTCATTTCTTATCTGCTTTTGTTACATGAACATATTTTTATTATTATTTTAGGTCGTCTAGTAAATAATGAGAAAGTTAATAAACAATACAAGAAGTTTAATTATATGTTTTACCTGCATTCAGGAAAACCGTCATCATTTAAAGTGCAGTTGCCTTGAATACAATGGTTCCGACAGTCTGATAAATCGCATCTATCGCCTTCATAACCTCCTTGACATTGGCAGATGGGCTCACTCTTCTCATTCAAGGAACAGTCACCGTTGTTCAGACAGTAATCATGACACGCGTAGACTTCGCACCTTTCCCCAGAATAGCCGGCATTGCATCTGAAATTACCGGCAATGTGAAGTCGGACTTAATTAATTAAACAAGGAAACCCATACAAGAAGTAGACTTATTTTTACCTGCATGTAGGAAGTCCATCATCATTTAAACTGCAGTTACCCTGGATACAATGCTTCTCACAGACAGAAACATCGCATCGCTCTCCGATGTAACCAGGTGTGCATTTGCAAAGAGATTGTTCATTAACTTTCACACCATGAACACAAAACGGCCCCACGTATTCTGTAGCGACTTTGAATGAGTCGTTGGAGTCATTTCGTATCAGAGCCGTTAGTGTGTTGCAGTCCTGAATTCCTTGGATTTGTTCAGAAATTTTATAGTTTGCAGCTATATGTACTGGAACTTCATTATTCAACGCAAAAAACGGTTTGAAAACATTGCTGCCGTTGACTTGAACCAGGGTCTTTGGAAATTTCCAGGCGAAGCAATCTGCACACCACTCCACCATGTAGACGGATTTGTTAGACACGGTCACTGCATTTTGTGCAATGTAGAAGTGGTTGGTTTGTCTAAAACCAGTTGTGTACCAAATTTTAGCTCTTTTGTTTTTTCCATCCAAATCTGCACTGTACAGTTCGTATCTCGAGAGTCGGATAGGCTGGAACCAGTAGATTTTCTGTGCCTGTTGATCGATCACTAGGCTGTGTGGCTGCATTTTGTGAGTTTCGTTTTTTTGTGTTCGAGAATAAGTAAGAACTTTTCTCTCGGATCCGTCAAATCGAACTCTCTCAATTGAAGGGGCAATATAACGTTTCCCCGTGTTGAAATAGTAAATATACCTGTCAATAAAAACATCAATTGATTTTCACGTGCTATAATATTATGTGGGAAATCATGTCATTAAACTGTCATTGGAATACCAATTTATAACGTACCCTCTACAGCTATCCACGGCAATGTCAGTGGGTGTAGTTTTATTAAACTTGATGTTGCCGTAAACATTGTAATCAGATCCAGGTTTTAATGAAAACCAATTAATACTTCTTTCATTAGTATCAGAAAAGAAGCATAATTCCGTGGCGGGGTCGAAGGCGAGGCCCCAGATATTCCGGCCATTTCTCTCTGTGAAACATTTGTATTGCGAGGAAGACATGTTATAACCACATACAGCGTCGCCGTGGCTCTGCTTATCGACGTATAGCATCATGTTGTGAACTTCATCATACGCTAACACTGTGAGGTTTTGGTTCTCAAAGCGTACGGTGTCCGTTTTTGTCGCGTTGAGATAAAATTCTAGGAGATCTCCTTTACTAAGGGCAATATCTGAAACAATGCAAAATCGTTACCTTAGATAAACACTGAAATAAACTCAATACTCAATTCTTTATTCCCCCCAGTCCCCAGGGAGGGATTCTTTCCCCGACTCTATTTCAGATCTACGTAAATGACCTCTGCAGACTGAGTCTCCCAAATGGTAGAATTTACGCTTACGCAGATGACACTGCAATTCTTGTAGATGGAAACACTTGGGACATTGTGAAAGCAAATGCGGAGGTGGTCATGGCTAAAGTCATGATGTGGTTAAACTCGAACCTTCTTACATTAAACCTACAAAAAACGACTTATATTCCCTTTGCTATACGACGTAATGCTAAACCACCTCCTTCGTTCAGTATAACACCTCATTCCTGCACAAACTCGCTCACCCCCTGCACTTGTCCTCCGCTTGCTAGATCCGAAAGCGTTAAATACCTCGGAGTACACATAGACGACGGACTGAGATGGGACCAACAAATTGATGCGATCACCACCAGAACTTTACGTCTAATACATGTATTTAAGTCTCTTAGAGTATCCGCCGACCTAGAAACTCTTAAGATGGTGTACCTTGCACTATGCCAATCAGTGATTGGTTATTGCATAGTTACGTGGGGCGGAGCGGCTAAGACTAGACTTCTGAGGGTGGAGAGAGCACAGCGAGCTATACTTAAAGTCATGACGACAAAGCCCTACCGGTATCCAACAACTGAACTGTTCTCTGACTGTAAAGTACTTACGGTTCGTCAGCTCTATGTGCTTAAATCCACCCTTAGAAAGCACGCAGGCCTTCCTCCTCCTATTACAAACAAACGCACGTACGCTCCACCAAATATACAACACAAGACCTCCTTCGCCAAACATCAATATTATATACTAAGTACTCATATCTATAAAAACGTTAACAAACATCTAAATATAATAAATCTAAACTCACACGCACTAAAATCTAAAGTAACAGAGTGGCTGCTCCTTAAGGATTACTCTTGCACGGAGTCTTTACTTACCTATCTTGTGTAATACACTCACACACACACACACCCCCCCACACACACACCCCCCCACACACACACCCCTATACACACCACTCACACGAACAAACACACAACATACAATTTTTACTCTTGTATACCATACAGTAGAATGACACAGTCCACTTGAGATATAAGTTTTTGTTGAATAGTGACCGTAAACTACCTCTTATAATACAGGTACACCCTAGCATAAGAGGTAGAGTATTATTCTTGTACAGAATTTGCAACCTAAACTATAACTGTATTTCCAATTCAGATATTAACTGTATTTCAAACTCTGTATGTCTTTGGTTAAATAAAGATTATATTATATTATATATTATTGTAATCCACAATGTAGGCCTATGTGGTAAACATTTTTCCTATAGAAACAATCGTGGACCCTGTCGGGCACAGCAAAAGAAGGATATGTGGAGATGAGGACTTATCATTTAAGAATCTTATAATATAACATATTCTAAAACGTTTTTGATTATTTTATACGAGTTTCAAGGATTTATCATTTAAATATTCGTTGACATTGTAGTATTGCCTAGCTTTTTTAATGTGATCGTCAACAGATGGAGTTTTTTTACTTTTCTTATTGATTCGGGTAACATATTGAATATTTTTATTGACATTATAACCAGAGGACTTGTTGAAACAACCACTAGGTATAAATTAAAATGATTATGATGGTTGATTATCTATAAAAAATCTGAAGACGGTTTTCGTCACCGAGGTAGGCTCATGAAACTTTGGCGTGTCGATTTAGACTCCTTCCTGACTGATTGGTCGGAGAAGACAAAAAACCGGGAGAGTTGGAAAGGAATGGAGGAGGCCTTTGCCCAACAGTGGGACAGAATAGGCTTATTAAAAAAAAAAAAGTACTTTCAGTTTTTCCCGATCTTTTAAAATTTGTCTAACCCAAAAAGCTTATTCAGTCCATCACGAATAAATGTACCTAATATGTACCCTCCCTATTAAAAAAAAATACCAAATCGGCCTCGCCGACAAAACGTCGAATACAAAAACGGAGCCCTTATTTTTACTATTTCGTTATACTTATCTTCCCGTCTGTCTGTTTGATCGAATGTCCCACAGCCATTGTACTAAGTCAGTAAAATTTGTAAATAAAGTGTATTCAACGCACAGATGAACAATGGTGTGACGAAGTTACAAAACTTGTAATTAGGGGTGGCACTCCACATACCAACATGTAGGTAATTTAAAAAGAACAATGTGCAATAATAATTTAGGTCGGATCCGATCGTAATTTTTGACAAGTATCAATTTTACATTGCAGCAAAAACTTAAAAGGCCGAATACATAACCTCCTCCTATTTTAGAAGTCGGTCAAAAATGTGATGTCTCGCTTTGCTAGATTCACGTTACTAGGTTCCCGGACAATGCATGGGGTGTTTTCCTACTTATAAGTGAGACACACAACCGTCATAACCAACTAGGGATACTCTCATCACAAGTCATGCTGCAATAAAAAACATCTTAAAAATCTATTTCACCATTGAAAACTCTGAGGGGCACACCCTGTGGGTTCACTAGCAGACAAAGACCTGTGAGTAACTTTAAATCTTAATCGATAGCGTACATAATCTTGCCTCAAAAAGATTGAGCGTTATTTTTGATGTAGGTAATAATTTTGTGAATGCAATAAATAGATTTAAATGATTAATTATTTTATAACATAACATCACGCCAGCAGTCCCCGAAGGGTTAGGTAGAGGTGTATCTAATAGTACATCCACATTTCACCCGTTATGTATTAGTCCCATGTAATAGGGGGCTGCTACTAAGAAATTCCTGATGGAGAAACCCATAAAACTTTACCCGACACGGGAACCGAACCCTGGACCTCTTGCTCAGCAGTCGCGCTTGCAGACACTAGAGTTCACTAAACCAACGAGGCAACCATAAACAAATTCTATGTACCTTATTCTTCTTTATCGTGTGGTTAGGCCTAACCTGGTGTCAGAGTTTTTATGCCACCCATGGGCCTTTAACTTGGCTTTGCATTGTATGAACAATATTGATAATGAGAAAATATGAACACGCCTCTTATACTCACCCCAGGAGTGCGCCAACCCTACGAACAGCGCTACCAACGTTATCACACTCTGCGTTCTTAACATTTTAAACTTCAGAAATATGAAGATGTTTCGATGGAGGTCGACGAGGTTCCTGCCCTGGTGACTCAACACTTAAAGCAAATCGCGGACGCTTCTCAAAATATATAGGACTTTTAGCCGGAAACTCTGATGATAAGGCGCTATGATAAGAGCTCATATTAACTAGTGTGTTTTCCCTAGTATTGTATTGTAGGATAAGAGGCTGGTGGCCGCAGCTCCAGGACCAAGCACGTGTTTTGAATACGCGTTTTCCTTTTTTCATAGCACAGGTATTTTTAGTAGCACGGTGCCGTACCTATATTGACAGTTAAATGAATTAATATTTAGCATAATTTATGCAATTCTTTTAACGACACACCTTCTGCCTCGTTGCCGCTGATGATCTACGTCTAGGAGCCCCGAGTTGTTCTCCTCATCACTGTCAGTGTGTTAAAGTTGTCAACAGCTTTGGATACCACGCGTGCTAGGCGGTTCCTCCATGCAAAACGACATCATCCGACAAGCTTGCTTCGCGCCGATGGCAAAAGATTGGTATAACTCTGTTTCCATGGAATATGGGTATAGCCTTACTGTGGGACGCAACATGTGTTCATGTGTTGTGTTGTGTGTGTGTGTGTGTGTGTGTGTGTGTGTGTGTGTGTGCGTGTGTTGTGTGTGCGTGTGTTGTGTGTGTGTGTGTGTGTGTGTGTGTGTGTGTGTTGTGTGTGTGTGAACTCTTGCACCATCCCATCTTGCACCATCATCAAAAATACTAATTTTTAATGTTTAAACTTTACTTTAAATAGCTCCAGGACTCCTGTCCTGTATTATTCAATGCATCCATCAGCACAATCTTAGAATCGCATTACATTGAGTTTCACCCCAAAAAAAGTCGTTTCCCAGCAATATTTTTTGGGTAGTCACTTGTTTGATATACAGAATGCTTGGTTGCTGGCTTCGTGAAGGGTATGTTTACACCTTGCATTAAGCTGATTGCCTTGTATTTAAGCTGGCTATATAAACCTAAAACTAAGGAATCTCTGGTGTGGACACGTTCAAGATTGGAGACCGCGAATGGGAAGTAAGGTAGGATGGGCTCAGGCAAATACAATGACAATAGTTACGATATTTGCATAGTTGCTGGATGACAGATGTCAAGAATAATAAATAAATGGCGTGCGATTGGAAAACTCTATGACCAGCATTCCACACTGTATGTGATGATGATTAATGTAATGATGATACATAATTTAATGCCAACTTGGTCAGTAGACGGAAAGTAAAGCACTTTCACTCCGAATTTTAGAAGGTCAGCTTTGCATAGCGTGTCTGTTTTTATTCAATTTCCTGTTTTTTAAAGTATTCTTTCACCGCCTAACATTTTCATGTTATTTTTAGTGTAAAATTATAAAAATATGTTCTCATACAAACGTACATTAAAGAATTGTAAAGGTTCCGTTTTTGCCATTTGGATAAGGAACTCTAAAATATAATCATACGATGTATTTGATTGCCCGTTGCAAACTGGGAAAACAAATTTAATATTAAAAGTAAAATTGTTTTTTTTTATCTAATTAGTGCATGTTGGGTATTTTCCTAAAAGCAAAACAAGGTAGATTAAGTAGGTATAGTTCAAAAAATAAAAAAATGATGTAATCCAAGTTACCGCTAGTCTTCACATTTTCGAATACGGCTCGAACCATTCAATTCGATCATAATTATCAATTCATTCGATTCGACCTCGTCGAAGTTCAGTCAGTAAAATTGCAATTGACATTTTTGGATAAAAATTCTCAGTTGCAGCTCAGGATTGGATTGTAGTCAGCATCTGTATATAGTGGACGTTAATTTATAACTAACGTTAACTATGTTGGAGTCAGCGTCCTGTCTAACCGAGAATTGCAGTATGCGACTGCCCCTGAACTCTTTGGAATGGGCAACTACAGTACTTTCACAAGTTATTATGCCTTGTGTCTATGACTGAAGCTTCGCCTTTGTTTTTCTGACATTCAAAAGTGCCTGTTATGGTGTAATTGAAATAAATGGTTTGAGTTTGAGTACTGGGTAATATGATAACTCTTGATAAGACTGGTTGTCAGACCTTTGTGCCACTGACTGCCTGTAACTACAAGAGGGCTGTGCCCCCTCGACCTGAACACGAGGCATACATATTGAAAACAAATTTAATGAACTTAATTTCATGACAGATAATATGGTTCTCAAAAACCATTATTTGGAAATTTAATTCTTTCCAAAAATAATTCATCTTGTACTTCGGCTTTCTTCTGAACGGCCTTCTCTTACATACATGTGTGATACATGCGTGTATAATGTCTATCTATTTTAGAGTCTAATACTGTATATGCCCCCTATATATATTGACTATAAGTCACGTATGGCTATACAGTATACAGGTGTAACAAGACCCTTAACGAAGCCATCAACCAATCATTATGTACATCAAACTAACTAACTGGACGCAAAAATTATTGCTGGAAAACGACTTTTTATTTGGAGTGAAAAATCACGTTTTACTGTAGGACTCAATGTAAAGCAATTAAAAACATTGTGCTGATGGGTGGCAATCCACCCATCAGCACAATGTTTATGCACACTTCCAGGACCCTCGTACTAATCAATATTAGTACGAGCGCAATGGAGGTGTTTAAAGTAAGAATCTTACATTAAAAACATGTTTTAAAAACAAACTTGTGAAAAATTTGGAACGTTTACCCCCAATATTCCTCCATTCAGTTACTCCGTAACTAGTAGGTTCCCCAGGTAGGTTAGGCAATCACAAGGAGAACAAGTGCCTTTCGGCTTCGTTAAGGGTCTTGTTACACCCTTTATACGGACTTGGAAGTCAATTTGCTAAGGTCGAAAAAAAAAATCTGAAAATGTCTTGATCCCATATCACAGTCGAACGCTTCACTGCACGACTATCTATGAGATTATGTCAAATGACTAGCACTTTATATATTTGTTAAGGCACGATCCCGAAACAATGAGAAATCCGATCAGTACAATTTTGCAATAGTATCTAATTTAGCAATTTTTGGGCAAAATCCCGCTTGACTTTAAAATACGGCGCCGTGGTAGGTACGCCTAAACCTTGCCAACCACAGAAGTATAAAATATAATAGGTAAGAGGTCCTATCAGTTTTAATTGCCACCCTCAAGGCGCTCCATTAAATCCGTACAAAGTTATTCCACAAAGCTTTTTTCTTTAACATAATATAATAAGAAAATGTCACACAAGAAAAGCACTCGTTCCGCACCGGAGAAAATAACACAGCATGTTACGAGCTATCGAGGAATTAAGCGTCTATCTAGGACACAAAGAACTTCCTTTTATATGCCACTCAAGCTGTAGTCTACCGACTTGACTCGTGTCCTATCATAAAGATAAAAACAGTCGTAAAAAGTTTTGATTGTATTACACGACAGATTGGAATACAAAACTGCGACAAGACGAAACTGCAATGCAGTTTGAAACTTTGAAATTTGCGGCGAAAAGTATGCTGAAAACGCGAGAATATTGGACCCATCTCGAGAAGCCGGCAAGTCACTTTTTTTTTCTCCTAAAGTTAAAACTTTCTCTGAACGTAGGCGAGGTCGTGACTTTATTTGTGGACTGAAAAAACGTCTCTTAAACATCTTCTTCAAATGGACCACTTCGTTCTTCGGCCATAAATAACAGTTAAATGCAAAAGAAAACTGAAGTTCTAACTCCTTCACGTAGTTCATTGTGGAGAAACGTGATATTGCAACGTCAAAACTTCGACCCCCGTGTAGCAATACGTTTTTCATTTAAAAAGTAGACAAGAACATCTTGAAAGAGTCCCACGTAAAAATATATAACGTATAGATTTTCCCTAAGGACATTTATTTCATTTCATGTGTCACTTTGGGCATAAACTACCATTGCGACGCAAATAAATTGAGTCTCGAACACCTCTAACTAAATATTTGAGCCCACAAAATGAATAAACCTATACAAACTTAACGAGGGTGTCAGTAGCTCTTATAACAAACGTCTTGAACCAAACGTACCTATTCATTCATCGTAACCCATTAATTTTGGTTAATGTGGAGCAGACTGTTTAGATCCCATAAATTGTGGAGATTCGTTGTCTCTGGACGTCTAACTTGGCTGCGCCGCCCGGAGACGTCCTTTCGACCCAGACGTCGTTGCACCTACGAGTAGGAGGTACCTACAGATACGACCTCCACCAATTTCGGAGGCCCACAAAGCACAAACATCGTGAATTTAACAAGCTACTAACTAATGACACTTCGCACCTGATTAAAGGAACGCAATTTAGACGCTTTGGGTTTGGCTATTTGCTATTTAGGCGCGGTGATTAGGCAATTTTGTAATCCGCTTTCCTTTGGTTTTCTCAAGGAAAATCTTATTAATTGTGAAGTCTCGTTTGCTGTATTTTTACACAAAGAAATAAAGACAGTTTTAATAAATTCCTAGGTTCTCTTTAGGTTATGAGGCTAATTGCCACGACTTAATTAATTCAACCGGCAGTGAATCTTCTTCTATGTCTCGTCATATTGTATGTACTTTACGTACCCGTCCGCTCGGCACGTCCCTACCTAATTGCCTCTTGCCTCATCCCTGCCCCCTGCAGTGCTCTGAGGTCTGTTGTATCCCTTTTTTGTCTAGATTAAATGCCTTAAGTACCGTCTACCCTACGTCTGTAGATTCTGAGTCTGTAGGTTATTTAGAACACTGCGGTCAACAGTTCTTCAGGAAAAATGGCGTAGAACAAAATGTAAGTATATTGTTTATGAGATTTTTTGGGGCTCAGCTTATGACTGTAATAAAATTTAAATGCTCGTAACGTAGAGCCTTCAGGAAATTTGAGATTACTGCGAATGTAAAGTAAGATGAGCTCGTTTAAAATGACTTCACGTGGATTCTATTGTAAGACGGTCGTAAAATACACAGGCGTTATTTTATTACATTTGAATAGAAAAGTAAATTCATTTTCTGAGCCATTTTCTCCGACACAATGATAAATTCGGGGACGAAATATAATAAGATACGTCGAGACCACGCTTAAGTATCCACGTGTGACTTTTTTATTCCTCATTTTGTCGGAAGCGGGGGGACATGACAGAAATAAATCAGGGATTCAGAGCTCTTTGTTGAAACGCCATAGCGTCCGTAACGGCGACACATTCATTTCCGATGGTTAGTGAAGTATAAATATGTATGAACGAACATTCATTTATCAGGAGCCATGTTGGGAATTAATAGGAACATGGAGCTACAGGCAGGCTAGTTTCGATAAAAGTGATACGGTCCATTAGTAATATTTATCAGTATTGTTTCGCGCCATTTTCCCGCGCGCGCCATAACGGCCTATTAGTGGGGCTCCCTTTCTGCTGTGCGAGCATTGGATAAGCCCGATATAATATGCAGTTTACTTTCTCTTAATCTAAATGCAATTAGCTTAGTATCTGCGTTGCACAGTGGAAATTCAGTTACGTTGAAAATGTTGTTTACAAAATTACATTCTCCTCGGCTCTTAGTGAATTTTCAATAAGGTTTAAAAGGACCTACAGTATCATAGCCGCGATATCGACCACCTAAATTACGTTAAAATATAAGAAGACGAAGAATAAACAGCAGTAAAACAGTGTGAAATAACTTCAATTTGTCCAATTTTCTCAATCGCTCCATTGTCGAACACTGAAATTTTCATATAAATCGGTTCCTAAGTGAGGTTCATTGTTCTACATAACAATAAATAAGCTTAAATAAGATTCAGTAAATCTCCAAAACAATGTTTATTGGGACATATTAGGTACAATGAGTATACGTCTGTTGTATCCACAACGTTACTTCAAAGATTTTCCTCCTTCGCGGCTTCGCTTCGAAAGTTGCGCGAGAAAATAGACGCGGGATAATACCTTTGCCACTCGAAAATTAGCATAGGAAAATACAAAAGCGAGAAAAGTTTCATGAGTATGGTTTGCCGAAACATGACAATATTGTGACTATATTCAGATACACGCGAATCGTGTGACAATCTGATATCCACGCATTTTTAGTGAAAGGAGAAAATGGTTGTATAAATAAAATACATGTGGCAAGCGTAATTAATTGGGCATGCTATTATTTACCAACAAACACTCAACCAAACCACACATTTGGCTCGGTGATTATCCCCCAGTCAACTGTTGATTTAGCAGCTCATCAAAACCTTGTTTACGTACCGACAATTACTCGTTTGGGCTGTTCTGTTACACTGTATTAATAAGTTAATATCGGACCATAGGGGATCATTAATTAGCCGAGTAACCTCTCCCGCCAAAGGCGGAATATCCCTTTCTTTCAGCCACTCATGCATATTTGATCCGATTTTTCGTACCTAAATCAAAATTCCGCGCGGCTCAAATATTTGTTTCAAAATATGATGATGAGCAATCTATTTCTACCCTTATTCCCCACATGTCAGTTTGATTACACACGTCGAGCCCATCGAGGGGGGGCAGGTCAGTGGGGGGTGGGGGGTATCAGGTCGAGCAACAGGCGCCGGCTGATCAATGAGCATCCCCCGCGGCCCGCTCCCCGCACCACCACCTGCGCCGCACTTGTTGCGCGCACGATTCAAACAAATGCAAGCCCACCCGAACACCATTCCCACCCTTATTCCCTCCCCTATTAGTTCTATAATGGCCGCTCATATAACGTTGCATTGTTTCCTGAAGTGTGCTCAACATTTATTAGGTAATATCTGGATGTATGTCTCCGAGGTGCGGGTGTGATCAGGCGCGTTAGTGCCAGGGTCCCATAAACGTAGCGGCGATAAAGATACGATGATGACCATGCCATTATGCACCCTTTAGTTCGCTCCTGTACCTACGTTTTAGCGCCACCGATATCTTTGGCACATAACTTTAACAAAGGTAGGACTAGATGTGTCATCAAGCGGCAACATTCAAGGACGCTATTCAACTTTCTCATTGTTGAGAATAGATTGAATGTCGCAGTTGATCTTGTAATTAGATATCCGTGTGGTCTAGAACCCTCGTCTGGCGGCTAAGAATAGACCACTACACTTGCCGAAGGTGGTCGTTTAAGAATAATAGTGGACTTAAGGGAAAACTAACACACGTTCAGGGACTTATAGAGTGACTCGAGTGCGAGTTGTAGTTGTTCTTTAACGGCCGTTTTCAATAACTTACTAACAGTTAACGTTAAGAGCTTTGATCAATGAACTCAACCTAACATAGTCACTTTTGAACTAAACCTGACTAGATTGCGACACAGGTATTATGATGTCATAAGCCAGTTTTAGCCAAAGTTCCAGGAAGAACTATTTTATTTTGGTCGACCAAATTCTTGTATGAAAATTAATCAACAACTTGTAATACAAATAGTGGAAGCTAGTCAAAGGAATATTTTCCGATCCGCACCGACTTTATGGAAAGCGAGACAAAGGCGCCAAAAGGCTTTATACGTAGAAAAATATGAGGCAGCAAATACTCCATTGTGAAGTCATGCGAACATAAATTCAGGATTGTTGAACATTTTGTTTTCTTTTGCCGTAACATCGGAATCAATTAAAAATGTACACGGAGCGAATGAAAAGTATTTCAAATGTTTTTTCAATTCAAACGACGGGCTCAAGTTCTCATGGATATGAAAATAGTTTTAAGGTTGGTATTATTTGCAGATAGAGGAGGTTGCCAGTAATGCCAATTATAAAAATAGTTTGCGGAGATACCTTCATGTTATTGCCTTCTTTTCGTAAATGCAAGAAGTTTTAAAAATGTTTATTTTGATTCAGAGATTTGGTGAAATGGTAATTGGATGATCCCGATCGAAAATTCTCATGTATAGCTCTGAATTGAGATTCGCGTCACATCTCTTCTCGCTGGTATCAAAGACCTAATGATGCCATCAGAGGATTGAGAATGTTAGATGTTATGTTGGAAGCTTTTTTACATTTTTATTATTATAGATAGATACTTAGAGTAGATCCATACTACAAGAGATCCTATACTAGAGATTTTTGTGTGAACTTATGGGTTGCGCTACCTAAAAAACGTACACAGTTTTATTGTAGATATCCCAACCTAGCATCCCAATGGTCTCCCTACAGACCGTTTAAGAGCTGTTCCGTGTAGAGTTAATCCTACGTCCTACTTAATATTTTAAATGCGAAAGTTTATGAGGATGGCTCCGAATGGATGGATGTTCGTTACTCTTTCACGCAAAATCTGCTGACCCGATTAGAATTAAATTTGGCACACAGATAGTTGCCTGGATTAACAAATAGGACACTTTTTATCCCGCTAATACTCGTACGATCCCGTTGGGCAATCACGGAACTTCACGCGGACGAAGCCGCGGGCATAAGCTAGTAGAACATATTTTAGGTTTGGTCTCTTTCGACAACATGTAGGGTGCCGCTAATGACTTAATGCTACCTGAGGCTGAATAGGGTGAGAGAGAATCATCAGCACCGAGCAGTTTCATCCCACTAGTACCTACAGGCAACATAAAAGTACGCCTGGTTGATTAGCATAATCGGCCTATAATGTTCCCACTGCTCGGACACATACGGCCTCCTCTCTATGAGAGGGAATGGGCTATAATCCACCATGCGGGCCCTGTGCGGGTTGGTAGATGTCACATGCCCGTTTGTCTTCGAATTTTTGGTTTTAGGACACGCCGGTTTCCTCTCGATGGTGTGGGTGATGTGCCTGGGTTTTTTTTTTTAAATGAGTTAAACTACCGCAGACATGGTGGTCCGCGCCCTTTTTTGAATTTATTGTTTGCTATTTTTTATAACTTAGAATTACATTCGTGCTTCTACATGGGACACGTTACATTATACTTAAACTTAAATGTTATAACTTAAAATCTACGTGAGTCCATCTCTTTTTTTTAATTTTTTTTTTTATTAATTCACTTGCACATGCACAATTTTTTTTTTCATATTATTAATTATTTTGTCAGGCTTACAGATGTGCCTGGGTTCGAACCCACGACTTGCTGTTCGTAAGTCGGGGCCGCCACCACTGGGCCACCGCTGCTCGCCCAGATGATTACTAAAACTGAAAGCTTTACAAGAAAAATATTAAACCAATCACGGTACAGATCATTGTGAAGCTCGTGTTCTGCTGAAATTCGAATGACCGATACATCATAATTTTTCATGCATTTAATACGGAATGCGCTCATTAAAGTGTAAACGAGCGCCCGTATTAAAATAATGGAATAAAATTTACTCTGAGTGCTAACGATTTATTTTCCTTTGAAGCAGTTTCCCAACAAATTATTTTCGAAATGAAAGGTGCATTTTAAAAGGAAGTTGTATTATTAACAATTTAATGAAAATTATATACATTTTTCCGGTAAAGGAAAGATTGATTACGGATTTAGAGGGAACGTCATTGATAACAATTCACCATTCTAGCTTTTTGTACTCATAAAGCATGTTGGCGATTTCAGATGCACCTACGTAAATCTAGGTTTTCACGCGATATTTTTTTCTTATGATAATGGTGCCGATTCCCTTGGTCACAAACTAAACTAAATTTAAGTTGAGTGCATCTTTTTCTTTCTATTTCATTATGAAAAGGACCGAAGATAAATATTAGTTTAGTCCTGTCAAATTAGTCGGCACCTGACGTAATTTGATGTAATTTTAGTGGTAAACTTTTTAATCGCGACTAAACTTGTAATAAGCGCTGATTAAATTGACAGGACTAAACTAAAATGTATCTTCTGTCCTTTTCCTAATGAAATAGAAAGAAAAAGATGCACTGAACTTAAATTTGGTTTAGTTTGTAACCAAGGGAATCGGCACCATTGTATCTTTTCAGCAGCGCCTATCTTATCTACTTCTAAAGTTCCAAACCTACCGTCAGAGTCTAACGTCGATATTTACAACTTAGTGTTAAACTACAAACAACCACAGGAGGAAGATAAGTGGCAACAGGATATGGGTTGACATGATTTTCTATTGCTTTTGTGTCAATCCCACACGTTACGTCACGTTTGACTTTTCAGTCATATTTATTGCAGATAGAATTTCACCTTTTCCAGGTCCTAAAAGTAAGGCCTACCAATAGACAACAGCAAGCCAACCGCAACCTTATTAATACGAAATAAAGATTACTGTAGTTTTGACAGACTTTACAGTAGTAGCATTTTTCTTATTTAATGGTCCTACACTTGACCTGAATCTCATCCTGGGGACAGAGATGAGGTCGACGAGGGAAGAGAAACCTTGTTATAATGAAAATAATTAATCTCTGCCGTTTTGACAGTGATACAGTCTTTGGCAAAATAACTGTCAAAATAGGTACTGTTAAGTTGCTAATAATCTATACAAATAAATAAAATCGAAGTGAGTATCTGTTTGTAAAAATACCTACAGTACTTATAACAAAATATATATTTTTAAGTTTTTGTCTGTCGATCTGTCTGTTTGTTCCGGCTATTCTCCGAAACGGCTCGACTGATTTGGACCAGACTTTACTGGCAGATAGCTGATGTTATAAGGAGTAACTTTGGCATTTTATCTATACTAATATTATCAAGAGGTAAAACTTCTTTGTAAGTTTGTATGTAGGGGGTAATCTCTGGATCTACTGAACCGATTTTGAAAATTCTTTCACTAATAGGAAAATACATTATCCCCGAGTGCCATAGGCTATATTTACAACGTGCACGTGGGGATAGTTTCCCAACAAAACGCGAGCGAAGCCGCGGGCAACAGCTAGTTTTAGATAAAGGAAGGTTCAGGTTCAGAAAAATTAAAACCCTTGATATTGTTAATATAATTTGATTCAAATTGGGAAGTAATATTTTTATAATAATTCCATGCGGACGGTCGCGGGCAACAGCAAGATAAAAAATATAGTAGTAGGCATCACCTTTGACAAATCAAACAAGCAATGCTCATGCATCTTAAGTTCCAAGTCTGATTCCCCACAGTACTCTAATTGGATCTTCCTGTTTGCAAATTGTCAATTATAGCCCGTGATTGGAATTCAGTCCTCGCTTGGCCGCGCCCTGTAACATTGGGAAACCAATACTGAACAGTGATTGATGAACGTACATGGCTGACATAGCATGGTTTGATATTTGTAATGAAGATTCGGTTTGTAACTAAAATCTATTGACACTTACATAAATAAGTTCCTTGCACTTATACTGTGTGTATTTATGTCATGACATGGTGCTCAAAGTCACAATAAATATGCGTGTGGCCATAGTCATAACTAATGCCGCCATTTTGTTTTTCATGCTCTTCGTCAATGTCATTCAAGCGCCAACAGAGGCATGCAGATATGGCCATATTCCTAAGGCCGTACTTAAGGCCATCATTATCCGGAAAAGTTTTCTATTTTTATGATGTTTACAGGATAACTTCGACACTTTTAGATAGTTACAATAAAGAAAGTTTGATAGTTATTTCTAAATCATGATGATGATAATGATGCCATCTAGCCGATTTCGGCCATAGCGACTGCATTCGGTGGCTTTCTAGGTGGGTTGTCGAGAGCTTTGGTGTGCTGTTCTTTCATATGCTCTGAAGTGGCTAGCCTATCCAACTTTGGCCGAAAAACTGCGAACACAAAGCGCACATGTCAGAACACCATTGACGACATTGTATGGTATAGCTGTAGGTGACCTAGCTTTAAGGTCATCACGCTTTACATCTAACTGCGACCTTCTTCTCTCTTCAAAGTCGTTGTCCTGTCGATGCACACGACATCTCCACTCCGGCCGATTTTGTGCCTGCTTTGCCCACACTAAAGGGTCAATTTCGTATCTTTTGAGGTGTCTATTCTGAATATCCTTGAAACGTAAAACTGACCACCACGATTCCGTTTTCCTTCCTGGGAGTTGAGAATAGAAGATGCGCTTCGCCAATCTCACTTCGTGCATTCTAGAGACATGCCCACACCACCCTAGCTGACGTCTCATCAAGTAGGCCTCTATGCCAAGGACCTTGGCTTGCCTTCAGACCAATACGGCCCGTTTCTAATACAGCCCCACCATCTGATGTTCATGATATTTCGGAGGCATTTAAGATGGAATTTTTCCAAGGTCCGTATATTTCCACGATAGAGACACCACGTTTCTGACGAGTACAGAAGATTTGAAAGACCTATTTCCATGTACAAACATCTAAACATACTACTCAGTGGAAACTATTGTCCTGTGTCCATTAGTTCCGTCATAAAGATCTAGCTAGTCCATCAAGAAGTCCTGTATTATATTAAAATGTCATCACTCATCATCTTAAACATACGACGCTCTTACTCAGCACTCTTTTCACACAACACTAAGTTGTTTATAAAAGATTTCTTGAAACAAAGTTAAGTAAGCGTTGTTGTTGTTCTTAAAGACTTTACCCTTAAAAGATAAGCGCCAGATAAGCTCTCGTATGAGGCATGTACGAGTAGCTATCGAGCGAAGTCTCAAACGTATATCATATCGGCTTAGAAGATCACAACGTTACCGTACGAGCAAGGAGGTATAGGTACCCTTCGCACGTAACCAGCCGAGTGCATATTGATTCATTCTGACAGTTTACCACGGATAAAATCCGGGTTATGGAGCGGAGGGTTCTTGATATTCACTTGTTTTTAGATTAGCATGTTTTTCTAAAGGATCAGTCGAACTGGTATGGACAAATAAGTAAACACCACATTTTTGGCGAGGTTAGCTGCTATGCTATGTGTCACTGGTACGATCCATCAAGTCCATCATCCAAGAGACGATTTTAGTCAATATTTTGAAGAATAGCCTTGTTGTTCCTCTGTTAGAAATAAGTAATAATTTTGTGTAAAAAAAATATGACTTTATTTGTATTAAACTAAAAGCGTTTCACTTTTCGTTTCGAGACCAAGCATAAACTTTGCATTTGTCTCGCGAATTGACATAGCGGGAATCGACTTATGATGATTATGATTCATTTATACCCAAGTTTTCAAGAATACAAGATGTTGCAGTAGTTAAAGCTACACCACACCGCACATGGTCTGTTACTTTCGATTATAACTTGATATGATTTTGGTCCATTCTCTTAATTGCTGTAATCCCTTAATCGGCTTTTACGGCACCTAAGGGCGGGAAAACTGTACCACCGGAAACACACACATGTATGAAAGCCTTCCGTAAATTAAGGTAGCAAAATTCTCTTCGTTTTTTTAAACTAGCGCCTTTTATTAAAAAGTGAAAACCAGTTTTATCTCTGCATAAGCTGACGGCTAGCAGACTTTACATTTTAAAGTTTTCAGCCTTCTTTAAAATTTCCTTTTCAATTTTATTCATTTAATAATGTAAGTCGGTAATGCATTTTCCTATGCGAACAAGAGCGCTATAAAATGTAAAAAAAAGCTTCGTATACTTTTGGTAAGTATTTATTTAAGTACCTACACCGCACCGTTGTTTATGGATTTTACACCGAGTATAACATCAATTTATAAAAAGTAGGGCACGGCCTGTAGGAAAATAATGTTGATTGGATATGAAAACGACTAAAAGCTATTATTGTAACAACTACTACATAATGTGATTATTTGTGTAAATCTATTGTACCTTTATTAAGAAAAATCAGCTTGAAAACAGGCAATTTAAAATGATACCTAGAAACTTTTTTTTTTTTGGATGGGAAGTCATGAAATAACCCTTCCCGCCCTCGACGCCCGGTGCGTCTCCCGCGGCGGCTGGGACGTGAGGTTCTCTCCCTCTCACATTCCGCCAACTCCTTCGCTAGCATGACTGCTTCGCAGAAGGAGGTGACGGCGTCCCATTCCGTCTAGCTCCGGACCATGGATTGAACCAGGGCCGAACGTGAGAGGTCGCCGCCGCCGATCGCCGCTACGAGGACACGGCGGGGCTCTGCCCACGCGGGGCAGATCACCACCGTGTGCTCCACCGTGTCCTCCGGTCGATCCTCACAATGGTGGCACCCGGGCTTTTCTTCCCGCCCGATTCGGTGCAGGAACCTCCCGAAACAACCGTGTCCGGTGAGGACCTGCGTCAGGCGGAAGGTGAGGGCGCCGTGACGCCTCTCTCGCCTCAAAGTGGGGACTTATCGCCACTATTGTGGCGTGCCCTGCACGGGGTTGCGACAGTCGCTCTCTCCATGTCGCCATAAGATCGCGCCGGAGGTCTGTCCGCTGAGCGACGATTTGCCGCGGCAGCGGAGTTACCCCCCGGCGTAGTGCCTCCACGCGCCACTCATACAGGCGCGCGAGGACTATCGCGTCTAGATCCCATGGTGGAAATCCGGCAAGGACGCTCGCCGCCTCGCCGGAGATCGTGCGGTATCCCCGGACCAGCCTTACGGCTACCACCTTTTGAGGCGCGTTCAGGAAGTGGGCGGCTCGCCGCCTCAAAGAACGCGCCTACACCGGGGCCCAGTAAAGGGCCATGGACGGCACGACCCCCGCGTAGAGCCTCCGGCAGGAGGACTCCCCAGGTTGGGTAAGAGCCGCTTGAAGGCAGCCCCGGCCCGTTCCAGTTTGGGAGCCAAAAGTCGGAAATGCATACCTAGAAACCTTAAATAAAATATTCAAGTGCGAAATTGTTGAAATTGTTTGTTTACTTTATGGATACTTACACCCTTTTATCTGTTCCGACTTCCGTGGGCATATCCTCAGCGTACAGCAGGCGTCTGCTGGACATACGTCTCTCCAAACACAGGCTCCATCCAGCAGCTGCCATCGGCCTGTTAATATCGTCGTCTCATGCTAGGGCCACATTCGGCGAATTACATCGAAAGAGCTGGAGCTAGACGTCCTTTATAGCTCCAACTCTGCTCCTCCACTGAAACAGTGAAACGTGGCCCTAGCATGAGACACCCAGCAGTGGGAACATTAGAGACTTATTACGCTTGCTATGATCAGTTACTCTCCAACAGGCTTAGCCAGCGCTGATACAAGAAGAACGTTTGTTAGTTGTTTGGTTTACACACACATCTGCCTACTGACACAACTACATGTATAATTAATAATACGCGCCAAAAACGATGAGACTTGACATAACACGTAGTTTGACTTGCGCTGTAGACGATTTTAAGGACTCTTAGCGGTATGAGGTCTAACGTACCACAGATATTATAATACTTAACGTACTTACATAGCGTGCGGCTCTGACACGTACCTACAGCCTACCCACCTATACGGGGTGGAAGGGACACCGACATGAAAACGATTACCACGTATTCATTACATATTCTGAGCCACAAAGAAAGTTTTCATCGGTTATTAAATAAAATCTCCTGTTTCCTACAAAAGAGCAATACCTACACGGTCAAAATGTATGGAACAGCTGTTTTTTTTTTTAAATAGCTAATGAACAATTTCTATGTGGGGTGGTGGGGTGCTGGTACGTAGGTACGGGTAGTACCTACGAAACCCATTTGTTATTAATTATTACTTACTCTTCGAACAAAAGAGCATCCTAATAGAGCCCCTATTTGGATGCTCTTTCGAAAAATCGCACATGAATTCGCCGCTAGAGGCGTTCGTGTAGAGTAAAGTCTTCAGAAATGTCAGATGTCTGTGTTTTTTGAAACGAATGTGGTCTTATGATTGAGCCATTCCTGATTAATTATGACCTGAAAATTTTAAGTAGCAAGTTAGTACTTGTTAGTACTAATTACTAGTTACTAATTTGTTAGTACTTGGAGGAAAAATTATTTTTAAATGTTTCATGATTTCCAATTTTAAGGACAATGTTGTAAATATGTGTTTGATCTGAAGTTTACACTCTATTGTTATACGTATTAAAATAAACTTTTATGAAGTTATTTGTATACTTTAAAGTATAAAATAGAATTAATGACAGGACCTTACTCGCCAGTGACGCCATCTGGTGAGCTCAAAAATGATAGCCTTCATTGCTAGGTACCAGATACCCTGACCAAGATAAGTTTTTGAAGACATTGGTGTTGCACCCTTTTTTTACAGAATATGACGTGGAGTTGAGTAGCAAGACCAAGAACAGACAAATATCCAAGTATGCGCGGTTTAAGTGCAGGGTTTCCCAGAATTATGATCACAGGTGGTTTTGTAAGGCAAACTGCACAGACTTTTATATGAATACTACTCCCTAGGCTGTGTACCATTAATGTTATTATACGACAGACGATAACTGTGATAGCTGGTGAAAAACCAAAAAGTCACCCTATTTTTATTATTAAGGTGGATGCGCAAGGACTTAACCATATTATGTAACTATTTCATGAAAAAGTCCTTCAATGGGGTTAAATGAACTTAGAGGGTTGTATTGATGATTTAAATGATTATAATTCTATAACTACATATGTGTTACTAGCATGACTCAATTTTCATCAACATACAACCTAACAAAGACCTGCAAATTGCAAAAAACGCAAGAAAATTTGAATTTCGCGGGCTACCCTTTTTGATATATATTATAATATTTAGATATTTTATAAATGGGTATGTAATCCAAAGCCAAAATCACTTTCGAATCGTTTACTTTTTTGAATTACAGGAACTTACAGTATAAATAATTTTTTTTTCACAAATTTATGTAAAACAGCGTTAATCCCGAAAGACTTGTGTTCAATCTTAAAAAAAGCAGCTACAGTAGTGATGACCACATTCTCGATTTTACTTAATGATTTAGTAACACTAAAACAAATTTGGTCGATTTATTATAAACACTTTTTTTTTGAGGAATATCAGTTTACACACGAAAGTGACAAAAGAAAAAAGAGCCTAGTCAGAAATGAATAGCCTGTTGTTTCACTCATTGGACATGGTATTGAGTTTATAATTATTATTTTAGAGTCCATAGATTTTAATCCACAACAGTACAACACTATTACGGCCTGACACAGAAAAAAATGTGAGTGCAGTGAATGTCAATTTTGTGCTATTTTTGTATTTATAATTCCATTTTGTGGTGTCGCAAACAATTTATCACCAGCGATAAGACACAAAAACTTGATTATCAATCATAGAGTTCCTCGTAACGTAGTACTCGTAAGTCGACCTTGTATTTTAAACCCTATTATTTGCTGTTTGTCGCTGTTAAAAATCAGTCATGAAAAATATTATCGGAAAAAGTTGGCGTGACTCTGCTACGTTAATAGTGCTCACAAAGCGGAATAGCGAGTTGTTATCGCGCGTTGAGGCTCGTGGCGGTGTTAATTACGACATATTGTTGCAGACGCGGACGCGCAGTGCTTCCTTTGCCAACAGCGTGGTGTTTCCCGGCGGAGTCAGCGAGTCCGTGGACGGGAGCCCCCGCTGGCTGGAGCTCCTCAAATCTTTCGGCTATTCGAAACACGATTTGGAAGCATTTCACCGCCCTGATAGTGTTATCACCCAGATTTTCCAAAATAATCCTATACAAAGGTAATATTTGTGGACCTTGACATCTCGCCTGACGTTTTCGTCAGTCACACACTAAATGATAACGACAGTAAACACTAATGCTTGTACACTTGTATATCACTTTATATTTAACACCAAGTGAAGTGCTGTTGCAATCATTTTTATGTGTTGTGTACATTTAGCTAACTTGTATATTTATGTTTTGTACTGATACTTAGTTACTGTGTTCGTCTTCATATTGTTTCTTGACTTGTACTTTCTAATTTATCTTGTATATTAAAGCAGAAGTGTGAGTGTTATCCGTATATTTTTTCACATAAATTAAGTGTTCTATAACAGTAACTGGTTATGCAAAATAAACATAAATGCCAGAGTGCTAAATAATGTGGTAAGTTAATGATTGGCCAAAATTTAATAATATTTACAGTAGGACTACCTCTATTGGAATCTTCTATTTCTCAGCAAGGTTTTCTGGTTTGCTAATAGTAAACTTGCCTTAGCCATAGAGCCAAACCACAAGGAAAACAAAGCACAACTGAATCAAGACATTTGATTCCTAATTGAGCCAGCAGCAATTTTATCAATACAATCATATAAACTATCTCGCATGTACTCACTAAATGCATTGGCCTCTAACAATGCCCCGTAATATGCTCAATTACATCTCCAATGTACCAATGTTAGTGCAATTTTAGCATTCATTGACCGACTACATCAACTTATTTAAAATGATTTATACAAAACAAGAAATATGTTTGGTTGTGTGGCCAACACTAGCCATTCCATATGTAACTTTTTCCAATTGTGCTCATGAATATAATTTGTGTTTATAGACATTTACAATTGCGGATAACAGCAATCAGAGAGACTTTTGAGGAATTGGGCCTGTTGATCTGCAGTCGGAAGAGGAAGGAGCAGAAGACTGGGCTATGGGCAGACACCATAAGGGTTATTGATGTCAAGCACTGGCAAAGTCAAGTGAGTTTATTATCTTTGGTTTATATAACTTGCAGTTGTGTCAATATTTAGTTTTAGGTATATTTAAACATGTTTCATGATAATACAAGAGCTCAAATGCAATTTGCATGTTACACAAATGGGTGAAGTTTTCATGTATTGCTATTTCAAGTACTGTTTTTATTTAAATTCTTAAATTCAAGATCATATTAAATTCTAATCAGTTAGCAAAGTGCTGTTGTATTTTACTAATTAAATGGTGATAATTGTGCTAGATCTCTTCTTCTATTTTGTTGTCTAATTTGAAAGATAATTTCATCTGCTTGGTTATACCATATAAACAGTACTCAATGAAAATTCAATTAAAAATGTTATGAAACCCCAACACAAAAACCTGTAAAATGGAAAAAAATATAATCTAAATATTGTCCCTTTACGATTTTATGTAGAACTAGCTGTTGCCCGCGGCTTCGCTCGCGTTTTTGACGGAAATTATCCCACGGGCACGTTGTAAATATACCCACCCTATGGCACTCAGCGATAATGTAGCTTCCTATTAGTGAAAGAATTTTTCAAAATCGGTTCAGAAGATCCAGAGATTACCCCCTACATACAACCATACAAACAAATTTTACCTGTTTACAATATTAGTATAGATATTTTAATCCAAGTGTTTTTGCTTCGGGGGACCGCTGGATAGTAAATCTTAGTGGTTACAGATATACACTTCAAACTTATAACACCCCTCTTATTTGGTTGGGGGTTAATTATGAGCCAACATGTCTTTCTAGGAAAACATGTTGTTACCACAAGTTAACAGAAAAACATAACTTCTAGAAAATTCTAGATGAATAAGGCAATATATTCAAATGACTTCCTTTAAAATGAATCATTTTGGCACCAACATGGACAGTATAATTAATTAGTGGAATCGTGTAATATCGTGCAACTTCAAAGTCTGACTTTACAAGTCATTACTTTGCTGCAACATCACATACTTTGTGTATAGACAAGTGCAGTCAGTTTCACGTAACTTATATGAAGTTTACAACACTTTCAGGTAAGCAAAGAACCTGGAGACCTGTTGACGCTGTGTGAGGAGTACCAGTGTTACCCTGACATCTGGTCCCTGCACTACTGGAGCAACTGGCTAAGTCCCATCCACCTCCCTAAGAGGTTTGACACTGCTTTCTTTGTCACTGCCTTGGAAAATAAGCCGAAAACCACTGGCAACAGCTCTGAAGTAGTTGATGTTGAGGTAAGTGTTTTACAATGTTTGTTTTTGCTGGTAGTGAATAAAACTCATAAAAAAGTACTTTTGCAAACCATCTACACTTTTGGGGTTCCGTACCTCAATCCGCAAAACAGAATCCTTATAGGATCACTTTGTTGTCCATCTGTCTGTCTGTCAAGATAGATTTCGCAGGAATGCGTGGCGGTATCAAGCTGAAATTAATACCAAATACTCAGGTCTGCTACCCCTTGGAGCAATGAAAAAATCAAACTTGTAAGTCAACGCGATCAAAAGATATGACTGTATATATCGTATATTATGCGATCTAACAAGGGAGTCAAAACCTATTGCGTACTTCCCTTTGACCTAGAATCATGAAATTTGGCAAAAAGCACAAATAAAGGAAAAATTCCAAAAAAATTCAAAAAGTTGAAAATTAAAGGATGGTTAAACATTGTTGGCCCCATACATACATAGTTGGCGCCAATTGTTTTTTTTTTTAGAAAATTGTACGAACCGTTCGTACGCGAGTTCGACACGCACTTGGCTGGATTTTATAATCAATTCAACAATAGAAAACATTGTAGTCGTGAAAACCAGATTAATGTTCAAATTACTGTAAAATTAGATTTTTATTTGCTTTGAAATCAATAAATAGTCGAGTCATTGAATTGGTACATTAGTGTCACAGCTTGATATTACCATGCAAACCTATGGAAACGCATTTTTAAAATTAATGAAAATTATGTCAATTGATTGGCAATGCAACTACCATATTGCTCACATTCCTAAAATGGTGTTGGAATTGGTCCCTGCTTGGCAATTTGCAGAATACTTGATAATTTGCAAATATTTTGTCTTCAGTCTTATCTGTTCAAGAAATCAATTAAATTCTAAAAATTCATTCTCTTTTATACAATTGAAAAGAAAATAAGTTGTAGTTCCAAGTTTCCATGGTTCCTCAATGGTTTAACATTTTTAATTACAGTGGTTGAGCCCTGCTGAAGTATTGCACAGTGACAAAAAGCTACAACCACCACAAGCTTATGAACTTAGCCGACTGTCCCATGTGACGGACATTGAAGAGCTTGTCAAATTCGCCCGAGAGAGGAGTGGTCATGGTACTGACTTAAAGTATCCAGTCTTTGTTAAAGTTAAAAATGGCGGCTTGTTTCTGCTGCCGGGTAATTATTCCGCAATTGTTTTCTTTTTTTCTTTTTTCAAATCATCATTAATTATAATAGTACTAATAACTTCTTTTTTGTCCTCAGGTGATGACTTATACCCTTCAAGTGTAGACTATAATGACAATACAGTAAACTATATAGACCAAACTATACTAGAGTTAAGAGAAACTTCTAAAATCATTCATAGAGTTGAAACAGATAAGGAGATAAAGCAATTAGTAATACGGAATTACAAACCTAAACATCATATCAAAATGGAAGACAAGATCTACCCAGGTTTTTCTGCAGTTTAAAAAACAATTTGTAGTTCAGTTCATGCCTTAAAGTTTGGCCTTATTAGCAGTACAAATAAGAACAAGTAGTAGCTGTAGAGATATTTCCGGTGTAGGTATACTAGGCATTGATAAAGATGGCGGGTTCCGGGCACACGTGGCCCAACAGCCAGGACGACTACGAGCTGCTGGATGTGATCGGCGTCGGCGCCACAGCCGTCGTGCACGCCGCCTTCTGCCGCCCGCGCGGCGAGAAGTGCGCCATCAAGCGCATCAACCTCGAGAAGTGGAACACCTCCATGGACGAGCTGCTTAAGGAGATCCAGGCCATGTCCAGCTGCAACCACGAGAACGTGGTCACCTACTACACTAGTTTCGTGGTCAAGGAGGAGCTGTGGCTCGTACTGCGCCTGCTCGAGGGCGGCAGCTTGCTCGATATCATCAAACACAAAATGAGGATATCCAACTGTAAACATGGTGTATTCGATGAGGCGACGATCGCTACCGTATTAAAAGAAGTATTGAAAGGACTCGAGTATTTTCACCAGAACGGGCAGATACACAGAGACATTAAGGCCGGTAATATCCTACTCGGAGATGACGGCATTGTTCAAATCGCCGACTTCGGCGTGTCGGCTTGGCTAGCCACCGGTCGCGACATCTCGCGGCAGAAGGTGCGGCACACGTTCGTAGGCACCCCGTGCTGGATGGCGCCCGAAGTGATGGAGCAAAACCACGGATACGATTTCAAAGCCGATATCTGGTCTTTTGGAATTACGGCCATCGAGATGGCGACCGGTACCGCGCCGTACCACAAGTATCCTCCGATGAAGGTGCTCATGCTCACGCTACAGAACGATCCGCCGACGCTCGACACTGGCGCCGAAGAGAAGGACCAGTACAAGGCGTACGGCAAGACGTTCAGAAAAATGATATTCGAATGTCTGCAGAAGGATCCGGCGAAGCGACCCACGGCCACAGAGCTGCTCAAGCACTCGTTCTTCAAGAAAGCGCGCGACCGCAAGTACCTCGTGTCGACGCTGGTGACCATCGGGCCCAGCATGGAGACGCGCGTGCACAAGGCCAGCCGGCGCCAGCCCGGCGCGTCCGGGCGCCTGCACCGCATGGAGACGGGCGAGTGGGTGTGGGAGAGCGAGGAGGACGACGACGACGACGAGGACGACGCGGCGCGCGACCGGCCCATGAACACGCTGGAGCGCGCCGACAGCTCCGACAGCGACAGCGACGAGCGCGGCGCCGCCTTCACCATCGGCTCGCTGGGCGCCGGCGCCGAAGCGCCGCAGATCAACCTCGTGCTGCGCATGCGCAACGCGCGCAACGAGCTCAACGACATCCGCTTCGAGTTCGCGCCCGGCAAGGACTCTGCCGACGGCATCGCCACGGAGCTGGTGGGCGCGGGCCTGCTGGACGGGCGCGACGCTGACGTCACGGCGCGGCAGCTGCAGCGCCTGGTGGACGAGTTCCTGTTCCCGGGGCAGGCGCCGCCGCCGCGCTCGCTCACCTTCCGTCTGCGCTCGGCGCCGCCCGAGCCCGAGGACGAGCAGAGCCTGCTGGGCTTCGCGCAGATCTCCATCGTGGACTGACCGCCCGGCGACCTAGTTACGTATGCTTAGGTACCTCCTACGTATTTTATGGGTGGATATGGAATTATATTAGTTGTATACCGTTTATGCGGTGGTGATTTTTGTGGACGGATGGCGCGGGCGGGCGACTCCGGCCGCGCGGCCGCAGTCTGTGTACTCCCCCTGCCCCGCCTGTCCTCTGCGTGCGCGCTAAGAGTCGTCTGTATACGAAAACTATCGCCGCGTAGCTCAAATGAATGTATATTTTACATTATGATTATAAGGGTGAATCTGAATTTATAAGAGTATTTTTTGTGATTGTACCGTGTCAATTTTGCTGCTTTCCAACACTGTAATCGATTAGGAGCCACATTCGCAAATTTCGCAACGCTATACAAATAATGACAATGAATGACAATAGTTTGCGCAGGCGTACTGAACACATCCAACATGTAAGATAGCACTTTTTAGCGTATTATACTTGTTTGTAATAAAAAGCTACCTATATTTGTAATTCTTATTACTTATTAACAACTTCCAAGTGCCATATTTTTAAAATATGAATGGATAAAAAATGTATACTGTAAGTTTGACAGTGATAAAATTGCATATATTAATAATCATTACAGTGTTAATTTTTAATAGCAGGTCTATAAAGCACCATAGAATGTTCTTTTTACATTGTTATTTGTTTGTTGCTTATTTTGGAAGTATTTTAATAATAAAAGATGAAATCGATTTCGGCAGGATGTTTTTATTAAAACCTCTATGACTTTTCAAAAATGTTAACTAAAAGCTATGTTTGTTCTTAGACTACAATTACAATATTTTATAACAATTTCACGAAGGTGGTAGTGTACTGGCATTCTGCCTCCTGTTACGAGTGGTTCCGACTGCGTCGCTAGCGCACAGTGACAGCAGACTGCGCAGTGAGTGAAACAAACACGTATCTGTAAAAACTCAGTTTGGCATCTAAACATTATCGAAATAAACCATCTATAACATTCCAAACATTACCAACTTACATTCCTGTTCATAACATTATAAAGAGATTCTTAATTCTAAGCGTAATAAGTGTTGAAAAAGCAATAACGGTATAAAAATAAGTTTTTAGGTACATAAACTTAACTCCATAGCATGTTGGTCCACAAAGAAAATTAAAAGTTCTATTTTATTGGCTACGAGTATTAAACTACCACAAGGAAGGTTTACTGTCATTTTTACAAGTTATTCTAGGTAAATGTGATGCAGTCCATATTTGTTTACTTTTAGACAGTTTCTTTAGTCATTTTAATTGACAATTTCCATAAATTATGATCAAGCGACATGATGTGAAGGTAAGCAGCGTTGTTACTCCAGTACGAAATAGCTAAAGAGTAATTTTGTTCAATTCACGGTACCTACTCGTGCTGGCCATAACAGTTGACAATAGTTTTGCAGTTTACAATATTATTTAAATTACATAGCCTCTTTAATTTCGAGAACTTATTACCGGTTATTTAAAACATATTGTAATAATAAAGTTTTTCTTCTAAGTATTTTGTGATAACTACCGAATATGTTTTAATTACCGGAAATATGTACTCAACCTTTCTAGTTGTAAAAATGCATTTATGTGGCCACAACTTGGTGGCAAGATCTTAGTATACCTATTTCTTGTAAAAAATATTCAAATCGCCATGATTTACAATCGTCATGTACCTTACGAATAGTGCTAATTTAATAATGTTTGAGAATCTTTTACATACATAGTGACTAGGCAAAATGAAGCGTCTAATTAAGTACTTAAGTCTAACACACTCACTCTAGTAAGGCATTAACAACATTGAATTGTGTCATAATAAATAAATAATTTAATCAATGTGTTCTTAATAAAAATATTATAAATAACACTTAGACAACATATTATTCATAAACTTATACAATAATTGTGCAGAAAGTATAGAACCAGCTGTTTATGACTAGGTTTAAAATATAATGTAATGGCACATCTAACAGATAAAATTATTTGTGCGCATATACTTAATCATTAATTAAATAGGTACTATAAAAATAATTATTTAAAAAACTACAAACAATACTTTTGGAAGACTAAATTATTAAGTGGAATGTTACGTGAAAATTGTATAAAATTATGAGATTCGTAATATCGCAGTTTGTAAGCAGAACATTATAAATGTATATTAACAGATCTAATATTTTGTAAGTGTGGACGACGTCGTCCGTACGTGTAACGTTCGTCAGGCCGATCTAAGCAGTAGGCCCATGTATGGAAAACAATTAGGAACGTAGAAACCCCACAAATCCTTGTGCCGTGCGAGGAAAGTAGTGATAGCTTACAAATTAATTGTACTATGGAAAGCGTATAGCGGTGACTTAGGTCTAGGTACGCGAAGAGTTTGTACAAATAAGACTCGTTGAAACGTCCTCGCCGGACACACATAAACACAGCTCGTGGTAGTAGGACAGAACAAGACTCAGAAGATAGAAAAGGAAGTATTTTGTAGAAGTAGCACAGTACTGAAAGCGTAATTTTTCAGTAATGTTAAACAGAAGTTTTGGTTAAAGCTGAGTTTACGTCTGCGGGGCGAGGGCAATTACTTTACCCCTAAAAACTTAACGGTACGCGCCGGAAAAATTTGACACTCGGGAAGTGGACGAGCTCGGGCCGCCGCGGCCGGGATACGAATCAGAACAGCTCCACCACCTTGCGCTTCAGGTACTCCTTCAGCGGCGCGTAGTAGTGCCGCCGCAGCGCCACCAGCTCCGGCTTGCGCTTGAGGTCGCGCAGCGGCGCCCAGTCCGTCTCGAACAGCAGCAGCGCCAGCAGCGCCAGGCACAGCCACACCACCACGAAGGACGGCACGAAGGCGCGCAGCAGGCTGAAGGGGCGCGGCGCGGGCGCCAGCGCGGCCGGCGCCCACTCCGCGCCCGGCGCCGGCGAGCTCGACGTCACGCCCGACTCCGACGACGAGTGCGAGAACGAGTCGCGCAGGCTGTACTCCGCTGGGATCGCTGCAACAGTAACAACAGAGTTAGCAATGGTTATAACGTATGTATGTTCGCGCTATTGTTTGAATATCCGTCATTTTACGGATCAAGTAAACATTTGTTATTATTACTATGATGACTCCGCTCTAGAGTGTACATTTGATTTTGTGTCACAAATGATGAGGTAATTGATATCATCCAAGCGTGACCAAATTCTGTGCCGACTCAATATACAGGGCGGAAGGGACACCGAACACGCGACAACGGTTACCACGTAGTCAGTACATCATTTGGAGCTCCCTAACTTAGAAACTTTTCATCGGTAATGTTTAGGGCTCCGTATCTCAATCGGCAAAACGGAACCCATAGAGGATCACTTTATTGTCCGTCTGTCTGACTGTCAAGACCCTTTTTCTCAGGAATGTGTGGCGGTATCAAGCTTAATTTAATACCAAATACTCAGGTCTGTTACCCCTTGGAACAATTAAAAAATCAAACTTGTAAGTCAACGCGATCAAAAGATACGACTGTTTATGTCGCTTATTAAGCGATTCCACAAGTGAATCAAAACTTATAGGGTACTTCTCTTTGACCTAGAATCATGAAAATTGGCAAAAAGCAAGGTCTTACGGCACAAATAAAGGAAAAATTCCAAAAAAATAAAGTTGAAAATTAAAGTGTAGGGCCCTTGTATACATGATAGGCGACGCCAATTAAGATATTTATTTTTTTATTTTTTTTTGACTCGCACTCGCCGGTTTTTTTTTAATAATCATCTGTTCCATACATTTTGACTGTGTGTGGTTACCGTTTTCGCGTCGGTGTCCCTCCCGCTTCGTATGGCCGTATATTGCCATCGACAGGCTAAGAAACGCGCTAAAAACATGAGATTATGACTAAACACTGTTCCAACTCCTTAAGCGTAACAAATAGTGAGCCCGTCACCTCACACTGACATGAGCACAACATACCGGGCGGCTTGGCTTCCTCCTGCACAGTCCTGAGGTTGTGGTCGGTGCAGGCCAGCGCGATGTCCACGGCGGGCCCGCTCAGCAGGCACGCGCCGTTACAAGCATCATCCGCGCCGCTCTCTTCTAAAGGCGCGCTGTGCGTCGACCGGGGAAGGCTGCTGTAACCTGTGCATGGGGTCCCGAGGATTTCAGAAAAATATTCAGTTCAGGTCCTAAACTAGTGTGGAGAAAAAATCTGGTGGATTTTTCTTTACTTGATATTTTTGGTAAGCATTTTGATTTTAGCAAGAATATTTAAATTTATTTATTTTAAATTGTTCATGAACAGTTCAATTATTAGGGTTCCCTACCCAAGGGGTAAAAACGAGATCCTATTTCTAAGACTCCACTGTCCATCTGTATCTGTCACCAGGCTATATCTCATGAACCGTGATAACTAGACGTTTGAAATTTTCACAGATGATGTATATCTGTTGCTATAACAACAAACAATAAAATCAATATTTAAGGGGACCCATACAACAAACGGGGTTTTTTTTTTAGATAGGGGTACCGAACCCTTCGTGCGCGAGGCAGACTCGCACTTGGGCTGTTTTTATTTATAGTTGGCTTTGTGTTTGGCGCATGCGCCGACAATTTTGTTTTATATACGTTCGATTGATGCAATAACTCGAAATAATATTTGTAAAGTGTTGATATCCAAACTAGACAAGTAAAGAAAAATGCACTGTAGGAAGGTTCCCTAAGGTATAGTAGTGTAATGAAATAGATATGTACGATAAATACCGAAGTCTCCGGTCATGGGAGTGGACGGGGTGGCCGGCACACTCGACGCTTTCCTCTTACCACCTGTGCTCGAACCTTCCTTCTGCAATAAAAGAGAATATTTACTATTCTGGAGCTTCTAAATAGTATGTATTTTTATTCTATCCTACATAATGAAGTCCCAAAGCAAAAACGTGAGTCATGTTACACATGTTCGGATCCGCAAGACCCGGATCAGCCGGTTGGCAAAAGAAAGATGCCTGAAATTTTTCCACCCGGCCTGTGCCGAAGCAGGAAATGTGTGTATTTATAAACGCTTCGCTTCGATTCGGGAAATTGTGTCTATTTTTTTGGTACAACGAAAGCGAGCGAGATAGACATGCGACTTCCCGAGTTGAAGCGTTTGTGAATTTGGGCTGATTAGATGTGTAAATTCATTAAAAATAGAGATTTGTATATTTGGACAGTTAGTTACCGAACTAAGATTATTGTTTAAGGGATGGCTCTAAAGAAAATGAAGAAGACCACAGTAGTACTCCACTTGTAACGGCCCTGACTTGCAAGTTAAAGATAGATCGTGGGCGTTCTTTTGTATAATTAATTTCATCACCACTGCTCTCAAAACAGAACACCGGTATGTAGTAGAACCAAAAAATCGAAAACATGAGACATTTACCAACACGTCCTGGGCCCGCGTGGTGGATTACAAACCATTCCTCATTTATATATAAATACTAGCTGACCCGCGCGACTTCGTCTGCGTGCGTGCGTACATAAAAGAAAGAGAGGTTAGAGAGAGTGTGCGTCAACCTTAAAAGTTAGACATATGGCCATTGCGGATATTTTTTTAGAGCTTTTTAAGAGGGACAATTCCGACATACATGATAATTGCGTAACTTTAACCGTTCACGCACAACGGAAGCTCTCAAAAAGAGTAAATCCCTATAATATACTATAACCGATGGATAATCATCAAATGACCCCCCTCGCACTCTGGACGGAGCGGAAGGGATTGTCAGACTTGTACTGACTAAAATCCACCCACGTTTCTTCTGTTGCCCTTTGCGCTCCAGGGCCGCGGTATCTCTTTCGAACAGTCCCGCAACCCTGGCAGGCCTCGCTCCTCTCGGATCCCTTCCCGTTTGCTGACATCTCTTTGAGGCGCGTGTGGAACACGAACACGCCGTCACCACGGCCTGTCGTCATAAGACGGACGGATGGCGAGCTAGCCCATTACTCACTGTCCACAGGCCCGCGACCCTCGACAGCCTTACGTCTTCATCTTTAGACACTGGATGACAATCATACACCAGCTAGAACGAAAGTTCTCATCAAAGTTCTTGAAATGGGCCGAGACACGATAAAACTGCTGTAAACTATTGCGGACCTCTTGCAATTACTGCCTTCCGTCTCCATCGTCAGACCTTTGATGATAGACATACTCCAGGCAGGTCTAAAGTTCTCATCAAGGTGCATGAAATCAGCCGAAACACGATATAGATGCTGTAAACTCTTGAGGACCTCTTGCAACTACCTTCCGTCTCCATCGTCAGACCTTCGATGACAGTCATACTCCAGCTAGGTCTAAAGTTCTCATCAAGGTGCATGAAATGAGCCCAGACACGATATAGATGCTGTAAACTCTTGAGGACCACTTGCAACTGCTTTCCTTCTCCATCGTCAGACATTCGATGAAAGTCATACTGATAACTCAGTATGGTTTAAAGTTTTCATCAAAGTGAATGAAATGAGCCCAATAACATTATACCTGCTGCAAACTGTTTAGGACCGCTTGCAACTGCCATTTGTCTCTATCGTTTGACCGTCGATGACAGTCATTCTTCAGCAAGGCCTAAAGTTCTCATCAAGGTGCATGAATTGAGCCCAACACGTTATTGTTGCTGCAAACTCTTGAGGACCTCTTGCAAGTGCCTTCCGTCTCCATCGTCAGACCTTCGATGACGTCATACTCCAGCTAGATCTAAAGTTCTCATCAAGGTGCAGGAAATGAGCCCAAACATGATTTCTCAATTTAAAAAACAAAAGATCATGTATATCAGACTTCTCTGTAAAAAGTTATGCGTGGTCAGGTCATACATAAAATAAAAAAATATAGACGCGTCGAATTGAGAACCTCCTCTTTTTGTTTCGTTGGTTAATAAACCAAGCTTCAGACATTTGACACGGGCGAGGGTCATTCTTTCACGGAAAACTTAACACCGCGACTCAGAAAATGGAGTGAAATTAATAGCGCCATCTATCGAGCACGAAATTTAACCGTTAAAATATAATGCATGTAAAGCGATCGAACACACACTCTACGACTACAGGGTTATAGCGTCATGTAGACTAATCTAGAGTACTTTTTGCTCTCAGACCCGATTTAAAAGTTATCTTGTGAGCACATTTTTATTAATTAGTACCATTTTGGTGCAATAGATGTCGTTGCATGTATCTTACACAATGATGGTAAGTTCTTCTTGAACACTTTAAATTTATAAATCTTTTGATAGAGAGCACTGATTACAGCATGAAACAAAAACTAAAACCTTCTCTAAGTTCCCCACAATATTTGTGCATTGAATCTAATCACATTGGTTTTCCCAACAACATGAACACCCGCCTCGCAGCGCGCGCGGGTCATTATTTTGATGCGGAGTTATTTTAAAACTGTGATATCTCCTAAGATATTCATCTAAATTGAATAGTGTAAAGGGCAATTTGGGTCACAATTGAATGCTAAAGATGACTAACATATTTATTTTGATAAGGATTAATACTATGTCGGTAAAAACACCTTCGCAAATAAAACATTAATTTTGACCAAATTTTAAAATCATAAAAATGGTTATTGTGAGTCAACCTTAAAAGATAGGCATGTGCCGTCGCGGACTTTTTTTGAGACCTTTTTAAGAGGAATAATTCCCTGCTACATTATATTTGTGCAACTTTAACCGTTTACGCAGCGCACGCAACGGAAGCTATCAAAGAGAATAATTTTTCCCCGTTTTTGCAACATTTGTCATTGATGCTCCGCTCCTATTAGTTGTAGCGTGATGATATATAGCCTATAGCCTTCCTCGATAAATAGGCTAACCAACACAAAAAGAATTTTTCAATTCGAACCAGTAGTTCCTGAGATTACCGCGTTCAAACAAACAAACAAACTCTTCAGCTTTATAATATTAGTATAGATTTCTATTTTAATCCATCCCTTTTCAAAGAGCGGAGGAGTGTTTCCCAGCAGTTGGAACATTAAAGGCTTATCGTACCTGAGAATCCCTAGGCGCTAGTAGGCCATCTCTCTCCAGAATCTCCCGCTCGGTGCGGCCAAAGTACTTGAACTTGGTGCCCCACGAGAACAGCCCGCCGCCCGAGTACACGCACGCGTCCGAGGACGACGGTAACCTGAAATAAAACACACGAGTGAATAGTAGCCCTTTAACACATGTAATTAATAGGCTTAGAAGCACTGCAGTCGCACGCCAAGTCAATTTCAAGTTAGCCTTTTAAGACTACGTATGACTCGTGCGTACTTATTACTCGTATTAGAAAGAGACAAACCGATGATGCGGTCATTACGTGTCTTTTCTGTAGACCCGTAATACAGCGCAGAACTATACGTTCCTGGCAGCCAGTGACGTGGACCAATCAGAACTCTAGAATGACACAACTACTGGCCGCACATTTTCTTTGTCTCTCTCGCACTTCTCCGTCCATATTTACTTCATACCTGAGTATGGGATGCTCAGTCCATTCTCTATGTCTATGGTTTCTACAACGACTCTTTCAGGTATCGGTCCACAGACCAACAATGGCTCCTAATACTAAAGTTTTGACTGGAAACACTACATTACGTAGGTAATTAATGTTACATTCAATAAGTATCTCATTTTCTATATTTCAAATTATTATTAGTACAGTACAGTAAAAAACTAAAAAGTGCAATTTCAAGTGATTTTTTTGTCATTGAAATGGAATAATAATAATCGATTCACTCAGACCCCTGAATATCAGAACAACTGTTTGTTATACTGGGATACCAACCAAGAACAGCCTGTTCACAAGAGACCAGTTTATGTAGATTATTACAAAGAACCGGATACATCGCCACTCAACCGAATAAATAAAAGGAAATTTTAAATATGGTCTCCCTATTGTATTGTATTGTATAGCGGGCTGGTGTCCGCAACTCCACGTCTAAGCGCGTATTTTGCGTGCGGAAAATAACTTATATGTATTAACTTATATGTAGAAGTACATACTGGTTTTTCCTTTAAAGCATAACAGCAATTTAAATATCCTTTACCACATTAACCGTTAAGTATATGATGGACTTATCTTTAGTATTTAAAGGGGTCAAGTATATGGAGCTATTCAGTTTGTCAGTCCTTTGTAGACTCGTGTTTTCTACAAGCTTTGCACGCAGTTTCGCTCGCGATGACGTTTCCAATTATGCCACGGGAAGTTACGCTGGATTTAAAATGACTTATTGGTCATCTTTTCTCCTTACCTAAGTTATAGTCTACCTGTATGCCAAACATCAAAATTCGTTCAGCCAGGTGCGAAAAACTAGCGGACAAGACAGTTATTTGCTTTCGCATTTGATAACATTAGTAAGGATATGGAACTTCTTCTTCGTGTCGATGATTCCCAGGGTTATTTAATAATATGGAACTGCCTCATTGGTCTAGTGGTCGCAAGCGGGACTACTGAGCAAGAGATCCTCGGTTCGATTCCCGGATCGAGCAGTATTATCGGTTTTTTCGATCAAGAATTTCTCAATGGCAGCCGCGGTGTCTGAATTCGTACCTGGTTGATAGCAATAGGCTCGCCCCTATTATATGAAACGTAAAGATAACTAGCGAAATGTAGGTCTTATACAACTGCCTAACACTTCTGCGATTACAGGCGTGATGGTATGTCTGTTTTTGTTTTACATTAATGATGAAGCAATAAAAATTGTAACATGTTGAGGTCATGTTGGGGCATTGACTCATAATGAACAAAAACTAGACTGCAAGTAAAAAATATGATATTAAACGAAGGAAGGTATACTCACGTAAAAAACAGCATCTGTTCTATGGCACAGCACCACACGTGGCGGCAGGCAGGCCCGTTCGGACACTTGAAACCCACCGTGTGTTTCTTCTGAAATTAATCATTATTACAATTAAAACAACAATCAACGCACTTTACCTCCTATATGATCTTAATTTAATTTTAAAATCATACCTTGATAGGACCTACAATGTCAATATAAAGCCTGTATCTCAATGAATTATATTCGCAATTATCTTGATAAGTACTGGCGGCTTTTGCTCCACACAGGTATTTTTATAAACTACTAGTTGTGCCCAGCAAGCAGCATTTCCTTGCTTTATGTAACGAATTGTGAACAACTGTGCAAAATTTCATCAAAACCAGTTCAGTAGTTTGAGAGTCTATAACCCTATAGACTCTCAAACGAACACACGAACAGACATTGATACACCAGTATAAATGAAATGCTGTGATAACAACGCCGGAGCATCCATGTGCTGTTCACAGGATGACGACTTCGATTCGTTATCTCTGGATCTACTGAACCGATTTCGAAAATTCTTTCAATATTAGGAAACTACATTATCCCCGAGCGCCATAGACTATTTTACAACGTGCCTGTGGGATAATTTCCGAACAAAACGCGAGCGACTACTTTACGTATAAAATTGCAACTATTTAGTTCATATTTACTTTGAAAATATTACAGGCATTTCAAGCGGGGTTCTTGAGTCACGCAAGTCTGGTTTTCATGCCGAAGTAACAAATTTTAATTTGGTAGCAAAGCAGCTATACGTATTTAGCTACAAATGAGTTAATTGGCCAAATATTCCGCTTCAAAAATAACTACTTTATACCGCGTGAGATCATAATCTACGCATTACACTCACGATACAAATAATTATACCCGGTTTAATTCTAAATCATAATAGCTATTCAAAATGACCATTATATACATTGACCGTTACGCACATGACGTATTTAAAAGGGGTCAAGTATAAAGAGCTATTCAGTTTGCCAAATCTTTATAGACACATGTTTTCCTAACAAAAAAACTGAGTTAAGTACTGGGCATTTGATTAAGAAGTACCGGTGTATACAGAGCCGTATTTACCATGTCGGGGCCCCTAGGCAATGCAATTCTCGGGGCCCTTTTTGAAGATCATTGGCTCTTTTCACGTTGATAAAGGGAAGTGAGTAACTTCCAGAGATCTGAGTAATTCTAAATTTGGTATCCTGTCGTGTTCTGTTACTTCAATGTATGCAGTGGTAGGATATAGCAACAACATGGTTATCTCAACCTGATGCTGCTATTGCTGCATCATCAGCTTATCGCTGCTTATCTGAACCTCGCTTTTTTTATACGCACTGCGGGTGTCCTGTGACCAACACTCGAAGTACAGACGCCAGCACATCAAGCTACTACATTATGTCAAATTTCTATAATACTCGTAGATTTTCAAGTTTATCGCTGAAGAAGAAAATGTGACAGTTTCGGGTAGCTTGATGTGCTGGCGTCTATACAAACAAACAAAAAGGAATAGAAGAAAAAGTTTCTATAAACTGATAGTAAACTTATGACTGGTTACTCAAGTGGATAGACCGAGCTACACTTCACAAGTTGTTTTGTAACTTTAAATCACTGCTTTTTTTTCAGTCCAAGAAACATTTTCAATTTATTTTTTGCTCGCGCGGGGCCCCTAGGCAGTTGCCTACTTTGCCTAATGGTTAATCCGGCCCTGGGGGTGTGTATTGTTAATACCGCAGACTCCCTAAATGTGAGATCAGAATTCAAGGTAATGGCGCAGATGTCTTTATTCTGACCCCTCTGCAGCCGAGTGTAATTTATGTGAATTCAATACCTTGAGCTCTTTTTACATGAGTATATAGGATTCAGATTATAATGCTACAGGGGTACATACTAGTTGTATAGGGTCAAATGATTCTTTGGTAAAAGTGTTGAGAAAAAAGGGTAAAATATGTAAAATTATTAGCTCTAGAGCCAGCAATAATTTGCACATAAGGCTGTGTGAAATAGAATTGCAAATAGCAGTTTATTAAATCAGCTTTTATTTTCGCGGTTGTTTCTATAACTGAATATTTTAGTAATTGATAAGTGTGGTAGTATGCCACATAGTTGACCTACAAACTTCTATCGGATTTAAATTAAGACTTGTGTTACTAATGTTGCTCAGCATCACTACATAGTATAAAACAAAGTCGCTTCCCGCTGTCTGTCCCTTTGTATGCTTAGATCTTTAAAACTGCGCAACGGATTTTGATGCGGTTTTTTTTTTTAATAGATAGATGATTCAAGAGGAAGGTATGTATAACATTGCACCCGTGCGAAGCCGGGGCGGGTGGCTAGTTCCTACATAAAATCGAAATATTCCATTTTGCGTCATTATTCTCTTGCCTTTATCCCAATTCATTTGGGGTCAGTGCAGCATGTCTTCTTCTTCCATTCCTATTACTCGTCATCTCATCAGACACCTCTTTTCATGCCATATCATACTTTACACAGTCCATCCATCGTTTCTTTGTTCTTCCTCTACTCTTACACTGGTATTCTTAGTCGTGGATTGAACTTAAGTCGGACTTGACACGCCTACATTCCAGCTACAGTTTGTTTATAATTTGACATAAACGCCCGTATAAACCCGACATAAACGGCGTTTATGTCCAATTATAAACAAACTGTAGCTGTCAATATGTATATTGGGGTGGAATGTAGGCGTGTCAATTCCGACTTAAGTTCAATCCACGACTAAGAATACCGGTGTTAAACCCATCCACATTCATACTCAAAACTTTCCTTACATTGTCCTCATTCCTCTCACATGCCCATACCACGACAACCGATTACCACACTGTGAAGTAATAATAAATATGGAAATTTCACTTGATTTCATGGCAACACGTTATCTACTTCTACTGTGCCCTGTCTACCGTCACGCTATCACACACTCTCTTTTCTTTCCGTTAATTCCTCACACAATCCTTTCTAACTCTTTGGTCTTCTCTCCCTCTCCACCCGAACATTTATATTCACCACTCTTTTAGTCACATTCGTAATATAGCTGGAAAAGATGAAAATGACAAGACAGACTCTTGCGCAATTTTTATATCAGTGTGAATACCTCACCTCTGGATAGTTAAGATGTACAATAAACATGCGTCCCTCGAAGTTGATCTTCTGAACTTCAGACCACTTGAAGTGATGCGTCTTCCGACTCCCCTGGAACGTCAGGATGCCGCTGTGGTTGATGCCCAGGTATAGTTGGTTGCCTCTGTGGTCCTGGATTCATATAAAGGTAGTCACGTTAACTACAGTGTTCCGGAGTCATAGAAGAACGAATTTCTTGAAAACAGCAAATAATTAAGAAGAAATCTAGGAATAGATAATTCATATGAGGAACGGTTTGAAACAATCGTTACAACTAAAAGAAATATTCACAAGAAACTACAACGTGTAACAGAATAAACGCAAAACCTCATATGGGGACATTGTACTCATCATTATGAACAACTTTTACTTTGGGACCAAACCCGAAATCGCGAAACAAAAATCTGCTGTTCAATACATTTTGTCGAGTTATGCGCACGGCAATGTCCATGGGGCAGTCGATTCTTTTTTCGCGATTTCAGTGTTGGTCCCATAGTGAAAGTTGTTCATAATGATGAGTACAATGACCCCTTAAGAGGTTTTGCATTTACTCTGTTACATGTTGTATATGAACACGGTAGGAATTTTATTTAAGATCATTAAAAGGAAACTGTAGTGTAAGTACGTAACTTTATAAGTTTCGAATATATTTAAAAGCGTAAATAGATATAAATACCCAATAAAGGAATGCAACACATATACCCAAACCTTGACAGGATGGGGATCCACCCCATATGTGTCGAGTTGGCAGGCGATCTTCACGAAGGTCCGCTCGGCCTCCTGCGTAGACATGCCTTTCACTCCGCCACTGCCGCCCGGAGTACCTTCTACCGGCTCTCTGTGTAGTTCCTGAACCACATCATCAAGAATTAGTTAACAGTATCCAACTCCTTCTTGGGTTAACCTAGAAGCCTTTAGTGACTTAGGACCAAGGTTGGTTCGAAGCACGGAAAACCTGCTCTTATCAAATGCAGAGACGCGGATTGTAAAATATCCTGCGTGCCTATTTGCTGCATAATCAGCCTATAATGTTCCCACTGCTGGGACTCACGGCCTCCTCTCTATGAGAGGGAATGGGCTATAATCCACCACGCGGGCCCAGTGCGGGTTGGTAGATGTCACATGTCTTCGAATTTTTGGTTCTAGGACATGCCGGTTTCCTCACGATGTTTTCCTTCACCGATTTTGAGAGCAGTGGTGATGAAATAAATTACACAAAGTAATGCGCCTGCCTGGGTTCGAACCCACTACTTACTGTTCGTAATTCGGGGCCACCACCATTGGGCCACCGCTGCTCTCCTATTTGCTGCATGGTGCATACACTAATGGACGCTAGCGATCCGTGAAAATCTGAAGGATTTTGCTCTACAGTGAAAGAAAAATACGGACTTATAAATACTAACACGCCAACCTTCATTCCTTATCGATATTGTTTAGCGTTTTGTCTATTCTACTTAATGAACCCGAGTAAATTACGTCGAAGATTAATATACATATTTTTTTTATTAGATTCTCTATTACCTACACACGTTAATCGGAATGTGTTAGAGTTCAACATAGTATATAATTTATCTTAACTGCGTCAACTTCGCCCTTTCGTGCTTTCGTGAACTTTTAACATAGAAAACGTTACAAGTTCACTTGATAACATATTGTATGGTACTGTCTCTTTCTGTACAATTTATTTTTATTCCAATAAACTTCATTGTTCAGAGCTGTAATAACAACGGGTATTAGAATTTATAATTTAGGCATTCTTTTAGGCGCCCCTAAGAGTTAACGTAAACAGGCTACGTATACTATTTAAACATTTCGTAATTGCCATTTCAAAATAAATAAGTACTTTGCTCTAAGAATGAATGAGGTGTGTGCAAAATTATTTTGAAAAAGTCCAATAGCCCTTGAAACTTCATAAAAAATGTATACAAGCATTTTTTTAAATACCCAACGACACGCTTAGACCGCACCAGACTGATGCTGACTTATACACATGTATAGGTCTAGGTGTAGACCCTAAAGCTTGTAATGAAGTTCATAGTCACCTGTATCCTGGCTTCAATGGTGTCTGTTTGTCTCAGTAGCAGCCTCATCTCGGTTACATAGTTGCCAACGTGAATGTTCGGGTCGTAGTCGCCTAGTTCAACTGAGAAAGAACAAGATTTATGAGCGATTGTGAATTAAATTAAATGGCTAATTTAGAGAATTGTACTTTGAACTACTTCAATACTCTTTAGATGAATACTTTTTCTTTCATTTCCCTCCTTTGGCAAAAGGCTACATCCTGAAATGGCCTTAAAACAGGTCGAAATCTAAATAATTATGAATAGCAGTACAAGTATAAAGGACAAGACCGTTAAAGCAGCCGAAAAGCACTTGTCCTCCCCGTCATTGCGATCATTTTTTTGTTCTAGACCATACCTCGGAACCTTCTAGTTACGGAAATATTGGGGGAGAAAGTTCCAACTTTTTGACAAGATTTTTTAAATCCATGTTGTAAAGTAAGATTTTAATTTAAGCACCTCCTCAATCCATCCATCAGCACCATGTTTTGAGTGCGTTACATTGAGTCCTACCGTAAAACGTGATTTTTTACCCCAAAAAAAAGTCGTATCCCAGTCATAATTTTTGCGTAAAGTTACTTACTTTGATGTACATAATGCTTGGTAAACGGCTTCGTGAAGGGTCCTGTTACACCCTGTATTCCGGGCTCCCGACTCATGGTAGACTACTATGATTCGGGAACCCGGAAGCCAGATTTTATCTAAACGGAGGAAAGTAAGGGTATCCATTTCCCCCAAAACCGACAAAAGATTATTCGAGACATGCATCAATAGGCGATAATTTGCCAACCACATGCTGCAATCACTTCAAACTTTTTATACAGGAATTTAGCCGTGAGCTAGTCAATAATCATTTTCAATTACTTAAATGTGTGCAGTATCAATAGCCAGCAATTACCAATATAGGGTGCAGTACAACGTCCATCCACTTATGTAACTACTTATAAAACTGTATACTGTATGTAATATAGGAGCACTAGCGACCCGCCCCGGCTTCGCACGGGTGCATTATTATACATGTATAAACCTACCTCTTGAATGACTTAACTCTATCGATTAAAAAAATCGCATCTAAATCCGTTGCGTAGTTTTAAAGATCTAAGCATACATAGGAACAGACAGCGGGAAGCGACTTTGTTTTATACTATGTAGTGCTACTGAAGTAGTTGCAAGCTGATATGGGCAAAATCAGTCACTTCCTGTGACCATATCAGTGATAGCATGCAAGTGATGAAACTCAATGCTAGCTCAAGCACTATAAAAAACTCCATAAACGTTATCAGTAACATAACAAACTGTGATAAATAATTATCGTGGTACTAAACACGTGCAGTTGGCTTTCACATGTACTTATAGATATTAATTTAATGTCAAGATCATTCATTTGTATTGTTTAGATCCAGAAGTGTAAACATATTTATTTTTTTATATAGTTGGGATTGTCGATCGCCTTGCCAACCTATAGTAAATGTTTAGATTAGGTTAGGCGAACAAATATTCATAATTTATAAGATTGCAATGAGTAAGATTACTAATCACTTCTAAATCAATTTGCCAATAGTTAATTAATTACGTGTGCAAGTGCTACACACTTTTTCTATGAGTAATAATATTTCTATTCATTGCTTTGGGTCGGCACAAAGCCTGCAGAATCGAATGTATCGTCCCGAACAATTATAGCACGCCTCCAAACACTAGACATCACAAATGTGACAATGTTTTAAATTAAAAATACAGTTTATTCTTACTTTGTATAATAAGCGCTCCTAACATAGCTGCCTCATTGGACGTGCAGTACAACCTCCCGTGAAGGAGATCTCTCTTGAGCTGCAAGTATATCTGGAACCTAGTCACATCCTCCTTCAGGAGTAGAGGATTTGGCGGGTAGAACTTTACTCGGAAACTAAACAGTATTGGTGATGCATCTGGAAGGGAAACTGGGTGTTAGATAGAGATTTGGTATGGACTGTTTTGAGTAGTAATATAGAACTCATACTAAAATTAAAACAAGGACTATTTAATTAACTTCAAAAGAGCTTTTATTTTAAGCATTTAATTATTTTAATAAATAAATTTCAACAGATAAGTAACACATTCAGCTTCAGCAGACTTATTCATCTAATTGTTATAATGAATGTGTTGTTGTTATAAATGAACACTATCAATTGAAACAGTGTATTAGTCAATACACTGTTTGAACGGTAGACAAAACAACAGATGTGGGTTGTAAGTATGATCACACGTACCTTTGACTTGTTTCAATATTAATTTTGCCAAATGCAGCCAATGCTGAAAACAGAATAAACAATTTCACTGATTGTTAAATAAACAAACAATTTTAGTCATTATGTCCAGATATGCAGAGCTTAATAGAATAAAAAGAAAGCTGGATGGAAATCAGAAACAGGTCACATAAAAATTCCCTGGTACAAGTGTAGGGTATTTTCTTTTGGAATTTTTCAGAAGTTGTCCAAGCTCCGTTTATTGCCAAGTAATTGGGCATCGCCTTGTCCTCTATGACAAACAACTTAAATGAAACTGTTGAATTGTGGGTAACAACCCCACCCTTCAGAAAATTCAGTCAAGGTTTTACATTATTATTCTTCATTTTTAATTATGTATTTCTGTTTCCAATTACTATCTTCAATGAAAGAAATAACATGCCTTTTGGAATGATTGGCTTCCTTATGAAATCTTCACCCTAACTACAATCAAAATGATAACTTTGGTTGGAATCACTCCAACTAAATGTTTGATGAACTAGCTAATATTGTAGTTCACTTGATAGCAGTAAATCACAAACTATTAATCTATAGTTCAATTTTTAAGATTGCTTTTTAAACTGATTGGATTGATAAATATCTGCTATTGGTAAGATGGATTAATGGATATAACACTGGACTGGACAATACAGTCTTTAAACAGAAAAAGAAAGAGGTCAATAGCATATTATATAAATGGAGTGAAGTAAAACAATGATCCTGGCAGGTATAATAAGAAGATTAACAAACATTTTGAATGAAGAATTCAGTAAGAAAACATTTTACACTTTTAACTGGATAACTTAATAACCGCCCTTGTTTTAGCATTGTTCAAAGTATGTTTTCAATAGTTTTACTCTTGTTCCCAGGACATAATTTAGCTTTAGAATATTTTTTTAAAGAAGTCACTGTCAGTGTATGATACTTTTTCTTCAATCCAATATCAGACACAGTGACCCTCAAACATTTCAGGGTTACTAAGAGTATTTGTACTTGTTGTAAAGCTACTAAACATTGGCTCACCCTTTGACCACCGGCGTCCACATATCGAAGCCCAAAATAATCAGTCTCAGTGAGATTCAACTGTTGACATACATGCTCCAATAGAAACTTGCCCTTGTAACTTGGCTGAAAACAAACATCATTCGTTATACATTCATACGAAAAAGAACTATTAATTATTTACGAAAATACTCACGTGAAATTCACATTCTAATATTTCTGTATCTTCTAACAGTCTCACTGTACATTTATAAACAATATCTCCGCGACTTTTGAACATGCTGCCAACTATTTGTTTACCACAATCTCACGTTAAATATTCCTAACAACGCAACATTTTAAATAATTAACGTATTGCTAACTTAATTTTGATTCCCTACATGAATTCATTCAAATTTTCATTTGTTTCATTTCGATTTCGACACAGGAACCTGAATGGGGTGCGGACAGTGCGGTGCGGGGGTGAGAAAATTTGACATTTCCTACGTTCAGTATATTAAGAAAAAAAAAAGGAGATTTTTTCGTGATTTCCTAAAGTTAATGTACTAATTTATTTAATACGCATTGCATTGTAGAATTCAAAGAACTACGATATGCAAACATATTATTGAACCAATTCCAAAATAATATTGTTAGACATCCTCTGAGCTCCAATAAATTCTTAAAGTATCATTATTTTGGAATGAACTCCAGTCCACATTGTCCACTTTTTTAAGTCAGAATCAAACCAGACTAGATAATAAAAGGTATTTAGTTAATTTTTAAAACATCTTGCTTTACCAGCCAGTGTGGTGTTGTCATTATTTAAAATTAATTCATTTTTATTTCTGAACGAATTCGCAAATTAATCCATCATATCCGTTTTAAGTCTAAAATTGCCAGACTTGATAAATTTTCCTCAAACTATTGGTAACTATTATTAACTATTGGTAAAAAAACAGAAATATTTCCTGAATGCTAATAAGAAAACTAAAGGATAAAAACCAATGGTTTTCCAAATATTCCGTTGCCCTATAGGAATGAAATTGTACTATTTTATCTTTTAAAGCTCCACCGCTACATCTCTAAATAGTATTCTGAAAAGAAAATAAATAATGACTTTTGTTTGTTTGATTTAGTTTTTTTGCCACTGACTTCTGAAGCTAAAGTTATTTTTTACTTTTAGTCGTCGTAGTAGTAGTAAGTCGGTTTTAGTTGTAGTTTTAGTAGTAGTAAGTCTGTTTTATATTTTGCAAAAAAAGTTGTTTTTTATTTTTCCATTTTTATTAGTTGTAATATCATATTATACGAATATTTGCTATGCATTTATTTTACATTGTTAGCAATACATTTCATGGTAATAAATAGGCTTAGCCCCAATAAAATGGAACTTAACATACTTATCTGTCGAAATGTGGGTGTACTGTACACAACTGCGTACCCCCTCAGAGCACACAGGCGTGATGTTATGTTATGATATTGTTTAAACAATAAACATCAAAGCGATTGCAGCACAATCACGACAGATTTGCTGTCTATTATTGAAAAGTTCCGTTCCATATCTCCGAAGTCCAGGATCAGATCATCATAATAATATAACTCACAAACTCAACTTATTAAAGTTTGCACTAGTGTTTCGTGCAATAAAAATTCTCAATAGTGTCTCTCGGCGTTTGGACATGTTTTCTTGCTCTTTGGCGTAATTCCAGGGGGTGACACTTAGTATGTTGTCCACTGTGTAACTTGTGCTTCTCCCCAGACCCGTTACTTGGGACTGGACAATAAGCCATTTATGACTTCTTTGTTAGCTTGGGTCTTACCTGTTAAAACAAATGTATGTGTTTATGAATAAAATAAATAAATATTTCTATGGGACCAACTTGGGCGTACACTCTTTAGAACAAGAAAAAGATTCCGATGAATTGAGAACCTCTTCTCCTTTTTTTTTTTTGGGAAATCATCAAATAACTCCTCCTGCTCTGGGCTGAGCAGGAGGGAATGTCAGACTTTTACTGACTAAAACCCATCCATGTTTCCTCCTTTGCCTTTTGTGTTCCAGGGCCGCTGTATCTCTTTCGAACAGTCCCGCAACCCTGGCAGGCATCGGTCCTTTCGGACCCCTTCCTGTTTGTTGACTTTCTTGGAGGCGCGCGTGGAACACGAACGCGCCGTCGACACGGCCTGTCTTCAAAAGACGGACGGACGGCGAGCTAGCCCATAGCTCACCGTCCACAGGCCCGAGCCTACGTGGCCCCCGACGCCCGGTGCGTCTCCCGCGGCGGCTGGGACGTGAGGTTCTCTCCCTCTCACGTTCCGCCACCTCCTTCACTAGCATGACTGCTTCGCAGAAGGAGGTGACGGCGTCCCATTCCGTCTCGCTCCGGACCATGGATTGAACCAAGGCCGGATGCGAGAGGTCGCCACGGCCGATCGCCGCTACGAGGACACAGCCTCCTCTCTCGGAACCTCTCCTCCTTCCTTCTTCTTTTTTGAAGTCGGTTAAAAATATAAGGTACAACGTTTACAGTTTTCCTTAAATCTATGTAAAGTTCACCCATGATGTGTGCCTGAACTAGGTAATCCAGTGTTTCAGGCGATTGGGGGTAACGTAATGAAGGACATATGCAATGAAATACGGCCCAGTAAACCCAGGACCACACGGTCGTTGAGTCTATCCAGGGGAAAAAAAAACCCAATAACATTGGTAGTTACCAATGTTACTTTTTTTAAATGATATTTTTTTCACAAAAAGTACTTAATCTAATTTACAAATAATAATCTAAAACCAATTTACAAAAAACCTTCAAGTCACTAGAAATCCACAGTCCCTAGACGTTCCCGGCGCAAAGGAGCCCATGAAACTTGCAGCGTTTCCGCGCTGAATTTCCAGGGCTAGCCTCTGCACCAGGAAAGAACCAGAGCGTGGGTCACCGCCCCTATTTCTAAGTCGTCGGCCGATCTCGGCCACAAAATTGATAGCGTCGGACCCCCCAGGGTTTCCACAGCCAATGGGACAAAATAATACTTCGGCTCTAAGGATGCATAATTGGCCCGCTTTTTGAGAGCGGCTGATTCAGCCGCGGCTCCGGGTGACCCAACAGTGCGAGGGAGATGGCTGGCGTGCTGCAAAGTCAGGCCATCCAGTCTTTTGCCATCCAAACGACAGAGACCAGGCGGTTCCAGGACACAAGGGATATTGGCGCCAACCAGCGCCCTCCGGACAATGTCGTTGAGAGCATGGTGCTGCGGGAACCTCCCTGAGCAATGACAGCAACTTAACGTGTGGTCGCCGTTGGCCTCCACACTGGATCCGCAGATGCATATTGTGGTTCACAGACATAGCAGCCCAGGCGGAGAGCCACCGCCACTAACAAAGAGTCGCCGTCAAGTAAAGTGCCCAGGTGAGGTGAAGGAAGCGCTTGCAACCACGCTTCCCGATTCTGACCGCGACACTGCCTTTAAGCACGCTAATTCAACCCCCTCCGCCCAATATGTAAGTCCGGCTAGAACCGCCTTCATTCGTACATCATCCAAAGAGCACTGCACTTGAGGTTCTTCCAAGGTGATACCGCCCGGGCAATGACTTGACCAGGCCGCCAGAGCGTCCGCTGCGAAAGGGATACTGACTTGTTCGCCATCAAGAGATAGAATGCGAGCGACCAAGTCAGTAACCCCATGTGCAGAAGCCAAAAAGGCTGTTAAGCCAACATCCTGTGCGCGACGGACCCCCAGACCTTCATGCGATCGGCAAACCCGCTTGCGCCCATTGAGCTTCGTTCAGCGAAACGTTCAAAATACTCTCTACCGACTCCTTAAGAGCTTCATCGAAAGATGAGAGAAACTGTGCGAACCACCACGTTGGGGCAGGCTGCAAAAAGTACAGTTAAGTAATAGTAAACTTAGGTACTGTGAAATACATGCGCAAAAGCACCAAAGCGGCGTGGGCAGAAAGATTCTTGAGCCTTCTGTCGGCGTCGAGAAGATTACGCTTGCAATCCTTTAGAGCCTCAGGGACCGCAACAGGGAAGATCGGGGGACCCAAGAGACTGAAAGGTGAAAGTATAGTGAGACCCGGAAGAAAGGAAGAAAAGTGCGAGAATTTTGGCTCAGCTTCAGGACAACAGGGGAAGAACTCGCATTTAGATGAATTTACCTCGAGGCCCAGCTCCCTGAGACGGGGAATTAATGTGTGGATGTCTTGTTCCACATCCTCAGGTTTGCCACCTATGGTACCGTCATCCAAGTACCACACGTTCAAGGGTGATTTTAGATCGTGGATTGAGGCTTGGATGGCCAGGCTAAAAGTGAGCGGCTTAAGAGGGTCTCCTTGCTGAGCTCCAACCTGAGCCTTGATCAAGGAATTACCAAAGTAAAGATTGGAAGGTGCCTCGTAAACTTGATGCCAATGTTCTTGTGTTTTTGTTTCCACTAAGATTTGAAAATCGTAGTGGGAAATCTATAAGATACTCACATAGGACTTTTGTGTTTGTGAAGTCATGTTCAGGCAAGTGCGCCAGGAGGTGCAAGTTTGCCATTACAGTTGCAGCGCCATGGCTTTATTTAACATACATACTTTTTACATACAACAAAAAAACTAACCAAAATATCAATTTTTTAAAGTACTGAACTAATTATTGTATGGTTAGGAAGGTAATCTTACCTTCCTAACCATACAATAATTAGTTCAAGCTCTCTTTGGATGTGGTTAACACTCGAAGTCACTTTCGTGTCAATCGCTCTAAAATCCATCATCATCTTTAGCTATATAACTTTTGCTGCATTGTGTGCATTGTCTTAGTTGGTAAGCTTTTCTGCAAAAAATAATAAAGTTAGTATTCTTAAAGCCTAACGTATCCAAGGCTTTCCATGGCCCGGTACAAAAAATTTCGCATCGTGGACCTGAAGCCGACGCCCATATTATCAGGTGCGTACTTTGTTGTTTGTATCCCGTAAGTCACGGACCATGACACATTATTAAATAGACCCACTGTACAATAATTATAATCGTTTCTTCTCTTAAGAATTACCAGCGTTAATTTAAAAATTGGGACTTTTGAAATAAAGCATTGCCACACCGAGCACCGGAAGTGACTCTACTCATTCCATGAGCCAGCTGAAAGAGCAACCATTTCTCGTCCATTCTGTTGGAGTCTATCTCGGATATTACACGTGGATTGTAATCCGTGGTGAGTGTCAGAAGAAATTGTTTAGTGCAGTGTTAAAAAGTGATATTAGTTTACCGTAAGCATAAAAGATTGTGTTTCTCAATAATATCGGCAAGCCTTCATGTTAATTTCATATCAATTAACTCTATCCTTACTGTGGTGTAATTCTAAACCTACAAATTACACGTTTTACATCCAACGTATGGTTACGTTAACTTTGAAAAGATTGTATAACTTCAATTGTTTATTTAATTGTTCTTTGTTCTAATCAACTGTCGAATTAAACACAGTTCTCGTTTGCTTACGCGTCACACTTGTTCACCGCCCGGCTCGCCACCACGTGGTTAATGCACACTTGTTTTCTCTTTTCCATAACTGTTATTAGTTTGTCCGCTCAATTATAACTAGTTCTAAAGTAAATGGAATGTGTGTAATGGCAATAAATTGTAAATTTTCGTACATTTGCCGTAATGGCTGACATCCATTGTGAAATGTCAAGATAGGGCGAGGCGGCCATGCGGCCGCCATATTGCCGGCCGCACGATACATGAGGTTGCGACCTTGCAGATGCCGGCTCACATCACACTACCCCTTGCACTATTCTTATCAATCAGATTTTTAACTAGATTATTTTCTTTTGTTCTAGACTAACCAAAAATGGGCAAGGAAAAGATTCATATTAACATTGTCGTCATTGGACACGTCGACTCCGGCAAGTCCACCACCACTGGTCACTTGATCTACAAATGCGGTGGAATCGACAAACGTACCATCGAGAAGTTCGAGAAGGAGGCCCAGGAAATGGGTAAGGGTTCCTTCAAATACGCTTGGGTATTGGACAAACTGAAGGCTGAGCGTGAACGTGGTATCACCATCGATATTGCTCTGTGGAAGTTCGAGACCGCTAGGTACTATGTCACCATCATCGACGCACCCGGACACAGAGATTTCATCAAGAACATGATCACTGGAACTTCCCAAGCTGACTGCGCCGTTCTCATCGTTGCTGCCGGTACCGGTGAGTTCGAGGCTGGTATCTCCAAGAACGGACAGACCCGTGAGCACGCTCTGCTCGCTTTCACACTCGGTGTCAAGCAGCTGATTGTGGGCGTCAACAAAATGGACTCCACTGAGCCCCCATACAGCGAACCCCGTTTCGAGGAAATCAAGAAGGAAGTCTCCTCTTACATTAAGAAGATTGGTTACAACCCAGCAGCTGTCGCTTTCGTACCCATTTCTGGCTGGCACGGAGACAACATGTTGGAGCCCTCGACCAAAATGCCCTGGTTCAAGGGATGGAACGTTGAGCGCAAGGAAGGCAAGGCTGAAGGTAAATGCCTCATTGAGGCCCTCGATGCCATCCTGCCCCCTGCTCGTCCCACAGACAAGGCCCTGCGTCTTCCCCTCCAGGACGTATACAAAATCGGTGGTATTGGTACGGTGCCCGTAGGTAGAGTTGAAACTGGTATCCTCAAGCCTGGTACCATCGTCGTCTTCGCCCCCGCTAACATCACCACTGAAGTCAAGTCTGTGGAGATGCACCACGAAGCTCTCCAAGAGGCCGTCCCCGGAGACAACGTTGGTTTCAACGTTAAGAACGTGTCCGTCAAGGAGTTGCGTCGTGGATACGTCGCTGGCGACTCCAAGAACAACCCACCCAAGGGCGCCGCCGATTTCACAGCACAGGTCATCGTGCTCAACCACCCTGGTCAAATCTCAAACGGATACACACCTGTGCTGGATTGCCACACAGCTCACATTGCCTGCAAATTCGCCGAAATCAAAGAGAAAGTGGACCGTCGTACGGGTAAATCCACTGAAGACAACCCTAAGTCTATCAAATCTGGAGATGCTGCCATCGTCAACCTGGTCCCCTCCAAGCCTCTGTGTGTTGAGTCCTTCCAGGAATTCCCTCCCCTCGGTCGTTTTGCCGTGCGTGACATGAGGCAGACGGTCGCTGTGGGTGTCATCAAGGCTGTCAACTTCAAGGAAATTGGTGGTGGTAAGGTGACCAAAGCCGCCGAGAAGGCCACCAAGGGCAAGAAGTAGCTAGCGCTGTTAACAGCACAATTTTTCATTCAACTGCGATACTTCATTCACCGCAAGGTGTTCCGAAGGAAAGAAGGGCTACAAACTCATTCCTTTTCTATATTTTTTACAAGGCTTATACTGTAACATTATTTTATAATTTATATAAGGTTATATCTGAACTATTTTGTTATAACTGCAAACTAATGTGTAAATTCATAGAAGAATAAAGGTAGCCTCCAGTAAAAATTACATTGTACTTTCATTTAACCTGATAACCAAACCGTAAGCCAAGAAAACAAAAGTAACAAGTTGTCACTAAACCCAAGTACACACCTACGTAAGTACATACAGTACCAACGTCGCCAAGCACAGGTTGCACACATACACAACATACCACCTCTTCAAATAAAGAAACTGCAAGTGCAGAGAGCCTAAAATGGAAGCTTTATCAGAATCAATATGAATCACGTTAAAAATTTAATTTTGTGTTTTTGATCTGTTAATTTTGTCTACCCATGCAGTGAAATGTCTCTTGCCAAGTGCCACTAAGTAGGTATGTTCCAAATCCAAAAGGTAAATGAACTCTTGAACTATTTCCGAAAGCAGGAAATAGGTGAAGATGACTAAAAATACAAATTTGCATTCCTACAGTAGTGGGTGGGTGCCTGGCACGTAGGTTCTGAAAATTATTGGGTTCATAATTTAATTATATCTGTCGGTACCGTACATAAACCATTTTCTTCGCGCTCTAGGGGGGTCAGATAAAAACAAATATAAAATTAAAACATTTGGGTAAAATAGGCTAAAGCCTTTATTCCTATTTTATCCATCATTTGTTTTTTTTTTTTCAAGAATAGGTGGTGCCTGATCTGCGTCATTCTCCCTCAAGGTCTCGTCATGAAACTTTTTTTGGCCACTTTATATTTTAGGTACCTACAACGTTTAGCATTAGATAGTGTAGTTCAGTTGATATGATATCTCATGCTACACTATTTTAAGTTTTTATGGTAATAAAAATAAGTGTAAAGTATCCTTGTAGTTTTTATATGTGCATCGTGTAATGGTGACTCACTAAATTATTCAGTTTCGTGAATTTCAACGGTTAACAATGCTAAAACTATTTTAATCCACTCTCACTTTTATTGCTTTTCAGTTACATCTACCTACTTAGTTATGTAGTACTTTTTATTAACTCATTTACTACCTACTTCTTAAACATAGTGTAGGTAAATCGTGGTCCAAGTTAGTTAGCAGGACACATTATTTTGACCATCTAGGCCCCTTTTACGGACCCATTCTAGTTTATGACTAGACTCGGTTTGAGGTGAATCACCTCAATAGGTAACTCCACGTTACAGTCATGTCTCAGAAGTGCGTCATATTTAAGCAAATTAAATACGTTTGTCTATAAAATGATTGTAAAAAATATAATTAGTAGGTCCGGTCTCCTCAGATTTTTTTGTACTGGGCCTGGTGAATTTTGATTAGATAAGGGATATTATTGATTGCATTCAATTTGTTTGTATTTCAATATTCTCGCAATAATGTTAACTTACACGACGTGCCAACGTCATAAACACGTGTCATTGAAATCTCGCTCTTGTGATCTCACGTGGCGCAACGTTGTTACGTTGCTTCCAACGTGCCTACTTATAAAGTTATAGCAATAGTTCAATCCAGCAAAATGGAACTAAGTAACTATTTCAAAGGCGATCTTGATTTCTTTTTCCAATATTCCACCGTCCGAAGACCTTAGCAACACTAATTTATCTGTCTTATTTAAACTTTCTAGGAATTTTAGTGATACATATTTCATTCGATAAGCTGTAGTTTTGGTTCGGATTATGAAGTGTTGCATTTGTATAAGATTAATATAACATTCATTGTGCAATCGGTAAACACGAGCATCTAATTTTATTAGTCACACACTTCACAACCCCCACAAGTGATTTATTTAATGTTACACAATATTGTACTTAAAACTGAGTAAGTAGGAGGGACCTACTTACCTATGGAAATTGATTTTCTATTGTAAAAGCTTCAAAATGTGCCTGCATTTTGATATTTTTAGTAGCCTATTTTAGATACCTACTTCTTACCCAGATTGTAATTTTCGTCTAGATTCTACAGTCTAGATTAATAAACATAAAATAGATCGTGGCTGTACCTAGGTAGTGTAAGTAGGTACATGTTTTGCGTCATGAACTTTTGGCATTGGAAAAGGTCACCGGTCACGCACCCACGTCCTGTTATCCCTAGTAGGTAGGTACCTTCGTCCCCCAGCTCTCCACCCACAAACCTAGGTTTCAGAATTTCAGATGCGACTAAGAGATTATTTTTCAAAAAGTAAGTATGAATACTATTATACTAATAGGTACATATCTACCGAAATATTTGTGTTTATAATGACTAGCTGTTGTGCTACTTGTGCTCATACTTACAATCACGTTTGATGTCGTCTCCTACTTCTCCTTCGTTTGATGACTTGGTTCAACTTCAAGTGTCGAGTAGGCACCTATAGGGAAATACACGGACGACCTACGTGTTTTGTGGACCAAGAATAATGTTCTTTGTTTCACTTTGTGAAAGTACACCTATTCCAATTATTTTCAGTGAGCTCGGAGGACTATTGCGATGAGGCGAGAGAGAGCACCTGTGTTTGCCCATAAAATATTTCCAGCGTAAATGGCTGGCCTGAATTGGCAACCATGACCAAAAACGGTCAAGAACATTACAATTAAATTAATCCCAAAAACATGCTAGGATTAGGTAGGTACCTGTATTATAGGTACGTCTATGAATGCAAAACCTTGCGCAATATTTCTAGAAGCGGCTTCAGAATATACCTACAGGCAAGAGCAAAGTTTCGTATTTATTATCTTTTGGTAAGTCGTTACATGTATTGATCCTATTCCCCAAGTTACCGTTTAATCTCGAGGCCGGGTCAATGCCCCTTTCACGTGGTATCCTCGGCGACTGTGCGATAGCAGGTAGATGACCGCGACCTTTAAGAATTAGACGCGAACGTTATGTAGGTATTTATGTAAATCAATATAAGTTACGCGAAAATTACCATGACGTTTTTTATTCTTACATGACCGCTAGGGTGTTGCGTAACACACTTGCAATCGGAAGCGCCCTATGTGAGATTTTCCTTAGAATTTACTTAAAGTGCACAGTTTAATAAATCGAACCTTTTGGGCCAGAGGTACAGCTACCTCGATAATCAAATAAATCTCTTTATCACTCTGACAATCCACGACATCTTCAGTTCGAGATTACAAGACTATTTCACAATATAGTGAAGTGCAGCTCATTCAGTTCCGGATTACAAGACTATTACACAATTTAGTGCAGTTATGCTAAAATATTGGTGGCACCGCGCCAGGTCGAAGTTTTTTGAAATTATTCTGTTACATAATACTAAGCCATAGATATAATAAACAAGTTTTTTATATTACTATGTAGGTACTAGGCAGAGTGCTTCCACAGCTGCATCAGCTCTTACTAATGAGATATCATCGCACATTAATTTTTCCGAAGATTGAAGATGATTCCCTAAGCGCATAATCTTGTTTTCCGGGAGATCTGTTGATGTTGTAGACGCCAGCACATCGAGCTGCTACAATCTGTCGAATTTCTTTATTAGATTTTCAACTTTATCACTTAAGCAATAGGTTCAAGGTTGATTGGGATAATTTGACAGTTTCGGGTAGCTTGACGAGCTGGAGTCTATTCTTATTGTAATTCTGAAATGATACTTAATTATTCATTGTATAGGCGACGTACGCATGACAAGTGGCTTGCTTATCACCTAGACACTTCGCTACTACAGGGTCGATAAATGATGCTCTGTGGGGTCGTTTGTCAAGCAAGCAAGCCGCTTGCCAGTACATACCTACATAGCCTTATTCTTGTTCTTACTGAAAATTTTGTATGAAATTGGTGACTCATATTCAACATTCCGATTTAGCCATAAGTAATCATTTTAATGTGTAAAATAAATGAGTGTTGACTTTTTAATAAATTTATTTTTTAATCTACTATTTACATTATTTAAGAACTAATACGAGATATTGTTGGTGCCGCCTTCTCCGGACTCTTCTTGCTGTATTATCATGTTGGCCCACTCCTCGGCCTGCCTGTACCTTTGCCTCTTGACGTAAGGAGCGTACACAGTCCTATGAAAAACGACTGCTGCTGAAGTTAAGGATATAGCCATCATCATCTTCACCAGCGGGCTGGAAGTTTTTATCCATGTTTTAACACGCTCCATTATTCAGCTTCACTGGTTACCTCAGCTTTTGCAACTTTGGATTTTCTGAAATAGTCGTCAAATAGAGGCCTCCAAATATAAACTCCGCTAAAAACACCTAAAACTGACACTAAAATAATCTGTCCTCTTGTAAGTCCCTTGGGTCTATAAATTCGCATTATATATTATTAAAAATAACAGAAATGCCCGAGTAAACAAGATTTCATTTTAGTTTTTGTTCACTTTTCTCTTGATCTTTTTTAGGTTAGGATAATGTTATGTCATATTATTTATATCGCGTTCCGAATATACTTGTGTGATTATGTGTGTCTAATGTGTACTGTGTGATTTTTAGCATTGTGAGCAAAACTAGAGGTGAACTTCCCTCAATTTTCCTTATTTGATTGTAGTCGAGACTTTCATATTTCCAAACACATTTTTCGAAAGTTTTGTGCTGATGTTTTATGATTGTTGTTAAGTATTACTTATACTTGAGAATTCTAAAGTAAATCTTCCAAAACAAACGTATGGATCTTTATTTACCCAAAGTGACTACCTGCACGCGTAGCATGACCGCTGTAGAAATTGGTTTTGTAGATTCTTCTCTCGACATAACCCGTTATTTAATACGTATCAACAAAATTTAATAAACCCTGAGAAAATTTCGACTAAGATTGATATTCGCCCAATGTGTAGGAGCGGCATTACCTACTATACTATATTTTTGGTGAGTGGCGACACTGGCGACTCGATGTCATTTGTTTACTAAATAACTATCTATCAAAACAACGGGATAACCTAGAAATATACAAACATACATAGGTTCATTATTTATAAATAAATATTTGGATTAATCAATCAAGTTAAAATGGCTAACACCAGAAGAATGGTTCCTAATATACTCATAACAGGTAAACTATCTCTATATTCGTGAGTTTTGTTAACATTATCGACGCACGTGTAGAATACCTTCTTTACGAATAAATATGTTGAATATTTCCACTTCTAGGTACGCCAGGTGTCGGCAAATCTACTCTTTCTCGTCTGGTGGCAGACAGGACAAAGTTTACTTGGCGTGAAGTGTCCAAGTTAGCCGAGGATTACAGTTGTTTGGATGAGTATGACCCAGAGTATCAGTGCCCGTTCTTGAACGAGGATAAGGTGAATTGAATACTTTCGTACCCGCTCCTCGCATCGATCGCCACTTAGCATCTAATGCTACAGCATTTTTTGATCTTTGAGGACTGTCCTCTAATATTGATTGATGTTGAGGCATATGAAATATGGACAGACACATGTTAAGTTTTTGAAGATAATGTTATTCAAATCAATAATTTTTCTTAAAATTGTATTTACTATTTATAAAATCCTAATTATGTAGTACTCCTGCTTGAGAGGCTTGAATTGCTTGGGCGGGAGAAAACGCCCGGGTGCTACCATTGTGAGGATCGACCGGAGGACACGGTGGAGATCTGCCCCGCGTGGGCGGAGCACCGCCGTGTCCTCGTAGCGGCGATCGGCGGCGGCGAGCTCTCGCGTCCGGCCTTGGTTCAATCTATGGTCCGGAGCGAGACGGAATGGGACGCCGTCACCTCCTGCGAAGCAGTCATGCTAGTGAAGGAGGTGGCGGAACGTGAGAGGGAGAGAACCTCACGTGGTGGCCCCCGGTCACCGTAGGCGCGGGCCTGTTGACGGTGACCTATGGGCTAGCTCGCCGTCCGTCCGTCTTATGACGACAGGCCGTGTCGATGGCGCGTTCGTGTTCCACGCGCGGTTCAAAGAGAGTCAGCAAACAGGAAGGGGTCCGAAAGGACCGATGCCTGCCAGGGTTGCGGGACTGTTCGAAAGAGGATCGCGGCCCTGGAACACAAAGGGCAAAGGAAGGAACATGGATGGGTTTTAGTCAATAAGAGTCTTACACTCCCTCCTGCTCAGCCCAAAGCGGGAGGGGTTATTTGATGACATCCAATCCGAAAAAAAAAAGGGCTTGAATTGCCATGGGATCGGTTTGCTCAGGTTGAATTGTCTCTGGGTCAATTGGTTATTGCTGAATTCTCTTTTCAACTATCTATTTTATTTGGTTCTTCCAAAAAAAAAGTATATTAAATATGTTAATTTAAAGTAAGTGTGAAGATTACATAAATTCAGTTATTACTAGAATCGCTAATCTAATGCTACTGATACACATGATTTCAGCTACTGGACATCATGGAAGGAATGATGACTAAAGGTGGTAACATAGTGGACTACCATGGCTGTGAATTCTTCCCAGAGAGGTGGTTTGACGGTGTGTTTGTTGTCAGGACCAACAACACAACACTGTTTGATAGGCTTACAGCCAGGTTAGTTTCAGCTAATATTTACCTCACCCATTCTTGGTTGGTGCTAAAAAGTGTCCACACTGAAAAGAATGCCCTCACATCCCAAATGAAACAATGGACATAATTTTTTTCAGACAGGTATCGTCAACAAAAAAGAAATATGGTGATTTTTTATGTGGTTGAGCTAATCTGTGGATTTGAATCTTTGATTTAAAATCACTCCTGTATCTATACTGCAAGGGTAAAGCGCAGGTGTACCTTATACAGGATGTACCAGGACCCTTCACGAAGCCGTCAACCAAGTATTCTGTACATCAAACTAAGTAACTCGATGCAAAAATTATTACTGGGAAACGACTTTTATTTTGGAGTGAAAAATCACGTTTTACGGTGGGACTCAATGTAACGCACTCAAAACATTGTGCTGATGGATGCATTGACTACCACAGGGGTCGTGGTGGTATTTAAAGTAAAGATATAACATTAAAAACCGGTATTTAAAAAAAAAATAACTTGTGAAACAGTCAGAACTTTGACCCCCAATATCTCCATATAATTAGAAGGTTCACAGGTATGGTCTATGTAGACTAGAACAAAAAAATGATGGCAATGACGGGGAGGACAAATGCCTTTCGGCTTCGTTAAGGGTCTTGTTACACCCTTTATTAAACGCATATTTCGCCAGTTATGTTTAAGTCTTATGTAATAGGGGGCGAGCCTATTGCCATCAAATGGGGACAAGTCTAGACTACTTGGTTGCTACTGAAAAATTCCTAATGGAAAAACCCAAGAACTCTGCAGATCCTGGGAATTGAACGCTGGACCTCATGCACAGCAACAGGACCTCCAGCAGACCTGTTATTTAGAGAAGCTAAAGACCAAGCACCATCAACCTAAAAGCTATCTCAATTATTGTTTTATGTGATTTACAAGTAATCATTGTCAATTGAATTTTCCAAACATGGCAATCAAATTTTTAAAGCCCAGCAACCAGTGCTTTTGGGTCTTTGAATATCATAAGGCCTAAACCGCTCATAATAAGTTATTAGGAACGTGAGGTTATGGGCAATGGGTAGGAAATTAAATACAATATTGAGCATGAACTCAGTGGCGCGATTATGGCAGATGGATCAAAACCGTTGTATGATAGCTAACATGTTGGACTGTGCTTATGTGCGACACTACTGTGACACAAGTTACAAAATTATAGTGTCGACGTAAGAGACTATTGTAATTAGTTGATTATAATTGAATGTGAATTATTATTTTTATTGATTATTTGGTGTTGATGTTGTATTATATTGAGTGTGATTTTGTGTTATTTCCTTTATTTAACTTTTATACAAATTATTTACATTTTTAAATATTTCTTAAAAAAACAATATAAAAACATTTAAAAATATAAAAAATTGTTGCCCACCGGTATCGGGAACAGGGTCCAAGCTACCGGCGGTCAGGGCTCCAGAGAGAGGAACCTCCTAACAATACGAGCCGTGTCCAGGAGCACCGCTTTCTGAATCAAGCCCTTGATCCAGCTGCCTAACGAGAGCCTCCTCAGGTATTCATCGAGGCTCTTGGCAATTAAGCCATGGGCTGATACGACTATCGGCACAATGATCGCTGAGTCCACATCCCACATGTCGACAACCTCGCGAGCCAAGTCAAGATACTTGATTTGCTTATCTTTCTCGGCTTTGACGAGGTTCCCATCATGCGGGACCGTTATGTCAACAATCATTGCGCGCCGCTCTGATCGATCCACCACCACTATATCGGGTTTATTGGCTACAATAGTCCTGTCAGTGATGATGGATCGATCCCAGTACAATGTGATATTGCCATTTTCGAGAACTGGGTCGGGCACATACCTATAATACGGCACTTCCGATTCCACAAGGCTGTATTTTAGAGCAAGTTGCTGATGGATAATCCTGGCTACAAGGTTGTGTCTATGCAAGTACTCTCCGTTAGCTAGACGAGAACACCCGGAGATAATGTGACGGATTGATTCGCCTGGACGGTGGCATGCCCGACATATGTCAACCGTGCCGTCCTTCACAATATGATTTTGTGTTTATTATTATTATTGAAGATTTTAAATGTTTCTATTATGGGTTATGTAATTAATTTGAAAGCAATGTCGCCGTGGCGTCCAAGAACTGGAAAGAGAACTGTTGGCCATCCGGTGGTGAGATGGCAGACTAGATTGTTGCCATCATGAGTATATCCTGGATGAGGCTTTTCTTAGCAGAGGTCTATACCCAGCAGTGGGTCAAGCCGGGCTGTGGGTGATGATCAGGTGGCCTACCATGACGTCTTAAAGCAGGAGTAATTCCAGTGTGGGAATGAGATGGCGCTAGACGACATGTATAGCTCTCTTTCCCGCACTAGAATTACTCCTGCTTTAAGACGTCATAGGAACCCCCCAGAACTGTCATTACTAACATACTCAGCATGATTGAAGTTTGTATTTTTTTCTTTCCAGAGGCTACACAGGAAAGAAACTAGAGGATAATGTTCAATGTGAGATATTTGAGACATTGTTAGAAGAGGCACAGTCCTCATACAAGCCGGAGATTGTGATGGAGGTACAGAATGACTCAGAGGATCAGCTGCAGAGCAATGTTGAGACCATCGCTGAGTGGATAGAGAGGTGGAAGGAGGAGAATATATAGTTTCCTTCATTATTTAACTTGGTTTTATTTATAATTTTTACAGAAATTAGTAATGTATAGATTTTTTTTTTATCAAACTAGCTTGCCCTCGTGGTGGTTAGGGAATATAAGTAGCTACGTTTTAGGTTGCTACTGGGATAAATCTTATCCAATATACATTTTGTATTGAGTGTTGAAAGAGGGACAGTTATTTGCGCATTTATTGTTGATTAAAATAGAAGGTAGGAAAATGATTAAAACAAATAAAAAGTGGGTGAGATACTATCATGAACTAGATTTTGATGTTAATATATGTAATTCCCTGGCAATAATAAAATAAAACAACAAAACTATAAATACAACCTAATTTATTTGTTATTCCACCGACACTATATAAAGAAATGCATTCAAAATTACTGTATTTAGATCAACCTAAAATAGATTTATAAAACCAACACGTCTCTGCCATCGACTTGATGGACTAAGAATAGCAGGTGGACATGTCAGCGGTTCTATTACACGGTCACTCTCACTCGCACGCTACCACTCACACACAGATCTTTCATGGAAAGTTTTACATCACAACTCCTTAGAGCTCCTCCTTCTTGGGCGTGCCCTTTCTGTCCCAGCCCTTGAGCTCACTGGAGGCCTGCTCGGCTACGTACTTCACGAAGTCTTCGAGAGCGCGGCCACCCTGAAAATATAATGCCATTTATTAGCTGAGAATTAAGTTCTTAATACACAAGTTAAAAGTTTACACACAATTTAACAGTAACCAAATAATGTTTGTGAAATTTCAAAACCGGTTAATCGGCATTAGTAATCAATAGATGTTCAAAAACCAGCCAAGTGAAGCGTTCCGTACTATTATCTAAAAAAACAAAAACACGTTTGTTGTATGTATATATTGTATGTATGTATTTGTTGTTATAGCGGCAACAGAAATACATCATCTGTGAAAATTTCAACTGTCTAGCTATCACGGTTCATGAGATACAGCCTGGTGACAGCCAGACAGACGGACACTGGAGTCTTACACTTACTTTACTCTTCACTCTCCGAAAGATTTTGAAAGAAATTCGTAATCCATTGCTCCATAATAGGTTTGAAAAATTCGTGTGCTCGGCTAAGTAAAAAGAAAAATGAATGTTGTGAGTGGGTTAAATGTATGCTATTTCTTAGTTAAAACTTACGTTGTATCTGACGGGCTTCTGGGTGCTATCAGCGGGTTTCCAGAAGATGGTGGGGAATCCGGACACGTCGAACTGCGACTTGGGCCAGTCGTTGGCAGTAGCATCAATCTTCACGATGTCAACAGCCTCGTCCTTCAGCTGTTAGGATATAGAAATGATTAATTTAGTTAAAGAAGTAATAATACTAGTTACTAGGTGTAATACAATACAAATCCAGGATGAATAGTAGCCTATGTAATTCCCAAGGTGCCAGGATACTGCTCCCGTCATTTCATATGGATCAGTTCAGTACTATATGCGTGAATAAAGACATACAAGTGTTTCTTTTGCATTTAAAAGTATGGATTTTTTAGTATGTCTGATGTAGAGTTCCCTAGATTCGGGACAATTAAATGCATGTGTGCATTAAAATATGCAAAACAAGAAAAACCCGCGTAACCTTATTATAAAAAGAATGTTATCATTTATCAATTTAATAAAGAAGCCGATCGATAGGAGCTGACACAAATATGATTAATTATCACGACAACAATCAAACTAGAAAAAAAAAGTTGTCATGACATTTATTTATTTATGTACATACATAAACCACATCTAATATCTTGTTGCTACCTTGCAAGTTATTTTCAGCTTTTAATAGTTGTTCAATTGACTGTATCATCACCTACTTCACCTTTCCCCAACTAAGTAGGAGTCAACTTCTAATTTTACATGGAGCAACTGCATATCTGACCAGTGACCACCTCAACCCACATAATTTGTAAGACTAATAGCTAGCTTACCTTGTCACCAAGCTCCTCCCAGATGGGGGCCAGTTTCTGGCAATGTCCGCACCATGGAGCGTAGAACTCGATAAGGGCATCACGTCCGCTGTCAGTCACCAGTTCCTTGAAGTTTTTGCCCACAGCAACCTTGACTGGGCCGTCGTTGTTCTCAGGAATGGCTTCAGACTTGACGAAGGGCTCTAGTTTGCCGTCAATCATGTCCCTTGTGAAGGCTAACAGGTTTTCGATGCTGTAAAGAGTGGAAAAACGAGTGAAATACGCATTTTGAAGGTTTTTTATTTACTACTAGCTGTTGCCCGCGGCTTCGCTCGCGTTTTGGTCGGAAATTATCCCACGGGCACGTTGTAAATATAGACTATGACACTCGGGGATAATGTAGCTTCCTATTAGTGAAAGAATTTTCAAAATCAGTTCAGTAGATCCAGAGATTACCCCCACATACAAACAAATTTTACCTCTGTAATATTAGTATAGATTTGCTGAGGGAACTTGGGGGAAGACCATGTTTCGGCTCTAATTATATTGATACTGTTAGCCTGCGCCATCCCACTGCTGGGCGAAGGCCTCTCCCCACGACTTCCAGTTGTTTCGATCCAGGGCTAATGTGGGGTACTGGTCGTTGGTTTTATCCAGCTCGTCCCGCCATCTTCTACGAGGTCTGCCGCGACGCCTTCTGGCTGTGTCAGGGCTCCAGAAAGAGGTTCTAATTATGTCTCATCATATTAATTTACGTTTGGTACGGTTTTTATATTTTACTTACAAGCACAAAAGCGAGACAAATTAACAAAGCAATTTTCCAAACCAGTTAAAAAGATAAAAACTTCCATAATTTATACAATGCAGACGGCATTTTACGAATTTCCTGCCACGTTTGCATATAAATAACATCGAATGGCAATAATGAGTAGAAACGGAGTATAGTTTCATCGCCTGCTTATCATTACTGCATGGTAATGCTTTTAAACGAGTTTACTGAGCGTACAGCAATCTTTAGAAACAACAGCAATGCGATAACACGAACATAAAATATTCAGTTCCATAAGCAACGGAATTATATCTATGTTTAAAGTTTTTAAATGGAAGGCAGAGGTGTGTGTACTAAAGTATACATTAATATTACGGGACTGCCTCCCGTACAATTTTCGGTTTATTTATAAACCGAATGAAATTCATTTCTTGTAGTTGTTTTATATGAACTGGTCATTCAAATGAAATTCTGTTTCGAATTTACACTTCCCACTTACATGCAGAATCATCCCTTAGGGTTCCGACGCGGTATGAAATTACTTTTTTTATTATCATTGTTTTTTACAACTTTGACACTTGCTTTAAGCAGCTAACATGCAGACCCTTGCTGTGCCATAGTTTTTTTTTTTTTTTTTAAATGAATAAAACTACCGCAGACATGGTGGTCCGCGCCCTTTTTTGAAAGATTAATTGTTTGCATTTTGTTTTATAACTAAGGATGACATTCGTGCTCCTACATCGGACACGTTACATTATTCTAGAACTTAAATGTAATAACTTAAAATCTACGTGAGTCCATCTCTTTTTTTATTTTTTTTTATTATTATTCCCTTTATTTAACTTTTGTACAAATTATTTACATTTTTAAATATTTCTTATAAAAACAATATAAAAACATTTAAAAATATAAAAAATTGTTGCCCACCGGTATCGGGAACAGGGTCCAAGCTACCGGCGGTCAGGGCTCCAGAGAGAGGAACCTCCTAACAATACGAGCCGTGTCCAGGAGTACCGCTTTCTGAATCAAGCCCTTGATCCAGCTGCCTAACGAGAGCCTCCTCAGGTATTCATCGAGGCTCTTGGCAATTAAGCCATGGGCTGATACGACTATCGGTACAATGATCGCTGAGTCCACATCCCACATGTCGACAACCTCGCGAGCCAAGTCAAGATACTTGATTTGCTTATCTTTCTCGGCTTTCACGAGGTTCCCATCATGCGGGACCGTTATGTCAACAATCATTGCGCGCCGCTCTGATCGATCCACCACCACTATATCGGGCTTATTGGCTACAATAGTCCTGTCAGTGATGATGGATCGATCCCAGTACAATGTGATATTGCCATTTTCGAGAACTGGGTCGGGCACATACCTATAATACGGCACTTCCGATTCCACAAGGCTGTATTTTAGAGCAAGTTGCTGATGGATAATCCTGGCTACAAGGTTGTGTCTATGCAAGTACTCTCCGTTAGCTAGACGAGAACAACCGGAGATAATGTGACGGATTGATTCGCCTGGACGGTGGCATGCCCGACATATGTCAACCGTGCCGTCCTTCACAATAAATCTCCGGTAGTTATTCGTCATCATAACTTCATCCATAATTGCACAGACAAAACCTTCGGTTTCTCCGAAGAGGTCCCCGGAACGTAGCCAGGCTACGGACGCGGATAGGTCTACATCGGGCCCATGTAGAGCCCGATGTAGATTTATTATTATTTTTATTAACATGCTCATGCAATTTTTTTTTTTTTTTTCAGGCTTACCTTTTTTGTTTAAATTAATTTACGACTAATTAAATCTAAAGTTTCTTAACTAAGCTTCTAATCTAAGGTTACGCAATATAATTTTGAGGACAGAGGTCTGATAACTGTGCCATAGTTAAACTATTATTCGATACTAGCGACCCGCCCCGGCTTCGCACGGGTGCAATGTTATACATATAAACCTTCCTCTTGAAACACTATCTATTAAAAAAAAAAACCTCATCAAAATCCGTTGCGTAGTTTTAAAGATTTAAGCATACATAGGGACAGGCAGCGGGAAGCGACTTTGTTTTATACTATGTAGTGATGATTTTCAGCAGTTATAAACAGACTTCGTCGAATTAACGGTACCTCCCGTATTATAACTTTTATTCCGTTATGTTCAAGGTGAAAGCGCCACTACTGACCTGACCAAGATTATGACTGGACTTTTAAGAAGAAGATACTTATCTTCACAGAGTAGTCGGATAGTATGCTATAGTTATACCATTTTTCAGTAATAAAATCTAGAAAGAGGTGGCGAGATGATTTAGACGGGTATCACGACACGAAGGCTGGTTCGAGGTGGAAGGATATGGGGTAGGCCTTTGCCCAGCCGTGGGACACACAAAGCTATTGAAAAAACTTTTATTTTATTAATCATTAGGATACGAATTCAGGCCGCTCCTTAGAAATTCCTATTAACATGGTACTCAACATATTGAAGCGTTTTACGTAGAAAGAGTTTTAATATAAGTAGTTTTATTTTGGAGTGTTGGCTTGAGTCCAAGCTTTTGATAATTCATTATGGATTCCCGGTGAGGTGGTTTTGCAAACAGTTTTTATGTTTTCAATTGCACGCATTCTTGTGCATATGAGGTGTTAGTTTATTTTGAATTTGATAAAGTAGCGTTAGCTGGTATTTTGAGCAAATTCACTCTTAAAGTTTCTTCAGTACGTCAAAATTTGGTTTTGTCACGTTTGGTGCGTCCTTTGTAATTCTTGTACTACCGGAAATCGAGTCATTGTGATGAATTTACAGTAAATGAATAACGGTTTGAATAATGAATGACTCAGATTTAAGATGAATAGGAAGTTCTTTCTTAAACCATTCCTAGATGGTGCTGTATAACACATATTATTTATTTTAGAAAACTTGATGAAAATCGTAGATTATAAGGTTTTCGTGTACTTTATAGAAACAACAAAGTATATTGTGTATCGCATAGATATATATTAAGAGAGTGACCGCACTCATCGACGCGGAATCGGCTTGAACCGATCACCTAAAGCATTATCTTTTTAACTTTTACTGCATGAACATAAAGCTCTTTTTGACCAGCTTAACCCGATTCGGCCACCTAACTTAAAGTCGGTCGGCTAACTTAAAGTTGTCTTGTATTTACCTGAACTCAGTAGTCATGACGAACTTGTTGCCATCGGCATCACGGCCGGCGACGACGGGTTTGTCACCCTTGGCGTAGTCAATGCCGTACTCATTCAGTTCGTGCGTGAAGTCGTCTTTGTCGCTCACTGCGAAGTTGACCTCGGACAGTTCCTTGGCGACCTGTAGAAGGAATTAAGGTTATTAGGTATGTTTTGGATAATCTTAAAAATAGCATAATCAGAGAGATTGGCCGACTAGTCGGTTGCAATAAGGCCGATCAGGCGGCTAAGCCGTTCATTGCTTTGCTTGCACCCATAGTGCGGTCATAGAAATTCCTTTTCTCCACTCTTTCTAAATTTAATTTTCTATTAATTAAAAGTTAACTTTTAAAAGGTTATCATTAAAATAGATGTACAAATTTTAACACAGCGTTCAGTACGTCTAACCAATGATATCCATGCAAAAAAAACACTGATTAAAGTGATTTTATTTTGACCTAAACTAATAAATTGACGGCGGCACTCTAGAATAAACACATCCATTAGGTCAGCTGAGGTGAGCTATTTCATGAAAAAGTCACTCTTTGGGATTATATGAACTTGGATGTTTGTATTGATGATTTGAATGATTATAATTCTGTAACTCCATACGTGTTACTGGCGCGATTCATATTTCCATCAACATACAACCTGACACTGACCTGCAAATTGCAATAAACGTAAGAAATTTTAAATTTCGCGGGCTACCCTTGCGCTTCCACCTTAAAGTCAATTAATCAATCATTTGACAGTACTGTAGTTATAGATTATTTTGTATTAATGGTTTCAAGATAGAACTATTGTTTAGCTAATGTTTCACAATAAAAGCATTGAGTAATACTAAAAAAACCGGTCAAGTGCAAGGCGCATTTAACTTTTAATTTATTTTTATTATAATTATGTGGTTATAGCGGCAACAGAAATACACCTGTGGAAATTTCAACTGTCCACCTATTACAGATCACGAGATACAGCCCGCTGAGAGACAGACGGGGGACGGACGGACAGCGGAGGCTACCGTCTTTCCAGTTTTGAAAGCAGCCTTAACTAGTAATCCCCGATAAATAGAGTCCTAAGTACAGCTCTTGCTAGACCAGCGACAATGTTATCAACGTGGCCTAGTTATGGTCTAACTAACACAACAAGACTAATATAATTGAGGGAAATGTATAGGTTCAATAGAAGATCGGCCTAACAGTGGACTGATAATTAGCCTTATGATGTTTGGTTTCTATTGCTATTGAGGGCGATTGGATACAGTTGATATTACCAATTGTATATTTGTAGAAAAAGGTATCTATTTATCTAATTCGTGTTAAGGCTGAAACATTGACACGTCATCGTTAAGTTTATTAGGTTAAGTACTTACTTACTAAGTGCTATTCGAATCGATTTTTCACGACACGAAATGTTGTTTCGTATTTTCAATGGTGTTAAATAAACGGTGTTCAAAAATGTTGACATACATTTTTATAGGTTTGTGCTAAGAAAATGTAAAATTTATATTTTCATTTGAATTTTTTCTTAGTTATTTACAGCTAAGTTCGAAAATAAAAGCTAACTATCGTTTTACACGCATTCTTCTTGCTTTAAGAAGTTAACTGTGGAAAATAAACCATGAAATCTATAATTACGATACTGTAATGAAGTTTAATATTCATAATTTGTTCTTAGTCATTCTTTAAAGACATTTTACATTGATAGTAGGCGTAATTGCAGTTCTACCCCAAAGGTAGTTAAAAATAAAAGTACGATTGCCGTCACTTTTTTGTAAAATATTTTTCAAAACGACGAAAGATAAAATTGGTTGAGAATCACGCAGACCAGGGAGGGGATGGAACCAGGCTGGCAATTATATTTTTTTTTTAATGTGAAAGGCATCTCGCAGGTAAACCTAGAGGTTGTAGTCTGCTTAACCGGAAGCCAATGATGATTACATCTATTTATAACAGTGGACGATAATAAATCAATGGGGGGTAAACACGTACCTTGAGCACACGGTTCCTCCAGTAGTTGGTACCCTTGGGGTTCTTGACGTAGTCCACATCGTAGAAGGCGACAACCAGGGGGTCGACGAAGTCGCGTGCGTTGTCCTTCTGACGGATTCCGACCAGGCCGTGGCTGAGGAATTTACATTTGTTAGATTTGCATTCAACTTTCATAAGTATAGTAAACTTGGAACGTGTAACAAGACCCTTAACGAAGCCGCCAACCAAACATTCTGTACATTAAACTAAGTAACTTTACGCAAAAATTGAGGTGAATAATCACGTTTTATTGTAGGAGTCAATGTAACGTACAGAAATCTGGAGGTGTTTACAGTAAAAATCATACGTTAAAAAGATGTATTAAAAAAAAATTGGAACTTTGACCCCCAATATCTCCGTAACTACAAGGTTCCCAGGTATGGTCTAGAACAAAAAAATAATCTCAATGACGGGGTGTACAAGTACCTTTTGGCTTCGTTAAGGGTCTTGTTACACGCTTTATACAGGCTTTTGAATTGTCAAGAAGTTGGTCAGTTAGAAAAAATAAGTTAATTGTGTAGATCTCTATGAAGAAGAACGGGCAAGAAGTTCTATGGACATCCTCTTTTACATCAAGATATTGTTACAAATTAAATATTGGTTACATAATCTCCAAGACGACTAAAGTTTTGTTGGTAAAAATGTTTAAGTGTTCTTTTTATTTTTCATAAAGCATCCAAAAGAGATACTTGACACTAATGTGGAAGACAATCTCACGCAAAATTACTAAGCTTATTTCCCTACATACAGCTGTTGTTCCGCTAAAACATATTATACCAGTTTTGTCTACAAATATAGTTATTAAAAACTAACTTTACAGTTATTACTATGCAGGTGTAGTATAAGTCTAGCCTCCAGGCGATCACAAGGTGCGCTCGGGTACTGCATAATAGTTCGGTACTGCATCGGTAAGGTGTTGAGAAGCCTACAATATCTACTGCAATTATATATTTTTTAATTACTAGTAGGGCTGGTCTTTCAAGAGCTGGATATTTTTCTTTGTTTGTTCTTTTATTAGAAAAACTGCTTATGAAAACTAGCCAAGTGTGAGTCGGACTCGCGCATGAAGGGTTCCGAGGAGCCCGCTTTAATTTATTTTTATGATTTGATGTTATAGCGGCAATAGAAATACACATTCTGTGAAAATTTCAACCGTCTACCTATTACGGATCATGAGTTACAGCCCGCTGACAGACAGACGGACGCACGGACAGCGGAGGCTTAGTAAGGGAAGGAGGAGGGTCCCGTTGGTTACCCTTCGAGTACGGAACCCTAAACATACCATATTTTGAAGTAGTCGGGTGGCAGTGGACAGGACATATATAGGCTAATAATTATTAGCCGACAGCTTAACTAATGTTCTATAGTACATGCTTCTTGAAGGCGGTACATGGTAAGTGTGGTGGTCTAAATGTTTAATCAATCAATCGACAAGGTTAAATTGAATTAGGTAGCGAAACTGCACGAAATAACAAGATAAAACAAAAAAAAAACTATTTAAGTATTTTTTATTATATCCATCACGGCAGTTGAGTTTCGCTACCAAATTAATTTGACCCTATTTTTATCTTAAAACCGGTATGACTTCTTCAAGTGTGAAGCCATTACATTCAACCATAGACATAGAGCATGGACTGAGCCTTCTCTAGCCAAATGTCAAATAAAATTGACCATGAAGTGCGAGAGAAACAAAGCAATGGAGGGGTCATGGTTTGCCCCAGGTATTGGCCGCATCATCGCTCTGTCTCTTTCTACAGTGGTCACTTTTTAGAGGCTAACGCTCAGTCCATTCTCTATGTCTATGCATTCAATCAAAATAGTTGAAGCACCTAAACGAATAGTACAAATAAAATAAACTTACAAGTTCTCCTTGATGAAAGCCTTGAGCGAGTACGTCTCGGGGTCTCCCTTGTACGCGACGGACGAGTCTTCGAACTTGTTCTGCAGGCGTTTGGGGCGGAACAATACCACGTCGTTCCTGTTGACAATTATGTTACTTTAGTTTTATGTATGTATAGTCTACATGGACTAGTCTTGTTTCTAGTAAGATGGGTTTCGATTTTCTAATTATAGATAACTTAATAAATAGGAAAAACAAACATGGACTATGAAGGAGGTGTGAATTTGTGAGCCTTCAATGACTTTATGACGGCAGGTTTTTAGGGTTCCGTAGCCGAATGGCAAAAAACGGAACCCTTATAGATTCGCCAAGTCTGTCTGTCTGTCCGTGTATGTCACAGCCACTTTATTACAAAACTATTAGATTTTTTTCATCTCACCTATACGTGCGGGGTGTCTATAGATAGGTCTTTAAAAATGACATTGAGGTTCCTAAAACCAACTTTTTTGAGGAGTGGGATTTTTTCAAACTGCAGCAACAACTTTGTTTTTCATTAACATGCTATGAAAAACAAATTTAGTTTTGTTGTTGAATGTAAAACAATACAACATATGAATGAACCTTCAAAATATTTTTATTATATTGTTTGGTGCTACGGAACCCTATGTGCGTGTGAGTACGACTCGCACTTGGCCGGTTTTTTTTCCTCTTTTAAGTAATAATTTTGTCTACCATACCGACTCTCTCTCTACACTCTCTCTTCTAAGGAAACACGAACATGAATTCTTTAGTTTAAAAGTATGAAGATGATGATAATATGTCTATTAGTATAAATCGTAGGTGTTCTGTAGCTTTGCCTAGACAATGCAGCCAGGAGGAAAGGCATGAGTATATGTATGTTGTATTTAGTATCACGACTACGCCATAATTTGGCATTTAATTTATACTTCGACTTCCTAATAGCTTATCACATAAGCCTTATGGCTGATGATTAACACTGTTATAACAGCCGTCTTCGAGCAATATAGCAACTGACATAAAGACATTGTTCAAGTACTTTGACACCTGAGCACACATTCGGTGCACAACAATGTGTACTAAGGTCATACATACAGGTAGCTAATTAACGGTTCCGAATTAACGTGAAACGCGGAAAATCGATTAAATCGCGTCACGGCTATTGAGTTTTCCGAGAAACAGAAGTATTTGTTTGATTGTATCTACTAACTGGGCAAAAAAAAAAACAATCATTGCATATGTTTAAGAAAGTAGGTGTAGGCAGACTTTTACAGTATTCCCTCATCTCGCCAGTTACGATGTATTCCCGTCTGGTACACACGGCTGCTGTTATGCTGATCTCGTATTGTATAGGATTTCCGTACAATGCGAGGTCAGCTTATACTGGAAATGTATAGCTTGATGTGTAGCCGTGTGTACCTACTGTGGCATTCCAAAATTCCCAAAACTGGCGATTGCGAATCTTACCCAACACCCTAACGTTCAGCAGCCGGACTAGTCCTACGAAACAGTTAAAATTTTAAGACGAATATAATTTTTGAATTCTGAATTCGACGAATAAAAGAAATATTTAATGTGCTATGTTTTATTAAGCTAGTATTAATTATTCAGTACTCCATAAATAAATAAGATATTGAATACGACATAAAATAAATGTTAATTATGCCGCGCGTGTAAACCTGTTGTCTGTTGGAGCCAGTCAGTAAAGTACACGTGGTTTTAAAAAAATAACGACCGTTGAATAGTTTCTAAAGCATCAGAACATGAAGTTTCCTTTGACTTTTTTTTCGGTGTGATAGACAATGGTAATTTTCTTTTAAACTTTTCTATTCGATGCAGTGCTATCTGCCAGCATTGGGCTGGTGCAAAAATATGTCGACATGAGGTAACAACCACGCCAGCGCTGTCACGACAGCGAGGTTGTCGCCAATCACTGTCTCAATATGCCTTTACGAGATATTTACAATTGAAATCCGATCGAACAATGAAAGTGAAACAGCACATCAGCGCTGCTCACACTCACTTTCATTGGTGATATTCGCCCTCTATGTGTGCTCTTGGTACTTGCTCGTCAGCCTTCTAAGAACATTATTTTGAGTGGAGAATATAAGCTTAGTAGCTGCCAAGATCGTATCAATACATGACGTGTCAAGTCACGGATGAGGACCATTTACTGCCGTTTCACCACTGCCGCTGACGCAATTTTCCGCAGTTTCACACTTGTTAATATAATTACAATTAAAAGGATGTATTGTGTCCGATTTGGCAACTTCTTGTTTTTATAGTATTTTGAAATTCGTCGGTTCCCGATTCTTATTAACTGGATAGTGATTAGTTTATTAAGTAAATAAATAGTCGTTCATATTTATAAGTTTAAAGTTGTGGTCATATGGACAGGGATGATTTGATGCCATTTTATCTAACATACATAATATTATGCCTGTTTCGCCGAAGGGTTAGGTAGAGCGGTATCTATAGTACACCCACATGATTTCATCTAAACAATTGGGACAGGGGAAGCCATACCAATAAAAATTGGGCTGCAAGTATTAAATAGAGACAATTTATATTTCCTGTAGTAAACTAGTACTATATTCGTCCTTATAAGACATTTAAACTTTCAATAAAACTGCACAACTATATGAATATTACCTTGAAAAGATATTTCAGTACTGATACCTAAAAAAAGTTTATTGTTTTGTTATCAATATGGAATGTCGCATGAATTCCATAAAAGACTTCCAAGGTTAAAAAATTACTTGGATAAGTAACATTTGTGTACATACAGGAACAATCGCATATTTCAGTAATATTATTAGTGCCGTTCAATTGTGGAAAGCTGTGTCAATACTATTACTTAGTAATGAATTAATGATGGACGATTTATGTTTATTTGTTTCGATATTATTTGGACTGTGTGAAGGATGATATGGCTAGAAAGGAGGTGACTGCTGAGATGACGAAGAAGGCCGAATGCCGCGCAGAATAAATTGGGCTAAGGGCAGGAAAATTATGATGATGATGATCAACAAACAATGAGGATTAAGAAACAATTGAACTAGTTACAATTTATTTTCACCTTTTTGTCCCTAGATCGCTTTTTTGTTGCAGTCTGGAATAGCACATGTGCATGCATTTCGAATTTATAGTTTTTAGAACCTTCATATTAATTGCAGCATTTAATAATACATGTATTTAAACTAGTCGGTCACGGAAACGCAGTATAATTACTAGTTATAACATCACTCAATGCTAGATATCAGTAGATACCACAAATAATGGAGTAGACCATACAGAATGTTATAATTACCATAGATAAAATTGCACTTCAAATAAGGGCATAACAAAAGTATTTGTTGCTATCAATGAATTTGTTTGATGACATTTGTTGGTCTTCAATATTTTTCGTCGGAAAGTTATTGGTTGAGACAGACAGACTTGGCGTATCTATAAGGGTTCCGTTTTTTACCATTCGGCTACGGAACCCTAAAAAGATGTCTAAAACTTACTTGTATCCAGCCTTTTCAAGCACTTCCTTAGAAGAAGTGTGTCCAAAGGTGACCTCTTCACGCATCTTGTCAGCGGACTTGACAAAGTCACCCTTGAGGTCTGTCTCCTTCTCGAAGAAACCAATGACGACCACCTCGTCCTTGTTTAGGAATGCTTCGTATTCCGCAACAGTCTTGAGTTCCTTGGAGCTGGGACCAACTTGGGCACGCATGTACTTGACAAGGCCATCTGTGGCGAAAAAGTTTGGTCAGTTAATAAGGAAAGAGGTTTTTAGTGATAGAGGACTTAGTGCTTGTTGCACTGGTCAAAGGAGAACTTAATGATTTAACACTTCATGCTCACAAATGTAGAGGCAAACTTAAATTAGATTTTTTTTACCAGTCATTGTCAACCTTTGAGTGACGCAGAGACAAACAGTGATAGGTGCTGTTTCAACGAGTAGATTTATACAATATCAAAAATAAATATCCAGCTTCTTCAAATATTGATTAAATAAGAAAGTGCACACTCTGCTTATTCATACAGCTCATTTTCCATAATTATTATTTCTTTTTAATTAACAATAAAAAGTATAATGTAACGAGTGAGAAGTAGCTCAGATAATTATGTCTCGAATGAAACACTGTCAGCCCAGAGAATTACCCTGGTAACCCCATTATTGTAACCAATTTTAATTTTATTTAATTACTTGAAAGTTTTAATTTCAAAACTTCTGTTTAAACAGGATTGTTAAAAGCCTGTTCCTGTTAGAAAAGAAACTTTAGTGCCTAATCATGATCTGATGTAATACAGACATAACATTTTACTTAATTCCATTAAAACTATCCCTATCAGTAGAAGTTATCAAAATGGCAGGAAATTAAAACAACTGCCTTTATCAGTGCTGACAAAATTAATACATTTTTTTTTTGGTATTTCACTTTCCTGCTATGTGAGGAAAAGCTTTATGGTTTCTATATTAATATTCATGATGGGCTTTCATTAGGCCACATCATATAATTGAATCCTATTTTTAACTACAGATTCATGTGTATTATTGATTATATGGGGTGGAAGGGTCACCGGTGGGAAAACGGTTACCACATATTAATACATCATTCTGAGCCCCCAATTTTATTAATGTCGGATATTTTCTCTGCACCAACCAGACCAGACCCCTTATAAATGTTTCTAGCAATGTCCATTAGGACATAACAGAACACACACTGTAATTACATCATATCAATAGGGAGTGGTAGGGACACCAACACAAAAACGGTTACCACGGTTGGAGTAACGGCCACCATGGCTCACGCAAAATGGCCCACTTTAGGGACTAAGTGCGGAAACCAAACCCTTAACAAAGAACGGTTAGCACGTATGCAGTAAATCATTCTGAACCTATGATTGAACCTGACCTGAAATTACTGACATAGAAATATTTCATCAGTAGTTTAAAAAAAATAACCAGATTTTCCATACATTTTGATTGTGTAGATATTGCACTTTTCTAGAAAACAGAGTTTTTTAAATTTATCTGATGAAAATTTCTATGTTCTGAGTTCAAAATGATGTAATGAATACGTGGTAACCGGTTTCCCACCGGTGACCCTTCCACCCCGTATTGATATCATGTAGCTACAGTGTGAGTTCTGTTATCTCCTAACTAATGGACATTGCTAGAAACTAAAGGGTCTGTTGGTGCCGAAAAATACCCCACCTTAATAAAATTCCGACATGAACAGGACAATGAAAATGATGATAAATTATTCTACACTTAAATTTGCAACACAGCTTGTGTAATAATTATCTCTTTTTCTTTTTATCTAACAAAGATCATGAATGAGGGTCAAGTTTAAAGTTGATTTAGGTACTACATTTTTAATCAATATCCAATAGGATAATTTTAAGTAAAGTTACTGCATTTGCTTGACTGCAGTTGTAGTCAATGTTCCTAATACAATAATAACTACATACTACATTTAAAATACAATGAATATGCTCAATTAAGTTTAGTTGTAGTTCAAGATTAAGAGGAAGTTTCTGTTACAATTTTGTACCTCTATTTATTTTATCAATTTACCTTCAGAAACAAAGTTGATTAAAAAAAGTTGTTGTCATGTTGATAAATTCGACTTTAATGTTCTAGAACTTACTTGCTTCCCTGGGGCCATTGTAGTCTTGAGAGACCTCTCCCTTTCTGAAGATCTTCAGTGTAGGGTATCCTGACACCGAGAACTGCTCGCAAGTGCTCTTGCCGCCCTCGGTACAGTCCACCTTTGCCAGCGCAACAGGGGGGTCATCGGTCTTTAGCAAGCCGGCCGCAACCGCGTACTCAGGCTTTAATCTCTTACAATGACCGCACCTAACAAACAATTACACACGCAAATCAAACAACCAGCTCATTTAACGCCATTCATAAGTTTATAGTTACGATCAATCATTAAGTACTTACCATGGTGCGTAAAACATGACCAGCGCTGTATCATGTTGGGCTAATACCGACGAAAAGTCCGAATCTGTAAGGTCCAACACATCTTCTTCGGCTGCTCTACATAAATAAATTACACCTAACAATAATACAGTTTTCAGTGATCCCAACATGTTTAAATTTTTATCGCCACTTTTGTAAAACCGTGCGCGATTCTTCACCGTCCAAGTCGAGCTGAGGAAAGTATGCAGAGCCAAGAGAGGACAAGGACCGGAAAAATACACGTATGATGCCGTTGATGACACTTGCCGGCACAGCGTTGGCTGATTCTGATTGGTCTATTTTCGATGCGTTCTGAAATGAACTTCAAAGATTAAGGTTTGGACATTAAAAGGTTTTACAAATAAAAATATCCCATTACATAATAAATTATATTGAATATATTTATTAATAAGTGTAGTTATTATTCTTTTAAAAATAAATCCTCTAATTTTTAATCCACCATAGGTGGAAAACTACTATGCATTTTATTTCTACTAAATGCGGATGCCACCTTTTGGTTTGACTTTTACCACCCCGTGACATGAGAAAATTACAGATTAGAATTTACAGGATTTGAGGTGTTTTGATGTTGTACTCGTATAATCACTAATCACTTAGTATGGAACCGTGGATCGCAGTAATTATGTAAAGCATTTCGTAAACGAAACGTTCGCATTTGTCGATGACTGTAATTTATTTCAAATATTTCTTTGTAATCTCAACTCTCAATTATTGACACTATGATTTAAAAAAATAAAATAAATGAATGAAGCAAAATGAATGAATCAAGTATGAAACTAGGGTAAGTACAGTAATTAGTATGAAATATTATTGAGCCGAATAGATTCTGATGCAACACAAAAATTCACCAGCTGTTTGTTGCAGTTGTTAGTTGCATTCTCTTGTTGTTCAGTGAAACTTCTGACTTTCATTCATTTTTCGTCAAGTTTGGTTAATTTGGGTTCTTATGTAATCACATAATATTTTATTTACTGTCAACGAATTTCAATTGAAAAAATGCATCACAGGAATAGTGAAAATCTCATGGTAGTTTTTATTCATTAGTAGTACTTTACTTCTGCCTGTGGTAACACAAACATCTTGGCTTTTTGTCAGTTGGCTTCGCTGTCAAACGGAAAATGGCAGCGACGAGTGTTGTCGTTCTCGACAGAGGCAACAATACAACTTGTACCGTAAATCTTTTCGGTAAGTAATGTTTATAATTATTTTCCAAGTTAACAATAATGTGTTATCATCGAATTTCTATGAATTCACAAATTATCAGAGCTTTTTAAGTAGCGGCCGCATAACCCTAACTTCTTTATTTATTTTTGAAATTGGAGGCGCGTAACTTGAAAATACATTGTATTTTATCTAAATACATTATTTATAAATTAAATATCATTGCATCAATATGAGTGTAAAGTACACGGAAAGTGTTTGTGTAAGAAGTACGTAGCGTAGTTAGTGGTGTTTAGTTGATAGGTAACTAGTTTTTTCACATTGAATAGAATAAGTTGTCTGCGGCGGCTCTGACCTTGGCTATTGGATTGTAGGAAGTAAACTGTAGATACTTGCTTTTAAATTGTTGGTTGGTATTTGATGTACTCACAAAAAATAATCATAAGTCATACTCTAGCTATAATTTGGCTAATACATTAGGAAATGAGGAAGATCACCAGTGTGAGATTAGCTCTAAAATTAGATTTGATGTTTATTTAATTGTTGACAACTTTACTTTATAACTTAAAATATAATTTTACTAATAAAAATATGGTATAGGTAATTTTATTGCTATTCAATGTTGAATATTGTTTCCTAGTCGATGCACAAATTGTAAAAACTACAATAGCTAGTTCTCTAAAATGTTTTGGAGACAAAAATGTTTAATACTTTTGTCTTGTTTTAGGTGCAACGGTAGTATCATGGAGAGTGAACAATCAAGAACAGTTATTTGTAAGGTAAGTTTAAAATACACCATTTCCTATAAAAACCTACAGACAGACAGACTCAACAATTTATCATTTAAATTAGAATTAAAAAAAAACATCATAAAAACTCTACACTCCAAAAATACAAAAAAAATATGTAAGTACATAATTATAGAGATTTTTTAGAATAAAATAATATTTTCAAATTCTAACATACGGTAATTTTAACTTTCCTTGCATAAAATAGCTTATGCAAGGAAAGTTAAAATTACCGTCTGCAAATTCGTAATAAAAAAAAAACATCAAGAAACATTATACTATTCTTGAATCATTAAATACAGCAGCAAATTATTAAAGCTATCAAAAATATCTAGGAACAACAATCATAATCCACATATATGCACATTTTACATTTTAAGCAATGTAACTAATAATTACCATTGACTGATTAATTCATCTTTGACACCATGATTAGTCTTTGTGCTCGTAATTTATTTTGCATGAATTACACATGCAATTTGTATTTGCATGTATTAATATGCTTTGAAACTGACAAAGTAGTCATAATAATTCACAACTTTAATGATTCTTGATTAGTTCCTGATATATATTTCTTAAATTTCGTTCATTAGGTGAACTAAATTTTATATTTTATTTCCAACTCCTTTATTATTATAATTAATAAGTTTATTTCAGATCAAATTAATCCATACCATTACAAATTATAAAAATTCAGTGAAAAATGCAGAGAAATAAATTAACTTAAATTATTACAATCATAGTACCTAATGTGTTAGTATAATCTTAAACACTATGTTTTAGTCAACACCCATCACAACATGGATCCATTTGTTCTGCATAAGGCAATCCACACGACTCAACATTTTATGACCCAAAATAAATGTATTTACATAAGGGAAGTTTAAAACATCTCATTCTCAGGAGCTTTTGCAAACATAAAGATTATAGCTAGCCTTTCCTCTCCCTCTGCTACATATCCTTCCTCCGTTTTTTTATTGGTCTTGGGTCTATTCCACTTTCTGCCAATTCATAATGAACATCCAAATCGTCCTGCCATCTTCTAATTGGTCTATCGCGGCCACGTCTCGCAGTTTTGGCTACCATTCTTAAGTTTTACGGCCCCCCCGCCCCTTCGGCATGCAAACATAAATTATAATATTCAGAATTCAATTGACTGGGCAAGGCACTTTGATGGATGGTGGTTTGGTTAATTTAATTAAAATTTTCGTGAAATGTCATTTGATATTAAATCACATTTATTTAATTAATGTGGTCAAGCTGTACACTCCACCCACGTAATTTTTTAAACATTTCCGTAAAGATCTCTTTTGCGATTCGGATCTTTAGCGTTTGGTTAATATTGCAGTTTTACCGCTGCGGTCCGCACTCATAGCACCATAAAAGATCAAACACAAACTGCGTGACAGTATTAAAACATTTGAGATAGTGATGCACACAAAATCAGGTAATCATAACAGGTACCGATCTTTTTAAACAGCATAATAGATCATCTCTTTATCTAACAGGATTTGCGTTGTTAAATTCCGAGAACTAAAAAAATTGCAGGACCTAGAACGCATCCTTTAGGGACCCCTCTTTTATTGTACAGTCATGTTGTCATAAACTAGGTATAAGGAGTATCTACGATTTTCCAATCGTCGTTTTCTTTAAATTCTGCAAGTCAAGAACATGACTATTTATTATACATATTTATCGTGCATCTATCTACACACATTATCTTGCCGTGCCAACAATAAGGCGTTATCATCACCAGTCGAAAGCATATTAGGGTTCGAAAAATCATATATCTCGAAATCTCGATGTCTTTTCATTTTTATTACATCATCAATTTCGATTTATGCCTGCACGGTAACTAAACTTTGATCGAAGAACTTATGAAGCGTGCCGATCTATTCTAAACGGTTAAGCTAGAAGTTAACTAAAGGCAAAGGAACAAAATGTCCTAAAAATGTACAAAAACTTTTGCGGAATGCATAATAATACCTAACCAACTCTATTTTCCCATCAATATCAAGTCATTTACGTCTAGTATTTTATATTAGATTAGGTCATAACCTAGCTAACATTACCATCAATCTGGTATGGATCTCTAGACAGGTATTTAAATCCTAGGTACACGAACAAAGAGCGACTTTCGGAATAAGTAAGGTTAGATCGTAGACAATAGACTCGCCCATGAAGATGTCTGTTCAATGACGACTAGAGAATGGACGGAATGAGGTCCGAATGTGGATGTATAAATCTCCTTTAGATTTGTGATTTTACAATTACTTCAAGACGTAAAGTAGTATTTTCGAACCGCCGCCATTATAAATCCGCCGCCCGAAATAAGGAACAACAGCATAGTTTACTGTTCTCAGTTAAATGAAAAGTACTCCGAAGTGGCTATATGTGTGCATTTAGTGTTATTAGAACAAATACATTCATCATCATTTCAGCCGAAAGACGTCCACTGCTGGACATAGGCCTCCCCCAACCCCCAAGTGTCGCCACATTGACTGACCCCGTGCGTCTGGCATCCAGCGGATCGCCGAACAAATACATTGCGTTCGGATAATTTCAAGTTCATCTAAAAAACTAAACGCCCCTGAAGTATTAAATTGGATAACCCATAGAATTTTTAAGTGCGAAGCTTTCTATCAAACTAATTTCTTAATACAAACCCGAATTTTATCATTAAAGATTTTAACAGAAATCTTAATTTATATCAATTTTATCTAGCTTGATACACTTTAATCAAATTAATTTATTATGGTGGTTATTCATTTATGTAACTAGCTTCTGCCCGTGACTTCGTACGCTAGTATAGTGTCATTCTGTAAAAGGATAGGTTTCTGACTGAAAAAAAATTGTAATCGGAAGATTAGTTTTTTTTTTAGTTTCGGAAATGACCTCTACTACATCCAAACAACACCTCTTTATAATATTAGTTGAGATACTTAGCCCACAACATCGTCTCATAAAATGTAATTAACATCTTAAACCCTATCTACATTAATCAACAACAACTGTAAACGTAACAGCCTAACAATTAAACGCTTCCCCAGTTAGGGAGAACATTAAAAACACTCTCCATACATAAGTGTATCCGCGTTGAACAAGCGTCTTTTGCTAATGATCCTTGCTCGATTAGTGGGGATCTTTGCCCGCCAGTCCCCGGCTAGTTTATTGCAAGAAAATGGACTCCGAATTTTGGATAATAACGTCTGACGCATGTAGTGCTTCGAAAATGCCTGCTTCAAGACTTTACAATATTTCATTATAGAATTTGTGACAGGCAAAATAGAAAAACCGACTTCCAAAAAAACACTAAAACTTCTAAAATACCTTGACTTTCGGAAGTCGGTGGCACAAAAGATACAAACAAAGACACCTACTTCCGAAAGTAAAGTTATTTTAGAAGTTTGTTTTCGCAGAAAGTTTTGTTATTTTACCCTTTTTAGTTGTAGTTTACCACACAAATTCTTGTCATGAATTAATTTTTACATTGTAACTAGAAGTAACTTAAAGTACTCGTCAAGACGAATCATACGAGCCCAAACTCGATGAGGTTTTGTCGATTTATAACGGAGTTCCTATGGCCACCGTCCAGCTCCATCATCAGACCCTGGTTACCATTTAGGACTTAAAGTACTTGTCAAGACGAATCAAACGAGTCCAAATTAGATGGCGTTGCGTCGTTTTATTACAGAGTTCCTATGGCCACCTTCCAGCTCCATCATCAGGTCAGCTCCATGTCATCATAATATTGCATTGTCTCGCGATATACATATGCGTGCAAAATTTCAGCTCAATCAGAAATCGGGAAGTGTGTCAAATTTAACTAGCAAGTATCACGCGACGTCGCGTGATGTACTTCAAAGCGCCTGCACGCGACGTCGCGTGTTGTGATAATTAACGTGAGGAAAACAACCAAATTCCTAAACCGATTTTGATGAAATTTCTATGGGACCAATCGGGAACCATATCCGTTCGGATGAAAAAAGAATTTTTCAAATCGGTTTACAAATGACGGAGTTATGAGGTAACAAACATCCGAATTGAGAACCTCCTCCTTTTTGAAGAAAGTCGGTTAAAAACAGATTTGAAACGGAAATTCGCCCGCAATTGTCATTAGTTCATTCGTAAGGTAATCGTATGGTACAGTAATTCTGGCTTGATAGTAAGAGATTTTTTATAACTTATTCGGCGCACATACCCTATAAGAAAACCCTGCTAGATTTTCGCTATTTTTTGGGCCCCTTCCAATGTTATTATTAGCTTATGGCCAACCGCTGTCATCATAACGTAATGCTGGTTCCAAATTCGACCCGGAACCAAATTCCTTTTAATACTTCCACTGAGAAGAATCTTGTGAACAAACCAAGTAACCAATACCTTAAAGAGTAACACGCTAGTGTATACAGTTTCAACCCAAGGTTTATTTTATTCAAGCTAATGACTATGAAATGGCTCATTGAAGTCAAAAAGCTCTCAGAACCGCGATGATTACAGCAATCGGAAATTCATTAAATCATATTAATATCGACGTATCGAAGAAGACAATGCGATTCCGAGTTCTTCCATATCCGTTAGTTAATTGAATACAATGGAAATGCTTGCTTATCTCTTCATATAACGAATGTACATACTTACATTGATTATGGATATTGTTAGTGGGTATCTGCAGCTTCACTCAACTAGTTAACACTGCTTATTATCATTATCATACTACTTAGTTACTTCTGCTATAATATTTTCTTGTGCTTCTACATTATCAAGACCCGTTTAATCTCGAAAAGAAATTCTTCTCTAATTCTTGGTGCATTTATTGTGCTTCCTGTATTACCTTTTCTGGCCGTATCTGCAGCTTCACTCAACTAGTTAACAGTTTAACACTGCTTATTATCATTATCATACTACCTAATTACTTCTGCTATAATATTTTCTTGTGCTTCTACATTATCAAGACCCGTTTCATCTCGAAAAAGAAATTCTTCTCTAATTCTTGGTACATTTATTGTGCTTCCTGTATTACCTTTTCTGGCCGTGGGTGCATAAGTATCCGAGCTTCCTAATTATAAGATTTTATGGGAAATATTAATGTAGCAGACGGTAATTGAAAGTACTTAAAATCATTAGCGGATGTTTTATGTCCTTGTCTAGACATTTAGAATAGCTAACCTACACATCTTAATGTATTGCTTTTGTTAGCAATGCAGAATATTACGACAATGTATCTCAAATAAGTCTTTGAATTAAAAATGATTACATTTAAAAAACTAATTTAGCCTCTAATAATAGATTCACCTGCGCAACATGTCTAAATCTACGTGTAGAATAATCATCATTTTTGTCTTATTATTCCCAATTCTATAGAAGATAAGATCATTAATAAAATCCTAATTCATGACTGTTGTACAAGTCACACTACCAGCCACACCATCTCTTATGTTACCGCAATTAATTCCAAATCAATTTACTGACAACGTATTGTGCGGATGCAATTTGGCGTTGAGACAAAAACCCGTCTCCGGGCCGCGAATGGCTCTAACAAACGACCGACTGCCACTAATGATTCTATGTACAGTATAAATATACTACATAATATAGCTAGCCAGTAGCCAGTGTAGCCACACATTTGATGCCAGTATCATTACCTACAAATTGATTCGTTGTATTAATTTTCACTAGTTCAGAGCTAATAGGATCATTAGCATTAAAGATAATTTTGTTTAGTTACAACTTGAGTATGAGTTTCAACGACGCTACGACAGATTGTTTAATGAAAACCGGTGGTCCTTGGATTTTAATTACTTTTTGATTAGGTATGGAGTGTAGATATAATATTATTATGAGCACATGTAGAGCTTGTGTTTGTGTAGTGGTTGGGTTTTCCGCCAAATCACCATCGTTTTCAGCGCATACAACTGTCTGAACTCTGAAGTTCTTTTAATCCATCATCATCAATCAATATTTGTAAAAAGGTGTTACTAGCTTGTGCCGGATTTCTATCTAGATTTCGTTTCTTTCGATCTTCATTAATTCTTGATCACAGCCATATCCTCGCATGTTGTCTCTTTTAATGGCCAGTTTTAATCTTAATGCGTTGGATTCGTGTTGGATTAAAACCCATTTTAATCTGTCATTCGCACGGAATTTAGAAAATTAAATAAGCGATGTCCAAGGGATCCCTGGTCGCCGACAAAAACTTGTCGGCACGCGCCTTCTGTTCTAATATCCAATATAGTTTGTACTCTTGGTGTTTTTGCGCCTCCGCTGAGCCGACGTGACGCAACCGCTTGACCCTTTTATGACTGCGGGATTTTTCGAGGGCTCCAAGTTTTGGAACAGACGACTATACCGTATGGATGGAACCGACAGCTTTGGACAAGGAATTTTCGTCAGTTTAAAGGACCATCTACTTTTTATACCAGGACTTCAGGACTGGTCTGTCACCTACAATTAGTAAAGAAGGTGATGTGGTTAGGAAATAATTAAAAACAACATGTTTTATGAGGATTCATAAAACAATTACGACGCCGAAGTTTAATTGAACTTACAATTAAAGTGAACCATTTGAAACCTTCTTGACGCTCGTTACTACCTTCTAACATTACGTTTTCTTTCAATTAGGCAATTTTATGTCCCTTGGGCCCCATTTACGTCATTTGATATGAATTACGTTTAGTAGTTCTGTCGTAATATAGCAGTAACGATAAATTTGTTGAAAAACATAACCACTACGCGAAAATTTACAGACAGAACATAGCAGGTTACCATTGGGTAAACATAGTGTCGCTGTTCAATATTACAGTTGTACTTTTAGGCCATAATTCTAAGTTAGCAGTGTCCAAACAGCATGTTGTACATAAGAGAATCGTGACACGGCGCGGCACATCCCTGCGGGTGGCAGTGGCAGCGCGGTGGCTGCGAGGCCCGAGGCCCGCCCCTGCTCTCCGCGTCTTGTTTTTGTGGTCGCGTCTGCAGCCGCCCCGAGTCGCCGCCACTTTCTTCCCGCCCCCTCCCGCGCCCCCCACTCCCCTGCACACCGCCGATGACAAATGGTCCCCGGACACCCCGCTCGCTCCCCGGCCCGCTAATGCCCAGATAATTTTATGCCGCTCCCGATGCACAGACAAAGCTGGGATGGGATGACCGCGAGATTACCCCATCGATCGTCGTCGACGCGCGTCAATGAGTGCAAGCTTTATTTTATGCTCAGCTTCACGGATCAGCGATGGCTGAGACGGGTTTATCGCTCCATTAGGTGGAAATTGATGATGTTAGCAATTATTTTCTCCGGTTGCACGTTTCCTACTCAAAATACAATAGCGCTGTTATACTTTACTACAGCAATTGACTTGGATATCTGACAACATTTTCTAATCGGTAGCACCGGTAGCGACTGGCGACGCTACGTGCTTAACAACTGAATGGTCTAATATTTCAAAAAAACAAAATGAAATAAGACGTGGGTAAAGAATGTCAGCGTCACCCAACGGCCAGCGCCCGGCAACCTCTCTACCGCCGCCGTCGTCGGTCACACGCCATTGACTCCGCTGAATAGTCAGGCCCGCTCCGCTACCGTCACATTATCTCCTGCCTTCGGCTCACTGATAAATCTTGATTTGAACGTTCGGGGTGTCGACTAACGCTAATTATACCTAACCCCGACGAGATAGAGTCCAACAGAAGCTGGAACGTTTCGGAATCAACTTTTTTCTTATTTGGATCCTCCGAAATAAAGTTCTAGTCGTTTCGCCATGTTGTCAAGCGTCACGAAGTCTGTCCATTGCACGTGCTTGCTCCATTACCGCCGACAGCGTACACATGTTGCGCTTTTTTTTTGGCGTCTCCAATGACACCCAAGACAAAGATTGTTCCACTCGTTCGTTACACAGCTGCGGTGAAATATTAGAGGATCGAACCGCTCCTAGTCATTTCCACCGCGGCAGATTTAGCCGACCGATATGTAATTTAGTAATCCAAGCAACACCCACCTACAATATTCATTGTCTGATTGCTTAGTCGGTGATTTAGTACAATTATCCTGCAGGTTAGCTAACTCGGACATGATTTATCTCCCACTGTGACTGTATCTAGCCGGAGTTGTAATTAACGGTTACGAGGATGATTTATCACAATTAAGACATCTTTACATTTTGACGTGAATTCTTAAAGTAATAAACTTGACCTTTGAATTGTTCAAACTACGTATGAATTGGAATTTCCAAAGATTTATTATTATATAGGAATATCAACGTCAAGAGAGCCAAAGCGATCTTGGCTAGAACGGTAAATTCAAATCGCGTTAAGATCATGGTATTAAAGAAATTACTTTGTGTGGTTGGCTGTGTGTATATCATTAGTTATATTATTATCGTCCTACGCTTACATTGCGTGGTGATCACAATTTTCGTCGGTTCATGATGGCTCTGCCTGATTTAGTTTAGGCGTAATTATGTAAGTTGGGTAAGAGTGTACACGCTACTTGGACAACACTCAAAGCATCTATTACAAAGAAAAGACAAGCAATTTTATGAAAATTCATTACTACTTTGAAAATATAACTTCAAATGCTACATGAAGAAAATATTTAACCCTCTAGCCGCTCCAGATGTTAAAATAACTCATTTGAATAAAGTACTTGCAGTTTCTCAACTTGCTCTCAATTGTCGACAAGTTGCTATGCGAATTGAAAGGTCCCAACTTTTGAAGTCATTTTAAACTTGTCTCAAAAGAAACTGGAGTGAGTTTTATGAAGCAACCACTTTGTTACTACGCTGTGGGAAACCATTTAATATCGTTTGAATGTACTTACTTGCCAGCATGACTCTTTGAGATGCAAATTCGTGTGATTTGTTCGAAATTTATCAATGCTGGTTTCGGGACTTTATGAATGCTTATATTTGACTGAGGAAGGGTTGGATCTTGTCATTGATCCTTGAAATTGTATTTGTCTGCGTTTTTATTAAATACAGCGAATTCAACATGGTGTTCACCAAACATTGCTTGGAAACAGACACGGCTTCAATTTTTTAACCGAGTAGTTGCTCGTCATGGGTACCGGGCGTTAGTTGTTGTCTGAGCGAAGCATGACATCATCAGAATATGTCTCGTGCCGCCTTACATGGTCGCATCGCGTATGATCTATTGACTACACACTTGAAACAGCTGATAATGATCGTGACGCGATATTTAGTTCGGGATCCGGCTAAATATGGTCACATTGATTCGACGCGTGCTGTCAAATATAGTTTTTTGCTCCACAGTGTGTCAGCACTGCACCTTGTACGAGTATGTTTTTACATGAATTAAGATTAGGCGACGATAAGATGCTAATTTGTGTTTTCTTATTACTATGCATTGTATTGCATATATCTGTGAGTCTGCAAGATGCTGCTATGTGATCACATAATTTATATCAATGGGTTCCTGGTCCTTCTGGACGTAACTTTTCTTTTTCTCGAGCCTTATTTGCTATTATATTCATTTGTCTAGTAAAACAACCTTTAAAAGCCAAGTTTAACAAAACAAAGTTGATGTTATAAAATGCAATACGTACGTGCGTCTATTCGATATTCAGGGAATTTGCTGTGTTGCGAAGAAATTATAATTAGTAGCCTAAAATTAGTGCTTATTTATTTTAATTAAAATAACGAAGTACATACTGGAATTAATGTAATTCTGAAACTTTATTACTGCGGTACTTTAATATACCGGAAAATATTGTTATCTTTTTATCATCAGCTCATCCATCGATTACTCTCACTTAATATTGTCAAACTATTTAGAACTAGCTGGTGCCCGCGGCTTCGCTCGCGTTTTTCTCACTCGGCACTCGGAGATAATTGTAGCTTCCTATTAGTGATTTTTTTTTCGAAATCGGTTCAGTAGATCCAGAGATTCCTCACAAACTTTACCTCTTTTTAATATAAGTATAGATTAAGCTGTTGAGGTCTACTACTCCATCGACACGTACAAGATTATTCAGTGCACTAATCTTGAGTTCAGCGCGAACAGATACCAGCATGCAGTATAACATAAACATGCAAGCGTTTATCAGTGCCACTGTCCACAATTAGCATAGCCACATTATCTCCACCGTAAGCTCGTCTGTTTCTCTCCCAGATTCTGGTAATCGGCTTATCTGGTGGGGTGGTGTTTGTTAAATTGGCGCTGTTAAGTCGCCACCGCAGCCCGGGGCGGAGTCCCTGTCTTATTAATCGGCTGTCCGGACCATCTGCTAGCGCTATTTACAGCGCTGACCCCTGTCGGCAAAAGGAGTTTTGTTGCAAGACTATAGTTGTAAATAAACCGTTTTAAACCAAAATCAGTGGTTTAAAACCCGTTTTAAATTTGTTTAAAACGGTTTAAAACCACGACCACGTGGGCCCTACGTAGATGACGAATTACTTTAAAAAAATAGTTTAAAAGACTAATTGAAATCATTTACCATTTTATTCGTACATGTGAAGTCAATATATATTTATACTACTTTTCAGGATTAAACAGACCGAAAACAATCATGATACGCGTATTTATTAAAATATAACGGCAATGACACATTTTTATTTTGCACTAGGTATTAGGAGAGAGGGAGCAGGTAGGGATCGATTGTATGTTTGTCTGTCATGACTGTCGGTTGATTTTAAAACATTTTTATTTTATTTTCCTTACATATAATTATTCTAAATCAGGATGAGGTGTGATCTAGATAACCTCGTGTAAAGCCTCAGTTCATTCTAAAAAAAAAACATTTTAAACCATATTAAACCACTAAGTGTGGTTTTAAATCGTTTTAAACCAAAAATACCGTTTAAAACCAAGTGGTTTAAAACGTTTAAAATTCGTTTTGCATCTATATGCAAGACCACTTAGTTCTTGTATGTAACGTTTGTCTCTGACCCGTTTCAAACAACACGTTACATTAATTAAGTGAGGCCCGTAAATCTTGAGAGGAACTAGATACAGATATGGACAGAAGGATCAAGTTTTGCAGTGTGTAAAGACAGACCTTTTAAAGAACTTATACTCGCAGTTCTTAAAAAGTTTTGAATAAGCTCTTGTTTTTTTTTATACTCGCTTCATGGCATCACGCATCGCCCTTAATCTCAATTAAAAGGTGTGCAAACAATTTGCGACTAATAAGTTTCTATCAATTACCAATACCCTAGTAAATTCACGACCGTGTCCTTAAAGAGCTTTGGTTATAAAACTGGTCCTTTTGGTGTTTTTTTTATGATTTGATACTTATGTTCACTTATAAAGCAGAGAGACTATTAATTTAATGTGAGAACAAATGTACCATGATAATCGTACCTTCAATGATTACGTAATGTAACAGGTACTAATGCTAGTTTAATGGTACATTTCATGTTGAATTTTATTGATTCTGTTCCGGTAGCTGTATTGATGGATAGCCATAAAATGTAAATTGATTAAACTGAGTCACTTATGTTTGTTTATGGCAGTATTTATATAGATTGATGTCGTGTGTCTTGTAGGGTAGAACTAGCTCTTTATGTCCTCGAAGTTTAAAGAGATGCACTTTTTACCAAGTCTTATAAATACTCGTAAGTTGTTTTTCCAGAAAGATCCAAGTAACATTGAAAATATTAGAAGCTGTGCAGCTTGATAAAAAAGAGTGGTCACAATAGACTGCTGCGTTGAAACTAGTTGGGATTCCGCTTCACTGGCTTAGTTACAAAATGACTGCTTGCACTAGACCACGGTTTGAAAAATAAAATAGGAAGCATAGCTGTCTAACTATGTGAGAGGGGGAAAAAATCGAATCTTTTATTTGGTAACATCTGAGAAGAGGATAATGGCGGATGCAATGATGATGGCACTTCACAATTATAGAGCTGTCTTGAAACTTTAACTACGGGTTTAGATAACAATATGCAATCAACACTACCACTACAAATTTTTGCTAAGTTCCGTTTCCCAAATGCAGACGCCGAACATAGAATAGTTCATTTTAATTTAAGGTCATATAACTCGTATACATAATTGATTGTAATCACAAGTTAAATCTTGTATTAACAAATTACACGTTGCCGCTTCGCTTTAATGCAAAAAGTGATATGTAATTAGATTTTATTCATGTAACTGTACTAATAGGGTACAAGGAAGTTACTCACGCTATCAATCAGCGTTCGCCAATGAAAAATTTACTAAATATAATGAGCTTGTGAACGTAATTAATCTATAATTAGTTGCTTTATCTAAAAGGATTGGTGAAGCTTATTGTTTTTTATATCGCAAAGGCGGATTTTGTTAAGTTTGTCTAAAGAAGAAGCGCAAAAACTACAATATTTTCATAGTTTGGAATTTTGACACGAAGGACTAAAAGGAAAAGCCCCGAAGGACCAAAAATATTTTGCATTAAGTAATATTTGCGTTTTAATAGACAGACACTTGTATTGCGATGGCAGTTTTAGACAATCCTTCTCAAATCAATCCTCGAAAATACTGTTTTCCTGGGGATCACGCTCGACTCAAGGCTACAATGGGGTCCGCATATAACATCTCTTCCAGGACGGCTGAGTTCAGCAGCATATGCTGTTAGAAAAATCCGTCAATTTATTGATGCAGATACCGCGAGGCTAGTCTGTTTTAGTTATTTTCATAGTATTATGTCATACGGTATTTTACTATGGGGACGGGCTGCAAACATTGAGTCTATATTTATTCTGCAGAAAATGGCCATCAGAGCCATATATGATCTACGTAGGCGCGATTCTCTAAGGGAACTGTTTAAGGAAATTAACATCATGACAGTACCTTGTCAATACATCTATGAAAACATCATGTACGTTAGGAAAAATCTGCATTTATTTTGTAAAAGAGGTGACAGACACCACTATAGTACTAGAAACAGGGACCAACTAGTACAGCCAGGTTTCAGCGCCAAGCATAGCCGAGCATTTTTATCATCGATGTAATCCCATAACTTATAAGTTAACTAAAAATGCTTGGCTCAATGCTGGTCCTGCTCCACAACCATAGGGGCAAACTAATCAGAAGCTCATGTGAAATTATTGTGGAAACTGCGGAAGATTGTAAAAATATCTTTGCATCGTATAGATTCAATCTCTTAGTATTATATAATTGCATAGCACATGTGTGAGTACTATGTACTGTAAATCTACCATTTACATTTAGTTGTCCTTCATTGACTCGAATGTGCCCTGGTGGCTGAGAGAATGTCAGGCTCACTCAAATGTCTCGCTGATAGTAGCGGGTGTGTCGGGTCGTTAAGTTCCCTTCAATATGGTTGAGCTTAATGGGGCTGATCCATGCGTCATGTTCGTGAACGGGCGCTGTCAGTTGGGACTGGTCATCTCTTAGCTGCCACGGTTTATTTTAACTACTTTTTAAATTGTTCATTATTATAATCTTTTACTCTGGACGCTCTTAATGTGCACGTCTTTCTTCATCGTTCTCACATATATGTATAATCCTAACATGAATGATGTAACCAAGATCTTGTAACAATATTTTGATTGAAAAGAGTGTCCATGGAGTTTCTTGCCCATTCTTCTCCATAGAGATCTACGCTTTGGAATGGGCAACTACAGTACTTTCACAAGTTATTATGCCTTGTGTCTGTGACTGTAGCTTCGCCTTTGTTTTTCTGACTTTCAAAACTGCCTGCTAAGGTCTAATTGAAATAAATGCTTTGACTTTGAGTTCGAGGTATCTAATTTTCTAAAACACTACGCAATTGGGGTGCTGAACTAGAACAAAAGTTTGGGTTACAAGCTTCCTTTCCTGTTTATGAAATGATTTAACCTGTAAATAAGATCCTATAGTTATCCCATTTCTTAACTTTATAAAAAATATCCATAGTCAGATAGAAATTTCTACTCCATCTAGAGTAGACGTTTCCTAACCGATCTCTGAGAAAAAAGGATATTATCTCGGAGTCCATGTTTTCGCCAACGGCCAAAAAGAGTTTAGAATTCTTTTTGACTATCCTTCCTAAAAAAAACACAAAAGGTGGTTATCAATAGCCAGTACTTGACTGGTGGCACGCGCTCACTGCTCAGTACCTCCGTGGCAGCCTCCGGCACCCACGCGTGTTCCGGCAACGTGCACTTTCATTGGACGGCCCTGGTCTGCCACTGCACAAGGTTATAACACCTCTATGTTACCGTGGCACACGGTGCACGTTGATGTAACAAAGGGATTATGGTTTTTGTTCGTGTTTATGCTATCTACTTGATGTTATCTTTATCGAAAGAGAATCCGTATTTAAGATAAAAGTTCATTGACGTTTTCAGAATAATTGGCATCAGCTTGCTGGTTCTGGTGTTTAGCGTCATATAGGGTGACAACAAGTCCCTTAACGAAGCTGAAAGGCACTTGTTCTCCCCGTCATTGCGATATTTTTTTGTTGTAGACCATACCTGGGAATCTTCTAGTTACGGAGATATTGGGGGTCAAAGTTCCAACTTTTTCACAAGTTTTTTTTTAATACATGTTTTTATGTAAGATTTTCACATACCTCCACGACCCACGCACTATTCAATCCATCAGCACAATGCTACTGGGATACTCCTGATGCATCAAACCCAATAACAATTGGCCCGACCCAGGGATCGGACCCAGGACCTCAAGCTTAGCAGGCGCGCTTGTGAACACTAGACTCACGAGGTATTCGATAAAGATTCCACTTCTAATTAAGAAATCAATAGTCATCTGTGTTAATGTGTATGTGTCTGTGTGTGTATATATACTGTGTGTGTGTGTGCTGTTAAAAATCCTTTGTGAACGAACTCCCATTTTCAGAGTTTTCATAATTTCTTTAAAGGAGCCTTAGGATTCATTATTATTTGAAGCAATGTGCCAAATCATGCTTTATGCCTAGGCCTGTACCTATAACCTAGATTAGATTGAGTGATACGTTCACTATCAATATTGAAATCTAAACAATGCGGTTTACTACAGTGTAAATAACTCGCTGATATGGAGGTTATCATTGAATATTAAATACCTTATTTACTGGATCACATCAATCACCGCAAAGAGCACTAGCTTCTAATTAATGTAATTTCTATGATTTATGAGCAGTATTGATCGATATAATATTTTATATAAAATAGAAAAGTGACCTCCTCGTCACATTCGCTTAATTGATCATAATATTATGATTTTCACTTCCCTTTTCGATCAGTCTGGAACTGAAACCTACCGCAAATAGGTATGCATGGAAATTCAGATACCTATTTATTGAAAACTAAATGTTTTGAAAGCCCTTAGCCTCGGTGACGTAATCTGACCCCAGTTAACATTAATCCAGATGTCTAAGTTTCAAGCGAGAATAAACGGCGCTTTACGTTTTATCATGAAACGCTAAGATAGAAGGTCCACTTCTTTTTTGGTTATTGCTGTTTTTCCCAAGTTTATTGATACAAAATCGTCTTCATAATTCAAGTGAAAGGCTTCGGCGTCTATTGCTGAACATGGGCCTCTACAAAGCATTGCCACAACGACTAGTCCTGTACTTCCCGCATCTCGCCGTCAAGTCTTGACCTAATCCTTTTAAAATATAGCCACGGACTTAAGTACACCCTTGTCTTTTCCTTCCTTATATTATATTCTTATAAATAACAGTCTGTTTAGTTAAATTAGAAGAAAATCTTGATAACTACTATTTGAGGAACGAATTTAACGTTTCTTTTCCCCATTATTGTATTTGGTCCTTTTGTCCGCGCCTACTTCGTGTTTGTATTCGGTCGACGCGTTGGCGATGTAACGCAATGTTACGATACTACACCTCGGGAATTGTGAGGTGGACACATAAACCACAATCAATTGAAACACCAAGCCCTAGTAATATTAACCTGATTTACTTAATGTCTTCTCATAACAGATTTTCTTATATCTTGAAATGAAGACTACCTGGTTTTCCTCATACCACGCTAGTTCCACATCCACATCTATCGTCTATGATGTTAACAGACAATATGAGATCCACACTGTATACTGTATTTTCAGTCTCATCCAATTAATTTGTTAACTTTATCGTTCGTAATTTTAATGTCTTGTACATTAAGCCAATATCTATAACAGTTACTTAGCTCCATGTTAATTAGACAACCTATTTATTATTATGAGTTTTCAAGTTGTGCACATAAAAATATCTCACTATAGTGAGCACATATAACAATCATTATCTTAAATCGTGTTTAATTCTAGTACAGACGCTGTACTCGCTGTGCCGGATTAAATACTAGTCATTATACAGTAGCGAGCTGAGTAGCTGATCCACTCGCAAAATGAAGTGCGCTTTAATGTCATATTGCTTTTAAGAGTTTTTTTTATTGCAGCTACCGGTTATTTGCAGTAGATAATGATATACCCAGCCGGCTAGCGGATCGCTGCTCCTAAAAAGATCTAATTGCGTCCTATACTGTCGCATCGTTTATGCGACCTTTAATTTGTTGATGCACAGGAGCGTCTGCCTTTATCCACAGTTTTTTCTCTAAACCAGTTTACTGTCTTCTCTTAATATGTCAAAGTAACACGCTCCGAGTCATTAACTTGGTAGCGCTTCAAATAGGTTTTTCTACGCTTTTTCTGATAGCTACGCCAGTTTTTTCAGCAGCTCGCTAGTTATAATAATTAGAGGATTGTTTAACTATGAGGAAGGGTGCCCATTGGAACATGTCTGCGACTAACTTTGCAACTGCTTTGTTGCCTTTCTTATCAATATTTTTTTCTACCAGTCCATCGCTAATATTGTTGATTATTTCTTACCGCCAGGGGCTGGTAATGAAAACCAGTTCATTTTGCATCTTTATTGAAGCTTGCTTTGTTTTTCAAATTACCTTAATAATTTCTCGTCCTCACCCTCTGCTGCGGCTGCAAATGAGATATGAATAGACGAGCGCGTTGAGCCAATATTAATGAAATTCCATTCATGGACATAACTGGTTGATGCGGCAAATAAAAATACTCGTCTAGTTAATTATAATGTTATCGTGCGGGGTGCGTGTGTCGCCCCCGGCGCGTTGGAGCGGTGCTGGCGGCGGCAGGGTGAGCTCGCCCATCTCACGAGAACTCACAACAATGTTGAGAAACGTGACGAGCTTATGTGATCAATAGTTACTTGAAAGTCGAGAACAATGACTATGAGAGCTAGTCGCGAGAAACTATCGCGGCTCATAGCGTTTTTGCCCAATATTGTGATCTCTGCGGCCGCTTGAGCGCCCCAATAAAATGCTGATTAACATTTTTCTTGACAGCAAAAACTTAATCAGTTATAAATGACACGTTAATTTAGGTATTGAAGCTTTTTATCTGGATACACTGAGAACAGGCCGTGGAGGCATAATTTGCTTCATAAGGAAGACCATGGAAGACACGGTACTGGAAGAGATAGAGAGAATGAAAGTCCCAAGGTCTGTGATGCTGATATTAATCTCACCTCTTAACAAGAGATATGCGCAGTTTTTTTTCCATTATCTCGCTTAAATCAAATCAAATAATTATTTATTTCGCACAACAAGGTCCTTATGGATTAGTGCTAAGTTAGTGGTACCAATAAACGTGATTAAAAGTTACATTCATTAAAATTAAAATTAATTCTTCCAAAAACAATAATTAAAGCCACATAAAAAATCCTTTTGTAAAAAAATCATCACAATGACAAAAGAGATTTGGCTCATTCGCTATATTGTGTGCAAAAGGACCAAAAATATTTACTTCATTGCAGGGTGAGTGGATTTATGGGGGTCGTTACAAATACCAAGCCTTTAATTGGTTCAAAAATCACGCGATTTGGGAAATTTTATTGTAACGGTTTTATAGAGAAAGCAATTGGCTCCAATGGTATATTTATTGTAGCTATTTATCTGGCTGGAGAACGGCGGGATGGAACGAGTTTGCGTGGTGGTAAAAACTCGGCTGGTGCCGAAGCGGGAATGTATCGACTCCCGGCGACTCATGGAGGAATTTCATCCGGAATCTCTAATTAAAACTTTATCTAGTCCCTCTCCGGATTCGTGGAAAACGTACTATTGAATTGCCATTTCGAACTCGGCTTACTAGTTATTAAAATATTTTAAATTAAAGGCGTCATTGGTATTCCGTTCGCCTATCCAGTCTGGCTCCGTTACATATTATTCTATTAGATTGGTTCGAGTTTAATCAACTGAGTCGTTTACCGCTGGGTATTATCAATGTCAAAATGCAATTATCGTTAAGACATTGTAAGGTAATAAACGGTTCGTATCTTACCTATCTACGCCGGATGAGTGTTAACGGTGCACCGGTCTGTATCATCTGTAAAGGGTTAAAACTCTATATATGGAGGACAGCAAAAGGTGGCTGACATTACGTTGAAGAAGTTTATTAATATTTGTGTGTCAATTAACATTTTTCATAGCAGTTAATTTGCGGATAACTAGAGTACTTTAAAAGGGCTTTAGACAAATATGTTTGGGTATCATCGATGTACTCGTACTATTCCTCGTATGGATGTTTGGTATGCATATTCATAGAATTCGTTGAAACTTGCCGTACTGTTTTCTGTTTGTTCAACTGTAGTTAATCCGTGTGAAATACATGCACCCAGGTTGTTGGTAACGTGGGAGTTATGATTTATGGATTTAATTTCTAGAACCGATACATACTTAGTATCCGTTTTAATTTAGCTAATTTGTTTGAATGACGCAATCAAGTGTTTTAGAATCTTTCGCTCTGATGTGTTGATAAATTAATCCAATATTTGCCACTCCTTGATCATTTCTTTTTATTTCTAAGTTAGCACTCTGATTAAATGAAAGGTTGTTTTTTATGCAAATAAGCGATAATTTCCTTTATCTTTTAACGATTTCTCCTGGTGTATGTACATAAAAAGTCACCTCCAAGTTCGGTGGTAGACATATTCCGGAATGGCACGTTCAACATTTTGGCGATAGCTTGGTGACTCAAAGTGCAAATTCCCGACGCGACGCGTTTCGATGACGAGTCCGTCGCATCGTGGTCATCATTCGCGACCACTCGTTTCACAAACTCCGAAATGCTAAAAATGGCATAAATAATTTATACGTGGCTTGTTCGAGCTCCGTTTTTGTCGCGACCGACCTGTCCACTGATGCATTTATAATATAAGGGTGCTTTTTGCATCGTCCCCCGGCGGCGTTGGAATGCAACCGCTAAAATTGATCATGTTTCAAACGTGAGCTGGAGGAGTAATGCTGGTGCTGCCTGTTCAATGCGGTCAGGCTAAACTGTTGCGGTTCAGCCTAATGCATGCGCGTAATATGTATTGTATTGTAACACTCGATCCGACTCGTGCAGCGTGCATGCGGCATTAGCTATGCCTGCCATTACTACATACCTATTTGGATCTAAAGCATGACTTTACATTGAATACATTAGTACGCTCTTGACTGGCCAGTATTGCTTGTATAGTAAATATCATTATGCTGAAATCATGGTCTGTTTCGGAGATTGTTTTTACAGCGATGGGCTCGCAAATGGATGAAAAACAATGAAGCGAACCCTTTGAATGTTTCGTAACAATATCTTAGAATAAATATTTTCATTATCAATTAGAAACTTGGGAGCTTTCCGTTTAGATTTTGAAGTTTTGTAAGGTTAGCTAGATGGTTTTCGGAAAATAAATAATGATTCGATATTTAAGAGTGAAAGATAATTTGAGACTCGTAAAGAAAACTTGGAAGTTAGCGTTGCCTAGCTCTTGTTCTATTATGATTGATAACTTTCATACAAACTTTAACCTTGACATTACATTTGTTAATAAAAGGGTGTTTTTTAGGGGCAGAGAATTTAAATTGAAATAAAATGGTTTTAATGTCCATGAAATTGGCTTTAATTGACTGATAATTTTATGCCAATTATGTTTGAATAAATGATTTCGGGCATGAAAAACATGAAACTCCAAGAATGCTTTCCCCGTGATAAAATCTCCTAAAGAATTTCAAGTGAATGACAGTTTCACATTATAACGAAGTACATTGTAAGCTTATAACATCTGCGTTGTAGAAACGCTTGCAATGAACTTTAACAACTGTCAAAGAAATTAAACGTTCGTCATTTGTCTTGTGTTGTGTTAATTTAATTAAAAGCATAAAACAGTAATTATAGCTCTCATAATTATAGGTGACATTACAATTTAGTAATTATAAGACGTAATTTTTTATCGATTCCTTTGAAAATACCTACGAATCCAATTATTATTCCCGATATGAATCGATTTGATGACAAATTTGTCGTTACAATTTGTCTGCCATTCCTAACATGTTTTTTTTTCTCTTTTTCGCAGTAAACAAGCAGTATTTGATGGCAAGAGGGCGATACGAGGAGGGATACCGTTTGTTTTCCGTAAGTTTGATATTAAAGTTATATGATGCTTTTAATTATAATTAATAACTAGTTGGTATTTAGAAGCCTATTAGTTGCGTGCTTATACTTTGAACATGTTAGCTTTTGTGAGAAATAGTTATGAGTTCTTCTTCTTACAGACATTGGGTACCTATCGTAAACTGGTCCTTCGATCCGGATCCGGATCCGAACCTCAGGTTCTTACATATCACACCCAAAATGACTGCTTCCTGATTAAATCTTTAACATAGGGGATATCTTTGATAGCATACTTGAAAGTCGATCCTTCGTTATCCATCTCAGGCATTGGGCACCCACACTTCGCCAGATATGATTTAAATCTCATGTTGAAAGTGGGAGTCTATTACCATCAAGGCACAAGTCCAGAAGCCGGGGTGCTACTGAGATCTGATCACTGCCCGACTTGAGTTAGGTCCAGTACAAAAACATTCTTATTCTTTATTGCACACACGCTTATGTACAACGACGAGCTTAACCCAGAATTGAATTGAATTGAAAACATGTTCGCAATGGCGAAAAGAACCCGTGACTCTCAGCTTCGTTACCCCAATTATTTCGCAATACTCAAGTGGACCTTCATTGCAGCTCAATTCGGACAATGGGCCTTCGGTCCGCAGCACGGGTTCGCGCGGATAGCGCGCTGGCACGTGGAGAAGATGCCGGAGCGCCTGCCCAGCGGCGACGTGGAGGCCGTCTTCAGCCTAATGGATGACGACTTCACTCGCTCCATGTGGCATTTCCAGTTAGTATGGTTTTGTATTTTACGGTTATGTACGTGTTAGTATTATGATAGGGACTAGAAGAGAAGACACGAACATTCTGTGCTATTGCAGGTGTTGTATTTAACGTTTTTCGTTTTAAAATACAAATTTCGCTGTTCACGAAGCAAAGAAATAAACAATTGCTGTGAGCCATATTATGTGGGTCCTGACTACCAATGGTAATTCAGATAGCTGCAGTTAGAAATGGTTATACTATTTAAATTGGTTGTCAAATTACCTGACAAGAAAATCTAAACACACGGTTTATCTATTAAAAATCTCTAATTTACGTGTAGGCCTGACTGAAATCATGATAAGAAGTCAGCATACCTTTAGACTTTAGTTCTTGCTTATCGCACACGAAAATTAACTCTCCCTTTTCTCCCTACAGATTCAGACTGACATACAGGCTGATCCTCCGCGAAAAGGAGCTCCACTTCAACATCGGCGTCTACAACCCGAGCAAGGAGCTCACGTTCAGTTGCCAGATGCTGCTTCACACGTACTTCAAGGTGCCCGATGTCCGCCGCTGTCAGATCACCGGCATGCATGGATGCATGTTTATTGATAAGGTGAGCTATTTACGAAACGCGAACTGCACAAAAAAACTGCGTTCAAGAGCTGTCAGAGTTTATGACATTTCTAATTTCTTCTTTCTTAGCATGTTGAATTGTCGATGGTAATCTAAATTGTGTCCGCCCAGAACTGAGCTACTACTATGTATCTAATGTCACCTCTTGATCGCTGTTGAGTTTTATAGGTGAAATTCGCTCTTACTTACTCTTACATTTGGTTATGAAAGAATCTCTGACATTGATCGACGAACTGGTGACCATAACTTCAGTCAAAGATGGTCTTCTGTTGCATATTGATCGCCCCTTAAGATTAACGAAGAAGACGGTTCATTGATTGTTCATCATTAGTTCTGTTTATTTAAATTAATCTATGTACATATGTGCAGCCGTAGGCCCATACTAAAGCAAAATATTCTTCAGAAACCGATGTCTGAAGAATTAAAAAATCTTATTTAGTAAATAATAAATGTAAATAGATTGTAAAATTGTTAATAAAGGCTATTAAAATTATACCAGCTGTTGCCCGCGGCTTCGCTCGCGTTTTGGTTAGACATTATCCCACAGGCTCGTTGTACGTTGTAAATAGGGCCTATGGCACTCAGGGATACTGTAGCTTCCTATTAGTGAATGAATTTTCAAAATCGGTTCAGTATATCCAGAGATTACCCCTATAACCTCACAAACTCGCAAACTTTACCTCTTTATAATATTAGTATAGATTATTTGTATACAAGGAATACGAATACAAGGTATTTTTGTTAGAGACATAAAAGTATTACAATCGCCGCAGCCTGCATAGCAACGCAAAAATTCTTCATCAACATCGCTTTCCGTACATTATTTTGTATGAAGTAACGCACACTACAGACCGGTCGAACCGCACTTTATTGTGCAGAAATATCATGTGACGTTAGTATCAGTAATGTGTGTCAGTGTTATGACGTCAGTGCCAAAAATCTTGCGTAATTATCAGAATTTAATTTAAATACCAAAAATACAAATATTTAGGTATTAATCAGTTTTGATCTATGGCAGATGGGTATTGTTTAAACAATCATACATGTCAGTTTTCAAACTGACATCTGTGATTGACCCCGCGTGGGGTCAATGTCATCGGGGGCGCTATTTTCAAATATTAATATTATAAACAGCTTTGTTCCGCCTTAACCGTATTTTACTGGACCTGAGAACCTGGTTATTAATTCTGTATTAGCCAGTCCGTGGGATTCAATGCCGGCCTCTGTTTCTCGATCATTATAATATGGATCTCTTCAAAGTTTGAGTGACTGGGGTTCTTATAAGCAAGCTTGCTTCACCCTTGGTCGCATCATCGCGATCGGTTCACATCAGGTGAGTTGCGGCCAAACGCAAGCCTATTTAGTGTAAAAAAGACATCTTGGCATCGAGCGATATCTCAGCTTTCCAATAATCCAAAGACGCGGGTCTTTTGACCCTTCTGCACCTTGTAGTGAGGGAACCTCTGGTAACTGAGCCTGATGTAACTTATGAAAATTCATACATCTATACAAATAAATAATATTTAAGCGTCTGTTTGTAATATCAAAATAAAAGCTTTTTACTGAATGCATATGAAAATAATTAGGGTCTTTAAAACAAAAACTTTTTTTTTTCATTTTTTGCCCGTCTCTTTCTGTCTGTTTGTTCCGGCTAATCTCCGAAAACGCTGGACCTATTTTGACGGGACTTTTACTGGCAGATTGCTGATGTTATAAGGTCTAACATAAGCTACTTATATTTTAGAATAATAATTAGGATTCCGTGCAAAAAAAATAATACCCCATGAAATTGATAACAAAATCCGATTCTAAACGCGAACGAAGGTCGCGGGCAACAGCTAGTCAGTAATATGAAGTGAATCTAATTCATTTAATACAAACAATCTAAAGGAAGTAAAGTCGTTTTCTAGTCATTGGTAGTTGGTACCGTGCATTACCTGGCCCTTCTCCATCTCTCTTTATAAGAACGGGTCATGCTGAGCACTGACTGTAAACGAAGTCTCTTCATAACTGAAAAGGACGCTGTGAATCATTACAATTCCTAGCCCCAAACTGACTCAATGTGTCGCTGTCGAATGAACCTAAGTAATCCTTATTGAGGCTTCATACATAAGTTTTTCTAAAAATCAAAATATATTTCAATTGTAGACGCGAGAGGGCGCCGTGTACCAGGAGACCAGAGAAGTGGTGACGATCAACGAGTGGACAGACAGGATCTACCAGAACACCATGCAGGAGCACATCATCACCAACGTCGTCAGCGGCCGCAAGATGAGGATACAGAAGTACAACTTCCCTGATACAGGTATGATTAACTCTTCGTTACATGATTACCTGCCTAGTCTCCAGTCTTAACTGGATGCAGCTGAACACCAGTATTCTCCATGGAGCGACTGCCTATCTGACCTCCAGAACCCAGTTAGTACATGGTAATACGACACGCTTTTTTTTTTCGGATGGGAAATCATCAAATAACCCCTCCCGCTCTGGGCTGAGCAGGAGGGAGTGTCAGACTTTTACTTACTAAAACCCATCCATGTTCCTACATCGCCATTTGTGTTCCGGGGCCACGGTATCTCTTTCGAACAGTCCCGCAGCCCCGGCAGGCATCGGCCCTTGCGGACCCCTTCCTAATACGATACCCCTTGGTAAGACTTGTTGTCAGACTTCGGGCCACTGACTTCAGTAACGACTGTCAAAGATCTACTAATGACACCCGTTGGTGAGGCACGAAGCTCCTTGTTACAATTGAGTGATAATTACGTAACTGCGACTAAAAGGTCTTAATGAACAATTAGCACGCACAACGAGTTATATACGCAGCAATAGATCAGCGCCTCCGCTTGTCTACTGCGTAGAATATACCTTCCTATACGAAAAAAAGCTTAGCTCGGATAGTTTCGAGCCGACCCGAAACGTGATTCCGCGTAGATAGATGCAGAACAGTTTGCCGATGAGCTCGAGCAGAATGAAAACCGTATAGGTCTAGAAACTCGGGTCTCCTTTGTTCAACAAATACTGCACAATCGAATATCAAGCCGAATAAATGTGTAGCAGCCCTTAGCTGTGCGTGGCCCCTGAGTCTGGCTGCGTGTAAAAAAAAAGTAAAATATTTACAAAGTGTAACAAGACCCTTAACGAAGCCGTCAACCAAGCATTCTGTACTTCAAACTAAGTAACTATACGCAAAAAATATTGCTGGGAAACGACTTTTGTTTTGGGGGCGAAAAATCACGTTTTATGGTAGGAGTCAGTGTAACGCACTTAAACATTGCGCTGATTGATGGATTGAATAGTACGGGGTCGTGGAGGGGTTTAAAGTCAAAATCTTACATTAAAAAGTTACACTTGTCAAAAAGTTGGAACTTTGGCCCCCAATATCTCTGTAACTAGAAGGTTCCCAGGTATGGTCTAGAACAAAAAAATGATCGCAATGACGGGGAGAACAAGTGCATTTCAGCTTCGTTAAGGGTCTTGTTACACCCTTTATAATCTCAAGCCACTCTTTGTGTCTATGTTTTTAACGACAGCAGAAGATGCGTGATATTATGACCCACAGCAGTATGCAAAGTATACCATTACAGAAACCCCGTTCCCCTAAAACAACGTCAAGAAGTCACTTCTGCAAAATACCTAGCTACGCAGCATATCATAAAAGCTCCAGGCTACTGTTTATATGTGACTAAATAATATTGACTCTCAACGACCAATCTCCACAGTGATCTGGAACCCCTGGGCCGAGTACGCCAAAGAGATCCCGGACTTCGGCGACGACGAGTTCCCGAACATGGTGTGCGTGGAGGCGGGACGCGTCGCCACGCCCATCGTGCTGCTGCCCGGCACCGCCTTCGAGGCCAGCCAGATACTGCAGGTACGTGGGCTGTTGGTCCTAGCACAACACCCTGTTTCATCTTAAGACTGCCTTGTGTGTATTAAGAGCGCCTGTGTGCTACTACGCACAAATTTTAAGTAAAAAAACTGCAATTACGCATAATTGTTGACGTATACATATAACTACATATTCATTATAAATTGTTTGCTGTAAGAAAACCCAATTTTAGGTTAAGCTCGACGTTGTACATGCTTTTATTTTGTGTGCAATAAGACGATAAGAATTTCATCTGTTTCTTGAAATATATTGAGGACCTTGGATGTACTAGAATAGACAGTAGTCCTTCCACAGTTATTTACCTAGCTCTGATAGCAGCAAGCTTTTGCAACAAAGATAAAGATCAATTGGTATTTTATTTTTACTTTGTTACTGGGAACACTGTTTAAATAACTAAGAACTCAAAGGTCTCAATGTCACACATTGTCAGTTTTGTCACTCGCATCTGTTATGGTGGTCATATAGTACTAGCTAATGCCCGCGGATCGCCCGCGTGGAGTTCGTTAATGGTCTCACGGGATCGTATTACCGGGACGAAAAGTTACCGATGAGTTAATCCAGGTTATAAACTATTTATATATAGTTTCCATCCATCCATCCTCAAAACTTTCGCATTAATAATATTAGTAAGATTCCCTCTGTATTCGCACTTAACACATAGCTGTCTGTTTGGATTGGATTCTACATCTACGAACAACTGGATTTTAATCGGTCGGCCTATGCAATTTGTATCTTTTCACTAAATCTATACTAATATTAAAGAGGTAAAGTTTGTGAGGTTGTAGGGGGTAATCTCTGGATCTACTGAACCGATTTTGAAATTCTTTCACTAATAGGAAGCTACATTATCGCCAAAACGCGAGCAAAGCCGCGGGCAACAGCTAGTACAATATAAAGTCCTGTAGTGTATAGCATCAATTCCAAGCCAGAGAGATTGTATAAAAACAAATGATCTTATTTGTGTTTCAGGTGATGTAAGGAGATCGGGCGACCACACACAACGCAGCCGTCCACAGGAGCGAAGTCAATTGAGGTGTTCGCGTCATTCCACATAGCTGACACAGTACGTAGCCGAGGGCTCTACGGTGTAACTGTACCCATATCTACTCCTGTACACAATGGACGATGCTGGCCTAATATCTGTGTAAAATGATAGCTTTTCTCAAAAGGGTCCTTTTTTGAGATATTTCGAGACCCGGCCTCATCATCTCAGCCAAAAGAAGTCCACTGCTAGACTATCTATTTTCAAAGTTTTGGAAAATCAGTCTTTTAATCGAATTTGAACGCAGAAATATCGACCGTGGAAAATTGAAATGCTTTTCAAGATTCCCAGAGATAGAAATGTCAATGTCAATGCTCAATGTCACTTATATTTCCACTATTCGATATGGCATTATGTTGCCCATTGTGTACAGGGCCCTTTAAATAATAAACCAGTAATTAGTGTCCCAGTAATTTTGTACTTTTGGAAATATGGTAGCTTTCATAATCATCAATCATCATTGTTAGTCGTTCGAATGTCAATTTTATAATGTATCTTAGGTTTTAGAAACCTTATGACATACTTTTCATAATAACTGTTATTTTCAGTACAATATTAGTTACATACTTGTAAAGACGCCAGCACATCAAGCTACTCGAAACTGTCAAATTTTCCCAACTAACCTTGAACCTAATGCTTTCGTGAAAAAGTTGAAAATCTATTAAAGAAATTTGACAGATTGTAGTAGCTTGATGTGCTGGCGTCTGTACTTGTACGATTTTGGTTATATTTCTAACTAACGGCCCGTCCCGGCTTCGCACGGGTTACTCAGGGTGAATGTAGCTTTCTAATGGTGAAAGAATTTTTAGTTTTTGAGTTTATTCATTACAAACATACACACAAAAATACAAATCTTTCCTCTTTATAATATTAGTGTAGATTATACAAACACATTTTAGTCTGAGGTGATGTTCAAAATCAAATTGTGATGCTAAGCCCCCTATTATGTAAAACTAAATCATTCCGAATGTACAATTATTTTGTAGTTCCACAATAATGCTCCTATAGTTTTACGTTATGCACAACTCTGGGTTAATTTAGTTCGAAAAGTAATTTCGAATGTCTTTTGTGACTTTTAAAAAAGGGCAAATATTTTCTTTAAACGATTCAGTTTTCAAAATTCATACACGCGTGTATTTGCAGCATCTGTGGTTGCTCAGTTTTCGTGACGGCACAATTTCGGACTTATTTTAAATCATATGCCAGGCCTTTTCCCAACTACGCGGGATCGGCTTCCAGTCCAACAGGATGTAGCTGAACACCAGTATTTACATGGAGCAACTGCCTATCCTAACCTTTACAACCCAGATACTGGATGATACCACGTTGTATATTCGATTTCTTAGAAAAGTCACAGTAAAAATACATTATTATAATAACTATTGTTTATTGAGTTGGGGTTAAGTTTCTATTGTGTATTTAATTGCAGCTTTTAATAATTGTTTTACTTAAAACTTTGCCAAATGGTGTCTAAACTTGTTCTTTTCTTTCGTTGATATTTCAGTAAGCTTTATTAGAGGGTATTATGCGTTCTTCGAAATGAGGTTTATTGTTTCTAGCGCTTTGTCCATTACAGACCAATGAAATATTAAAGCTCTTTTGACGCGTTTTTTCAACACATTTTTCAAAACATTGTTGTAAAATGTTTGCAACCACCGCCTATTTGTCAACCTACCCTTTTTATTATCGATTCGGGTCGAGAATCATTAGAATAGATACCTCCTTGAATTTGACCAGGATGCAAAGCGACAGCCTGTTTTAGAGGGTGTAACAAGACCCTTAACGAAGCCAAAGGGCACTCGTTCTCCTCGTCATTGCGATCATTTTTTTGTACAAGACCATACCTGGGAACCTTCTAGTTACGGAGATATTGGGGGTCAAAGTTCCGACTTTTTCACAAGTTTTTTTTTTAAATACACCTTGTTATTGGAAGATTTTTACTTTAAATACCTCCATGACTCCCTTACTATTCAGTCCATCCATCAGCACAATGTTTTGAGTGCGTTACTTTGAGCCCTACCGTAAAACGTGATTTTTAACCCCAAAAGTCGTTTCCCAACAATAATTTCTGCGTAAAGTTACTTAGTTTCATGTACATAACTCTTGGTTGACGGCTTCGTGAAGAGTCCTGTTACACTTTGTATGTCTGCAACAACTTTTTTATGCTAGACGAATTATTTTGGTCTGTCTTGAACGCGTTGCAAAATGTTTTTAGTTCTTTTATTATAAAATAAAATACATGTGGACTAAACTAGCTTCTTTCTTCCACTGTTTTCTGCACTTGTTGTCATTTATTCTGTTTGTTTTTCTATCTAAATATTTAGCTGTAAAGTACCTCAGTTTTGCTGTAACATCCTCCTGAATTGTGCACAAATGTACTCTTGTTAGGTCATTTTTTTTGAAGGCACAAATAAAATAATAAACATATTTACTTGTGTAAGAGGTGCTAAAAAAACTGCAGACGTTCCATTTTCGGTTTCTAATCAATTTGGATGTAATTAACTAATTTAGTATACGATATAATTTAAACTGCCAATATTGCGGGCCGTATACATACATCTCAACTAAATAAAAAAGATATTCTCTTTCAGTTTTAAACCATACGAATAATGAGTTGAACTGTAGCTTTTGAATTTTGATTTGTCTTTCAGATGTATGCGAAACTGCTCAACATTCCTCTTTAGTAATACTCAGGCCACTTTAGTAACTTATTGTTGTAACTGTTAAGTAAACAGGTTAACTATTTAGTGTAATACTAATACCTATGTTCATATCGCATGGAGGCAAGTAGTGTTCTCTCGTATCAATTATCATTAACATAATACATTAGAATTTACAAAATCAGTTAGGTTTTTCTCTTCCTGAGACTTCAAAAACATTTCCATTCCTTTTTAATTCGTAGTTTCTGATTTTATTGTGTTAATTGTTATGTTGAACTGGAAATTCTCAGTGTACACGCACATATTGTACAAATTTATGAGATTTTTTAAGTACATTTAATTTGTACATTTTGTTTTTTTCTTCTCTAAATATTGGAACGTTTTTGGAGGCTTTTAAAGTATACGAAGTTTAACGTAAGAATATGTACTTAGATATAACGAGTTCCTTGTTTTTAAATACAAACGATTGGGTAGGTTTTTTTTTTAATATAATACTTTGTATTATGTCATTATCGACATGATGTTGTAAAGGTAATTGTTATTATGTATATTATACATTTTGTAGTGTCTCTGATGCTCTCTCAACGTAGAGGTAGAGTTAAGATTAAAACATCCGTTCTTTAAAGTATTTGATTCATAGTTTTAAGTCAATTTTGACTTTTTGATGTCCAATATCATGCCAAGCGAGTCCTAGGACTTTCGTAATAATAATATTTGTAATTTGTAAACTAACTTGATGGGTTGCTATCAATAGTGACCAGAATCAACGAAATATACAACGAAGTGTACTTCCTTAGGTGCAATAAAGTGAAGTAAAATTGAAATGTGTGTTTTATTTCATCCAACCTAGCACTACACTACTTTCAGTGAACCTACTGCAGAAGGTCCATCACTAAAAAGTGTTCACTCACATTGACTTATTTGAGGGATTTGCTGTCGGATCACGCAGTGAAGGGTTCGGTAGTCGGCTTGAATATTTACGGAAGCGAAAGCTGGGATGTTTGTCTACAGATTTAATTGACCGTGTCCTTTTTCAAGAATTGTTGGTTACAGTAAGTTTATGTAGAAAAATAAATCATGTGTACCGTATGTTTTGATTGTGTAGGAATTGCAATTTTGTATGAAACAATCGAAGTTTTTTAAATATCTGACGGTTGTACTGCCGCGCTGGGGCTTCTATCATGTGCTGAATTTATGGTAACGGTTTATTCATCGAAGTAACGTCATTGCATAGATTTTTACTTAGGGGCAACTTAGTTAAGATCAATTAAAAATCAATGGTAACTGTAACACTATATTTCATACATAATAAACTATAAATTAACTCTGTGTGGCTTCAGCACTAGTACCTTGGTGTTCCCAAGCACCAACTTCCGTGAGTAAATCCTTCTTTGACTCAAAATACTCCCGATACCACAGGATATGATCTTTCTTTTCCTTTGCCGTGTAGAATGCGTTTTTGGACAATCCTACGCATACAAGCTCCATGAAATGTCTGATGGGTCCCTTCTTGGGGCACCACCCTTCGAGGTGGGAGTCAAGGAATATGTGCTCTGAGAAGTGGACATTCTGCTCTTCTTCTAAACCTAAAAAAAATTAGGTGGATTTAGTATTTGGACATAAGTGTGATGAAATTTTAGCTCCTATTTTAGTAACCAGAGCCATTTCATTAATAAAAATAATAATTATTTAGCTAAATGATGTCCATTGCTGGACACAAATAGGCCTCCCTTCCACATCCACCTTTCCTATGTATCCAGTGTAACCATATTTTTAGCTCGAGGTTTTTTTACTTGACTAATTAATTGGACCCTTAATACAACCACGAAAGGATAGACCAAAAAAATCAGGGTGCAAGAGACATCAACGCGCAAAAAAATACGACTGTTTGTATTACTCTTGTAAGCAACAGTTTTTTTTTGAATCTCCAGAAAATTAATATGCTGGTGAGTGGTAAGATTCTAGAATCATGTGCTGAATCATGGTAATCATTTGCGCGTCGATGTCCCTTACACTCTCTATTTTCTTATAATGAAATAGGTTATGACGATAGATTAATATTACAAGTAAACTCACCTTGCTCATTATTAATAGGGAACTTCCAGACCTTCCCCTGCTCAGTCCACAGCACCATCTTCTGGAAGTAGTTAACAGGCGGCTGCGAGGTAGCCAGTGTCAGCTCGCGCTGCTCCAGGTTCTCCCACACATCTAGTTTCGTGCCGTAGTTGGACTCTTTGGCTTTGAAGATACCTAGCGGTTCGCCGCTGAATATATTCACGGTTGTTACTGAGGTTGGTTGTAGTCGAGAGGGTCTGTAATAAAAATAATTTCGTATCAGAATCATGGGAAACATGAAAATGAGTTAGGTACTGGGTTGAGTTTTTTGTAGGATTTTTCAGTTAGGTATAACTGTCGTACCAAACCGCACTGGGCCCGCGTGGTGGTGCCCATTCCCTCTCATAGAGAGGAGGCCGTATGTGTCCGAGCAGTGGGAACATTATAGGCTGATTATGCTAAATTAATAAAATAAGTCTGTTTAACTCACGTCCTCCTCCTTCCCTCTCTTCCATCCCCACCCTGCTCCCCGTCTGCTGGTCTGGCTTTCCTCTGAGAGTATCTGGTCTGCTGTGTTTCCACCTTAGTTTTGTTGACAAGGCGCTTTACTTGCTGCCCTCTCGTCTCTGCCTTTTTCATGTCTTCGGGCTCTTTTGTGCGGTCTACCTGCATGCCGACTAGGAGGTCACTGAAAAGTCAGTGTTCATTTGGTTATTCTGTATCAGCAGAAGAAATATGATTTACAAAACATAATTCAAGTTAAACTCGATATATTGTGCCTATGGATCATAATTGATAGTTTATAATTAAATACAGGCTATTTACAGCTGACTCTCTCTCATAGAGAAGAGGCCTGTGTACATTATGGGCGGATTATGATTAACTAGCTGTTGCCCGCGGCTTAAATTATCCCACTGGCACTTTGTAAATATATACACTCGGGGATAATGTAGCTTCCTATTAGTTAAAGAATTTTCAAAACCAGTTCAGTAGATCCAGAGATTACCCCCTAAAGCCTCACAAACTATAATAGTATACGTAGATAAATAAAAAATCGTTTTGCTGAACTAATAGTGTCGGCGAGGCGACAGAAAAATGGAATCAGGTAGGTCGGGGGTGATGCTGTTCCCTTCAGCGAGGATGTGGAATAAATGAATTTACACTAATATCAACTTTTTAACACTATATTTACACGAATCAGATTAAGACACACAATAATCACAGTTTATCTTTAAAATTATAGAGTCACTAATATTAGAGAGTCACAAATATAAAACAAGTACTTAATTAACACAACTTATAAACGCAGACTTTAAACACTTTTACTACTTCTTGGCGCAGGGTAACTACTTAGTTGTTACGAGATCGGAGGATGTGAGAAGACTAACTTTTTTTTTTTTTTTTTTTTTTTTTTTTTTTTTTAGGAGGGACCACTCGCAGCGCAACAGCTCTCTGAGGTTGATGCTGCTTAACCGGACTATCCTGTGGTGGCCAAAAATTACTTTAAGGCCCCCAGCCAGGGCTTACAAACTAAGGATATACATTAAATGAACAGACACTAAGGGCACCCCCTGCGGGGTTCGGGCCTAGGCTTAGTGCGTCATTGAGGGGGGGGCAACTAGAGGTTGGCTGGGTCGGATTATTTAATGGGGAATTTAACGTTACATGCTCAGCGGCGCGGGCTGGCTCGTCGAGCAAGGGTCGGTCGGTGATGTTACGGGGGGGTCGCGGTGGGCCACGGCGGCGGGGCCGGAATCGCAGTCGGTATTTGTTCTTGTACTTACGTAATGTACTAGTTTCCCTACAGCTCTCTTGAAGGAGGGTGATGGGGTCATCGGGTTGGGCTAACTTTTTGCGCTCGGGGGCGCGTTATTTATACCCGTGCACGTAAGCGCAAGTAGCGGTGGGCTCGCGTTGTTACCCCGCCAGTCGCCCATACATAAACGCGGAAGCCGGTGGCACCCTGCCCCGCGCGTCCCGCTCTTCACCCCTGTGACCTATTTTCGAATGGACTTGCCCAATGTACCCGGATCTAACGAACAAAGGGCCTTTTTGGCCAATCAGAGGGTTTGTTTACTGTGATAGTTAGGACTTTGTCATACTAACTTTGTTGATTTTGCCTACTAACGCATAGTTTTTACTTGATAATTTCGTTTTCTAAGTGTTTTCACTTTTGATATACCTGACTTTCGATTACTTAAGGTACAGTGGTCCTATTTACTGTATATAAAGATACTGGTTGGTATAATTTTACATAATAATGATGATTTCACCTACAAATGAGTTGTTTTTAGTATATATTGTGAACAAATGCTGCAAAGATACCTAGCTGCTAACTAAGTATCTACTTATATACTAAATCAAAGCTCTTATTACTGTGCTTCGCCTACAAATAGTTTACCTGAGCGTAGTAGATGACTGGTTGATTTTGCCTAGCACTCGGGACAGTAGTTCAGCCTCAGTCTGCTTCACATCTCCACCAAGTGCTTGTGCCACATCACCTGCCGCTTTTGTGATACTTTCCTCTGAAAAAACATTTGTTTATGATCTTCATTAATTTAATAGAGCATTTAAGTCCGAATTTCGTACTTCACAACTTTACAATTTAACCATTCAAAATTTTTCTATAAATAAATCACTTAATTCGGTATTTATGGTCTGACATTCATGCAGTTACATCATCTGATGTTTCACCAACATTATCTGCTACCTACTTCAACCTCTGCCTCCCTTTTCTCAGCTGATGATGTCTGCTAGCTTGCAGTTTAACTGGTACATACATATAACTAAATACCAGTACATTACATGAAATGAAATTTATTTGCTAGAATTGTAGTACATTATAGATGGTCGAGTTTTATTACAGTTGCTCACACAATTCGCTAAAACTAGCATGCAAAATTAAAGAATAGGTACATTACATTAATACAATAATTGAATCTAATATAATTGGTATGTTATAATAATATGAATGTCACTAATAAAAATGTCAATGGAGTCTATCTGACCTCCACGAACCAGTAACTGGGTTTGGAAACATTTACCTACATAGCCTCAGTTTATATGTGACATTGCTAGATTTGAATACATAAGAACTGTTCTGATTTCAAACTGAATACCTACATAATTTTAATTCTAATACAGTATGTTATCATACCTATTTTCTCTGTTTTGACTTCAATTTCGTCTCCCTTCTTTTTTCTTTGTATCACTGGCGCAGTGGCGAACTTATCCTTGTATTCACTCTCTTTTATTTTGGGCTCAGCCATCATCAACTTTAGAAGTTCCTGAATCTTTTCTGTGGCATTGTCTGAGAACTTCTGTGGTTCTGCGGGTTTGGGCTTGGATTCAGGTAGTTTTCCATCGCCATCTGAGGGCTTGTCGGATAAACATCTGACTATAAGCCGAAAGTCTCGTCTAAATCGGAGCCTGAAATAAAATGGATCGGAATAGACAAAATGTATGAGTGACAGGTTACATACTAACTATGGGATCAGTAGTTTCATTTATGATATGGTACCTGGTCAGCATTTTATATTTATTTCAAGTTTACAATTATGTAAAATTATCAACACAAGTAATAAAATTGTAGATTTTTTGAGGTTATAAAATATCTGCGTTCCATTTCACCGTAAATGACATTGGGAAACGTTTAGTTTTTATATGTAGTTTAGAACTTTGAATTAAAACGAAAGGTCTATCAAACTCCCACTGCTGCCGCAAACGGCAATGACGAGTTTTATATTTCTACAGAATTGTCAACAAAAAATACGCTCATATTTCTTAAAAATATTTCCATCTCGTCTTCGATGGGCGATCTGAAAGCGGTAATGTCCTTCTGAGTCTCTGAACCTTCTTCGTGAAAACCCCATGAACGTGAACATGGTCCGATATATTAGGGGCTAGGGGTGGTCAGCATGTTACGATAAGAGTGGCGCTCTTGTAACACCTTAGAAGTTGCTACCTATCGCAAGTACCTTTAATATTAAGTTGTAAACTGCACCAAGCCATATTGACTGATTTTGATATATCATTCGCGACTTCCTTTGTGGCGATTTTAACCACAACACGGTTCTCATCGTCTAAATAGCGGTGACTTTATGTCACTATATCACTATCAGCCAGCACGATTTTAGGGGGTTACTATCCCCAGTGTCAGTAAACACTGTTCCCTTCAATATGGTTGAGCTGAATGGGGCTGATCCATGCGTCATGTTCGAGAACGGGCGCTGTCAGCTGGGACAATGGTCATCTCCTAGCTGCCACGGTTTAGTTTAACTACTTTGTTTTTAAATCTTTTACTCTGGACGCTCATAATGTGAACGTCTTTCTGCATCGTTCTCACATATATGTAATCTCAACATGAATGATGTAACCAAGATTTTGTAACAATATTTTGATTGAAGAGTGTCCATGGAGTTTCTTGCCCATTCTTCTCCATAGAGATCTACGCTTTGGAATGGGCAACTACAGTACTTTCACAAAGTTATTATGCCTTGTGTCGGTAGCTTCGCTTTTGTTTTTCTAACATTCAGAAGTGCCTGTTATGATCTATTTGAAATAAATGCTTTGAGTTTGAGTTTGCTTGCCGCATAGTAGTAGCGTCGTGCCTCTATCATAGGAGGGGCCTATATCCAGCAGTGACTTGCTGTAGGCTAGATGATAATAATTGAAGTAGAAATTAGTTTCTCTTTCTTAAAAGTGATGGAGGTCCTAAATAATATCATATTCACACTTAATTTACATTAAATTATGACTGGGTATTTTCGAATCATGGTAGTCACAGGCTTATTCTTCTTATAAGAAAAAAAAATCGCATATTGTGACTGGCATGCAAAAATAAAGAGAACGGATTTCACTTGTAAGGCACATTTATTTGTGGACGGGAGTCATCTCCAAAAATATTATTCAAAGAAATACTTTACACGTATTCCAAATAATTTTAAGTAGACAATGAACCTAGCTGTACATTAAAAAATTCACGAAATCATACAAATTAAATGACTTATAATTAAATAACTACACAAATGTAACATGAAACGTGTATTCTCTATCAAATAAACACGCATTGAACGCAAAATAAAACTAAGTTTTATTTTTTACGTAAACTTTTTTCGACTCATTTAAGAATCGATGATTTATATTCCTATAAGGGTTCGTGCAGACGATCAATCAATGCATCAAATGACTTTGTCGGTTAAATTCGTTAATCGTCAATGTAAGTAGAAAAAGTACGAGATAGACATGTTCATCTCGTACATTTTGTAGCTACGAGTTGAAGATTTTTGAAGAGACACTGGTCTCTCAGTACGTTTTTCTATGGAAGCTGTCTCGTATCAAACGATTGATCTTATTTTTATTTGATCAAAAATCGATCATGTGCCTGAATCCTTACTTAGTTAATGCTTAACATAAATGCGTGAAGTTTGCATTTTTAAAAACTACGCTAGAAATGTAATTTGCATAATGACTGGGTTTCTACAATAAGCCGAGTCTACTCGTACACGAGTGAAAACGAACTTTGCACACGCTTTTCATGGATGGAACACTGTTCGCATCTTCGAAATAGTTTCGAGATTCGATACAATATACAGTTTAGTAATATCTTAGTCCCGTCGTGTGGATTCGGCTTAAACTACACAAACAAACATATTCTATATAAAGCAATGCTTATGTTAATGTCAAAGATATTGGTATAATATGTTTCTCTTTTTCTACCAACATAGATATTTTTATATAAGAACTACTAAATAGATTTTAAGGCACAATAAATAGGAGCTACTTTTATTTAACTGTCTGTATACATTCGCTAAACATAGACTTAATCCCCTTATAACAAAACATGGTATAACTAAAGCCATCGCTTGTATCACAAACCAAAATCTAGCCATAAATATAGACTACAGTGAAATCACGTTTTACTTTAAAGAATTTAATTAAAATGAGCACCTATTGAAACATTATGGACATGTTATAAATGCTTTACATGGCAAATTCCTGTGGTAGATAAAAATACACCATTTGATACCCCATCTGGCTAAACACATGTATTTTAGAGGCGACTATAATGTGAATTAATATTTAACATGACCGAATGGCAATGTAAGTTTTGTATGATGGTTAAATTACATTTATTTGAGTTCAATCTGTTTTTAACCGACTTAAAAAAAGGAGGCGATTCTCAATTCGGTTGTATTTTTTAAGCAACATACAAAACTTACCTCAAGCCAAAAGGGTATATTAATTGCAATATCCAGAAAAGCCGCATGGTATATTTTTTGTTGCCGGCATTATATGTCAGTCCAAAACAGTCTTAACAAAAATACTACAAGGTAAATACCAAATAATGGTAACTTACAACTATACTTAACTAGTACTCAGCATACTATAGCATTAATATTGCATAAAAAAACCTAACAAAATGTATAATTACATGTACAGTCGTGAGCACCAATATGCTTAGCAACTTTGGAACCCATTTTTTTATGCAATAGGTCTTATCTCAAAGTTATAATCCTTAATCCACAAGATAGTCTCTTTTGAACTTAGGCAAGTGTTTACATATTGGCGCACATGACTGTACCAACACATAAAAATATGAGTCAATGCAAAAAATGCTCTTGAGCAACAGACGTAGTCGACACTACGATATTATTCCAACTTAACTATAATATGTACAATACTAACTGACTGTCAATAATCATTATAACCGAGAAATAAACATTTGTCATTTTTAACACGAGAATTTGGTATGAAAAGTGGGATTATTCTTACCAATTATTTATAAGAGATCAAAAACTGGTAATTGCCAATACGTAGGACTCGTATTGAATGGAAGATATCGAAATCCGAATCATTAATTGCTTATACATCAATAATATGAATTAAAAGTACAATACACGTGAAGTGTGATGTTTTCGTAATTCATTATGTACATTATGGCACGTGCTATCACCCTTAAACACATACGTAATATTTTACCTCGCTTTAGCGACCTTTCTTAATTACCAAGTGTAACGAAGGTATTCCTTATACGTATCTAGCACCAATCCTTCTCACTGGTGGTGATATCTTATCACACCCCATTACTACGCGAAAATTATGCAAACAGTGATTAACAGGACAGTTAATGATAAATTGTAGGACTGAATATTAGAGTTGGTAACGTGAATTTGTTTCTACAATTAGTTTCTAGTCAAAATAAGCTAATTTCCCGTCTTTGAAAAATAGGGTACCTATACTTAATTCTGTACGTTATTGATCACTTGTTGCTGAAACCTATTTCATTACATCAAGTAACTTGATTCATATAATTAACGGGGTTTTTATTCCAGAAGTCTTAGCAAACTGGTTTATTCCCGAGCTGAATAACAAAAATGACATCTAACAACATTCTGACCCTGTTTAGAAAATAAAAAATACCTCACCACACTGTTAAGGTTTTTCACTATTTGCATAACATTCGCTCTGACTCACAGTTGAATGCCCGAGGCTCATTCAAACCTTCCATTTTACCTGCATCCTTAACTAATTCACAGCCGTCTAGGAACTAAGTTTTACGAAACCGAAGTAGCTGTAGCCTGGTCTGAGCCATACCGTTCTGTTATGTTCTCTTTGAGCGATGTTCACGCTGTCTCCTTTGTATAGTCTCGCGACGGTCTGAACGGAGCATGACATCTGGGATTTGTTCAGAGGCCGCTGGCTCGAGTCGTCACCGGTCGCGCAAGTGGAGAGTAAACGAGGCTCCTTGCCGGTTTGTCGCGCCCATATGAAGTAGCAGTTCGGTGATCTGGTCAGGTAGACCACCTGGGGAGAATGATAAGTGGAATTTAGTTTTTTTTTTCAATTCGTTGAATCATGAACATTCACAACTCACTAATTTTGGTAGCAGAGGAATACAAGGAAGTGGTGGAGGTTTTTTATTTAGTGAATTCGGCTCTTGGCCTCTTTGTACGTATTAGTGTGTTTATGTATGAATAATAAACATTTTTCTTTTTCTTTTAGCAGGTCGAAGCAAGTAGGAGAGGGAAAGAGCAGTGCCCTCATTAAATTAAATGGTAATATGCCTTAAAACTACGTTATTTTAAAAATTAATGACGTACGCAACCACAGGGTATTACGTCGGTCTAGTTATATTCAATGAAATCCCTTTATTTTGCGGTCATAAAGGCCTACTTTTCACTGTCAATGTTCTTACGATACCTTGCTTACAAACAAGGAATATAACATTTATTTGTATGTTTTAGTGACGTAAACCGCATATTGCTATAAAAGTGAATCATAATCAGTCTGGAATGAACTGCTTTATACCTAGTGGCTTTGCATATATCCTTTGATAAATTAGTTCTGAATATGGTAATCAGAATCAGGTGTGTATGAAGTTATGTTTATTATTTACTAGCGACCCGCCCCGGCTTCGCACGGGTCAATGTTATACATATAAACCTTCCTCTTGAATCACTCTATCTATTAAAAAAACCGCATCAAAATCCGTTGCGTAGGTTCAAAGATTTAAGCATACAAAGGGACATAGGGACAGAGAAAGCGACTTTGTTTTATACTATGTAGTGATCTAGTATTTGTTTTTATTACTACATACTCAAGTTGTTTGAGCAGCTGTCACCAGGAATGGGCAGTCAACCACAGTCAAGTAGTCACCACCGGTTTTGCTGACCAAGTAACGCTCTCAACTAAGGGTGAAGTCACATTTACATGCACAGATGATGATTTGACATACAGGGTGTAACAAGACCCTTAACGAAGCCGTCAACTAAGCATTATGTACATACAATTAAGTAACTTTACGGAAAAAATATTGCTGGGAAACAACTTTTTTTTTGGGGTTTAAACTAAATGCAACGCACTCAAAACACTGTGCTGATGGATGCATTGAATAGTAAGGGGGTCGTGGAGGTGTGTTTAAAAATATTATATTAAAAATAAAAATATGTAAGTATTAAAAAAAAAACTTTGTGAAAAAGTCGGAGCTTTGACCCCCAATATTTCCGTAACTAGAAGGTTCCCAGGTATGGTCTAGAACAAAAAAAATATCGCAATGACGGGGAGAACAAGTGCCTTTCGTATTCGTTAAGGGTCTTGTTACACCCATTTTATTAGATAAAAAGGCTTTTTGCATCTTTTTTTCTTTCTATCACTTAGAATTGCAACTTACTAAACTGAGAGGTCCAATCCAAGACACGTTAAAGTCCTTCTGAGGCGCATGAATGCGTATGCTTGCGACCGGTCTCGCTTCACCAAAATGACGGTTTTACGTGGCAGAATGAGATAGAGATACTCGAAAACGCTGAACCGTGAGGTGAAATGTGATTTCACCCTGAATCCCTAAGCTGTACCCTACACTCAAAGGGAGCACAGGGATGATCAAATTACCTATTTGTAGTTTCTAGAACAGTGTTTTTCAACCTTTTTCATGACACGACCCCCATAGTATGAAAAAATATTTCGCGACCCCCAACCCTTCGCTTTTTTCATGTATTTTATTATGTTACACAAATATTCGATCCGTACAACATTTTTATGCATTTGCATATTAGTATTTGATTCAGATATTTACATAATTAACACATTTATTTTTATTTGGAAAACAGTGTAATTCTCAATGTTGCAAAAACAGATGGGAGAAATTAGTTGATGAAAAACAAGCGCAACCGCTTCGCAAGTACTTAGGTTTTTATTTTGCTAACTAGCTGTTGCCCGCGACCTTCGTTCGCGTGAAATTATTATAAAAATATTACTTTCCTTTTTTAATCGAATTTTGTTACCAATTTCAAGGGTTTTATTTTTTTTGCTCGGAACCCTATTTTTATTCTTAAATAAAAGTACTTTAGTTACTTCTTATGACATCAGCTATCTGCCAGTAAAAGTCCCGTCAAAATCGGTCCAGCCGTTTCGTAGATTAGCCGTTTGAAGCGGATTTTGTTAAAATATCCAGGGGTTTTTTTTTGCGCGGAACCTTAATATTTTTTAGACCTATGTTAGACCTTATAACACCCGCTCAACCGTCTCCACATACATACTATGTATGGTCGGGACGGTCAACTCAATAACTGCCAGTAAAAGTCCCGTCAAAATCGGTTCAGCCGTTTCGGAAATTAGCCGGAACAAACATCAAATATCTCCTCCCGCTCTGGGCTGAGCAGGAAGGAGTGTCAGACTTTTACTGACTAAAACCCATCCATGTTCCTTCTTTTGCCCTTTGTGTTCCAGGGCCGCGGTATCCGCGGTTCCAGGGCAGACATCGGTCCTTTCGGACCCCTTCCTGTTTGCTGACATCTCTTTGAGACGCGCGTGGAACACGAACGCGCCGTCGACACGGCCTGTCGTCATAAGACGGACGAACGGCGAGCTAGCCCATAGCTCGCCGTCCACAGGCCCGCGCCTACGGTGGCCGGCGCCGACGCCCGGTGCGTCTCCCGCGGTGGCTGGGACGTGAGGTTCTCTCCCTCTCACGTTCCGCCGCCTCCTTCGCTAGCATGACTGCTTCGCAGAAGGAGGTGACGGCGTCCCATTCCGTCTCGCTCCGGACCATGGATTGAACCAAGGCCGGACGCGAGAGGTCGCCGCCGCCGATCGCCGCTACGAGGACACGGGGGTGCTCTGCCCAAGCGGGGCAGATCTCGACCGTGTGCTCCACCGTGTCCTCCGGTCGATCCCCACAATGGTAGCACCCGGGCGTTTCCTCCCGCCCGATTCGGTGCAGGAACCTCCCGAAAAACCGTGTCCGGTGAGGACCTGCGTCAGGCGGAAGGTGAGGGCGCCGTGGCGCCTCTCTTGCCACTCCTCAAAGAGGGGACTTATCGCCACTATTGTGACGTGCCCTGCACGGGGTTGCGACAGTCGCTCTCTCCATGGCGCCATGAGATCGTACCGGAGGTCTGTCCACTGAGCGACGATTTGCCGCGGCAGCGGAGTTATCCCGCGGCGGTAGTGCCTCCACGCGCCACTCATGCAGGCGCGTGAGGACTATCGCCTCTAGATCCCATGGCGGCAATCCGGTAAGGAGACTCGCCGCCTCGCCCGAGATCGTGCGGTATCCCCGAATCAGCCTTACGGCTACCACCTTTTGGGGCGCGTTCAGGTAGTGGGCGGCTTGCCGCCTCAAGGAACGAGCCCACACCGTGGCTCCGTAAAGGGCCATGGACCGCACGACCCCCGCGTAGAGCTTCCGGCAGGAGGCGTTTGGACCCCTCAGGTTGGGCAAGAGCCGCTTGAAGGCAGCCCCGGCCCGTTCCAGTTTGGGAGCCAAACGTCAGAAATGCAATGTTTGTACACTTTTTTTTTTTTTTTTTTTTTTACCGATGGGATATCATCAAATAACCCCTCCCGCTCTGGGCTGAGCAGGAGGGAGTGTCAGACTTCTACTGACTAAAACCCATCCATGTTCCTTCCTTTGCCCTTTGTGTTCCAGGGCCGCGGTATCTCTTTCGAACAGTCCCGCAACCCTGGCAGGCGTCGGCCCTTACGGACCCCTTCCTGTTTGCTGACTCTCTTTGAGGCGCGCGTGGAACACGAACGCGCCGTCGACACGGCCTGTCGTCATAAGACGGACGGACGGCGAGCTAGCCCATAGCTCACCGTCCACAGGCCCGCGTCTACGGTGGCCGGGGGCCACCACGTGGCTCCCGACGCCCGGTGCGTCACCCGCGGCGGCTGGGACGTGAGGTTCTCTCCCTCTCACGTCCCGCCACCTCCTTCGCTAGCATGACTGCTTCGCAGAAGGAGGTGACGGCGTTCCATTCCGTCTCGCTCCGGACCATGAATTGAACCAGGGCCGGACGCGAGAGGTCGCCGCCGCCGATCGCCGCTACGAGGACACGGCGTTGCTCCGCCCAAGCGGAGCAGACCTGCACAGTGTGCTCCACCGTGTATGTTTGTACCCTTTACTTAACAATTTCTTATTAAATGTATCTTTTTAAATTTTATTGTTTTTTTTTAACGAGGTGGTTTTCACGAGCTGTTGCGGCCCTCCTATAGAGGGTTCGCGACCCAATGGTTGAAAATCCGTAGATACGGTCAAGAATATTTAATTCGTGACACTTGTTACGTTGAGGAACAATCTAAGGCCAGCCAACATCTCAACTCTAAAGGATTTCAAACTCGGTGGTTAAAAAAATCCCAGTTTTTTTTTTAAATATAATATTATTATTACTACTTGTTATCAGTCGTACTGTGCCTATAGTGTCCGATAAAGAATGATAAGCTTTTTATCATGTGGAACGTAAACACTCAACGGCGTACCATAATATTGTGTGTACGATAGACGCTACTACGAGTACAACACTGTCTGCTCCTTTATGGCAAACGCGAAATTAGAATTTCAATTTCGGGGGCTACTTTAGCACTTCTTCCTTGGATATTATCTCCATTCAGAGAATTAGGCTTTTAGAGAATTGGCCATTCAGAGAATTAGGCCATCTCCGCCTGAACCATTTTGATAAGCGGCAGTGTTTCAGCCAAGTTCGCAAAGTAAAAGGGTAAACATTGCTGATTGCAATAGCTTTATTACCCAGAACCGCCACAGCAAAGATGGGGAAACCAGTACGATTCGGAGATACAAAAACAGATACCGACCGCGACTACGGCCCCGCCGCCGAGGCCCACCGCGACCCCCCCGTAATGCTACCGCCCGACCCTTGCCCGACGAGCCAGCCCGCGCCGCTGAGCAAGTAGCGTTAAATTCCCCTTTAAATAATCCGACCCAGCCAACCTCTAGTTGCCCCCCCCTCAATGACGCACTAAGCCTAGGCCCGAACCCCGCAGGGGGTGCCCTTAGTGTCTGTTCATTTAATGTATATCCTTAGTTTGTAAGCCCTGGCTGGGGGCCTTAAAGTAATTTTTGGCCACCACAGGAAAGTCCGGTTAAGCAGCATCAACCTCAGAGAGTTGTTAGAGCAGCGAGTGGTCCCTTCAAGAAAAAAAAAAAAAGCACAGATGGGCTATATTTTTTTTGTCCTAGACTTTCTATATATATGCACATACTTATAGTCAATGTAAAATTCTCACACCACCAAAACTACAGTAAAGTGTTTGTCGTCCCGAGGTTTAAATTGTACCCGGAAGCCGGAAAATAATGATAAGGTCGACCCTGTTACACGATGCCATGGCAATGATCCTATCATATAACAGAATAACAAGCATTTTTATTATTATCAACTGGGACCCTTGAATGGTGTTACAGTTCTACCTATAGGACCTGTTGGAGTCGGCATCCTGTCTAACCGGATGCTGGTGAATACCAGTATTAAACATGGAGCGATTGCCTATGTGACCTCCACAACCGGTTAGTACTGGGTAATGCGACCCCTGGGTAAGACTGTTCTACCTGTCCTATGGAACCATCATCATCTACATAGCCATTTCCCAACTATTTTGGGGTTGGCTCCTAGTCTAACCGGATGCAGCTAAATACCAGTATTTTACATGGAGCGACTGCCTATCTGACCTCCGCTACCCAGTTAGTACTGGGTAATACGATACCCTATGGTAAGACTGGTTGTCAGACTTTTTGGGCCACTGACTACCTGCAACGACTGTCAAAGATCTACAGATGACAGCAGCCGGGACCAACGGCTTAACGTACTTTCCGAGGCACGGAGGAAACTCTGTATGTAATGGGCGGTCACCCATCCACAGACCAACCTAGGCAAGCGCGGCTTAACCTAAAGATCCACCCGAGCAGCTGTTATTATTTTGCCACGAGCTCCTCCTCTATCCTATAGAACCAATTCTGAAAATACTGCAAACACAAAGACGCCAAGCGAAGATTTTCTTTCGCGTACAGTGGACTTCACGTTGATGGTAACACTTTGACCTTGAGCAGGCCTAGCGTAGTAAGGAGATTTAATAAAGGGTGTAACAAGACCCTTAACGAAGTCGAAAGGCACTTGTTCTTCCCGCCATTGCGATAATTTTTTTGTTCTAGACCATACCTGGGAACCTTCTAGTTACGGAGATATTGGGGGTCAAAGTTCCAACTTTATCACAAGTTTTTTTTTTTAAATACATTATTTTAAAGTAAGATTTTTAAACAATGTTCATTAACACAATGTTTTGAGTGCGTTACATTGAGTCCTACCGTAAAACGTGATTTTTCAACCCACAAAAAATGTCGTTTCGCAGCAATAATTTTTACATAAAGTTACTTAGTTTGATGTACATAATGCGTGGTTGACGGCTTCGTGAAGGTTCCTGTTACACCCTGTATAATAAAAGATCAGATTATATGTTTAGGTTAGGTTTTGTAACCGCTGATGGATGACCTACTGTACAGATATTGCATTTCACGAACGCGCGTCAATACATTTTTAACAATTTTCGATTTTTACTTTTGTTACCAGTATAAAAAACGGCGCTCTTAGACAACATCCATGATAATTATAGTAATTAAGGCAAGTAGATGCATACCTGAGAATATATTAAGTAGAGGCCACCCTCTTTGATGGTGACGTAGTTGCTGTTCAGCTCGATCTTATCTTCGCTGTTCTTCGACGAGACCTCCTCATCACGTACCCAAGGACCCATGATGGCTGAGGACAAGAAATTGGAGATAAGTTAAAATTGGTACACAGATGAAAAATTTTTGTTATAAAACATGGTCAGGCTAAAAGGTCGATAATTTGAAAACTGTAATGTTGCATGAGGAATTGGATACATTCATCACATTAGTGTCAACAGACCAGCAGAATAGCATTTAATTTAGAGAACTGAATTTTCAATGATCGCTCAAAATATTTTTGGAGAAGCCCCGCGTTTATTTGCAGTTCAGCATTCGAAATGGTACGCAATCAAAAAATATCTTGTCTTAAAGTCCTAATGATGTGTGCATTCCAACGACGTCACCTTGAAATGTTACCTCCCTTCTTAATGAGATCATAGGAATCTGTAGCGAGGACAGCGTATTGGCAAGCACAGGTTTAGACCTCCCTCCCTGGACTTCCTTCGAATGGATAAGGAAGACGTAGGATTAGGGTGTTCTAGAGCGGCTGAGGAGAGGCATATGTCTGGCGGAGGATGCGAGTGGCTCAGCTGACTGATTAAACGTTTAGCTTGACCTGTTTTTGGATGATGGGTGTCGCACTTTTGTTATAATTTCTTTTGCTTATCAACAAACCAGAAGTGTATGTTATCATATCGCATACTTTGTCAAACATTTCTAAAAATATTGCGGTTACGATAGTAACGATAATAAACAGTGACACAGCCGTAGCCTACTGACATAGTTGTTGATCTTTATAATGTGCGCAGACGCAGAATGATAAGCAGCTAATATTTTGGTATACCTATTTATTTGATGTTTTAAGAATATACGCATAATTATAATGGAATGCAGGTATTCAGGCTGATTTGATATTTTAACCTAAAGTCTACGTGCTGAACAAAATTTAAAAAGTAGTAGAGTAGGTAGGTTTTATTAATTTTTCTGTTGCAAATCACGGTAGAGACTACTGTCCTGTCTAGCCATATTATATTACTTTTAATGAAATAATAATCCCCAGACTAGGACCCTGTATAGACCAGTTTTGGACCGCATCTTATAATAAGCAGATCAGGCAGTCAAACGAAGTCGAACTGGGTTTTTTCTCATTTTAGTACATAACCGATAATATAAAACCGATTGAGATTTAAAAAAAGTAACTTAGTCAAAAATTCAGTAATATCAAATTAATTCAGCCTCGTTTGTTTATCTTAATACGTAAGTCAAAAGGTTCAAGATCTCAAGACCAAGGATTTTTAACATTTTAAATATTATAAATGACTGCCTCAGAACATTGCCATGTATTCTAAAGGGAATTTTATAAGTTGTATAATCTTACGGTACAATCGTTCAATGGTGCTTCATAAAATTTAAGTGCGACTCGTAAAATGTTCTTGTATGAACAACCAAAAATGATTGTCGTTTATTACACAAATCGAGTTTTGATGTGCTTTTTAGAACATTTTTGCATCTCTGAGCAATAAATGCATGAATAAAAGTATTAATTTATTTGGTTTCGTAATAAAAATAATGTCACATTTCTGTTAGCATTTAGATTTTGTTTTTGTATCGCCAGGAATTGAACATTCAACAGCCACCCATTTCACACTAAAATATGTACAACACATGAGTTATTTAAAAATAATGCTATTTTTCACCAAAACTAACATGCAGGCACGCGTCTTAAAATTTACCAAATTGTCCAATCCTGTATCTGTGGAGAACGTGTTTGATTTCACATTTGTATCATTTCTGTATTCTATCATTAGTGATCGATGTTCTAAATGTGTACCTAATTGTTTGTTTTCTCGAATAAATAAAACACTAAGCGACACCCAAAAGAATGCCTAAATAAAAGCGCACTGTTGTATTATCAACATTCCCTTTGATTTAGGCATTCATTTAGACGTCGCTTAGTTAAGGTGAAAACGTGAATAAACGTTACACACCATCAAAAGCCACCTTAAAAGTTAAGGGTAATTCAATTACGTTTACAACACAACATGTATACGACCCAATTTACTCGAAAAACTTTTAGTAACAATAAAATTTGAATTAAACTGCGTTCTATTTGTATTTTATTTCAGTATTGTACTTTACTAACTCGATTAAATTCTGCTTGTATGCCTAAATTACCAATCTAATGAAACCCCCCTTCCTACGCACACGCCCTCATTGAGAGTACAGTTGGCTTAAATTATCCCTTTTTTAGCAAAAACCACTTAACTACTACATGTAAGTTGTTGAAATTGCAGGGATAATTTGGGACTATTGATTAAAGGTCACTATTTTATTTTTAAACAACAAGACAATTCCTACTTCACTAATGCGTTTAGCGCTAGCTTTAAAACATAATTATACTAATGCCAATTATTTGAAGATGTGTAGTGTGCAGCTCGCCTAACCTTATAACTAACTGCACACACTCATTATGGGAATTATTACACGAATCGTTGAACTGAACAGTTCTCTTTTATTTTGCTTACACCACTCTAATACATGGCGACCCTGCCAGGATAAAAGGACAAAGGAAAGAGACAGTAGAGAAAAGGGACAGTTAATGTTTTATTATTATGTTTAGCAGTGAGCTGTGAACATATGTAGCAAGCGAGCCTTTAAGTAGGTGGCGCCACTGGCATTGTAGGTTTTAGAAGATATTTTTAAAAGGAAACATTATTAAACCTAACTAATAAATAGGCACCTGTGATTTTAAAGGTATTTGGAAAAACTTTAAGGAAAATATTAAATCAAATTCAATTTAGGTACCAGAGGTTGTGTAATATTTACAGACCTACATACATGTTGTATAGTTAAACAACAACTACAACTAAACCAAAGCTCCCAACCCAACCTATATGTATTTCGTATTTTCCATAAATTAGAATAATAACCGTAAATAACAATTTATATATCAAGTATAAATACATAATAATTATGTAGTAACAAAACAATTATGCTAACTAAAATACCTATGTGCTTATTGTATTGTATGAATCTCTAATGCTCTCAGCTTGATGGAAACAAATCAGTTATTTACTCTATTACATACCTAGTATTGTCCATAGAACAAAGGCAAGAATATCAGACTGAACTGGCACAGATAAGTCCAAAAAAGAGGGTGTAAACTTCGTTCGTTTCGTAACATAAAGCTTGGAATGGAAACTTAGAAGGGTTAGGGAGAGGTGTCAATCGGCCCAAGATGAATCTGAGCACCTTACGGACTATTTTTGCTTGCAGCATCCGGCCGTTAAAGAAGCGCTTAGTTAAAAACTTTGTCTTCCTTGGTCCTTTTTGTGTTATTAATATTAGTCAAAAAAGAGTGGTCAAACATCTGTGTCCATTAGTAGAGCCCGAGATTTTTTGTAAAATAGAAGACATGTAAAAAGTTCGCCGGTTTTTTTTTTGTTTTACTAAAATTGGTCCACATTCTCTTTGTACCAATAGTAGTAAGGGTGGTGAACAGATGTGGATATCGTCTGCACGGGATTTTGTTTTAAAAGTGAGCAGATTTATCTTGTGCTAAAGGTACATATGTCCTGTAACAGGGGGCAAGGCTTTTTTCGTCAACCCGGCAAAAATCAGACGCTGCTACTGAGAAATTTGCGATGGAAAAACCAAATTACACTTTGCCTGATCAGGGAATCGAACGCAGAACGTCACGCTCAGCAGTTACGCTTGCGACCAGTAGACCAACGAGGCAGTTCTATCATTTTTTCACGACTATGTGGGGGTCTAAAATGGCCGCTTTAACAGAACCGTAGATAACAATATGAATTACAATTCGTAAAATGTTCACAAAGTGACAATTCATAATATTAACCGAGTCTGTGGCCATTTTAAGAATTTTAACGTAAGTTATAATATTATTAATTTAATAATCTGTACTGATTCTGCTAAAGCGGCCATTTTAGGTCCCCTGGACTTTCAACCACCAAATAATTTTAAGTGAAGAAAAGGCAAGCATCTACGTCGACACGCCAAGATTACGTCTAAGTCTCACGGACTTTGTTTGCTTTGGTTTCAAACAATAGGTAGGTATGAATGCAGTTATAAGTACCTAGTTAGAAGTTTGAAACTGTGTATAATCCCCGCGAGGAATACTGTAAGTACCGAGTTTAATTTATAAAGGCAACTAGCTGTTGTGGTTTCAGTCGTAGCTTCAGGACTACTTCAAAATATGCTATGGTAAAATGTATCCTGTGTTTTTGAGCTCATTGCTAACTTATTGGTCTAGCATATGAAGTGTGAAGAAGTAACATACAAATAAACCGACACACTTTTGGATTTATCTATAAGTACTAATATTATAAAGACCGAATTTGAAAATTCTTTCACTAATAGGAAGCTACATTATCCCAGAGTGCCATAGGCTATATTACAACGTGCCGGTGGGATAATTTCCGACCAAAACGCGAGCGAAGCCGCGGGCAACAGCTAGTACTTAATAGTTTTTGTCTGGGGCTTTGCGCCGCTTCACGCGGCGGTCGGGAATTATGCCCCGGAGACGTCCTATCGGGATAAATATCCTATGTCTTAACCCAGGTCTAAGTTTGTCTGCGCTTTTCGCAAGTGTCATCATATCAAGTAGTATATCTGCAGATTCTGCAGAAATTAAAATTTTCATAATTTTTGATGTGTGGAGTTCATGTAGGTATTTGGCTACCTACTTAAAACAAGTTGTCATATAAAAAAAGAAATCAGGATATCCTGATCAAAATATCTATGATAAGAGTAACAAAGTCATAGTGTACAGTTCCAACAACCAAATCTGTAATTTATGTTGATAATGCGACAAAACATCTGAAGTGAAAAATTTCAACTAACTTTTGGAGGCCACTGTATGTGTCAGTCAGTTGCCAGCCTCTTGACAAAAGCCTATATTTGATAAGATTTTCCAATTATTACTGTTATCAAGAAAGTCATGCTCATAAGTGTGCACTTCATTGGTATCATTTCACTAATACTTACGTTTATTACGTTTAATAAAATTATTACCCAATCTCTAATCTTTATTGGAATTTAAAGGGTAATGCAAAAATAATAAAAAAAAATGGCTGGCAACATTGAAAATAATTTACATTTTTGTGGGATTAACATCGTTTTATGGTTGTTACATAAACTGATAACCCAGATAATTATAACTTCCTTCAAAACAGGGGAATCCCCTATATATCTGAACAGAAGCCATGAGAAACATAATTAGATGTTTATTAAATATTTATTTATTTTTATTTTTTTCAATAGGACTGATACAAAACAACATGAATTATAATATGCTGAATAACTTTATTCAGCATACTAGCTTCTGCCCGCGACTTCGTACGCGGATCCTGTTGCTTTTGCCAGCGACAACGGGGTCGTCAAGAAAATCGAAGATCTGAAACGTCTGATGTAGAATTCTGAGGCGGGAAAACAACTGTATGAGCGAGACGATTGAAGACGTTCCAGATCTTTCATTTTCGTAAGTCCACAGTAAATGCCCATCAGACTAAACAACTTTTGCTAAGACGTCATTCCTTAATATGTTATAGTGTCGCTGGGCTTTGGAGATCCACAACAGGGTTCCAGATCTTCAAATTTATTCTCACAGCAGAAAATGCTCTTCACGTGGAATAATTTTTGCTTTTACACCATTTTTATATCTCTTATACTTTAGCTGTTCTGTTGCGGTTCTGCATCAGGTGTTCCAATTTCCAAAATAAATTATAGCCTATATGTTGCCCAGACTTAATACCTACACAACAAATACCTTTTCTTCCCGTTATTCTGTCAAATAAATATGCCTTCGGGCTTATGTTATTTGAGTGTTTAATTTCCTTTTCCATTTATCTTCGTGACACGGTAGCCTACCTGGTAACGCAGGGGAGCAGTCACTTAGATTTTAATTGATCAGGTATCTTCAAATTTAAACTATAACTATGCCTAGAAAGAGGTCAAATCTTTCCCAACGTTCCAAAGGAGCTAAAAGATTGAGGGTCATAAGATCCCAAGAATCTACCGAAGAGCGTCAGGAGAGACTTGATGCTGTTCGAGAACATCAGGCTGCAACTCGCTCCGTAGAAACCTCTTCGGATCGCGAAGCATACCTGCGTTCTCAGCGTATTTACGCATTTACATCCAGGTCTCTAGAGACCAGTGAAGAAATCATGCATTGTCTCGTGAGTCGCAGACGTTCACGGATAGATAATTGCGCATTAGTTCTCAGCGTATCTACGCATCTGCTTCTAGGTCTCTAGAGATAAGTGCGGAACATGATGCGCGACTGTCCGCTATGTTAAGCGTTTGCCTAGGTTGGCCCGTGGATGGGTTACCTCCCATTACATACCGAGTTTCCTCACTTCCTCGCTGAACATCTGATGCAGCACCGCAACAGACCAGCTAAACTATAAGAGATACAAAAATGGTACCATAGCAAAAATTGTTCCACGTGATGAGCATTTTCTGCTAAGAGAATAAATTTGAAGATCTGGAACACCTGAAGTGGAACTCCAAGAGCCCAGCTACACTATAACGTATATAAGAATGACGTCTTAGCAAGAGTTGTTCAGCCTGATGAGCACTCTCTGCGTAAAGACTTAGTTTGATGTACAAATGCTTGGTTGACCGCTTCGTGAAGGGTCTTTTTGTTGTAAAGGTATTAAATCTGGGCAACATATAGGCTATAATTTATCTTGGAAACTTGAACATCTGATGCAGTGGTAGCTTTGATTTCCATATCAGGTGTTCCAGTGTTCTTCGCGATCCGAAGAGGTTTCTACGGAGCGAGTTGCAGCCTGATGTTCTCGAACAGCATCAAGTCTCTCCTGACGCTCTTCGGTAGATTCTTGGGATCTTATGATCCTCAATCTTTTAGCTCCTTTGGAACGTTGGGAAAGATTTGAAATCTTTCTAGACATAGTTATAGTTTAATTCTGAAGATACCTGATCAATTAAAATCTAAGTGACTGCTCCCCTGCGTTACCGGGTAGGCTACCGTGTCACGAAAATAAATGAAAAAGGAAATTAAACACTCAAATAACATAAGCCCGAAGGCTTATTTATTTGATAAAATAAAATATAAATGGGAGTTTTGGTCAGTAGCGTCAAATTTTCAATGATTCATCGAATTTTCATCGAAAATCAGTCCTAAACTGTTACCGCCTTCACCGCGTGGAGGTACTCCCAGCTTATGTTATTTTATAATTATACAGTGAAATTAGTGATAGCTTTGATTTCCATATCAGGTGTTCCAGATCTTCATTTTTTTTTTTTTTTTTTTTTTTCAATTCCACAACGCGTGTGCCAGATCTTCAATTTTTATACGTCAACAGAGAGTGCTCATCAGGCTGAACAACTCTTGCTAAGACGTCATTCCTATATATGTTATAGTGTAGCTGGGCTCTTGGAGTTCCACATCAGCTGTTCCAGGTCTTCAAATTTTATACGACAACAGAGAGTGCTCATCAGGCTGAACAACTCTTGCTAAGGCGTCATTCCTATATATGTTATAGTGTAGCTGGGCTCTTGGAGTTCCACTTCAGGTGTTCCAGATCTTCAAATTTATTCTCTTAGCAGAAAATGCTCATCACGTGGTACAATTTTTGCTGTGGTACCATTTTTGTATCTCTTATGGTTTAGCTGGTCTGTTGCAGTGCTGCATCAGATGTTCAAGTTTCCAAGATAAGTTATAGCCTATATGTTACCCAGATTTAATACCATTACAACAAAAAAAAAATCATTTAAATCCGTCAAGTAGTTCCGAAGATTAGCGTGTACAAACAAACAGACATACAGACAAACAGACAGAATTTTTTTTTTGGATTCGTGCTCTATTACTGTTTCCAAACCCCCCTCAATAATTATTTTTTTAATATATTCAATGTACAGACACAGTTCTTTTACTGTTTTATTATATGTATAGATTATAAAATTTTAAATAGCTTTAATAAACTAAGTACCTACTTGTAATAACTAGCCGAGTTTGAGTGAATGGGGTCAATTAGTTTCATGGAAGAGGTGAATCCATAGCACAAGTTGATGTACTCGAATCAATAGACTCAAAATGTTCTATTAACAAAGCAAATATTAGATCCAGAAAGCCATATGACATACAGTCGAATCAAGACCAGTATAATTAGTCTCATATTTGATTAAAACTCCATACTGTGCTAGACCAGAATTCTCAGTGCAGTTGACTATACCTACATGATTTACATAGCTGCAAAGGTCAAGAAGAAACATAAAAACGTGCGTTTATAAAACCGTTGGAGAACGTGGTTCAAATCTAAGTCCATAAATAAATATTAATTAACAGCTAGCCATAAATTGGTAGCAACAATTAATGAATGCAGATGATACAAAAGGAATTATGTAACTTTGTCTGGAGCTTAATTATTGTGAGTAGATTAATTACGACTACACATCCATCCCATATAAGTTGTAAGCCAAGTTTCTTTAACACAAAGTAACTGTGTCAAGTAACTTACTGTACTTAGGATTATCAACCCTATTGCTTTTGTTTAAGGACGGAAATAGTGTGTAATTGTAGTGTACACAATGCAAATATCTAGGCGTATCCTGTCTGTGTCACATACACTGATACACATAAATTATCATTTAAATCACATATTTGCCGTAGTATAAGATCTACAACTACTTAAAAATTGTATTGTTCTTTTGTTTACTTAGTTTAAAAGCTTCCAGTGTGCCATGTGCCTATAAAAATCAATGCATAATTAAGTAGCAAGTTATTTGAAATAAGAAGAAAATAAACTTTTATACATTCTTTTAACTTTTTTAAAATTAAAACGTGGTCAAAATTGTAGTATTTTGCTAGGTAATTTATTGATTGACTTGAAGCAAGTACACAAATGAAGAGTTTGATTCAGTAAAGAGTATCTATCTGTGATTAATGCGGTCTATGGATATTATACAGAGTTTCCTTTAACTCTCCATCGCCTAGTGAACATGTGTCATTGATTATCAAACCAATACCTAGCTTAAAGCCTTGCATTAAGAACTATTTTTAGCTGAGATTAGCTTAATAATCAAGAATTTATCTGCTTTATAATTATTATTATGTAACAAAGACGTATACTATGTACTACTCCATAAATTATTATTTCTTAGTCACTGGCATCAGCAGCTGTTTATTTCTGCTTTATAGTTTTTATATTTTCTTGGTAATAGCTAAGGTTTTTTATTAAATTTTTAACACTAACTTTTAATGCTGGGTTATGATAACATAGTCTTCTCTTTATGAGAAAAGGCTTTTGCCCTGCAGTGGGACTGCAAGCAGCTGCTATTACTATAATATTATTTACTGTACTGGAATTAAAAACGAATTTACAAAAAATATATTTTAATACTCACATTGCGTCCCCATGTTCAATTCTCTATGAGCACCATTGAATTGAGCCACCACCAACTCTGTAATTATTAATAAACAATCATTATTGTGATGAATATGACACACATGTTTATTTATAACTTAGATTATATGTTGAAGATTCATATTAACCTTTTTGTAGCAGTGTTAGGTCATAAACAGGAGCATTGTCTTTGCTGGCATTCTTTTTCTTAGAGTCTACAAGTAGCATGTCTTCTCCTAGGTCCTCGACATAGTATTTTTTGGCATTTTGATGGAGTTCGTCGTCGTCGTCGTTGTCGAAGGTCCTCGTTCGCGGCTCGCGCGGCTCGTTCGCGGCCGGCGACCTCGGCCGTGCCACCAGTGCACTCTGCACCCCTCTGTCCTGGTTGCCGTTGTGTATTATAAAGTGGTCGTTTATGATGTCCAGCTGCCTCCTCATAGATATCATCTCGTTCCAGTAGTAGAACGCTATCGAACAACTCAACACCATACATATCACGCTCAACAAAAAATTCAAAACGAACAAAAGCTTTATTTTCTTGGAAGACGCTATTGAGAACGTCGTATTTATATGCACGCCGAGGTCTGACGGTTTCTCTGCAATAAATAAAATACCACGTTATTTACATATTCGTCTCTTAATATTATATTTCATTTTATAAAGTTAATAAGTCACCTGTACTGAGATGTATGACAGTCCCTTCGGGTGAGTTAACTTTGGTATTTTTACCAGTATTCAGAAAAATGTTAGCCGCACCTGTCGAGTTCAATGGGACACCCTCGCTCATGTGGATTTTCCTTTCGCCGTCCATTATAAATACTATGGTAACTTGTTTATAGTACGAGCCTACGAGGTACTATAGTATTCGGGCGTAAGCGTACGCGTCGCCGGTGATACCTAAACAAAGGATGTAAAGCTCAATCAAATAAGTTCGCACTGACCGCATATGATAACCGCGAGTTGATAAAAAAACACAACACATTTTACATACCATGTATGTATCCGTTGGCAGCGTATTTGCTATTGTTAATTTATTATAATTCCACACTCAGGCTTACATTACCACTGAAATATTTCGAAACCAGTTCGATGACTTCCAACAAAAAGTAAACACAACACAACAAACAAAAAGTTTTCGCTCCTTCACTTCGTTTCGATACAACTTCCTTGGGCAAAGGCGCACTCGTCGCTGGCTGCCTGACCGGTACCGGTTGCGCGCCAAATTCGAACTGAGCGTGCGAACTTGCGAACAGCGATGCGATGCTAGCGAGTGAATGCGGAATGACCGCGATTAGCAGGCTGGGATATATTCACCGGTGGACAGTGTGGACGACGGATAACTTTTACAAATGGTTCAGGCGTGCATGCTTATATCGGTTTTATTCGTAGAACACACTGAATTTGAATCAATTCAGCAAATATGCGACGCTGACGAATAAACTAGGTACCTACTACGAAGATTCTACCAACTTCATAAGTTGACCTAATATTGGTCGCCAATAAGGTTATTTCCTTTTATCAAAACAAACATGAGATCCAAATGAAAAAAGACGGCACGATTCAAGCACCTATTTTTTAATCGCGAATTTCCCTAAAGTATCTATTGATAAGGCTCGGCTATGTTTGAATATCAAATTGATGAAAAACGGGTCAGGGCTGTTTTCATTTATTTTTAAAACAATAATAAGTAGTTGCCCAAGTTACGTAGGTATTTTCATATGCTGTATATTTGTACAAACGGCTACACATCAAGCTGTATATTTCCAGTATAAGCTGACCTCGCATGTATCAGAATATCTGAGTCTAAAGCTAACAAAATCAGCGCCCATGCACCAAGCACTTGAAAGCTCAAGCATTAAAAAATGACGCGTCCTTTACCTGAATTGTACCTTTGTTATATTTGTAACCTGGTTTCTCGAAACCCTTATCTCGCCAGGTAATTACCCGAACGTTAGTTAAGTGTAACTTAAACGTGCTTGGCTCTCTAAACAAACGCGGGGTTTGGGAAGCTGTCGTCTGTCGTATAGGTAGTTATTTATTGAGAAACATTGTCGCGAATCCGCGCTGGTATGCAGGACCAGCTGCTCGCGTCTCAGACTTAGTTATCTCGGCTGGGACGGATATAGTTTGTTTTAGGGATGTTGCATCCGTTTTAGATCTTATCTTGTGCCTATGTGTATGGTATGCATGCCGTTTTTGACCAGAATTATTGTCGACGCTCTCCATTTGAATGTGCAGTCAGTGCCCTGCATTACTTGACCAATTTTACAAAGAAGAATGGGGATAGTAGGGTCGGGTAATGCTTGGCACTCTGACTATACATGTGCGTCCATGTGTGCGTCCAATTCAGGGTGTCAAACTGATCAGTCATTCAATCCACTTAGGTGGAGTTATGTTAACATAGACAGACAGGCATTAATAAATTGGGATTTTCCGTAATTAAGTAGGTACTTACTTACCTAATTATTATTAACGCAGGATGGTAAAAAAACATCGCAAACGCAACTGCATAGGTGGCCACGTGGAGGATGTGGTGGGTGGAGTTTATTGGAAAAAATAAACATGGTCCAGAGGGATTTGTTTATGTGCCAATAGGCACTAGCACGTGGGATTATAAAAGCTGCGTAGAATAAAATCAAGTCGTTTCATACAAATTAGTCTGAGAATTAGCTCTTTTGAAATGTCAAACATTAGGTACTTAGGACAGTCCCCCAGAACGCTCGTCGCCACTTCCTAGTGTTTTATCTGAAAAGAAAAAAACCTCCGGAACCTCTCCGGAAAACTTCGATATTCATAGGGACAGGTAATTAGCTAAAAAAAACAAAAGCAAAGCCCAGACAACAATTTTTATTAGAGAAACTTCAACACACGCTTCACAATGTAACTAAGTAGCAGAAATCTGATCACAAATGTTATGAGAGAATTGAGAGATGCCTGTAGCATAAGATTGAGTATGAGAATGCCCCAGTCGATTTTTGAATTCTGATTCCAAACCATAAATAATTGATGATAGAACATAGAACTGGGAGGTTACTATGACATCTTAAAGCAGGAGTAATTCCAGTGTGGGAAAGAGACAGAGCTATACAGATCGTCTAGCGCCATCTCTTTCCCACACTGGCATTACTCCTGCTTGGTAGCCCACCTGGTCGGAAAAATATCAGGACGAAAAAAACATAAACGTAGTGTTACTTTACCAAGTTTTACTTGCAACAGCAAAGTAGGTATGATGTGTAGTCTCCAAACTGTCTCATAATGAATCTGAAGCAGTACCACACCGTGTTAGTTCCAGCCCTGAAGGCCCGTTCTATTTCTGCACGAGCCAAACTCTACACCATAAGATTTCGCAAAGTTATGTACATACCAGCCATGTTTTTACAGCTATGGCGAGAATAGACTCAGATTTCACTGGATTTACTCGTGAGGGTTCATGTGAAACTTAAAATGATGTTCGTATTTCCTTTATGTGATATCGTCTAACTAGCTAAGAGGCTAACGATTTACGTGTATATTTTTTTTTGTCCCCAGTATGGATTTCAAAAGTACTCGTACTTAGTACAATTCATTGTTAGGCTCCCTCTCTAAATAGGGCATTAATATCTTTGAACTTTGTGCATCATTTTGGCTATATTATGATTTTTTAGCCATTGGTCCTTTGCTAATGATAAGTATGATTTTGTATAGAAAATGCTGCACTCTTGCTTTCAAATATACCTTAGAAAATGGGGATAAATATCCAAAAGTAATATTCTAAATGCGATAGCAATTATGATCAAATTGCACACAGGTGAACCATGGCCAGGGTTAGGAGTGTTAGGACAAAGGAGTTATTTTCCGGTTTTACCTACATTCCCGTGGGATAATATTCGACCTCCACCCTTGGTATCATAATTGCTTCGCCACTACATAGTATAAAACAAAGTCGCTTCCCGCTGTCTGTCCCTATGTATGCTTAGATCTTTAAAACTACGCAACGGATTTTGATGTTTTTTTTAAATAGATAGAGTGATTCAAGAGGAAGGTTTATATGACGTAAAACGTTGCACCCGTACGAAGCCGGGGCGGGTCGATAGTAAATTATAAATGACTTAAATACTTCAGGCTGATTCAAGACTTCAGTGACAAAGGTTATCTACCACTTGTCTCGGATCAGAGTACCTAGGTATTCTTGTCATCAAAACCGGAAAGTCCTTGTTCAAGAAATATTGAGTGTCTACTTCTAAGCTAAGTAGTTATAATGAACAAATAATATGGATAGGGAAATATAATTAATTCCGTTGAAAAACTTCCAAAGCTGGTCCACGAGGATTGCTAGATATGCCCAAATAATAGTTAAAAGGTTAACCTAGTATACCTATATAAATGAGTGTTTGTTATTTTCCCAACCACGAACTTAGGAATCTATATGGCTTCTCGACCAACTTACCGCATCAGTGTCTCAAGACGAAAGTCTATGACCAGACCAGTGTTTGTTGCCAGTGATTACATACGGGACCGAAACGTGGTCGCTCACAATGGGCCTCATCAGTAACCCGAAGGGCAATAGAGACGGCTATGCCCGGAGTTTCCTTGCGTGATCGAATCAGAAATGAAAGTCATCCTCAAGAGAACCAAGTTTACCGACGTAGCCCGAAGAATTGCCAAACTTAAGTGGCAGTGGGCAGGGCACATTGCCCGCAGAACGGATGGCCGATGGGGCCGAAAAGTTCTGGAGTGGCGACCGCGAACCGAAAGACGGAAAGACGTTGGAAGGCCTCCCACTTGGTGGACCGATGACCTTGTGAAAGTTGCGGGAATCCGCTGGATGCGAGTCGCACGGGACCGGTCAATGTGGCGACACTTGGGGGAGGCCTATGTCCAGCAGTTGACATCGTTCGGCTGAAATGATGATGATGATGAACTGGGGCTTATCTTCAGCAGTTCTTTCTATAAAAGGGTATACCTGTGCCATGATGATCCTCACCCTGTACGGTATTTAACAGGAAAGTTAATCATTTTTTGAAAGCCTTAATAAGTTTAGTTTTTTACTATGGCAATTCCATCAAGTTAATTACAATTTATGTTAATAGGTCACCGGAAAATTCCAGGATATCATTCTGCTAAAGGCAAAATTCATTAAGAAAGAAAGTAGTCGTTAATAAAATAAGTCGCCGTATTAAAGATGAAGCGTCAGCTAATTAACAAACGATAACTGTCTTGATCACATTCGTTATATAATTACCTAGAATAATTAATGAGTGTATGTTTGGTGAAGAAATTGGAGCTCGTGCGTGAGTCACTGGGGACCGTCTGCTTTGACTCACGTCTCACGCATCTACTATGTACTGCACTATGCTTACACTCATTATTCCAATAAAGAACTGCTGCCTGCATGCTTTGTTACACTGACCTCTTTTGTTTTCGGTAATGACAACGAACAAATCTCGGAAATGTTTCCGCTGCTGTGAACAATAATACTTGTTTAGTACTATACTTACATGCTCTAAGCTAAGACTTAGATGCCTGATCTGCCCGAATGAGGCCATAACTTAGAGTCTAAGTTATAGTCTCATTTGGGCAGATTCTAGAATTTTGACAAAATACCCTGCAAATAGAGCATTGGATTTTGAGAGTCTAGTCCCAGCCAGAACTTATGAATAGGACGGTAAAATGAAGTCGTTTAATAAGAAGATATTGCCTTCTTGGTGTTGTGAACATTTTGCTTGTAGGCCAAGTCCCGTCGTCGTGCACCTGTGTAAAATTAACTAAGTACCTATACTTATAATTAAAAAATGCCAAGCTAAGCAATTAAAAAAACGCTTGCTAGTGATATTTCAAACATCAGCTGATGTTGATTGTGATTGTTTGCATGTATTATGATTTTTAATATATGTTATTTTTAATAGTTTTATGTTTTGTCGTTTTTGTGTTTGACTTTATGGATATTTTTGTCTGACTTAATAAATGAATTGAATTGATTAGAATAGTAGAGTTTTAAATATTGCCTTGATAAAATGTAGGTTCTGTACATACATAGGTAAGTACTGAGTCAACACTTTCGATTTTCGAACATTCACAGAATCACCGTTAAAAGTAACGGTAACAGCAGGCAGATGTAATTTTCTTTATCAATGTTGCAATATATTTTTTTAGAATCCGGCAGCATCTGCGTACTGGCCAGTTTCCTGGGTAGCAGTTGTTTTAGTTCCGATGTCCGTCTGCCATTGCCCTACATTCCTGTTACGGCAATGTTGACACGGCATTCCCGTGGAGATACGCCGCGGCCGTACGCGTTCACCTACTTAGATTAATCAACCATGATTACTGATAGAGAGTTCCGTTTGATCCTCAAATATTTAACGTTATCAGTCATGACTTAAGAGAGTTCTGTTTCATTTTATAAACCAGTTTCACTTTGATGTGATTGCATTTATTTTTACTGATTTATAAAGTTATCGATATATCTGTGTTGTCGATTAGATACCTATGTTTCGATTGAAAACCTCGACGTTTATTGCAGTTTGTGTCCTGGGTTTGCAAATTTTTATTTTTAACTTTTAAAATGACGTCATTGTGCGCTCGTGTAACACAGGTTTAAAAATAGAACTTTCTATATTGTCCCACGTAGACATGCTTTCCGTTAAGTTTAGACTATTTTAGGTGTTATTTGGCTTTCAAACAAAATGTTTAGATGGTCATTATTTTGTACATCTGAATATTTGTTTCACAATACAAACAAAAAATATAAAGTGCTGGTCAATTTTTGCGATTGTTGTTTGACAATCTACCCAAATACACCTAGAGCCAGGATAAAAGGACGGATTTTTTAAGATCCCTTGTATAAAAGCCCCACACTTCAATAAACTATCTTTTGGTCACACGGCGCCTATGTGACATCCGCTGCGTAACGCTCAAAGGAAACGCATTTCAGCAAATTCCTTCAGCTAGATTCATACGATAAAGTAACAAACAATGTTACTCATTACGAAATAGCGGCATCTACAAGTTTGCATAGTGGCCCGTGAGTCAGATAATGAGAAAAAAAGAGTTGAATGAACAAAACTGTTGATCGAGGAGTTTTCTGAAAAGTAAACGGTATCTTAGTCATGTAGGCCTTTGCCCTACGTGATAGTTGGTGCGATAGAATGCCAATAGGTTGGCTAATTTGTGGCCAATGTTGGCTTACTATTTTAATTGATTGAGGTACGCACGGAGTGAAAATTGTGAACCAACGGGGGTCTTACGACCGCCGAAAAATGGACGGTCGTATCGATTCAAATTAGAACTTATTGTTCAGTCTCGGAGTCGGAACACTTCTATAAAAACAATATAAAAAAGTAATTAATTCATAAATAAAGCCACAGCCAAAGCAACTACAGTAACATGATTGTAGCGTCCGACAGAAAAACTGTTGCCCTGAAAAATTATGAATTGGTAGATAAGACAGTTAGCGCGGAGGGTGACGATATTGCCGCGGAACAGACAGATGGATTATTCTATAATACTGATAATTAACAAATAGTAGTGTATAATTAAAATGCATTAATTTGCGCCTAAGCTGCAAAGTATCCAGTTCGATCATTCCAGACACAAATAAAGAAGGACACAAAAATGCTTAGTATCCGTAAATTCGTATAAATAATATATGTACAACGGCAAATTTTCCTCTGAACTTTCTCAACCGTACTGTGTATATAACTTCTCCGGAGGATCCCAGATAATAACATTATACTACGTACGTAATTATGCATTGTACAGCAGCTTTACACCTTGACATTTTTAAATTGGGAGGAAGATCTGATGACGAAACCCAAAGCTTTATTAGCATCTTTGCACACCTTTTTAATGTGCTCGTGCCGTTCTTTGAAAGGCTCTAATCCTTTCAAACAAAAGGAAGAGGAAGGGAGCAAGGGGAACACCAACTTGCGTGTCAGGCGTACGCGGCTACGGTGGCGGCGGCGGAAATTCAGCAAAAGATAGTTGTGGGAAGTTTCGCCGTACGTACCAGTAAGGAACAATAAAAAAACACAACAATAATATAAAAAATATGAATAATAAATATAATATATTTTTAAATGTTTTAATATTGTTTTTTATAAGGAATATTTAAAAAAAGTAAATAATTTGTAAAAAGATAAGTAGAGGACATATAATAAATAAAAAATATAATTAGGGGATACTGAAGGAAGTAAAGGCCGTCTCTTGCTTCCTTAGAAAGAAGACCGACAGTATTCTTACAAGTAAATACCAAACTTACAAAAATTCGTTCAGGACCTCCTTACTTAGTTTTTATTATCTCGGCTATGTCAACCGGGATTGCTCAGCGCATCGTAATTTCCTCAGATAAAAGTACTATCTATGAAGTAGTATTTTTATCTTAATTAGCAAATCATTCTTGTTACTCAATTTACAGAATAAATATGTGCCTAGGTGAGTAGGTACATACTTGACCCACATAAGCGGCATACCTGTGATGCAACGGTTAATGCTTTGTAATATGCACTGAATGTACTTACTTTATAAAATGTTAAAGTAACATTGTACCAGCGAAAACGATGGATGGACTATGTGAAAGGATGATATCGCAAGAAAGAAGGTGGCTTATCAGATGACGAGTAATAAATAAGTATGCAAGAAGAATACATGCTGCGCCGACCCCAAATGAATTGGGATACTTAGGGGCATAGGAGAATAATGATGTACATCAAGCTACAACAATCTGTCAATTTCTATAAAAGATTTTCAACATTAGGTTTAAGGTTCATTGGGAAAATTTGACAGTTCGGGTAGCTTGATCATGTGCTGGCGTCTGTACCAGCGATAACGATTGAATGTGAAACTTAAAAATATATGGGATTGAAAAGTTCTGTAGAAATTAGAAACGGTTTGAAAGTGATTTCCACTTGTGAGGCCCTTAAGATGATGCATGTAAGCAAATAAATGTTGCAGCGTCTTAACTTAGGCAGATATTTTAATTTTTTAGGTTGCTTTTCGCGGCTTGAGTGCCTAAGTAGGTTAAAACAATAATTTTAACATTTTCTGGCCAACTAAGTAAACATTACGACAAACATTCGACAAATATCGGAGGTCGTCGCCAGAGCACTTGTTTTCGCATTACCTGCCAGTCCTATATCTGTGCCCAATTAGATCACATCGCGGCATCGTCACTCAAGAGCCTGAAGATTAAAGATGCTTTACACAGGTCATATTCAGGTGCCTTATTCAGTATTTAAGGCTGTTAAAAATTATAAAAAACAACATAATATAAAATAGTAGGGATTATTCATGAAAATACAGTACATTCTCATATAACTGTGTAAACTGTGTTATTACATTCGAGGCAGAATTCACACCCGAGCCGCAGGCGAGGTTGTTATGGAGCCGAGAATTGCAACAACAAATGCCCACGTGTATGAAACGACGTTTTTCAATACACTTTCGACGAAAATTATAATAATAGAACGAAAAGTATTTTTGTCATGTATTATTAGGTAACTATGATTTAATTTGCTTTTTTTCCGCGCTTTGCTTTCGCCAGGTTGAACAAGAAGCATAGATGAAGCCGCAAAACAGGATAATATGAAAAATGGAAATTAAAATATTTTTGAATTTAGAACTCTAATTAAAATTATAATTTGTTCATCGTAGTAAATATTTTTAAATAATCATAATAAAACGATCAATTATGTTTTTCATTTCAAAACACAATAATTTAAATATTCAAAAAATATTTACGCTGTAACATCTATTTGCCGAGATAAAACAAAAAAAATACTGTATGGGCACTTTAGCCGACTTAGTATCTATAGTTATTTGTGTTATTTTCGCACATATTTGTCATAAATGAAAAAAAACCACGTGTGTGAAATACATTGCATGTTGAACCTAATCGTAGTGCTATAAGAGCTAGTCACTCGTCAATAACAACAATTGACAATAACATACGAGTACAAAACAACTGAAGTAACATAACTTATCATAACATCACGCTTCCCGACCTCCGCAATCCCCGAAGGGTTAGATAGAGGTGTATCTAATAGTACACACCCATTTCGCCAGTTATGTTTAAGTCCCATGTAATAGGGGACGAGCCTATTGACATCAACCAGGCGCAAATCTATGTATCTAATCAAATCCGATGACCTGGTGAAGGTTGCGAGGATCCGCTGGATGCGAGTCGCACGGGACCGGTCAGTGTGGCGACACTTGGGGGAGGCCTATGTCCAGCAGTGGACGTCTTTCGGCTGAAATGATGATGATGATGATGAGGCGCAAATACAGACTCCGTGGCGGCTACTGAGATATTCGTGAATTTTCCGTCACAACTGGAAAACTAAATGCTTGCTTTAATTTTTATTTTTTGTACATTGTATTGTGTAAGGAATGATATGAAAGAGAAAGGAGTAAATGACGCCCGCGCCGTGACGTCTGACAGAGGAGAACGGAAGAAGAAAACGTGTTGCGCCGACCCCAAGTAGAATGTGACAAGGGCAGCAAGATGATGATGTACTACTTCCAAATTACACACACAGCACACAGTACAGTCATACTATGTATTTTCTCTTTTTTGTAACTTTTTAAAATATTATTGTGTGTGTGCCTGATGTACTGACGTCGAATAAACATTTTTCTTTCTTTCTTTCTTTCTTTCTTTAAATTATATGCATGCAATGTTCCATAGTACGTGCATGCATATAATATGTTATAGGTATGTATGCAGTGATTAGGTACCTATTATGTGATTGTTGCACTGATATATATATATATTTGTCATGATACCTTTTATTAAACCGGACAATAGGGTATATGCAAGATAAACAAAACTTTTTTTATTACTTACAAATGCCTTGTATTGGACCATAAAAACATTGTGGTACACTTGTTTAATTCTCGCGTGTTTTTGGTGAAACGGAACGCAAACACAAAACGCATCGATTCCGGTAGTGACGTCAAAATCCATGTGTCAAAGAAACACTTTTAATTGAAAAGTACTTAAAGTTTCACTAAGATTTTACTAATAATATTGTTAATGCAATTTTTGCTTAAATAAAGTACTTACATTTTAGTAAAACTAATCTACTAAGGGCAAAAAATTATATTTAAACAAGGCAGATAGAGGTAAGTGACATCAAAGTCCTGACTTGAATGGCCGCAATAGTCGAATGGACGTTTGAACTGTCGTAGAAAATTGTAGGAGTTTCATTTTTTTTTTGTGCGACAAGCAGTATGAAATTAACTTTTAATTATTTTCTTGGGTTGATAGTACTGCATATTATTGAATTAAGTGAAAAAAAATTACATGCATATTCCCTATTGGACAATTGTTCGTGGACCACTAAATTAAAATAAGTGTAGACCTCACATTGGGTGAAGCTGCCGCAACGCAGCGGAAAAATGAGTGTACATGATAGGCTGTACGAAGTTATTCCAGTGCACGTAAGCTCGTATACAGAAAATGCGCCACATTTTTCGCCACAATATTCAACAGAAAGCTTTTAATTTGATAGTAACTGATGATAATACTACGCAAGTAGGCATTATGCAATTATTAATTAATATTGGCCAAACATTTTCTGTTTTTTTCCTGTTTTTCCTGTTTTAAAATTGAAAATATTATTATTTTAGGTTTTCCTTAATACGTAGAAGTGGCGAAGGTCCGCCATTATTAATTCTTACACTCCAAGGCCCTATGACTTATAATGATGGTAGAATACAATCATGACCAACGGTAAATTAATTTTCGTATCTCATTTACACCGCACGGATTCTTTTAGCTGTGATCCTTGTGCAAGTAGGTCGGACCGTTAGGCTCACAATACATATCTCCTTTGCCACAGTGAAAGCCTGTTCGAGAACAAAAAGTTCAAAAGATGGCGGTCACGGTAACTCTAGTTCAAAAATAATGTCGCGGCGAATCGGGGTCAGCAGACTTGTAAATTGAAAATGAGGTTTGTTTTGGCGCCTATGGAGTAACGGAAGACCTTTTTGTACCGATCGACTTATCTCGGAAGGAAAGTCGCGAAGTAAGCAGAAATCTTAATTAAGACTTGATAGATCTTTAACTATTTCAGATTTCAGGACCATTTTTCAAGGCGTTTATTTACACAAGTTTTGATGTTAGAAGTCAGTTCAGCAGTCAGCTTGTAAGCTTGTGGATGAGAAGATCATGCATCTCTATACCAATGTTGTGTCTTCTTGCCAATGTCATTATTGGCTTTTTTTATTGTAGATACTTACCTATTATATTTGGGTACCGTTGGCCGTAGTGGGCTTGAACCGGTCGATGGCTCATACTCTGCTTTCTATTATGTGTGTGTATACACATTAATCTATTTTTAATTTACAAGCAAAAATTATTTCAATATAGAAAGACGATACTCCTGGGAAAATCATACCTATTTATTTGTTTATTTTTTCATACAGTCTTGCCTAAGTGTGACATAGATTTTGTTTGTTTTGATCTACCTCAATGCAACAATTTATGTGTTAGATTAAAAGCGACGCATTCCTTTTGTATTTTTTCAAACGACCTTCCGCTGTAAATACGCAGTTTCTATTATTTACTATCATGTAGTAAATATTTACCTATTAATAACGCTGATTTAGTTTATCCTACGTAGCTACGGATGCTGACTGTTGTAATCAAACAAAACATTTCATAATAATATTGTATTATTATTTATTACGTAGAAATTACATTGTGGGAAAAAGAGAACATTTCCGCGCGAAAATTGTACACAGTTAAAGATTATGTAACAGCTGAGTCGGCCATTTTGGCGTGTTGATCGATATTATTGGAAAATATTGATTGATCTGTGGAATATGATCCGATGATAACGAGATATTGTTTACTATGATGGCCATTGTATTTATACTTAATCATAGCAGCGTAATTTGAGTTTCTATGATTTTTTTAAGATATCGAGGGCACAAGGTGTTGCACTGGTAAGCTAATTGATGTCTCGTACGTACTTTGTAACTGCGCTTGCACATTTACAGTGTTTATTTTATAGTGCACAATGTAACTATCATTGTTAACCTATTCTTTAATAGAGGTAGGTGAAATATTTTTGGTTTATTTAAAAAAACATGGAGAGAGTAGCACAAACAGTCAATCAATCGGAAATAATGTGTTGTGTTTTTGATGGAGCTGGAAGGTGGTCAGAGGTAGTCCGTAATAAAATGACACAACCCCATCGAGTTCGGGCTCGTATGATTCGTCTTGATGAGTACTTTGGTCCAAATTGGTATCCAGTGTCTGATGATGGAGCTGGACGGTGGCCATAGGAACTCCGTAATAAAACGACAAAACCTCATCAAGTTTGGGCTCGTATGATTCGTCTTGAAGAGTACTTTAACTAACTTCTAGTTACAATGTAAAAATTAATTCATGACAAGAATTTGTGTGGTAAACTACAACTAAAAAGGGTAAAATAAAAAATAAACTTTCTTGCGAAAACAAAACCGACTTCCAAAAAAACACTAAAACGTCTAAAATAACTTGACTTTCGGAAGTCGGAGGCAAAAAAGATACAAACAAAGACACCGACTTCCGAAAGTCAAGTTATTTTAGACGTTTTAGTGTTTTTTTGGAAGTCGGTTTTGTTTTTTATCTTAGTCTTCACCTCTCACTGAACTTCCTCTTTCAAAATCCTAGTTTCCCATCTACTGCGATCATCGTCTTCTTGCGCTTGTACTATGTTACTTGGGGTCGGCGCAACACGTTTTTTTCTTCGATTCTCCTCTGTCGACCGTCACGCTATCATTTACTAAGTACTTTCCTTTGACATCATTCCTCACACAATCCATCCATCGTTTCCTTAGTCTTCCTCTCCCTTTCCATCCATAAACTTTTATATTCATCACTCTTTTAGTCACATGCGGTTCGTCCGTCCCCATCACATGTCCATACCAAGACAGTCGAATCCCTTGTAACTTTCCTGTAACTGGCGCGACTTTTAAGGTGGATGCGCTAGGAGCCCGCGAAATTTAAATGTACTTACGTTAATTGCAATTTGCAGGTCAGTGTCTGCAGGTCGATTCATATTTTTATCAACATATAACCTATGTTGATAAAAATATGAATCGCGCCAGTAACACGTATGGAGTTACAGAATTATAATCATTCAAATCATCAATACAACCCTCCAAGTTCATATAATCCCAAAGAGTGACTTTTTCATTAAATAGCTATTGAATGGGGTTATATGAACTTGGAGGGCTGTATTGATGATTTGCATAGATAGGCACAGGGCTAGAGAGAAATCACAGGATAAGTATTCTGTTTTGGTCCTACGTATAATATATTATTAAGTATTCTGTTGACCGCGGCGAAGGGGTTGACGATCTGGTGGGTTACTATGACGTTTTAAAGCAGGAGTAATTCCAGTGTGGGAAGGAGACAGAGCTATACAGGTCGTCTAGAGTAGAGTAGGGACTCCATTTTCCGCACATAGACTCTCATATATGGTCCGTTGTGCGTAGGTGTCCGGCTAAGTTAGCCAGCCTAGCTCCGCCCAGAAGCACAGAAGTTTCCTGGGAGCTTCACAGGCTTCGCGGAGCGACCTCACCGTTCCGAGGATTTGTTTGCGTTGGGTAGCCACGGCCTCGCATTCCAGGATGACGTGGGCGGCTGATTCTTCGGCGTCAAAGTAGCCTCTGCAAAATGGGCTGTCCGTGGGCCTATTTTCAAGAGATGTTTATTTAGGGGGCAATGGCCCGTTATTGTCCCTATTATTATTCTGAGGTTATTTCTACTTAGGCTGAGCAGTCGTTTTGTTAGTCGCGGATGTAGACTTGGCATCGCCATTTTGACTGCCTGCAGTCCGTAGACCGTGACCATTTGTTGTTGTGAAGTTCAGTTGATCTCCGGCGAACCCATGTACAGAATTGTGAGAAAGGTAAGGGAAGGAGTGGGTACGGGCCTAGCACTGCCATCTCGGAACCTCTCTTAGCAAGTTCGTCTGCGGCGTCATTGCCTAGGGATCCACTGTGCCCCCTTTATCCACTGGAGGGTGATTCTTATAGACAGCGATATACTCTCCAGGGCGTGGTGACATTCAAATATTAATTTACTGTTAGTTTGTTTGTTTTCTAGGGCTTTAAGCACAGCTAGGCTATCAGATACGAATCTGATTGCGTAGTTGTGAATCCCTAGACGCTTTACGGCTGTTGCAGCTTGTGTTAGGGCGACACACTCGCATTGGAATATCGAGCTGTGTTCGCCTAGTGGTAGGTGAAAGTTGATGTGGTCTAGGGAGTTTACGCCAGCCCCTGCGCCGTTTTGAGTTTTAGACCCATCTGTGTAGATGCATACTTCATTGACTCCTGACTGATCCCTTAATTCCTCTGTTGTTTGTATGCTTTTGTTGAACATAGGTTTAATAGGTGTCCTATCACACGGGGCAGCGCTGAGAGGTTGATACTCCCCGGTCCAGGATGCCTGCGTGGGGACTAGTGTGGTTCTTGCCCCATATGCCTAAGTGCATAAGCCTGATAGCTGCTAGTGCTGCCTCCTGCTGTATATGCAATTCAAGGGGAGTTAATTGTAGGGCTATCTCCATTGGCGCAGTTGGGGTTGTCCTCATACAGCCCGTGATAGCGGAACAGGCCAGCCTTTGGAACCGCTGAAGCCTAGAGACAGCGGTCGACAATTCAGTTCTCGTCCACCAAACCAAGGCGCCATAAGTCAGCATTGGTCTGATCACCGCTGTGTAAAGCCACAGCGTGATCTACACGGAGACAGCCCCAACGTTTTTCCTAACATTTTTTTGCATTGGTACAGTGCGATTGTGCTTTTGTTAAGTTTGTAGTCAAGATGCCTATTCCAGAGCAATTTGCTATCAAGAATCACTCCTAAGTACTTAACTTCTTCTTAAAGTGTTAGTTCGGTGTTGAATAGTTTAGGAAGTTTGTGTGGTCCAAGGACTCTTTTGTTTGTAAACATTATAAGTTCTGTTTTGGTGGGGTTAACCGATAGTTCGCATAAGACGCCTTCAAATTTCAGAGATGAGAATAAAAGTAACTCCGTCAACTTATAAAGAACTTAAAAAGCTGCTGCCAGAGAGTGGCTACTGCCAGATCAAATGCGGTAGCGGATTGCAGTAGAGTCTCCCTTTCATTGTTTTGATTCCCGATTCCCCACCCCCTATGCACTCTTTTATAAATCCCGATCATTCTTCCTACATGTCCATTGAAATCACCTCCAACTATCAATTCTTCAAGTATCAGGATGTTCATCAAAACGGTGTCAAAACGTTCGGCATTACGTTTTCGAACATAACCTTTAAAACATAACCTCATTGCTTAAAACTATCAATCTATCATTAATTATTTTTATATCCATCAAGGTTTTTTTTTTAATTGCTATCTACAACTATTTCCACGCTATTCCTTTTCCCGTCACTTCCACAGTAGAAAAACTTGTATTCCTCACTAATTTCCCTCGCTTTTGTACCTTACCATTTCGTTTCTTGTAAACGCCACATTTATTCGTCTAATTATGATTCATCCGGTAACTCTCTGGCTCTTCTAGTCATCGTCCCAACATTCTAACTAGCATATCTCAATCTCACTTCCCGAGCTTGCTTCTTACGTCGCACCCTCCCGGGGTGGTGCAACAACCCTTGTTCACTTCCCGCAGGAGCCGGGTGCTGCCCTGCGCGTCGCCTGCATGAGGGGTACGCCCTAGACCTATCGCACCTCATTTAATTTAATTCATGTTGCAGAAGGTTTCGGCTTGGATTTTATTTGGCCGCCTGCCAGACACTCCTTGGTAATGCGATTGCTGGTGGTTTACCCATCACCGAGCGGGTGACTCAGAGTGCTTTAAGGCTTCCTTAGTCGCCTCTTATGACACCCACGGGACGAGATGGGTTGGTCAGATTCTTTCTCCGTGACCGAAACTGATGCTGGATACTGTATGTTTCCTATTAAGAAATTGTAAACCTTTTGTCGCCTTAGTATTCTTTTCACACTATAGGGGCTAAGAGAAAGTGTCTTCCGGTGAAAACGATGACGGAAAAGTCAAACGTGCCATACGTTTGAGTGACATAAGCTACCGAAAACATTTATGTTTTACAATGACTTTCAACGAGATAGACCTATGTAGGCTTTTGGTGAAACCTTCAAAGTCATAAAAGTATGACCCTTTTGCGATTGTCACTTGTCTAAAACTCTAGACCAATATTAGAGTAGGTACCTACCTATATTTAGTTGTGTAGGTCTAGGTACCTACTATACATTTTATAAGATTTTCCACCTGAGATCATCATTACGTGCACAGCTACGTGGAACGGGTCACGATTCCCATTATTTCCAAAAAATCAAACACTTAAATCACACAAGTCATAATAACCCAGAAATCAAGCACCTGTTTGCGTTAAAGCTTTAACTTTGTTCGGCTAATGATTGTCATACGAACCGATTGTGTACAATGCAGTTTTACGCACCTATTGAGTTTTTTCAGGAGCAGTATGTGGTGTTTTCGACCACGTGCTGGTCATTACCGTTAACTAGCTATTGGAGTCCGTCACTCGATACTCCACTGTGAGTCACGCACGCACGGAATCGGAAGTCTATTCAACATTTCCATGTTCAGTCGATTTAAAAAAGAAACTGAAAATCGCGCGCCATTTTTAACTCTATGGTTTCAGAATACGGATGTAACGTAGTTGATGGATGGAAACGTAACTTTGTTGCGTTATTGCGGATCTTTCTGAAGAATTGGATATTTTCAAAACAACGTAAGCTGTCGGTCTTGGAATCGATAAAGGTTTCTGATGAACGGTAAACTGCGGTGCCGTGCTGTCTGGAAGCAGGCAGAAAAGTTTCGGTTACAGTTTTCATTACGCCATCTTTCTCTAGACGTTACCACTTGTCGAACTGGTTTTCAGGAAATCATTTCGTGATTTACATGTAATTATATTTAGGTAATTATTTCATCTTCACATCATAGCCTAGCCTTTATCTAATATCTTGAGGTCGGCCACGAGTCTAATCAGATGTAGCTGACAATCAGTACTTACTTTATAATATGAAGCGACTACCAATCTAACCGGGTAATATTGATAGACAGATCATCGGGCTTTTGACAGCCGTAACGTCTGCCAAAGAAATATAAATGGTTGTTCGGGCCAACAACGGCTTTACAGCGCACTCTCCGAGTCAGAGAGGTCTCGATATTGGAACATGGATGGCCTATTCCGTGCTAAAGATATTCGGATTAAACCCATAAAATAATTCAATTATTAATTTTGTACCTAGTGCGTTTAGTAATTTAAAAAAATCCCGGTTCATGGTTTTAGAAAAATATGATTTAAAGCAAATTCTATTTGCGCCAATAATTGAAAAACTACTTAATGAAAACTTTCCACTAGAAAAGTCACTGAATATTTTTTTTACTAATAACGGTTTTAATGTTTACGTCAAGACAATCGAGGAAGTACTTAATTTCTATCCAGTATCTACGTGTTTCATGGAATTCAAAGCACTTTGTCATAGTGAAAACAACAAGAGCGTATACGAGTATGACATCGCGCCACGTGCTATCCGAGCCATGGTACGATGATATCATGTTTAGACACCGACCGCTTTATTAGGATTATATAGTTCAAGGCTCTTGTAATTCAGATCAAGGCTAGAAGCAAAATCATATATCCATTTAAGCGCTTTGTAGGTACTCCGAGAGGAGAAAGTGACCGATTACCGTCGAGGGTGTCGTTTGAAGCCCGAGCCGTAGGCGAGGGCTTTAAAACACCCGAGATCGGGAATCGCACTTTCTCTCGAGTGATACATAGTGCTTTATACTACACCTACGAGGAAAATAAAAAACGAAAACTGAATCGTCAAACAACACACAAATTGAAAATGGCGCCAATGGCGTCTGCAATTTTCACATGTTCTTTTTCAAATTGTTTATCCTGCCGCCGCAGGGTCGCACTGCCAGCCCGACACCATCCAACACACAGCTAGTGGCCAGTGTCATTTTGCGAACTTGGAGTGTGATTTTAACAGTGACTTTAAAAACTCACTGTAAAAACTTTTTGGATTTTGATAATTAGGTTACCGGCGCATAGTCTTACCCAAAATTAAAAAAGAAAAACCACGTAAGAAATGGATTTTCATAAACTTTTCTCTCCCGCTCAGATGCGTTTTCTCCCCGCATATTTGTTAAATATGCAATGACGTACTTTCTACCGTAAATTTGATAAAGTATCAAGGTACTTTCCAAGCAGGTGTAGTATAAATACAATTTATATATTCAAAAGAAAAAGGCCTAAAGCCGAGTTAAAAAAAAAAAAAAAAATCACCGCCGACTATTATTTTATAGGAATTAAACTGATTGAACCATGTTGGATATTATTTATCTCTGAAAATACAACATTAGTAAATATAAGTTTAAAAAAAACTCGAGTGGGAAATACACTGTGTTACTGACCCTAATATTAGGTAGGTAGTGCAAAAAGGGCCAGGTTTTCGAGAAAATGTATGGAAAAAAAAAACTTGATTATCCGAAAAGCCACTGAAACTTAGTAAGTAAGTAATCTTTTAGCGTTGGAAATTAAATCACGGAGTACCATTGAGCATTCGTCGAGCTGCAATCAAGCCCAACAAAGGCAACCATTGTAAGAATTAGTTTTGAAATTCGAAAATGACTTTGGCAGGCGTACTAATGATTTTATTTTCGGTTTAATTTCAAAACATTATTTTTGTAACGATTGCTCATTTATTAATTAGTCAATTCACTTTAATAATGACTGAACATTAATTCTGTTCCTAATTTATGTGAAGATTTAGTGGATGTCATTATTCTCAGCTTCTGTCTCAATCTAGGTCTTTAGGCTTTAGCTGAGCCTTTCTACGCGATCTTCTTCTTTTGATTGGTCTAGCTAGACAGAAATAGTTTTATGAAGGGCAAAGTTTAGTATTATTATAACCGTATTGTAACCGTATCATACTGGGCCAAAAGAAATGCAAAGTGACCTCTTAATTTAAATAAAACAAGCTTCGCCGGACTGGAACATTTTTTAAACAATGTTCGCGCAATATTTATTGATGTCTTAATAACGTTTGAGTTAGGTGGGCCGGTAGGTGGCCCGAGGGCCGTATGTTGGACAAGCCTGAGCTAGATCATGACAAAATGACAGATGGTAGAAAGATTTCTATCGTCGCTTACGACGTGGCGACGACAACACTAGGTGACACCTAACAGAATGCCTAACGCCCGCTTTCACCAACACTACGTGTCACCTAAATCAATGCCTAACGCCCGTTTTCACCAACACTACGTGTCACCTAACTCAATGCCTAAAGCCCGCTTTCACCAACATTAAGTGACACCTAACTGAATGCCCAATTTCTGTTTTCACCAACACTAGGTGACACCTAACAGGATGCCTAACGCCCGTTTTCACCAACACTAGGTGACACCTGACAGAATGCCTAACGCCCGTTTTCACCAACACTACGTGTCACCTAACTCAATGCCTAATGCCCGCTTTCACCAACATTAAGTGACACCTAACTGAATGCCCAATTTCTGTTTTCACCAACACTACGTGTCACCTAAATCAATGCCTAATGCCCGGTTTCATCAATACTAAGGGACACCTAACTCAATGCCTAATGCCCGCTTTCACCAACATTAAGTGACACCTAACTGAATGCCCAATTGCTGTTTTCACCAACACTAGGTGACACCTAACAGAATGCCTAACGCCCGCTTTCACCAACACTACGTGTCACCTAACTCAATGCCCAATTTCTGTTTTCACCAACACTAGGTTACACCTAACAGAATGCCTAACGCCCGCTTTCACCAACACTAAGTGACACCTAACTGAATGCCTAATTTCTGTTTTCACCAACACTAGGTGTCACCTAAAAGAATGCCTAACGCCCGTTTTCACCAACACTACGTGTCACCTAAATCAATGCCTAATGCCCGCTTTCACCAACACTAAGGGATACCTAACTCAATGCCTAATTTCTGTTTTCACCAACATTAAGGGACACCTAACTCAATGCCTAATGCCCGCTTTCACCAACATTAAGTGACACCTAACTGAATGCCCAATTGCTGTTTTCACCAACACTAGGTGACACCTAACAGAATGCCTAACGCCCGTTTTCACCAACACTACGTGTCACCTAACTCAATGCCCAATTTCTGTTTTCACCAACACTAGGTTACACCTAACAGAATGCCTAACGCCCGCTTTAACCAACACTAAGTGACACCTAACTGAATGCCTAATTTCTGTTTTCACCAACACTAGGTGTCACCTAAAAGAATGCCTAACGCCCGTTTTCACCAACACTACGTGTCACCTAAATCAATACCTAATGCCCGCTTTCACCAACACTAAGGGATACCTAACTCAATGCCTAATTTCTGTTTTCACCAACATTAAGTGACACCTAACAGAATGCCTAACGCCCGCTTTCACCAACATTAAGTGACACCTAACTGAATGCCCAATTTCTGTTTTCACCAACACTACGTGTCACCTAAATCAATGCCTAATGCCCGCTTTCACCAACACTAAGGGACACCTAACTCAATGCCTAATGCCCGCTTTCACCAACACTAAGTGACACCTAACTGAATGCCTAATTTCTGTTTTCACCAACACTAGGTGACACCTAACAGAATGCCTAACGCCCGTTATCACCAACACTACGTGTCACCTAAATCAATGCCTAATGCCCGCTTTAACCAACACTAAGGGATACCTAACTCAATGCCTAATTTCTGTTTTCACCAACATTAAGTGACACCTAACTCAATGCCTAATGCCCGCTTTCATCAACATTAAGGGATACCTAACTGAATGCCCAATTTCTGTTTTCACCAACACTAGGTGACACCTAACAGAATGCCTAACGCCCGTTTTCACCAACACTACGTGTCACCTAACTCAATGCCTAATGCCCGCTTTTACCAACATTAAGTGACACCTAACTGAATGCCCAATTTCTGTTTTCACCAACACTACGTGTCACCTAAATCAATGCCTAATGCCCGCTTTCACCAACACTAAGGGACACCTAACTCAATGCCTAAAGACCGCTTTCACCAACATTAAGTGACACCTAACTGAATGCCCAATTTCTGTTTTCACCAACACTAGGTGACACCTAACAGGATGTCTAACGCCCGTTTTCACCAACACTACGTGTCACCTAAATCAATGCCTAATGCCCGCTTTCAACAACACTAAGTGACACCTAACTCAATGCCTAAAGCCCGCTTTCACCAACATTAAGGGATACATAGCTGAATGCTCAATTTCTGTTTTCACCAACACTAGGTGACACCTAACAGAATGCCTAACGCCCGTTTTCACCACCATTACGTGTCACCTAAATCAATGCCTAATGCCCGCTTTCGCCAACACTAAGGGATACCTAACTGAATGCCCAATTTCTGTTTTCACTAACACTACGTGTCACCTAACTCAATGCGTAATGCCTAGTGCCCGTTTTTAGGCCGAGAAGCAAAATCATAAAATGAAAATATTTTTATTTCACGTAGGCCTAGCACTTTTAAACGTCGACATAAAGTTATAGGCACGGTCCGGGTTGGTCGTTTCCTATGGAGAAGAACCGGCAAGAAGCTCCATAGTTACTCTTTATAAATCATTTGGTATTACAATATTATCATGTTACAGCATTCGTACTTAATTATGGGGGGACAGCGTAGGCCCGACAATAAGTCGTTTCTTACTACACAAAAAATGTAAAACAAGATAAAAAGTTAACAAGCATCACAAACAATCGGTAAAAAAGAATCTATACAAAGGTAAGAAAATATTGTAAAATACTAAATTAAACAAGTGACACGAATATTGTCATCAGTACTGTAACTATTCTGAGCAAAAAAATGATAATAACAAAAAATGATGAATGATATATAAATGATTTGAAAAAAATCTGATTAGAAAGGTAAGAAAAATGATGAGATTGAGAATAGTTAGAGACATCCACATATTTATGCCGTTATGAGCTACCAGAGAAGCCGCATGCGCACAGAAGGAACTAAAGCCAAACTCTTTTGTCTTCGCCCTTGATATTGTATTATGCTTTTTTAATATGGACACGTTTGATGTAGTTTTTGAACTTTCCATCGGTTAGTCCTATAACTGACTTTGGCAACTTGTTTTAAAAGCGTATGTATAGTGTTTATAAGAAGAGACTTGCTAGTTTTTGTTAATCTGAATTTAGGTATTATAATTTCGTGTTCACTGCGTGTATTTATATTATGGAAATTGCTTTTTATTTTGAACGATAACGATCTCTTTAATTTTTTCTCTGAGTGACTCACGAGACCCAATTTATACATCGCGCGGACTGCCCCCTTTTGTAGAATGAAAATTGAGTCAACGTCTGCTGGGGTGCGTTTAAGTAAGCCGGTGAAATTTTCGCCGGATAAAAATTAAACTAGCGAGGGCTCGCTGAACGGAGTCATCGGTCTAGATCAATGTTGACTGTCAAATTCAATTGACAGCTCAGCTTGTCTAACATTCTGCCCCTTTCGTCTACAACACTTTGCATCTTAAGTAATCATAACTTCATCCATAATCCACAAATCAAATTCACGGGGACGATGATTAAGTACTCGTTAGAAATATTCGTTTCTAGGGCGCGAATCTAGCAAATAAAACAACAGACAGCTCAATGTCAATGTCAATCTGACAGCAGAATAAAATTTAGCGAAGTAAAAAGGTCGCTAAAATTTAGTCAGGCGAAAACTTATACCAGCGGATATTAAATTTTAGTCTGTTTAATTTTTCACCTCGCGGTGTGCTTGAACGGGGTGTTTGACGTTTAATCAGTTTAAACTTTAAACTGGATAACTTACTTAAACGCCCCCCTGCTGATCCCCACAGCAGAATGCCATAAGACATAATACTGTGGAAATAAGCATAGTATACTAACCTAGCTATGGCTACATGATTTATCTGCCTTATTTTTCTTACTGCATATACAGCTGGGCTTAGCCTGCGCTAAAGAGTTCTAATGTGCGCGCCTCACTGCAATTTTGAAATCCCTAAGAATACAGTTTCCGCTATTACATCCGCCAAGTTTTTTTCCGTCAAGATTTAAATCAAGAATAATATCAAGAATCAAGATTCTATCCCGTTGTACATTTGGTAAAGAGAACTTTAGAAATTTTGTTTTGTTCGTATTCAGTAAAACATTGTTAGCTGCAAACCATTTTGAGAGAACAGTTAGACTTTCGTTGACATGTAGATATTCGTATCTTTTCTAACTATTTTAAAAATTAGCGAATTGTTATCAGCAAATACACTCGCGAGCAAAAGTATGGAATCACTTACTTGGAATTGATTCCGCGCGATCTTGAGAACTTAATAACTAGTTATGAAAATCAAAGTGGTACCATTTTAAAAGTAAAACTGGTAACTTTAAATTGATACCAAATTCATTTAAATCACACCAGTATTTAAGGAGCTATCCCGTATTTAGTGGATTTGCTGCCTATTTGATAAATAGGAAAGAACGAGATCAGCAGCTTGTCCACGAATTCCGTAGTGATGTAATTTACAGATCAGTGTGTTGTGGTCGACGTAGTCGAATGCTTTTGAGAGATCACAGAAGACGCCAATGGCATCCTTCCCAGCAAAAAAAACCTTTGGAATCCTGGGAGAAATCCCTTTCTCCCAGGATTCCAAAATGTGACTGATGAATACTCACTCTTGTTATTTGTTCTTTTTTTTTTTACGTCTGTTTCAGCATGATTTTTTCATACATTTTACTCAGTGCTGGAAGCACAGACATAGGTCTATAATTAGAAGGATCACTCTTACAACCTGATTTAAAAATTGGTACTACTTTACTATGTTTCATTAGATCAGGAAACTTGCCGCTGTCCAAACATTTATTTAATATGCCTGTTAGAACAGGAACGATTGAGTCAATAATATTTCCAAGAACCTTGACGGATATCCCCCATAAGTCTTCAGTATTTTTATGTTGAGACTTTTGAATGCGTTTTTAATTGTAGCAATACATATTGGTTAAAATTTAAAGTTTGGTATGTCTTCAGTAAAGTTTTCTTTATGAAGAGCTTCGTCAGCTAATTTAGATGAAGAGGGGAGAGATTTCGTAACCTATAAAAATGAAAGGAATGCTCTACGAGCATCAGTGCAAGTTGCGACTCTATACCGCCGTCATCCGTCCCATTATGACATACGCTTGTGTCACTTTTGCCCATGCCCACCCGCGTCATCTGCATCGGATGCAGACCCTTCAGAACCGTTTTCTCCGTAAGATCACCGGTGCCCCCTATTATGTCCGTAATGACAGTCTCCACTTTGACCTTAGGATCCCCACCTTAGCTCTGTTTATGAAACGTCTTTCAAAGCGTTTCTTCGATTCCGCTATCAAGCATAGGAACCCCCTGATCGCATCGGCCGCCCGATACGAACCCTCGCGTATTAGCATGATTCGCCGTCCGCGTCATGCCCTCACCACCCCCGATGACCCCATCACCCTCCTCCAGGAGAGCAGTAGGGAAACCAGTACATTGCGCAAATACAGATACAGACTGCCGTGTTTCCGTCCTCGCCGTCGAGGCCCGTCGCGACGCCCCCGTTCAATGAACCCCCCCCGACCCTTGCCAGAGCCAGCCCGCGATGCTGAGCCGGTAGTTTTAAACCAGCCCCTAAATAATATCACTCAGATCCAGCCTGTCCCTTTGCTGACCCCCCAGCGACGCCCTAAGCCGAGGCCCGTACCCCACAGGGGGTGCCCTTAGCGAGTGGTCGCTTAGTTTTTAAGTATAGTTTTAAGCCCCTGGCTGGAGGCCTTAGATTCATTTTTAAGGCATCCACAGGGAATTGTCCGGTTAAGCAGTAGCCAGCCTCAGAGGCTGAACTGCGAGATGCAATCACAAAAAAAAACCTACGAGCATTAATCGGGGCTTCTGGCCCGTGACCGTACAGGAGTACGGTACGGCAAAGATTTTATTAGATAATGCCAAATGTCGTTCACACCAAAGCTAAGACACACCTAACTCAATGCCTAATTGGCTGTAACCACGTAACTTGAAAGGAAAAGTGAGAAGCTATCAGAGGAGAGCTTTGCTCATCAGTGAGAAGTATTTACAAGTTAAAATAAAATATATTTAATGGTATTAATTGTTGCTTTTAAGTTTGATTATGTGGAACGCAACAAAACATTGAGTAAGACCCATTGAAAGCATAATTTAAATGTGTCGATATACAATCTCATATTTCTATTGATTGCCAATTCACCACATTCCTCCCATTAATAACAATAATAAATGTTATTGTTTCTAATTCATTATGATAGATGATTAAAAATTGAATAACAGCTAAAATGTGATTATTTTGTAAAATGCTACAGAATTCAATGAGTACTTTGGTAAGTACATTCGTAGGTATTGTGTTTGTAGAAAAGATTAGGAGCATAATTATATTGAATGCGTGTTCCAGTGTTCCTAATATATCTATGTACTTTTTGGCGTACCTACTATAACACCTAGGTATTAAATTGTAAGATTGTTCGTAACTAAACAAGCACTTTTTAAGTTTAGTCCTTGAAAAGTTTTGATTGGTAACTATCAACAGAACTCATAGCCTGAATATCATAGATGTTACAGAAAATTAAATTGTAGCTGTTACTATATACCAAATCTTACTGTTTCTTCTGGCCATATACTGCTACTTTTAATTCTTCCTATTTTAGCAAGTAGGCAAAGATAGTTAAAATAGTTTGCTATTTTTTTTCAAAAGGGGCTTCTTGATTTATGAAACCGATATGGGTACATAGGTAGGTACATACAATACAAGTTATTAGGCCTTACTAAAGAGTTTACATGACCTAATGTTAATACTCAACTTGAGTTTAATTGGAATTAATCGGAGTTTATTATAGCAGGTCTGCTTTTAATAAGCAAATGATTGCTCAGGATTAATATGTAGGCGTTCGGTACCTACTTACTGCAACAGAGATTTAAAAAAAGATCCTAAAGCTTCAATTTTAAATATAGCATCATAATGAAGGCTGCCGTTTTGCAGTAAGGATACTTATCAGGCACCTTACTTTGATTTCAAATCTTCAAGTGTACATTAACACGAAAGTCCTTTGGATTGTACTTGTTTACATACAACATAAGGTTCTTATCAAATCTCTTACACACCACAGAGTATAAAAATGCTTCGTCAGCCGCTGCTAGATGCGAGCTCCTCTGGCTGGAGGCCTTAAATTCAAGGCATCCACAGGATTAGACCGGTTAAGCATTAGCCAGCCTCATAGGCAGAACTTCGAGATGCCATTAACGAAAAAAAAAAAACTGCTAGATGCGGCTTTGCCAATTTGCCAGCACCTTCCTCACAAATCACGAGTGGTGACACTCTTGATTTGTTGCTGTTACCGTTTACCCACTTATGACAAGACAATTATGACATAATGATAGAAACTAGCAGGCTTTGAACGTCCTTCAAAGTCGGTGGCAGATGTTGTGCGTTCAATTTCGGCGCCATTTTATGTAAATAAATGAATCATAAATTAATATCGCTGCACTTTACACACAGCGCCATCTAGGCGCCACACTAAGCAACGAGGCTTGTGTCGTGGACACCAGATAGCTGATAATACTGCATAGCTACTTTTTGTTTGTAAATACATACTTATTATACATATAAACATCCATGACTCGGAAAAAAATGTCTATGCTCATCACACAAACATTTGGTCCTACCGGGATTCGAACCCGGGACCCTAAGAACGTAAGGCAGCCTCACTACCGCTGCGCCATTCGGGTCGTCAAATGCTGCTGGTACGCCGATTCCGTGCTCTGTGTAACGAACATTGTAAAGGTAAGTCAAAAGATACACGTGAAGGATATTACCTTCTTCAGTGGTCAATCAATAAGTACTTGACAACTGAAGAGGTTATTGTCATTGCTATGTTTGACAGTTGCCTATCTTAGTCCTCGTTCGTCTAGTGGGCACAAGGTCTACTGCGAGTATGAGGTCCAGGTTTTGATTCCCAGGTCGGGCTAACTGATATTGGGATTTCCCATTAGGAGTTTTAAAGTAGTAGTGGCAGCCTAGAGTCTAGAAGTGTTTCCGTTTGATGGCAATAGGCTATAGTATATGCTATACTTACACTTTGTACTACACTTACAATTGTCATACCATATACCAATTATCATCCTTTTTTATTGATTTGTTTATTTATACTCAGCGAATCGATCTAAATACGATTCGTTTTCATTATATTTGCTGAAATAAAATTAATTTTCAATGTTGTGACATGTACGTCAGATTTGCCAAACTGACGTACATTCTTTCTGTCATAGAGTTTCTTAGTAGCTTAGTCTATGATGAATACTTTTTGGTTTATCTAATCTAAATTATATTTTTCAATGTTTAGCTGAAATATTGTATTTTATAGATAATAATGATTGTTTACTAATAACTTAATTTTAAATTATATTTATAAATTATTTACGCATTCATGGTTTTATGAAGTAAGTCTGCTATGTCCTGGCCGACTACACTTGTCAGATGAGATGATTTTATGGCCGCAAGAAGAAAATCTGAGATTCAAAAATGGAAGGAGACTACTGTGGAAAACGAGCTGACGAGGCAGTCGAGACTGGACTAGACTAGACGAGAGAGCGTTTTCTTAAATGTGAGACTGAAGAATTCTTAAAATTGGAGACAAGACAGATTCTTGAAGGTGATCCATCTAAAGATACACCTGGGACTACTACTCCCAATCTTATTATTAAAAACTGTCGTTGTGCCATCCTTGCTGATCATCTCGCGGAGCTGCCCTGGGTCTAAAAGCTGGTGATCCAACTCTAAAGATCTACCAGGACCTCAACTCCTGTTCTTATAAATGCCGCCTTCCTGTGGAGCAGACCTGATACATCGTCCTACATCTCCACCTCTACATTTCATCGTGCTTCAACAGTGCTACTTAATCGTGTTAATATACTCAAAAACTGCTTCCAGAGTGCGGGTTTGTTACGTCTCTTTTATAAACACTTGTATTTTTTATCTCATTTGTAAAACCATCCATATCTCTATTAAATTTTTAAATGTACAAGTCTACTCTTATCCTTTAATTCTTAACAGGATCTAGTAGATTTGTTACAAGGCTCGCCTCCTATTATATGACGATTTAACTGGCGAAATGTGGATTTACTTAATTTAGGTAGATAAGCTTCTGCCAAAAAAAAAACAGGCATTGTTATAAGGTTTTGACCAATTAGATTGTAGATAGGGTTGCGATCCCCTATATTGACAATACCGTACAAAAGCTTCTAATTGAGATTTTCCCGGACACCCCAGAATACTAAATACAAAAGAAATAAAAATATATCGCGAAACGAACATAATAATATAGTGTTAGTGAGTGCGTAAATCCAAAATAGGGTTCAGGGCCCGGTGGACGTGCTTGCTTGAGGGCAATTTGCTGCACCAGAGTTGGCTTCGACGCGATTAATCGATATGGATACATTTTTAAGATTTGTTTATATAATGGATAGCTTTCGTCATATTTTGACCATTCATTAATTCAAATCGATTAATGCAGTCCGGAAAGTTTAGGTGAATGTAGGATGTGAGAACGTAAGGTTTGCTGTAAGAAAACCCAATTCTCGGTTAAGCTCGCCGTTGTACATAAGTTATATATTGTAATTTTGTGTGTCCCACTTTTATATTTTGTGTGCAATAAAGAATTAGAATAAGAATGTGAGAGCGAGCGAAGCGAGCTCGAAATTTTTTTCATTCCCATCGATAAAAAAAGGTTTCAGACAGAGTTGTTATGAAACATTAACAAAAAGAGAAGTAGTAAAAAAAAATCAGCTGTTCCCTACATTTGGGTCGAGTAGGTATTGAAATTTTGTATAGGACAGCTTATTATTTTTTTACGATTACGATGGTGGTCCCGTTACAGAAAGTTGTTCAGTTTGATGGTCCGTACCACAGTATTCCATGTGATTATACCCTTTCTGTTACACGCTGTATAGTTTACAAAATAGCCTGTGTTTAGGAGAAAAAAGTATAAAGTCAATATAACCTCTCTCTTACAAGTACAGCATGAGCCTACCTTACTTCCTTGATCAACAAGATGACAAGATCGCAATTACGTTAAACTGAAAAGGCATGTTAGTACTTACTAACTACAGAACGAGCTCTCCGATCCTAGGTATCCTGTTCGGATTAGAATGCAAAATAGCTGGTCTAGAATATCTAGTCTACAAATAGAGATGTGTAGTGTTTCTTTTTGTTTGTATTACATGAGTCTATTAGTAGAGCGGAATCTAGACTGAATGCAGCCGCCTGTTTAAACATCTTTAGTGCTAGCTTGTGGATGTACTTCTTGTTTTAATATACTACTGTCTGTGAGACTAGCATGAAACGATTAACGTTTGGTCTATTCCGTATTTGCCGACTTTCGCTATTTGCCGATGTTTTTCCTTTTCATATATTTAGTTATTACCTACGTAACGTATGCATATAAGAACGATTCTGTTATCCAAAATATTCGTTTCGCACATAATTCCTACTTCGATTTTTAGTACCTGCCTGCGACTTCGTCGATGTGGATTTAGAATTGAGTCAAGAGATAGCTATGTTATGCATGCATTTACGGGAATAAACAGTATCCTATGTGCTGTGTGCCAAATTTTGTCCTTAGCTGTTCAATCTATCAGAGCTATCAAACAACCTATCAAGTAGTAAGTTATGTTATGACTTTATGAGAGATTTATATTGTGGTAGTCGCAAAAACATATTACCTATGCTATTGAATTAAAATTACATAAAGGTCGCATATTCATGTTAGTTTTTACGTTGAAGAAAATGATAAATCATGATGAACGCTCATTAAAGTTGTGTTGCATGAAAAAGAAAATTAGATATTATATTTATACTAATTTTCTCATAAAATATATTAATTATGTAAGTACCTAAAGACCTAAACTGAAAATAAAAATGAATGTTAGATATTATTTGTTTATTATTGATACTTTTTAACATAATATTATATGTACCTTTAGGTACTAGGTACGTAGGTATGGTTTGTCAATCATACCGTTGATCGATTTTTCATAAAATAAAAAACACAAGTTAATCCTATTTACAGTACCTAGCCTATTATATATCTACCTACCTTATTAGAATGTATTCTCAAGTGAAATCGCTACCTTTTGTCCCCAAAGGCTTTGTTTGTGTAGCAAATTAATCTTTTTGTGGTACTTTCAGGCTGGGCCGAAGGTAATTTATATTTTTCAGTGAATTTTACATGCGTACAATTACTAGACTTGTTTCATATTTCGCCTGGGGACGTAATGCTACCGTAGATAAATTGCTAAAGTTGTTTTAATTTTTGATAGCTAAAAGTCGGTTAGATATTATAATATTTCGTAAATTTTATGACATAAGTAAGTACCTACCTACTCGTACTTAGCCATTTTATTTGAACACTATTTTCACTAGTATTCTGTGAGTAATCATTAATAATAATAATACCAGCCTATCTCTGTCCCACTGCTGGGCAAAGGCCTCTTCTGAACAGAGAAGGCACGAGCATTGATCACTACAGATGATCAATACTAATAATTATAAATTATTTTTTGTTGTCGATAAAATCAATATTACACCGAGTAAAAATGGACCCCTACACCACCCTACACTTTGCGTGTGGCATCCGCACTTTCCCGCTTTTTTTTAAGCTTGGTTTGAGTTTCATTGAAAATAGTGTTAAAAGAAAATTGTATTTCTGCAACAAGCCATCGCAGATTCACACAAAATTTAAAAACTATTCTGAAACTACTGAAGATAGTATTAAAAGTTTTGAATGAATTAAAAAATAAAACAACTATTACGTCAAAGAAAGTTGGCATCGTGATGCCTTCTGTCATGCATCACGTTACCTACGTTTTTGGCGCATTTGAAAATAGAACGTTACAAATATAGCTGTTACTTGATTCTGCGAGACTTATGTTTTTATGAGCACACGTGAAAAGAATTCACATACCTACGAGTACATCCCTGCGTGTCACTTCTTTAAAAAAAACCGGCCAATTGCGAGTCCTATACCAACGTCCCGTACTCATATAAAACATTTTTTTACGGGGTCTCCCTGTGGTTTTTAAAGTTTTACTTCTAATAATTGTTGTGACAGCCATAAATACACACTGAAAAAATTTCAAGTGTGTTCCGGTTCAAAAGATACAGAAATGTGACATACGGATAGACAGACAGTAATAGGGGGTACCGTTGGCAGCCTGTAAGTACGGAATCCTGTAAACAAGTATTGCCAAAATTTTGTCAGTGTCCCATTTTCGTGGGAGTTTTAGTCACTACAAAGTAAGTAGTACCATAGAAATATTTTCCTTAGATCTAGGTTATTTGCTAGTTCATGCATAATATTATAATTGTTTAATGTTCTAGACGTGCTCTTGTTAACATAATACTGTTTGGCCGGCGAAACTGTTTACTTTATAAAATGAGTATTGGGTGATGTGGAAAATTAAATTTTCCTAAAATTATTTTTGTGAGTTTTATACTGGATTTGGAAACAAATAGTACATTTTGATATAAGTGGGGAAACTTTGTTATTGCATTCGAGGCAGAATTAACATCGAGCTGCAGGCGAGAGTGTTATGGAGCCGAGAACTGCAGTAACGGATCCCCACGCGTATCAAACGACGTTTTTCAATACACTTTCGAAGAAATAAAATATTAGAACGAAAGTATTTTTGTCAGAAATTATTAGGAAACCATGATTTAATTTGCTTTTTCTTCGCGCTTTGTTTTTGCCAGGTTGAAGAAGAAGCAAAGGTATGATGCCGCTAAACAGCTTAAAATGAAAAATAGTAAATTCAAATATTTTTGTATTTAGAACACAAATAAATGTTAATTTGTTCTTAAAAGTAAATATTTGTTTTGAATAAACATGTTTATATATGATATTCTATTTATAAACACAATTTAAATACTAAAAAAATATTTACGCTGAAAAAGATGCATATACGCACTTTGCCGAGATTAAAAAAAAAAAACAATCACCAAAACATAAACATATTATATTCATTGAACCCAGTTGGACTTAAGTTTATTTTTATCTGTATCTGTGGTGTGGAAATTTTTACTTCCGCACGTGTGCGGAAGTAAAAATTATTCATTAAATATTAAAAACCCACGCGTGTGAAATTTATTGCATATTGAACCTAATCGTGGTGCGATAAGAACCAGTTTTCGAGAAGGATATTGTTTTCTTTTTTTTAATTTTCTAAAATATTTTATTAAATCAAAAGACACAACTTGTATTTTTATTGAACAATAATTCTTAATTCATTCACAACAATTTTTTTTTTTAGGTAAAAAATATACCTAAAATACATATACAATCACAAAACTAGAAAGACACTCAAATAAGTAGATGAAATTAAAATAGGTACTGTAGGCGTGGCAGTACTATCGCGTGCGTACGTATCGCCCGGCTGTAGGTAATTAATTCAAGGACAGGGCTAAGTCACAATACTGAATATATTTATACTGTGCCTACACGCCTCAGGCATGCACTCGGCAGTCGGCACGCTACAGTCACGAATTCGCCGCACTGCGCTGACGACCGAACGTTGTGATGGTTTTGTATGCAGTAAGCGTGCGATTTGTGTACAAGTATTTACTAAATATGACAAAGAGTAATAATAGAGTATATTGTGCTGTCTTTGGATGCTTAAATACTTCAATAACGCATCCAGAGATAACATTTTTTAGATTAAGTGGAAACTCCGTAAGGTACGACAATAAAATAATTTAAATACAGGCTGTCGCTTTGCATCCTGGTCAAATTCAAGGAGGTATCTATATAATGATTCTCGACCCGAATCGATAATAAAAAGGTAGGTTTTTTTATTTGTTACGGAAAGCGGTAAGTGTAAACCACCAACTAGTTTCCATACTGTCCATATTTACACTGTGGAATAAACGTTTGTGTTTGTGTAGATTGTAGTCTATAATATAGTAACGTTTGCCACGGTTCGACATCGCATGGGTGACCAAAAAAATTTTATTTCGAGTTGCTCCGTGCTGTAAGTAATGGGGACGTTAATAAGCTGAGATGAAAGAAGATGTTATTATTATAATTACGTGTCAGTTGTTTCTTGCATTTTGGTTGAGTAGGTTCTGCTGAAGTTTGTAAGGATTGGAGTTTGGTAAACTTCGGCGACCAGAATAAAGGGAAATCTATTTTATTTTTTCAGACGCCGTCTACTCCAGACTCAGTGTGGGAAAGAGATGGCGCTAGACGACGTATATAGCCCTGTCTCTTTCTCACACTGGAATTACTCCTGCTGTAAGACGTCATAGTAAACCCCCTGGACTATATTATTTACTGTTTAAATTTATACTACATCAGCCCACAAGCTTATCGGTTTTTGCAAAGTGTTATGTCTTCCCCCTGTCCTTCAACATTGTACAAACATTCTTAATCTAATTTAGACTTATATAGCTGCAGCCCCCCTAGCATGGCAATACTATCTCTAGTCTACCAAGACTCGACAAAGCTCTTTCTATACAACTTGACATGTCTTGTCATTCATTTCATACATTTCTAACACCGCCATGCTTGCGACGATAGAAATCTTTCCACAATCTGTCGTAAAATTACAATTCAATTCGACTCTTCGTCGACAAAACCCTTTTCTACGGTGGGCATGCTACTTGGGCAGGTGAAAGATATTCCCTTTTCTCCTCCTTGTCCATGTTTTCCAAAAGTATTTTTAAATAAACTTTTTATCCGAATGCGGATTTTTTATACCATTCAATTTAATAATAAAGCTTTCCGTACGTCTCAGTCGAGGCGAAAATACTTTTCAGTCTCAAATTTATAATTATTATTAAATCTACTAATTAAAAGACACAACTTGTATTTTTATTGAACACTTCCTATTTCATTCGCAACAAATATCATTTTTAAAATAAAAAATATAATATGTACAATCACAAAACAAGAAAGAAACTCGAATAAGTAGATGCAATTTAAATACTGTAGGCGCGGCAGCCCTATCGCGCGCGTAGGTACCGCCCGGCTGTAGGTAATTATTTCAAGGGCCGAGTCACAATACTGAATATCTTTATACTGTGGCGTAGGGGAGCGGCACGGGCGCTTACCGCGTCTTGGCGCGGGTGCGGCACCGGTATCCAGTACATTTGCTTCACCGTCTCCGTCGCCCGCGCAGACGAATCCGAGCGGTGTCGTAAATGTAACTGTAGTAAATTGACGCATTTACCTAAAGAAAAATTCAAGAATGTTTTGTATGTAATACTTTGGAACCATTCATTTTAGGTATGCGACTCCTGACACAAACCAGTGTTGCCAACTTATTCCCATAGTCATTATTTATAGATAATAATATAATCAGTATTAATCAGTTATAATATGGGGATAGTATACGGGCGCGTCTGTATTACACAATTGATATAAGAAGCGGTGCGCTCTGCGTACGCGCATCCGTGCTAGAAATCAAATAGACCGATCTCTGTTCGGAATGTTTGCGTCATCTGTTTTAATGTTCTAGCTATTGATTATTAGGTAACTGCTCCCTCCGTGTCACAGACAACACGTTACACGTTATACAGTTGGTCTTTGCTGTCATAGTAGATCTTTTTACAGCCGTTTTTAGGACCACCCCTCCTCCCCGTCCCAGCATCACGTGTATTTTTTTATTCATGGGAAGATGAGTTTTTAGAATATTTTTGAGATACTTTTTCGCTTGCTCGGGTTTTACGTGGTAAGGATAAAACAATTAAAAAAAAGAAATTAGTTTTTATTACGTCGCACAAAAAAAATAAATGATACGACGAAATAAACGACGTGATTGTCACAATATCCGGTCCATCGTGATTAATCGTGTTTTTTTTTTCAAATTTTTCCTCTTTTTAACTCCACTTGATTAAAGGACGACCCCTTACAGGAAGAATTTAATCCCAATTCAATGACTATTTTATGAAAAAGTCATTCAATGGGTTTAAATGAACTTCGAGGGTTGTATGCTTGTATATATAGATGATTTTAATTATTATAGGTAACTCAGTAAAGCCATATTAAAGTTACAGTCGCGAATCATATTTAGCTCAACATACAGCCAGAAAATCCAAGCCAAAAAATGAATTTCGCGGGCTACCCTAGCCAAACCCTAGCGCTAAAATTGTCTGAAAATGAAGGCTATGCCATCTGGCTCATGACTCAAATATTTTACTGACCTCACACCCACATAATTTCATAACTAAACGTCCTGCAAAATAATGTCAAAACAGGTAAATTTTGAAATAAAATATTGATTGAAAATACCTCATCCATCACTTATTAAGCGAAATTAGCTTTATATTTAGGTTGACCCTAATTAACGTTTCGATGAGTCAATTCGATGAAAAAACACTTCAGCTAAGTTTATATTCCTAGATTTGTTTAGAATTAAGTACAAGTTAGGTACAGTCAAACTCAACTCACAACACTTCTGAATTTTCAAGAAGTTGGTCAATTTGACAGAAAGGCGAAGCCCGTTCTAAAACGTCGATCTATGGAGAGGACACTGGCAAGAAATTCTTTGGACACTCTTTGAAATCACCACAAAATCATTTGTCAGTCCTGTCATGGAACTCGACTTTCTATATTAGGTGTACGTTGAGATGGATTATGGATCATCACGTGGGTTTGAAAAAAAAGATAGCGAGTCTTGAGACTATAATGATTTTTTCTCCTTTAGCTCTGTTTCCTTTGCACACTTAGGTATGTAAAAATATATAATAGTTCTCCAGACCGTTTTCGTTCATGGTGGTCAGTATCTGCGGCGATTAGCGATCCAGGTGCACTTTTCCCTTGCCAGGCGCACTTGTCCCCATTGTCTGATGGGAATGGGTCGGCAATCCGATACGACCGGAGGCAAAAGAGTACCACACCGCTAACTTCCAAACTCCAGGCTGGTACTGTCCGCGAATCGAACCCAGGACCCCATGCTTAGCAATCGCGCTTGCGACCACGAGACCAACGGGCAACTAAGTACTTACATACGTACGTAGCGAAGCGCTGACGTCAATATAAATTATAAGGATGTTCTTCGTGGACTTTACCCGTAAATCTCATGAAACATGCCCAGTACCTAATGTCCGCTGAAGATTACAGTTCTGAGTAATTGACCTACTTTTTTAGGTGCTGTTGCGGTTAATTTGATGTCATTTCTGACACTTTTAGGTGCATTCCTTTTTCCTGAATGATGTGTTAAGGTGGGATGTTTGATTTAACCGGTTTTTTGTAGTATGACGTATGTCTATTACACATATCAAGTGGGTACACCCGGCTACACACAAGCTATACATTTCAAGTATAAGCTGACCTCGCATTGTACGGAAATCCTATACAATGCGAGATCAGCATAAACTGGAAATGTATAGCTTGATGTGTAGCCGTGTGTGCACTTGACGCCCGAAATTGGTATGGTGGTGGGACATTCCAGGATGAGCCACAGGATTTAAATAACCTAACCTAATAACAAACTAACCTAAAATCCTCAACGCTGCCAACTGAAAGACGAATAATAGTAAAATATAATAGTTTGCTTAAAGAATGGATTATTGATTATTGTAGCGTTTAAAGGAATTCAGTGGGAGGAACATTGGCCGATCAACAGCCATATGGGTGGACAACATACAAAAGATCGCGTGACGGGATAGGATGGAATTCAGACAGGCCACGGAAGCGGTCATGTAGAACTAGTATTTTGGATTCAAGTTCTAATAATCACAATGGCAAAAAGGGTTGATCTTGGCGTATGTCTGTTGGCTATTCGGACTATTAGGAGTAATGATAACAAAGTACTGTGATTTAATTTTAAGAAAATCTAGGGTCCCAAAATACTGCTTTGAGGTATTCCAAAGGGAAACATTTTGTGTGGTATTGACAAAGATTTATTATCACTTTCACGTTTTGCTAGTAGCCAGAGAAGTACTCCCAAGAGAAGTTTATAATCAATCTATCTACTTACCTAACGAATCTTTTGCAATAGTTTTCTCGTTCGTAGTTATAGCTGTCAGAAAATTTTCGAATGTGTTTTTCCAATGTGTCCACTGAGGGGACAGATCTTGGCTTGAGGACGGGTCTCCGTCGAAACGTTCTGGTCGTAGATATTTTTCCATTTTGTTAAATAAATTGTAGTAAAGAATATACCCGTAATATCCCTTACATTAATCAAGTTCCCTTCGATTTAAGTAAAAAAACAGTATCGAATGCCATAAGCATAAAGGAAAACCCTACTGATAATTCTAGTCCAAAAACGATTAACATGTGTATCTACCCAGCCATTTTCCAGTATGTTGGGGTCGGCTTCCAGTCTAACCGGATGCAGCCGAATACTAAAAACGATTAGCGTTTAACATAGAAAATATATTTTTAGCTACGCTGAAAACATCAAGTACCTTCCTACACATTACATGCAATTCTGAAAATTAACCATCTTCGTGTAGGTAGTAAAGCGTAAAGAACCGCAATTCTTAGTAATAGTAATGCTTAATTTTTTCCACTGTTGCTTTCCTTATTCCATCGTCTTCCATAGATATGACCGAATGAATAAGCTCGTGCATATTCATTCATTCAGTATGGTTTGGTTCATTAATGTTGTTTACTGATGTGCTTATCAGTGGAGTAAACGCACTCACGATGACGTACACATTTGTTGAATAAACATTACATAGGTACGTATTTATATGCTATCCTAACAGTAATTAATTAACTTGAATTCTGTGTGCGTCGGCCAGTCTAGTCTGTTCATAGATTCGTCTAGAATTGTAAAGGTTTCTTTGTCTGTTTCGCATAATGGGTCTAATGAAATTATGGTTATTTCTTAGTTATGTGGGTAACAAACGTGTATAGTAAACAAAGATTGTGTTAATTGACATAATTCTGGTTTAGTGCCGTAGTAATATTTTATCTTTCGCTTATGACTTACAAACGAGAGAAAGAGATTTACAAACGTCACAAATTTAAATTTTATAACGTTTTTTTAGAATAAGTTTAGTTTATGAGAAGTTGAGAACCTAATGCCTCATTCCTCTGCCCTTTTTCCAATTTATTTGTCTTCTTCCTTCCTTCTTTCTCTATTAGTCGTCATCTCATTGGTCACCCCCGTGTATCCCATATCATCGTTCACAAAGTTCATCCATTGTTTCGTTGGCCTTCCTCTACTCATATAGTCGTTTTGAGTATGATTGTCCAAACATTCATAACGACTCTGAGAACCGAATTAGAAACAAATACTTTTATGCATTCGTATAGTATGTTTTAATCGCGAACCTTTATGTTTTGTTTGTCGATCTCAAAAACGGGTTACCTCTTTCCATAATGGTGTTAAAATTTTATCTTTCTCGAGCGGTCAATGAAGGTTATTAATAATGCATGCGCCGTAGTCACCAATAAGCGGGATCATCCCGGTTCCCCAACATGGAATACTATAGACTGAAGGTTTTGCCCTCTCGACATCCAACAATAAGAAAATTAAACACAGAAAGTAACGGAAAATTACAATCACTGAATTGACAGATTGTGAGAGGTCTCAGTATTTTCAGTATTTTTTAAGTTTGCCGTGTTTACATGTGTGAACTTGCGACCGAGAATTCTGTGGAGTGGAACTTCTGGTTCTACAAACTTCGAGGTAGATCGATCCGAGAGATGCGCGCGCGCCGCGCAGCGCTCCGTGTTTTTGATTCCACGCCCAGTCGTCCGCCGCGCGCCCACCCATCTACATAGCTGTCGCTCCGCACTCGCTCCTGATCCGTCTTGTTGTGCACGCGCGTTTCCCTCCCCCGAACTAATTGGCACGTGCACTGCACTGTTACTCTATCTCTTTCACGGGCCCCTCGTCCCGTCCTTCCGCGAAACACGATAATGGGCCGATAAAGGCTAATTACTCGCGTAGTTTGTCACTTAAGGATCGAGTGACGGGTGACGGTTCGCGAGTGCAGTGTCAGGGCTGTGATGGCTGAGAATCACGCACTTATACCCGAAGCCAACTCGATGTACACTCAGACGAACATGAAGGAGTCGCAAGACATATCCAAGAATTTGATGAGCGGTGATTTTGAGAGACAATTTAGGGGTGTGATGGTTGAGAAGACAGATAGGCGATGGCAGACGTTGCTGATCACGCTGGCCGTGGTGGTCGGCGCGCTGATGGCGTGGCTGCTGGTGTTCACGATAGTGCGCGAGGTGCAGTTCCGGCAGCTCCGCACTGAGGTCGACGAGCTGACCGCCAATATGATTGCCATGTCCGCCAACGTCAAGTCCCTCAGCAGCAAGATCGAGAAGAACAAACTGTTCAACGAATTCAAGGACTTGCAGGACACGGTGAGTCCATATCATTAGACAGCACGATTGTTTACTCGCAGATTACATCAGATTACAAAACCCGGTGTCAACATTACAACGACTTTGAACTAAAAACGCGATGAAGACAAAACACAAAAAAATACACGTAGTTGATATTAATATAGTTGATGTATGCACATTTTTATTTCGTTGTAGCTTACTATTAGGTACGCGGTTCGTTTTGAACGGATGTTTATATAGTCCCCAACAACAACATGGCGTTGTCAGGTAAGAATAATACAAAGGATAAAATCAATTCCATTTGGCCTTTGGGCAAACCCAAAACAGGACTATTGGGCCGACTTTATTTACATTGGAAACTGGTAAACAACAACAATTTGAAGAATAGATAATCAGATTCCAGGTAAAGGAGCCGAGGGCCGGGATCATGTGGAGAATGCCTTACGTAATTATTAGCGTGGTATTATGATGTTGTAAGTTGCCACTTCACTCGTCGCTCGGTACCTCAGAAGCTCGCTAGTTGGTGGCCAAGGTCTACAATATAAACACTCCACATTATTATAGTCAATTGAGTGAGCAATGATACGATCGTTTGGCATGGCAGCAATTTAATAGACTACGTTCAAACGGTTTGTATCCTCAATAAGCAAGGCTATTTCGCAAACCGATGAGAAGTAGGAGTTATTGAGTAGATTTTGAAGATTCTTTTGTAAATTTTTGTCGCAAAACTTGGAGGATATTAGGAGGACTTCGGCGTGGGTCTAGAGAGCACGAAACAGGTTTTGTTAACACTACAACCAGTTACGAATGTAAACAAAAACGTGCCGGGCGGCGCAGGCGCCGCCGCCGATCTTGCGCAACACATTCATTATATCATTTGTGGCATAGTCGCATTCATTGACGACAATTAAAACTTTATATTAAGGTCTTCATTCTTGGTGTAAGATCCATCTATCTGTACTTGGGAGTTTATTAAGATGTTTGCAGTTCTGTTAGTTTAACTTCACTTTGGTGTTATGAGCAAATGGGAACGTTCTATCTTACAATTATTTACTTCTATCTGTAGGTATTATTGAGTTACTGACTAAAGAGATAAACCAAAGTTTAAACGATTACCTTGCAGAGCAAGCAAATCATTCAGATCCTACGATTGTCTTAATGTTTTAGTTGTTCACACTTGCCTCGAGGTTCACTCGGTTACTACCTATTCAAAGTGCCGTTAACCAGTTAACTTATTGTTGTTAGAATACGACTATTTATCGGCTATAGTTTCTCGGAGAAAATGAATGCTGGAAGCAGACAATAAATATTAAAGACAGTGACACCTTCCCATTGTCCATACTCTCACCAAAACCACCGTCAACTAGAATTAAACTAGTGTTAAACATAAGCCTTTCTTGTAGACAAGACAAACGATTCTGGTAACATAATCACGGTTATGTATATTAACCATGTCTGTGTTTATACTACTACTATTGAAAAAAAAACACCGGTACCTTCTTACGGCCTTCATGAATACTGTATAGAATAAAGACCTCAAGTTTACAGCATAAATATTGCCAGAACCACCGAAAATTCCCAATAATTACTCAAGATTAGATGTAAATAAAATTAACGCTAATGAGGTAGTCAATATAAATAGCAACAAAGCACTCGACACCGTGAGAAGTTAAACAGAACATAAAAATGTATGGGTGTTTAACTTTTAATGGTTTCCTCCACACCACTTGAACGATAAAAAATATTATAAGATTATAAGAGCTACCTCACGTAGACTGTAAATTATTTATGATAGAAGTTTAATTTGTTATTAATAGAAGCTGAAGAGGCTGATGATTGAACACTTAAGATTTTAATTGCTGTATTAAAGAGAATATCGACCACGCTGTTTAATGGTCACACCATAGCCGTTTCCAGATGATCATTCTAAAAAAATACAGAGTAAATTACGTATCATAGAAAATCAAGCAGCAGGTTAATGGCGTTACACACTCTCAATGTCAATGCTATTAATTCTTTTGACAGTTGAACAACATTCATTGCGTATTGGTATCGAACAGATAAAGCAATGGATTTCGAATTTTCTCCCAAATCCTACGGATTGTGTTAGAAACTGTGTTACGTGATTGCAGGTTTGTTAGACAAAGCACACTTTAGATTCAGGAAGGAATCCGCGTAATCATGCATGAAGATATTATATGTACATTTGCAAACCAATAAACTGCCAGTTTCGATAAGCAAAAATAAAAAAACATAAGGAAAAAGAAACTAAAAAGTTGTAACTGCTCCAGAAATCGGCCGTGCTAGAAAGATAGACTTTTATTTTTGATAAGAGAACCTAAGAAGCTTATATAACGAGTCGTTGATTGTCTGGCCAGTTACAATGGCTAAAGCTGTTTACACAAGGGTCCCTCGGGGTATTATACTTATACCGTACCATACTAAAGCATAGGACTCATAAATCATTCGTCAATTCTGATCAAATTCTTTATTGGTAATACCTTTACTTTTCGCTCACGTTTGAGTCGCTACCACGAAATAGAATGCCCGAAAATCTGACGACTACTTTTACAAAATGATATTCTGGCACCCAGTAAGTGGTTTGTGGAAGTCGGATAGGCAGCTACTCTATGTTAAATTATTCTGTGGTCGCTACCTTTTGTCTGTGTTTGAGTAAGGCGGTCAGACAGATGACCATTAAACCAATATGACATAATTTTCAATGAATAAATTAACATCACTACTTGTATACAAAGCTAAAGGTGTAAATGTTAATATTGTTTGCGAAGAAGCAGGTAGGTGATTAAAATTACACCGATAGTTAACGTGTTCCTTTTGAAGCTAAGAACATGAATATGGCTATTAAGGACAATAATAAAATAGTCATTGTAGTAATCTTACTTGTATTATGTATTCATAATAAATAGTACTTGGGGTTTTAGGAGAATTATAGAAGGTCGTTAAGATCACTTAATTTCATATAATAGCAAAAGAAGCATGACTGTTTAAAAAAAACGATATTTTTCAAAATGAGAATGTTTAAATATTTTCGTAATTTAACGAAAAGGTGCTATTGCGAATGGGAATAATAAATTCGCTTTTCAAAAGCTCTATTATAATTAAAAATACCTTATCAGGTGACGGTTGTTGAACATAATACCGCAGTGGAAGTCAATTTTAGACAGGAATTTGCAGAAAGTTACGATCATCAGTTGTGTGAAAAGAGATAAAACGTTTACGATGGAGGCCGCCGACATTACAGCGGATATAGAGAGATCACACTTTAGATACAACACTATTGCTGTACACACAAATTATACCTACCATGACTTGAGACAAACTGCAGAAGTACTCATAACATCACGCCTGTAATTCCCGAAAGGTTAGGCAGAGGTGTGTCTCAGTAATTACACTCATATATAATAATATAAATAAGTCCGATGTGATAGGGGGCGAGCCTATTGCACTGCGAATCCAAGTAATCCAACATATATCGCTCAAATTCCTACCAAACTCTTGGCATATTTTGTAACTAAAAACGTTTTCCGAGGCCATTCGAAGCCGCACATAAAATTCACCGAATAAATATAGAAGCGTATAAGATGAAAGTTTACAAACACACAGGTTGGATTGGCGCCAATTTTTGACAGACCGTATCGTGGGCCCAGGTCGATCGTGACGATATTCTGAAGCATAATATTGGGCTACTATAGCATTGGCTACAAAGTAAATGGCATGCTACGAGAGATTTATTGCTAGTTCCTCGAATTAGATTTTATTGGTCCGTATTTTGAACGGAATAGTTACTAGTTAATAATATTTACAAAAACTTTGTTTTGTAGCAGAAAACGAAGAAAAACTGTTTGTTTCTTTCGCCTGGGTGAACTAGTATGTTTGATTTTAAATATGTAGGTATGTGTTTTTTTTCACGTGTGTCAAGAAAGTATTAATACATTTATTAAGTTGTTGCTCTGTCTGTAATTGCGACAGGAGTCACTATAAAATCAAAAATATATTCGGTAATTAATCCTTAAATAATATATTCGTAAGATAACAAAAAATATAAATCTTGGTAGTTATCTTAATTGGGAAAGATTATAAGGATTCATGAAAAGTAACTTATCAATGAATTCATGAAAAATCTCCAGACTTTTCCGTTCGAAATAGACGTTGTCCTATCTTGTATTTCTTTTACGTCTTTGTTTTCATCCTTTGAAAGTGGGCTGTAAAGATAAAATGTCATTCCATCGTCGCAGTTTAAAAAAAAGCTTGTAAAAAAATAAAGCTACGATATGGCTCGACCCGACGAAGGTTGCAAAGACTTCATACTAAAAGTTGGGCTTGTATTTTTATATTGCAGATATTTCGATCGGTTGTATTTTAATTTATAACTTGTCGCTTAGAAGGTCTGTCTTGTGGTTCTCCAGCAGTGGCCAACTTTGAGATTTTTTGCTTCGCGCGATTTACGATTTCGTGAAATGTTACGAGAGAACAGTCAGACATACATATCGTCGCTCGCATGACTAACGGTCCTATCTCATTTTTTAGCTGATTTGAGTTAGGACAACTACAGTTTTCAATTCGTAACTCTTTACATTTTTCACTAACCGTCGTTTCTCTATGTTATTTGGATCTCAAAATATAACCATTTTGAAAGTCAACGTATCTCATATTAACTCAAAAAAAAATATTACTAAAAAGCCGAACTCATTTAGGACTTTTAGTAAAATTTAAACTCACGTATTTGATTTAAAAAAATATCCTATCTCAAATAAGACTTTTTAGTGAAATTTTGTATCGTGAATTATTTTTAAAAGAATTAGATTTACACTGAGTTAGGTACGCTTTGACAGTTGAATAAAAAAAAAATTGGGAAAGGAATATACCACGCAAGTAACAAATAAAATTATACCTGAACGACAACTTGGACCAGTATGTAATGTAGAAAACTGCAAGAGAATCAATCGTGAATGTGGTGTTTTCGATGAAAATTCTCGTAAAACATTGTTTGATGCTTTCTGGGCTTTAGGAAGTCTACAATCTCAAAGAGAATTCATTGCACGACACATTGAAAAGATGAACACAAAACAAAAAACAGCTGGACCTGAATCTAAAAGAAAGAATACTATAATGTACTATTTACATAATGACGGCGAGAGGAAGAAAGTTTGTAGAACTTTTTTTTTGAATACTTTGGCAGTTGGAGAGAGAACAGTTAAAACAGCTATAGACAAGTTGTTGCCCTCTGGGATACAGGAGAAAGACAGACGTGGAGGACGCAAAATAGCGAATATTCAAAAAGATGATCGTCCCAAAGCTCTAGTTGAAGAACACTTAAAGCGCTTCCCAAGAGTAGAGTCTCATTACTGTCGAGCCAATTCCACTCGTGAATATTTGCACTCAGATTTAACCATTAGAAAAATGCATCAAATGCTTGTCGAAGACTTGCAGGAAGCACCGAAACCTAGCCTTTCTCTTTACAGAAAACTACTTAAATCTAAAAATCTATCTTTTCATCGTCCTAAGAAAGACCAGTGCAGTTTATGCTCAACATATCGTGAGGGAACTGACGACATCAAAGCCAATTTGCACGAAACATATACCACCCATATACTACAAAAGCAATCATTCCGTGAAAAACGATCAGAACGAAAAAAAGACGCTCAAAAAGATGCATTAACAATAGCTTGTGCTACTTTTGATCTCCAGCAGGTTATTAATTTACCTATTAGTAATGAAAGCGCTGTGTTTTATAGGAGAAGGTTATCGGTGTATAATTTCACCATTTATGACATGATATCACATGATTGTTTCTGCTACACGTGGCATGAAGGACAAAGTAAGAGAGGGGCTTCAGAAATTTCTACTGCTTTATACCTTTTCCTTAAAAATTTGGACGAAAAAGGAATTCAGAAAGTCTATTTATTTGCCGATGGCTGCAGCGGCCAAAACAAAAATTGAATTGTAGCAGCTGCCCTCCTCTACGTTATAAACAATTCTCTTTCAATTAAAGAAATTGTTTTAAGCATCTCTGTCCCATGTCATGGCCAAAATGAGGGCGACTCTGCTCATAGTGCCATTGACTATGCCATTAAAAAAAGTGGTGACATTTTCCTCCCTTCTCAGTTAATTCCCATTATAAAATTGGCACGAAGACGACAACCGTACATAGTAACAGCTCTAAGCTATTCGGACTTTTTAGATTTTAAGGCACTCTCACAAAATTTGCGGCTACTTTCTGTTCGAAAAGATGATACCGGTGAAATGGTAGATTGGAGACAAATGATGGAATTATCTTTTATGAAGACTGATCCCTACAAATATTTTTTCGAAACCGATCACTCTGCTCTAACTTCTCGTTCATTGACATTAAGGAGGCAAGTTTCTGGAGAATTGCACTCACAAATTTTACCACTGAATGTAACACAACCAAAGATTTCTCAAGAAAAGTACAACGATCTAATGGCTTTGACTGCGGGTGACACACCAGTCATAAGGTTACCCGAATTCGTTTCATTTTATCGTTCACTGCATCATTAAGATAGTACCTATAAATTCAAACTGCAAACCACCTAAAAATAATTACAATTTAGTTTTAAGTTTTCATAAAAAGACTGATTTTATGATAGATACTCAATTACTTGCTTCATGTGATCTCACAATATGACTGAATGATTAGGTTTTTAAATTGTTATTTAATTATTTTTTATTTTGTTTGCTAATAATTTGATTATACTTTTATGTTGTTTTTTTTAAAAAAAATACTGTCTTTTTAATTGTGATTCTTAAAAATAATATTAAGATTTTTTAAGCGTGTTATGTTTCTCATATGTTAAACTCTTTTCGTAATAAAAATTTAAAAAGCTAAATGTTTTGCGTGTTTTATTTCCAAACTTAATCCAAACCGTAAAGTCGTAAGTAGAAAAAAACTGTTCAGATTGATAAATAAAGTTTTCACAAAGTGTCCTATCTGTTTTAATAATTAAAAATAAATACTAATATTGAAAATAAATAAGTAGCTATATCGTAAAATTAAAGTACGATAAATACTCTTTACGAATAAATATAATTAAATATTCAGAATTGCCGATAGATTATAATTTTATCGTAGTTAGATATGTCGTAACCGCAAAACGCTTTTCCTGAACAATTGACAATACGGAGATAGGACTGTTAGTCATGCGAGCGACGATATAATTCATATTTGATACCGGAGACTTGTAACTTTCTGTAATTTTAAAGCGTATAGACTGCGCAGTCGCAGCTTAGTATGGAGCTTTCCATCCTCAAGTTAGAGGTTCTGGCGAAAACTGCTTAGCCAACCTATTCAAGCGAGTCGGATATTTTGATTTTGATTGAGAAAAACGATCATTATTTATTTAGGTATTATTCATAATAAACCACCGGGTGTAAGGATGAATCATGTCTCAAAAAGTATCTTTAATTAATTGAAGCAGCAGCTAATGCATTGCTGTTATTTTTCAGGAGATATCTTACTTAAAAGCTGAGACAATAAGACAGGGTGAAAGCTGATTTCAGTGAGTAGGAATGTTGGCTAAACAAATTCTGTTTCTCATCGTAAAAAATGACATGTAAATAATGAGAATGTCTTTTTACTGACCGTTTCGTATGAACAATCGTAAAACTGACCAGATTCGGATATCCGAAGATTTTATGTGAAAGCGCCTACGCTGCCGAAATGAAATCCACGATAGTTGTGTTGTGAAGTTATCATTTAATGTTTCGAGTCCTTTAACGGTATACTTTTGACAGCTGTCATGACAAACTAAACGTTGGAGTATGATCGTGTGAATATCGTCGTAAAATATTCCGTAATTGTCAATAAATTATTTAATTATTTAGCACACTTCAGCAATAACATTTGGTGTTAATGTTTATTGGCTGGGCTTAGGAAATAAAACGTAGTGTATATGGCTATAGCCTTGAGCTTAGGCACTAAAATATGAGATGATAAGGTACATATATTATGTATATACGTTCTTACATACGAGTAATATGGAGACCAAATGTATGTTTACGATATTCCTTTGTCACATTGCATTTATTGCGATGAAGCTGATGATCTGTCAGCCAAAATAAGCGTAATGTTTGTAATTTGAAGACAAACACGATTTAAAAATGTGAGGTTGTCCTATTTCAACTGGCATTTACGATTCTGGCATAGAAAACTGTTCTATTTCGCTTGTGAAATCAAATGCGTCGATATAGTCCAAGGGTTTTTATATTTTATTGCAGTTTTTAAATAACTTCTAGAATTATACATCATAGCTACGATTGAAACGGTGTCGTGAATTTGGTCTAATAAGTTTGAAGGTCCTCATTGCTCTATAATTGGACGACAATAGCTAGAAGATTGATCGATACGAAATAAATTCCCAAATAGACGTTACATTATTTCAAATCATCTGTCGAGACCAGAAGCCATTTTATTTTATCTATTCTAAATTCAAACTGCTTTGAAATGGCACAGACGATCTAGAATATCCACATTTTACCGCGCTCAAGTTTCCAGCCAGTAGCTGCATAAAAATGATCGCCGAAATTATGGTATTGTTCAGAAACTTGATTTGCAAACCGGTTACACCGGATTGGAACGACCAAATTCGGAGAAACCCAGTTGTTGTCGGAAGGATATGAGCTATTAGCCGTTTACCTAGTTGCAATATTAATGAAGTGGCCTGAGCTGAATGGATTAGGAGGCGGCATGAATTTGTCTGTATATCTTTAGATACATTTTTTTTTTGTTTGGAGGTGGCATGAATTTGTCTGTATATCTTTAGATACATTTTTTTTTTGTTTGGAGGTGGCATGAATTTGTCTGTATATCTTTAGATACATTTTTTTTTGTATGTAGTTACCTATAGGTAACTCTTAACTCAAGGTCTTTCGGGTTTTCCTTTTCACAGAAAGCTTTTGAACCGATTTCCGTTTTATCAGCTGTTTTTTCTCTCAAAAAACTTCTGGCCTTGTGTGTTGTATCCAGAGACACAATTGCTCTTGGAATAAAATAAAACCTTGTTCGTCTATTTTGTCACAGGAAAAACAAAGGTAAGCCTATCTATACCCACTGGTTATCTACATAACAGTTTACAAGTTAATGAAATAATGACGAAACTCGAAACCGACTGACGAAGCTTGATTGCTATTCCAGGCATTACGTACAGTTGAATCATGGCCGATGCTAACAGGGATTAACAATTAAAGTGGCCACTGACCTACGCCCACGTGCTTTTGTCACAAGTTTCACCTAACGAGACTCCAAGTTACATGTACGGGAAAATACAAGAGAATAAAAGAAACAATTTATCTGGAAATGTAACATTTTTCTTGTTATGTCCATGTTATCGTTCTGGGAAAAATAGCTGAGGCATAAAAGAAAAAAGGTTATTTATTTGGCTGAATTATTTTGTATAGATCCAGGCATATGTGAATAAAGACATACTATCCCACGCAATACATAATAAATATAGGTACCGTCATTTTCTCTTGACAAGAAGGTATCCTGGGATAGAACTGGCTGCATAATACATAAGATGTGAACTTCTAGACCTTGTAAATCCAAGAAAAGCACATTCATCATCTTCATCTGGAAAGAAATGTGATCTGCATAAACACTAACACAGTTCTAGTTCACTACGACGAAAAATGTAGAATTGGTACGGAATGAAAATGAAGACGATTCATATTGTATTGAGTACTAAAGCATCTACTAGTTCCACTGAAGAATTTCATTGCTTTGAACTGAATAAAATCAACTAGATAACAAAGTAACCGTACCCACAAAATCAGAAATAGCCTAACGAATTATAATTATCGAAATACCATTTAAAGTGCTGCTTCTATATATATATCTAATCATCTAGTGTTTGTATTTCTGAAGATAGACAATGAATGCCTAATTAATTTTCCTTGGGAATGCTATACCTAATTGAAATCGGATTCCTTTGATCTTTGAACGTCAAATAACACTTAGCTAGCTATAAATTCTATAGCCTTGATCGTCCATTGTTTAGACTAGCCATTGAAAATACTTGTTTATTTGGGATATCCAACAAAAGATATACATAAATTATTTATAGGGAAGACTAAGGCCCTTAACGAAGCCGAAAGCCACTTGTTCTCCCCGTCATTGCGATATTTTTTTTTTGTTGAAGACCATACCTTCTAGTTACGAAGATGTTGGGGTTCAAAGTTCCAACTTTTTCAAAAGTTATTTTTTTTTTTATAACATTTTTAATGTATTTTTTTCCTTTAAACACCTCCACGACCCCCGCACTATTCAATCCATGCATCAGCACAATGTTTTGAATGCGTTACATTGAGTTGCACCCTAAACCGTGATTTTTCACCCCAAAAATAACAGTCGTTTCCCAGCAATAATTTTTGCGTTAGTTTGATGTACATAATGCTTGGTTGGGTCCTGTTACACCTTGTATATAAAGATATTGGAAAACATAAAGAAGTAACCGTAAAATAGCAATAGCATAAGGTATAAGAACTAGATGTGATTATTTGTGGAATTTCTATAATATCGTCATTCTCCTGCCTCATGCCAATTTATTTGGAGGTAGTGCTTGTCTTCTAGTCATCATCATTTCAGCCTCCTGTACATAGGCCTCCCCAAAGTGTCGCCACATTGACTGGTCCCGTGCGTCTCGCATCCAGCGGAACCTTAACTAGGTCATTGGTCCACCTAGTCGGGAGGCCTTCTAACGCAACATCTTTCGGTTCGCGGTCGTCATTCCAGAACTTTTCGGCCCCATCGGCCATCCGTTCTGCGCAATTCTTGGGACTACGTCGGTAACCTTGGTTCTCTTGCTTGGGTCTGGTCCATTGTCCTTTGGGTGACTTTAAGCCTTTTGATGAGGCCCATTGTGAGCGATAAGTCACATTAATACACAATATTATTCATTCATCTGAATCGTGTCTTTGGTCATCTCCACATTCAAATGCCAAATCAATGTAGATTTGTTAAACATACGTGTTGAATCTTATTTCTAGTATCTTGAGATTTTGTAAAAATGTTATTGTAGAGTCCTAGTTTTCTTTCTTGGATTTAAAAATTAAAAGAGCAAAGAATATGATAAAGTGGGACGCAGGCCAAATAAAAGATGGGTGGATTGGTGAGGAGTGATGTGAAAGAAAAAGGAATCAATGATGGCGGGTGAGAATGGAATGGAAGGTGAAATTACGCCGACATCACGAAGTAAGTTAATTAATTAATCAGTTTATTTCAGACGAAATTAATCCATACAATTACAAATTATAAAAATACATTGAATAAAAAACAGAGAAATAAATTACAAATTACATTATTACATCAATAATACCTATTGTGTTTAGTAAAATCGCTCTATGTTAGTCAACACCCATCACAATATGCATCCATTTGTTCTGGATAGGGCAATCCATACGAGATACAACCATCTGCAGGATACTGTTGCCACTGCCTCGCACGCGCTGCAACAAGGAGGCTACTTTCTTACGAATAACCGCATGAAAGCCGCCTCCGCAAACATTCCGGACGCACAACAATAGCGAGGCAGCCGCATCAGCATCCTGAAGACGTTGTTATATTGGACACGCAGAGCACTAGCAGCCCGACGTGTAAAGGTTACCCACAGACTGCTCGAGTATAACGATTGGCAGTACGCCTTGAAAAGAGTATGTTTCACTGCCCTCGAGCAGCGAGCAAACCTGCGTGCAACCATATTCCCCCTGACCGCCAATGCTCTGCGCTCCCTCTCTATATCTGCGTCATCGTGCAGCTCTTCTGTCACAATGTGGCCCAGATACTTGAAACCCAAGCCAAGTAAGCCAAGCCAAGGGCAGGAAGATGAAGATGAATTGCATACCAAAAGGAACATTATTCTCTAATATTCTAGATAATAGATGAGCTATTACTAATAGTGTCTTCGACTATTGTAAAGTACACGCAATCGGTGATAAAATAGCAGTCTAGGATAGCAGCATTGATACAAACAATAAATATATTGAATGAGTTGAAGTGAATGAATTTGACCTTTGTTAATTGATAGAGACCGCTATCGATGAGTAAGTCGTAAAATATATATTATCAGAAGAATATTGTCTGTGTCGGCATTGTAGTGTCTGCTTGCGTAGAAGCACGTGTCAAGTTTAAGATAGATATTTGTACTGATTACGAAGTTTATAGCAAGGAGAATGTTTTCTGATATTATAGAAGTTCTTAAATTTCTATCAATACAAATGGCGATACGAAAATACACGTACTAAAGTTATTCTTGATGATTATTGAAATGTAGATTTGTGCTCAGTGATCAGAGGTTCGACAAATTGAAATAATCCATTTTTTTTGTGTTTTTTTTTAATGGAATTTGGGGCAATGGCGGCGATTCGTGTAATTTTTTCATCATTGCTACAAATTTTACATTACACTGTGTGTTATGGCATGATGGCAGGCAATTCGTGTGGGTTGGAGATAAATGGCATTAATCTGACTTTGCGTTTCAGTAATTGTTCTTTTTGTTCCTACTAATTGTTCAGTGACAGCCGTCAGTATGAATGACACTCCATTTAGCTCGGTTTTACCCAGTTCACCACAATTCCCAAATGTCGCATCTATAAATTCTGCCGATAAGCCGGCAACCCAATTGTGTACCGCACTTTTAATCAGAATTGAAGAGTTTTGAAATAAATTAGGCTTCTGTACTCTTAAACAAGATTAGCAGACCCGCGCGACTTCGTCAGCATCACATAAGAGAGAGAGAGAGTTAGAGAAATTTGATTACCATAAAAAAAGTTTAAGAGAGTCAACCTTAAAAGATAGACGTATATGCTATCGCGGACTTTTTTAGAACTTTATAAGAGGAACAATGCCGTGATTCATGATTGTTGCGTTACTTTAACCGTTTACGCAGCGCGCGCAACTCAAGCTCTCAAAATGATTTTCCCCGTATTTGCAACATTTTGTAGCGTGTCTATAGCCTTCGTCGATAAATGGGCTATCCAACACTAAAAGATTTTTTCAATTCGAACCAGTAGTTCCTGAGATTAGCGCTTTCAACCAAACAAACAAACTCTCAGCATTATAATATTAGTATAGATAGGTACATGGAAACGTTGGAAATGTTTTCAGTTACCATGGAGTTTCTTGCCGAATCTTCTCCATAGAAACGACTAACTCGAACCGTGCAACTGTCTTTTGTTGCATCTTAAGATCTTAAGAGCCCATAACACATGTATGTTTATGTGAAATATGTTATTTTGATTTTGAAATCTCTAATCTAAAGCTCTAATCTAAGAAAATTCTGAATGAAATATCCCGCTGAAATAATACACACATTAATTAATTGTATTTACATTGTTGCATTCCTCATCATAAACATCATTCTTCTAAATCAAAAGCTCAACTTTGACATACAAATTATTTTAATAGCAATCATAAAAGCAACAGATACTGCGGTCCAATTAGTATCTATTGCACTTCGTACTAAAAATAGAGAATTGAGAGCATAGAGCGTCTGCCTTACTTGTTGAATGCACTTCACTACCTAATCAGTTTAAATAAAACCAGTTAGGGGCAGTTCCTAGGAAGTGATGAGTCCTATTAACGGGGACGATGAAGTGTGCTATTAATTGACATGATGTATGGGTTTGTTTCTTGGAAAAGAATAGGGGAAATCTAGTTGGTTTTTAGTTCTTTGGATAGTTTCGTTGGTCCAGTCATAGTGCTGGTCGCAGATAGATTAGAACTGAGTCGGGAAACAGTTTTGGCTGGTTTTTTGAAAATGTGTTGTAGGTTTCCAGGTATTTCTTAATAAATAAATATCGCTGGACATTACACACAGCGCCTTCTAGGTGCCACAACTAAGCAACGAGGCTTGTGTCGTGGACACCAGATAGTTGATACTACTGCATAGATACTTTTTGTTTGTCAATACATACTTATTATACATATAAACATCCATGTATCGGAAACAAATGTCCATGCTCATCACACAAACATTTGCTCGTACCGGGATCCTAAGAACGTAAGGCAGCCTCACTACCGCTGCGCCATTCGGGTCGTCAAATAGCAGTAATAGCAGACCGTATTCTAGATTAGTGACCAGTTGATGGTAATATGTCCTGGATGAGGTTACATGGAGGATCGGAGTATATTACGTTGCGGTATAGTGACTAAACACACTGCCTGCAGAACTCTGGACTCTGAGAATCTGTACTTCTTGTAGCAATAATTGGATAATGACTAGTTAAGGATAATAGTTGAGTCTTAATAATACAGTTCTTTGTTTTCGTGTCCTTGTCATATAGTTACTGTTATAGACTTGTAAGTACCGTCACCGGTTCTGATATCAGCAAAAAGGAATACATGACAAGTCATTTTCAGATTGGCATGACTCGATTTTCTTTATATTATAATACTAGCTGTTGTCCGCGATCTTCGTTCGCGTGAAATTATTATTAAAAAAAAACCGCTTTTAAATTGAATTTTGTTACCAATTTCAAGGGTTTTAATTTCTTTGCATGGAACCCTAAATCTTATTAAAAAATAAGTAAGCTTAAGCTATAAATAAATAAACTTAAGCTACTCATTATGACATCACCTATCTGCCAGTAAAAGTCCCGTCAAAATCGGTCCAGCCGTACAAACAGACAGACAGAGACAAAAAAACGTGTTTTTTTTAAAGTACCGTGTATATTTTCATATGCATTCAGTAAAAAGCAGTTATTTTGCTATCACAAACAGACTTCAATTTTAAAGATTTGTTGAATTTACCGTGGACATCGTTTGGCTTAGACCACTGGACTGGAGCTAGAAGCTTGAAATCTTGTACAAGAGTTTCTTACATAACGAATATAAGCATTTTGACTAGTCCCCTAAATGGGGCGAAAGTTGGTATGGAACTTCGTAAATGTTGATAGGAAATCCCATCGAACACAAGGCTCGCTATACAGGGTCAAAGGGACACCGACGTACATATGGTTACCACGTATTCGGTATATCATGCTGAACCCCACGCATGAATCATTTTTCATCGCTAATTTAAAATGTACTGGTATTCATTTCTGCGTCGGTGTCCTTTTCGCCTCAATATTTGTTTCCCGGTAATCCACGGATTATTGTCAGGTTCAATAAATTCGCTTCGGATCAGTTATTGATGAAGGCATTACCGGTACATCTACACCGATAGATTTCTCCTCGAAAGAGGTGTTAATACCTACTTCTCGATCCGATGTAATCCGATGAAAGTATCGATACCGATATAATCGGCATTATAACGGCGATATAATTTACAATCCGAGAAATATTAACTCGTTTGCGAAGAAATAGAAATACAGGAGATATTTTCTTTATAGAAAAATATGATGTATTTTGAATTCATCTTACTATATTTTCTGTTTTAAAAATTGTTATTGGAGTCTTCAATTTATCTGAGCTAGAACAGATATAATATAAAAAAAATATAAAACGTTGGTTTCTAAAACCAGTATTCTCCTAATATTCACCATCTTCTTGAATAACATAGATGGAAATGGAAAATCTATCGCAATAAACTTAATACCTACTGTTAAGCATAGAAATTGAAAAACAGTGAAAGATGTCAACATCCAGTCTATTTTGAATGTCGTTTCGAATACAGATAGCTCCCACGCCGACGTGTTATGGAGACTTTGGACTATCAAATACTGGTTTATATTGAAAATATCTAGACCTATTAAATAGCTGAGTATACTTTTTCGTATTTATGGTTAACGGATATACAGGGTGAATTTTTCAAGGGGGCGTGGGCATGAATTCCAGTGAACAAGGGAAAACATTTTTTAACTTTTTACTGTTTTCTTTTTCGTTTGAAAAGAGGTATTCTTTAGTCTGAAAGTTTAACTGTTAAATAGATATCCACGGCCAAATTCTCTATAAATAACGTCACATCATCAGCTACTATTAACTCAAAGATAAAGGAGGATGACTCAACGAGGTCGAAGTGGATGAGGGTTGTCAATAAAGCTTGTAAAAGTCTTGCCAGAACAGACAATAGAACAAGGATGCTCAACTCCAGGCCCGCGGCTCACAATATGGCCCGCCAACGTATTTGAATTGGCCCGCCAACAGTGGTATACTGACGGTAGATAGTCCTTTGAATTTAGAATTCAGGGTTTCAAACCAGATCTAATTACAATGTTTCTTCTTATTAACTCAGTAAACCAATATCACATTTTTTGTGAAAGTAAATTAACAGCCACAGCAGTCATTGGAAATTCGTTCAAAAAAGTTACTAAAGGCAAGTTTTATTTACTAGATGGCACGCCGCCGGTTGACACGAAATCAAAATCTTGGCCCACCTTCAAAATAAGTTGAGCACCCTTGCAATAGAACTTCGACATAAACAAGTATTGTTCGCTAATGTTGCCAGTATCGCGTTACCGTTTCTATAAGACGTCCCGATTACCTTTATTATCTTTGTTTTAATGGGATTATATACAAAGGAAAGCTGTGGGTGTTTTTTCATGTTTTATGCTTTTCATTCATTAGTGTTACATTGGGCTTTCGTAGTTATTGTTACAGTTTAATGGGACTAACGCATGGTGTTGCCAGCTTATAAGATGTTGTGTTTGATAAATGAGACATCTTGCTTTAAAACATCGAGACTAGGGCATGCGTTGCCAGTCTGTTTCGTTTTTATTCAGCAATGGACTGCAAATACTGCAATAGAATCTGTTTTTATTTTTTTCCATATAGTCAATCGTCGATCGTTATCATAAAAACAAACTTCATGAATGTGCGTCGTTCAGTGTCACTTACCTATGCAGAATATTCCATCATGTATAAAGAGCGTGTTTTCCGAGGAAAATTCACTCCTATTTTTCAGTATTTTCCATGGAAACGTAATTTTATCCACTTCTTTTTTCCATTTCCTCTTGACAGTTTTCATGAGTAAAAAAGCAACGTTCTTCTAAAAATACCCGTGGGAACGAAATACATTTTTAAATGCGAGTATAATATTGAAGTAGGTATAATACTGAATATCTACCTTTACAGATATTTTTTGAGTTCGATAAATTACTTTTTTGTTGTTGTCGTTTATAGTGTGTTCGCATGATATTTTTTGTGTTTCTGAGATCAAAAGACGCGTTAACACTTTCTTTTACACTAGTGGATGTTGCCAGAAAACTATAGGTAGGTACTGCGACTTGAAATAAATATAAGTTTTTTAGTTTCATTTGTCAAGAACGTAGTTTTGTTGCATACCTTGTTGGTGTAGTCGCAAGCGCGACTGCTGAGCATGAGGTCCTGGGTTCGATTCCCAGGTCGGGCAAAGTGTTATTGGGTTTTTTCTATCAAGAATTTCTCAGTAGCAGCCGCGGAATCTTGCCATGGATGCAATGGATTTTTGCCCGGTTGATGGCAATAGGCTCGTCCCCTATTACATGGGTCTTAAGCAAAACTGGCGAAATGTGGGTGTACTAATGGGTACACTTCTGCCTATCTTCGAGGATAAGACGCGTGATGTTATGTTGTCAAGAATCAACTTTAATGAGAAGGTACTCGTACTAACTTAGGTAGGTACCTCTACATTGAATAGAAATGCGCCTATGGTCTCAAATAAGCGCAAAAACAAAAGAAACCGTTTAATTTCAAGAGCACTGTTCCAATTTATTTACAAGTTGTGTAAGTTTCTTTATTTAGTTCCCTTCAAAATGGTTGAGTTGAATGGTGCTGATCTATGCGTCATGTTCGTGAACGGGCGCTGTCAGTGTGACTAGTCATCTCTTAGTTGCAACGGCTTATTTGAATTAATTATTTTTAGTTTTTGAATTGTCTTTTTTGTTTTTAATAAGGACACTTTTAATGTGCACATCTTGCTACATCGTTCTCATATAGTGTACCATCTCATTATGAATGATGTAACCAAGGTTTTGTAACATTATGCTGATTTAAAAGAGTGTCCATGGAGTTTCTTGCCCGTTCTTCTCCATAGAGATCTACGCTAGGGAATAGGCAACTACAGTACTTTCACAGTTTGTATGCAGCTCACCGTACAATTCCATTACCAATGACGAAAAGCTATAAATAAATGCAAATCGAATGCCAATCCGTAATATCCGTGGAAAAGTTAGTATAATTAAACTTTCATAACAAATTCTCTATATCAAATCACCACGCGCCGTCCGTGCGTCGAATACCTAATAGGAATTGGTTCCCTCGCACTGGGATATTTCAGTCTCAAATCTAGGTCAACGTAATTCTGCATGATTCATTCGAGCAAATTGCGTCACTTATACACGGAGAGCACCTGCATTTAGAGGTACAAAAAACAAACGTGAAGTATCGATATCTGTGCACTTGTGCAGTTGGTCGAGGAAAGGAAAGTCTCAGAAGGAAAACTTACTAAACAATTCTGTCTTTCTAATGGGCTCGTAATAGAAATGTGAGCTTGAAATGCGATGATGAGAATACGGCCGGTACATGAAGTTTGACTTTTCACAGAATGGGTAGTACCTACTCCAAAGGTATCCATTGAAAATAGTTTCTGCATAATAACACTAATATGTTCCTGTTTTCTGAAAGCCTTATTCCTTGTTTTCTGCAAGACATTATACATCTAAATACTCTGTAAAAGTAAATAAAATTGCAGTGTCTCTTTGTAATATTAAAATAATAGCTTTTTACTGAATGCATATGTAAATAATTACGGCACTTTTAACAAAAACACATTTTTTTTGTTTTTTTGTCTGTCTGTTTTTCTGTATGTTTGTTCCGACTAATCTCCAAAACGGCCGCACCGATTTTAACGGGACTTTAATTGGCAGATAGCTGAGAATAAGGTCTAAAATAGGCTACTTTTATTTTAGAAATATAATTAGGGTTCCGTGCAAAAAAATTAAAACCCTAGAAATTGGTAATAAAATGTGATTCAAATCAAAGTAATATTTTTTTACTGTAATTTCACGCAAACGAAGGTCGCGGGCAACAGCTAGTGATGAATAAATCAGGATGGATATGGATTTTGTTCAAGATATAGCCTGGCACTGACCTGCAAATTGCAAAAAACGTAGAAAAATATAATTTCGCGGGCTACCCTTGCGCTTCCCCTATAAGACGAAGCTTTTATTCCATAACAAGGTTATCGCTAGTAGGTATACTTCTAATGAGTCGATATCGATATCTATTTTGGACTTACTACCACGTCCCTAACTTTTATTTTTATTTTTTTATTTTCGGATGGGAAATCATCAAATAACCCCTCCCGCTCTGGGCTGAGCAGGAGGGAGTGTCAGACTTTTACTGACTAAAACCCATCCATGTTCCTTCCTTTGCCCTTTGTGTTCCAGGGCCGCGGTATCTCTTTCGAACAGTCCCACAACCCTGGCAGGCATCGGTCCTTTCGGACCCCTTCCGGTTTGCTGACTCTCTTTGAGGCGCGCGGGGAACACGAACGCGCCGTCGACACGGCCTGTCGTCATAAGACGGACGGACGGCGAGCTAGCCCATAGCTCACCGTCCACAGGCCCGCGAACCACGTCCCTACCTGGATTTCGGTATTACGCATCAACATCTTTATATAGATAGACCTGTTTATAAAGTTTGATTGCTGTTTCCCAAATATCTGTTTGAAGTCAAAATGTTATATAGGTAGCTACATAATATGGATAAGATTCGGTTGTATGTATATTATCAGTAAATAGCAATGGGAATGTTGGAAATTCATAATTGTAAACATAATTGTGTTGTGTTTGAAAAATCGTTCGAGACTTTTTTATCGTTTTCATGACAATGCTTGAATAATTTAATAGACCATACAAGATTTGTACGCAGTATAATATCTTTATATTGTGGGTGTAGCAGGTACGTAATTCTTGTATAGACCTACAATTTGTTTATAAGTACATAAATAATTTAAAAAAAAAATTGGATATCAATAGACGTAAACGTAAATAAATAGACGTAATAGTGTCTTTACGGTGATGTATCTTTAAAATTATTCACGGGTGGGTGGAATAACGTTAATCTAACTATCTATTATGTTTATACAACGTTTAGGTGCTCAACAACAACGATAATACCTCTTGTTATTTTGTTGTTTAACTTCGACAGTCATGGCGGAATTACCTGTAAGTACTGAAATAATGACCCAAAAACGATTACTTATTCGAGGTTTCTCGGAAAACATTATTCACAGTTATATTTGGAATTGTTATTTATCGACGCTTTTGGAAATTATATAAGTAATTAATATAGTTACTCGTTTCTTAATTAAATCAAGTAAATAATAATGGAAATGGGTGTTTGCCTCGATTACAGTTCTGTAATTGTTATTACTACATAGATAGGTACCTATAAAAATTAGTAACTTTTCACTTGGATTTTATTTAAAAATGATTAACCAATTAAAATACAATATACTAATTGGTGGTTTGAAGTTAGCTACTAGTTGTAGTAAGGTAGTAAATACGGATAAATAAGACGAAAAACTTTTCTTTCTGGCAGTCGTATTTATTGTTTTTGTACTTCTTAGAAAATGTATACTTTTCGCGATATATTTCACGTGACACTGAACACTCATATAAAATGAAAAGCCGAGTACTTAATGAGTGTTGAGCACTGTTGAGCAATGCAATTAGGGCGAGCAATTTTCATCTGTGAGCTCATAACTCTGAAATTATGAAGACGTGAAACTTTTCACAAATTATTGTAACATTTTCGGGAAATAAAATAAGATTTATATTTCGTTCGTGTGTGATTTTTTGCTGAATATGGCTGTACCATCTTATAAGCACCCAGTTATAATGTTGCTTTACATCAGTGATTAGATCAGTACAGTTATCATCACTACTTAGTATAAAACAAAGTCGCTTCCCGCTGTCTGTCTGTCCCTATGTATGCTTAGATCTTTAAAACTACGCAACGGATTTTGATGCGGTTTTTTTAATAGATAGAGTGATTCAAGAGGAAGGTTTACATATGTAACATTGCACCCGTGCGAAGCCGGGGCGGGTCGCTAGTACAATCATATAGGTAAATAAACAATTTTATCGCTCTTTACAATGTATACCACGACCCACGCGAGACTGCCTCTAGGCAGTCTCGCGTGGGTCAAAATTCAAGTGGAGACGTTGTTGGCCGCGCCTTCCAGTTTTTGTCGTCTAAGGAAAACTTAGGAATTTTGCTCCTTAACGCTGGAAATTACGACAAATCGTTACGTTGAGCAGCCTCTGTTGCTCTAAAGTCGAAGCTTCTCAAGCGACATATTGTATGCAAAATTTTCAGTTGCTATAACATGCTTTTCATTTATGCTATTGCTACTGCAAATAAATTGTGTCCTTTTTTACCAAGTCAGTAATTAATACATAATAATAGGTCTATGGGTGCGGCCAATGTACCCCATGATTCACTTTGTTTATCACAATATTGCTCATATTGTGGTCAAACATTTATTTCAAATTAAATTAGCTAAAACTTATTGACTTCCAGTTATTACTGCTATTTCTATTGTGTCCTCTATTGTGACTAATTTCCGTTTATTCATTAGTAAAATATATTAATTGTTACTTTGTCGCAAATAAGGAAGACGTAGGGTAAAACAGGTTTAGGTACCATTCCCACACACTTGTACCATAAACCTAGGTACATTTTGTTTTCAAGGTATTTGGAAAATACTATTAAACGTCATTCAATTGACTAAGAATAAGTATTCGGTAACAGGCATGATAGAACAGGGTTGGTTTGAGCGAGTACCTATTGTGTTTAGGATAAGTTGGAGTAAGTTGACTGCCTCGTTAGTCTAGTCGACTGCTGAGCACGAGGTCCTGGGTTCGATTCCCAGGTCGGGCAAAGTGTTATTGGGTTTTATAACAGGAATTTCTCCGTAGCAGCCACGGACTCTGGATTTGCGCCCGGTCAATGGCAATAGGCTCGCCCCGTATTACATAGGACTTTACTATATGTGGTTGTACTAGTGGGTACACCTCTGCCTAGCCCTTCGGGGATTACATGCGTGATGTTATGTTATGTAATGGAGTAAGTAGGTTAGGTAGGTACCTTTGTAGATCTGACTAGTGCCGTAGTGCGGGGGTCGCTTCTAGTAAAAAACGTCTGCGTTTCAAACATGATGTGTTTACTTTACTTACTTCAGTATACTAAAATAATCTATTTGCATATTAGATAACTAGACTAGGGGCTGTGCATTTCTACTGACTTAAGGTTTTTTGTAAACTGGTTTTATATAATTCGACCTGTTTTTTTTTAAATTAAATAATTTTTTTTTGCACATGCGTAACGTCAATCAAACAAAAAATGAATTGCGAAAATTGTTTTATTCAAATAATTATGCATAAACAACCTTAGAGGTGGGGGATTATTGTGAGTTGAAATACGAACATTTTGTACGTAAATTAAAAGCTTCCTAAGTTTCCCAACGACCACCCTGATTCAATACTAATGGATTTCTATTTTTACAAACGTTTTATAAAGGGTTAAAATAGAATATTCAGAGAAATTTAATGTCAGGGGTAACATTTTATTCTTCACTAATTTCATTATACGTTTACTGTAATTTGTATAATTTTGTTTTATACGTATATGTTTAGGATAAGTCCCGCCTCATGCCTAAATAGTAACAGCCTGTCGGATCAATGTTTAGGCTAAGCCACGCTCGCCTGGTCTATGGATGGGTGACCACTCATTACATTTGATTACATACCGTTCCTCCGTGCCTCGGAAAGCAAGTTAGGACGTTAGTCCCGGCTGTCATTTGTAGATCTTTGACAGTCGTTACAGGTAGCCAGTGGCCAGTCTGACAACCAGTCTTATCAAGGGGCTTTTATTACCCAGTACTAACTGGGTTGTGGGGATCAGATAGGCAGTCGCTCCATGTAAGATACTGGTATACGGCTACATCTGGTTAGACTGCAAGCCGACCCTAACATAGATACCCTAACATACATATGGGAAATGGCTAGGCAGATGATGATGCATGTTGAGGATAAGTTATCGAACCAAAATAGTAGGGATTTCTTTACCTGTGACCTTTTACTGTTCCCCAAACAAATAACTTAATATGCTCTAGCTAGAAAATGTGTCACATTACAGTCATGCAGTGTGTGGTCAAACGACTAACATTACAGTCATCGTATTCTATGGGCACTATTGGTTCAGTAACACCTAATTACCAAAGAGGGCCTTACTGACTTCATTTGCAAATGTAGCTGTCACGCTGAGGTTTGATGTCAGAAAACCCAGTTCAGGGTGGTTACTATGACGTCTTAGAGCAGGAGTAATTCAAGTGTGGGAAATAGACAGATCTATACAGATCTTGTGGCGCCATCTCTTTCCCACACTGGAATTAGTCCTGCTTTAAGACGTCATGATAGGCCACCAGGTTTATTTTTGTTTTATTCCAGAGTGGGAAAAAGATGGCACTAGACATCTTGTATAGTTCTGCCTCTTTCTAATACTGGAACGTGCAAAAAAAAGTCACTTCCCAGCGAACATTTTTGCGTAGTTACTCGTACTTAGTTTGACGGCTTCGTGACGAGTCTGTTTACCCCCTGTATACTATACAGCATTGACGTTCCAAACCGCTCTCGTTGCGGTCACATCCGAGTTGCTCGACATCAAAGCTTCGAGTCTGTATGTAATCGTTCGACTGTGAAACGTTCAAGTCTGCTCGTTAGGAGATTCGAGAATATAATGTGATGTGAAGCAAGGAGCTTTTACTGTCAATAGATAGATGAGTATGTGATATTGCTTTGGGTCTAGTGGCTGTCCTAGTGGTATTCATTCAGCTCGGGCGAAGCGTAGACTTGGCGTAGGCACCTCATAGGCTCAGCGTAGGAACCTCGTAGACTTGGCGTAGACCCCTCGAATATTCCGCGTAGACGTTTGAAAATGCTCAATGGCAATGAAAATGCATCCTTAGTTTATAATTATGTAACATGTAACATGTTCTCATGACCGATAGATTCACATATTCCTATTAATAGGAGTAGTTTTTCATGTTAATTCCGTTTCAATCATGTAGAAAATCCTTTGCAAGTCTACAATATAAATGAAGGTTAATTTGTAAAGGTAAGACTAAATTAGAAAACTTTTTGTGTACTCTGTGAGCTTGTGGGATCAACACAATCAAATTAGTAACGAACGTCCGCCGCTGAATAGGGATCAACTGTCACAAAAAGGGTCCTAAAGAGAATTAAAATACGACCTCGACTTATCGTACATAATTGTTTCTTTTTTTGTTGGTGGATTTGTTTTCAGTTAATGACAACGGGATAAGGGCAGGAGAATGAAGATATGAACAATAGATGTAGTCTTGTCACTTATTTAATACTTTTTCGATAACGTTCATCTTACACTAAGATATACAAAGTGGCGATCTAGTCACCGGCATTTATCCAAGGGTGATTCTATTTTTTTTCATTCTGTTCGGGAAACTTACAGCTAATATAAACAGTGTTCTTAAACAATATGTAAAATGCAATGCGTCTGTGTGTGTGTATGTGTTTTATCTAGGGGATATTCCCATCATACTTGACAACTTTCGTTATGAAACTGTAAATCGATTTCATCGATCTGTAAAGTATCGAAATGTATTCTCAATATCGGTACAGCTCACTTGAAAGTGTTCACAAACATGCTCGACATAGAATATTATACGAAAATACACTTATAAGTTGTTTATCAGTCGCCTGCTGCTAACAAAATACACTCGCCTGAAAAATGTTATCTATCTCTGTTATAAGCCCATGTTTACAGTGATACCGGCTCAAATGTTTGACTTTACTTACAAAGTATTTTCAGGTGCTACCAACCCTTGGATTAGGCTATATTTGGAAGTTCGCTTTCTCAGAAAATTCATTACTTTAGTAACTTCAAGTATTAGCCAACCTGTTGAGAAATAAATGAATATTAATAGGTAAGTAGTCCTCGGTTGTCTAGTGGTCGCAAGCGCGACTGCTGAGAATGAGGTCCTAAGTGCGATTCCCAGTTCGGGCAAAGAGTTTTGGGTTTTTCCATTAAGAATTTCTCAGTAGCAAGCAGACACGGAGTCTTTGTGCCCGGTTGATGGCAATAGGCTCGCCCCCTATTTTAAGGGACATAAACTTTTTTTTTTCGATTTGGGAATCATCAACTGACTCCTCCCGCTCTGGGCGGAGCAGGAGGGAGCGTCAGACTTTTACTGACTAAAACCCATTCATGTTCCTTCATTGCCCTTTGTGTTCCGGGGCCACGGTATCTCTTTCGAACAGTGCCGAAGCCCCGGAAGGCAACCTACCTAACCCTTCGGGGATTACAAAGAGGCGTGATGTTATGAAATAAGACATAGTTGAATTTTAGATGTGTGTTTTGGAAGCCAGGGAAAGGGCCCGCTGTCAAAGCTCTTTAAAATCTACAGTATTTTTTGTTGTAAATAGTGACATCTATGTTTACGAACAAGAACTATAAAAAAAAGTTTGGCGGATTTATTTTTCTGTGTTTACCCGCTTTCATTCCTGCATTTTTCGTAGTGTATGACAAGCTAATACATTTTTGACTTTTCCATGATTTTGCTGTTAAAATGCTGCTTTAACTACCTTTAGGTTAAAATAATAACCGCATTTTACACAATAAAAAACAAAAAATGACAGCAGAGATTTTTAAAGTTTTTATTTATTATTGTTGTTGTTCAGATCGCTACGAGTATTCTAGCAGTAAAATAAAAACTAAGATTGAAAACGATAAAAATATAACTTAAGCACGTAATCATTTCATACAATTCTCAGACTCCCTAGAGTCAGGACCTAATAAGCAAATTAGTTTTAATATTTAAAACTTTTGCTCAGCGATATTTCTCTCAAAGGAATTCCCACACAGTTTCTATGTAGATTTTTGAATGCATTGAAATTTTTATTGTTAAACTAGGTATTGTAAAAGCAGAAAAATGAAAACATAAAATTTATGGATACCTACTGGATACTGGCCACCGTTTACTAACGTTTGGAGGAGTAAGAGAAATCATTTATTTAGATGACGCTAACTGTTGGTAAAATCAGGCAAGACATATGCTATAGTATTTTGAGCAAATACGTAAGCCTTCTTAGGTTTCCTTTAAAATTTTCAGTAATACTTTGGTACCATTAACTAAGCTGTGCACTACCCATTTCGGAAGTGTGACTTTATGATGAAGATGAATGAAGTCAATTCTCCACAAAACGGAACGGAGGTACGGTTGAAGATGTTCACCATCTCCTTGTAGAGTGTACTAAGAACAAGAAGGAAAGACAAACACTGTTGACTACGATACAATTTAATGAATACGAATAATACGATACAGGTGTACTTATATGTTCAAGTTTTAGCTCAACCTTCACCGGAGATAGCAATTCTCCTTGCTGATTTGTTTAGTTCATTTATATTGTACTAGCTGTTGCCCGCAGCTTCACTCGCATTTTGGTCGGAAATTATCCCACGGGCACGCTGTAAATATAGCCTATGGCACTCTGGGATAATTTAGCTTCCTATAAGTGAAAGAATTTTCAAAATCGGTACAGTAGATCCAGAGATTACACCCTACAACCTCACAAACTCACAAACTTTACCTCTTTATAAGATTAGTATAGATTTGTAGTTTAGTTTAGAATGGGTTACGTTATGATGAGGCTGACTTGCCTTTGAGGATAAAACCGTCACATCACTACAGAGTATAAAACAAAGTCGCTTCCCGCTGTCTGTCCCTATGTATGCTTAGATCTTTAAAACTACGCAACAGATTTTGATACGGTTGTTTTTAATAGGTAGATTCAAGAGGAAGGTTTATATGTATAACATTGCACCCGTGCGAAGCCGGGGCGGGTCGCTAGTAAAATATAAGAATAAAAAAACCAAGATGTAAAGACTAGAAATTGATATTCGACGTATCTAACCTATCCCACACAGTAGTCACAAATTGCTGGAGGTTTTGCAGAAATATAAAATAAGATAAACTTAGACTGTTCCCTGAAAGGTTAAATTTAAGTGGAAACGTTCAACGTTATTATACATAAGCAGCTTTTCTTAGAAGTCGAGAAGGACATATAATCCTCTTATCACCAGTACGCTTTTGCGCCAACGATTTCAATTATTTTCTCTCTTTTACGTAGGAAGATACAGTCACGAGCACTATTAAGTATACAGTAAGCAAAAATTAAAAGCAATTTCCTCGTACATAATTATAATGTTAATTTGAACGTTTGGTATAAGGCCTACTTCAAACCACGTTACGTTACGTTAGTAACAACATAAAATTACAAGCAAAACAGTAGTTGCTAAGTGTATACATATTTCTGCTCGTGACTGTACATATATTGTGTAGGTGTACACATGGATACTTATCTCAAAGGAAAAAGCAATTATTGCTGAATAAATTGGGGAAAAATATTTACTAGCTAAGGAGTTGGTATATAAATAACTAGCTGTTGCCCGCGGCTTCGCTCGCGTTTTGGGCGGAAATTATGCCACGGGTACGTTGTAAATATAGCCTATGGCACTCGGGCATAATGTAGCTTCCTATTAGTGAAAGAATTTTCAAAATCGGTTCAGTAGACCCAGAGATTACCGCCAACCACTGACATCAATTTATACACCAATGTGGCCTGAAAGTCTGACAACCAGTCTTACCAAGGGGTATGTATTACCCAGTACTAACTGGGTTGTGGAGGTCAGATAGGCAGTCGCTCCATGTAAAATACTGGTATTCAGCTGGTTAGGAAAAGGCTAGGCAGATGATGACACATTTCTACACCACCGTTCCCTGGTCTAGACAAAGTGTTAGTGTTCTATCCATGACAAAAGAAAAAAAGAAAAGACGATGAAAAAGATAAAATGGAAAAGTGAACTACTTAATATGTTTTGGTTTGATTTTTTTTTTTTGCTCGAATTTCTCGGTAAATCTATTGAAAGTCTGTGTAGGATTTTTTTAAATTGGGGTGACAAGCCTATTCTGTATAACTATCTCATGAAAAAGTCATTCAATGGGGTTTAATGAAGTAAGAGGGTTGTATTGATGATTTTAATGATTATAATTCTGTAGCTACATAAGTTTTACTGGCACGACTCATTTTTCATCAACGTACAACCTGAAACAGACCTGCAAATTGCAAAAAGCGTAACAAAAAAAAAATGACAATAACAAAAATGAATTTCGCGGGCACAAGGGTACTTGTGCACCTTAACTTGTTAAATTGAAAAGCAGTTCAGTAGTATGTTTATGACACAATTACCCCGCAGATGCTAGAAACCACACTTGAAAAGAAAAGCTCCTTCTGATAGTAACTTACCGGAACGATGGGAATCCTGAACAAATAAAAACTTATCTGATATTCAAGTTATTCTGTATTTAAGTTTCGTAGACGACATGTCTTGAAGAGGGCTATTGTGTGCACAGGTGACTCAAGAGTCTGATATGAAAGATAGAGACATGTTTTTTGGACAGCTGTCTGTATTTTTGTAAAATATATTGTTTAGTTGTTGCAAGATATAAAAGTATCAAAATTCATTACATGCCGACATTTTTGCAGCGATAATAATGATGGAAAAGCAAAAAAGGCTTGATATACAAGGTGTAACAAGATACTTAACGAAGCCGTCAACCGAGCGTTATGTACATCAAATTATATAACTTTACTCAAAAATTATTGCTGGGAAACCACCTTTTTATTGGGGTGAAAAATCACGTTTTACGGTAGGCCTCAATGTATTATGTAACGCACTTAACACATAGTGCTGATGGATGGATTGAATAGTCCGGGAGTTGTGGAGGTGTTTACAGTAAAACTCTTACGTTATCATTAACATGTAATTAAAAAAAAACATTGTGAAAAAGTTGGAACTTTGACCCCCAATATCTTCGTAACTAGAAGGTTCCCAGGTATGGTCTAGAACAAAATAATGATCGCAATGATGGGGAGAACAAGTACTTTTCGGCATCGTTAAGGGTCTTGTTACACCCTTTAGCTACTAAAACGCTTGCGTTGAAAGTCGTTGTTCACACTTCAACAAACTTATCTGAGCAGACGGGAAAACATATAACTAAAATAAATGTACCAAGTTTGACATGTCGATGCATTTTTTCTTGACAAGCAGCGCCATATTGTACTGCAAACTTAAGGTGGTCATATTGACATCATGATTTTCACTAGTCGCGATCTTGGTTTTTCAATACAATTTTCACAGATACTTTTACCTTTTGCCAATTTTACCAACGGCGACCTCCTGACAGACAATGACATGGAAGCGTCAAAAATAACCATGCTGTATATAATTATAACCTATTAGCTTATGCCCGTGGCTTCGCCTGCGTAGTCCGGTACAAGAAGATCATAAAAGTATCCTACGTGTTCATCCAGGTTATATATAAAAAAGTATACAAGTAAGAAGACAATATGACAATAGTTTATGCGGATGCCTTGGTGAAAAGAGGGCCAGTCATTTCAAAGACAATTCTTTGCAAAGTTCACGGTTCAGTTCGCTTAGCTCTTATTGCATTGAAGTGTTCGAGGAGGATATGCAAACAACGTTCTCTAAGACTAGTACTTTTGTACAATAAGTTTTATACAAAGTAGTGGCTGTAAGCAGTAAACAGAAACACTGCCAGAGGACAATCTCATCCCACCTCCAACATTGACAAGGTACAGTCGGAGACAACGGTTATTGAACACGTCACATTTGTAAATCATACTGACCGGGATGTTTACTTGAACATTTAATTAAAATTGGAACAAACTATTTAAGACGGAGGAGCTCGTGGTAAAATAATAACAGCCGGGAGGGTCGATCTTTAGGTTAAGCCGTGCTTGCCTAGGTTGGTCCGTGGATGGGTGACGGATGCATCCGCTTAGACTGGAAGCCGATCCCAACGCAGTTGTGAAAACGCTAGGCAGATGAAAGAACAGACACTATTTAAACAAGCTGAAATACAATGGATCCAATATGCAGAAGCAAAATTTAACGAGTTTTGTTAGTACCCATACCAATAGCTTTTTGTTCTAAAGTCGACAACTCCATACAAAGAAGCAAAACCCACATCCAGTCGACAATGTAGACACTAGGGTATAAATCCAGAGGACGTTATTGAGTAGCATCCTATTACAAAGTATAATAATGAACATTAGACATAAACACGTCGGCTTTACTTGTCATACGAGAATAGAATCTATGATGGTCGATACAGGCAGACAATAGCTTCAAAGTCAACCTAAGGACAAGGGTATATATAACTACTTTGGCTTGATTATATGGGGATTAGGCGCTTAGAAACATGTTTAATTCAATGTACTAACGATAACACGTGGAGGACACGCGTTTTTACATCTAGTTAGCGTTGATCCTGTAGGCGGCCAATCTAAAAAGTGTTAGAAAATTTATGGTTGTCCGCGAAATGCTTAAGAAATTCTAAAAAAAATAAAATTAAATGTTTGCAAACCTGACTTTGAAAAATAACATGTTGTGCTTTGCACCGGTTTCGCTGAAATCCTTCGGGATTTCTGCAATTTTATTTGTTGCTATGCAGTTTGATTGGTGGCTCTGAAACTTTAGAACTGAGGACCATGAGTGTTTGTGTTGCAATGCAGCAATGTTATATACAGCATGTAACAGAAAGGGTATAATCATATGAAATACTGTGGTACGGACCATCAAACTGAACAACTTTCTCTATGGGACCACCATCGAAATCGTAAAAAAATAATCAGCTGGCCCATACAATTGGGTCGAGTAGGTATTGAAATTTTGTATAGGACAGCTGTTATTTTTTTGTGATTACGTTGGTGGTCCCATGGAGAAAGTTGTTCAGTTTGATGGTCCGTACCACAGTATTCCATATGATTAGATCCTTTCTGTTACACGCTGTATATTACTATTTCTCCATAGCATTGTAGTATTAGGACAAAGAGCTTGAGACTTTTACAATTTAATCAGATTATGCTGTAGAATAAAGTTTTATCTGCTCCCAAAATAATCGCACTACAAAGTTATTTGTTGAATTGAAAATATGAATGTTTGTTTTTGATATCTTTTTATATGAGTGTAGGTTGTACTGTTTACAGATTTCATGAATATAAACTGCTTATGAGGTAAATACCTACAACATTTTCGTGAATTTGGAGAATTTTTACCCGTAGTTACGTAGAATAAATTCAGTTTCCTTCAAAGTTTGAGAAATGTTTGTTATTTTTATTCGAATGATGATATTTTTACCTTACTGTTTGTTTTTTCAAATAGATAGTTTTAACAGCAGATAAATCTGTGTTATTTGTATGAATGTAGGTAGTAAATAATGCATTTTTTATTTAAGTTAAGTATGTAAAGGCATATGCACACTTGAGCATAAGCTACATGCCTTTACATACCTTTTTAGACCTTTACAATACACACTATTCATACGCCTATACAAATAGATTAAATTGAAGTATCTGTTTGTATTTCAGAATCATATATTCTTACTGAATGCATGTAAAATTATATTTATATGCATTCAGTAAGAATATATGATTCTGATATACAAATTTTATTTCTGTCCGTCTGTTCGTTCCGTCTAATCTCCGAAACGGCTGGACCGATTTTGACGGGACTTTTACTGGCAGATAGCTGATTTCCTTCACGAAAGTCTTTATAACGAATCTTTGGCTCTTTTAGAGTCTACTAGGGCTATTCAATCTTACACCTTTCATAATATTCATAAGTTTTCACATGTTTGTCTTTGGCTATTTTTACGCTTGACGTCAACAAACCTTTAAATAGGAACATTTCCAATAATATTAGAACGTACTTCACGGGTCACGTTCCGACGTAATGGTATATAATACGAGTATACGGTTCGATATGTACAAGTGTGAATAGAAGGATGTCAGCTGCGCTAGACGGGTGAATTGTGTACAATGTTGGAAAATTCTCATACTCTCGTGTTGTTATATATCATTTCAAGATAAATGTGGCTGTCAGGGTTCAGAACTAGTTTTTGTTTTCGTATCTAAGGACCAGTTTCTGTCACAGTCTTGTAAAAGTATTATTTTGCGAAAGTATTTACTTAGATACCTAAGTCCGTTATTACATCTGTCCAGTCAAAATTGCTATAAAGCCTAAGAGTGAATTCAATGATTAACGGGAAAAAAGTTTCGGTAACAATTTCATCACTTAAAAAGGACGACTCATACATAAGTCATAGAAAACCCGGGAAGGTATTCTGTCAGTGTCCTATTACCGTTCAAAAAAATACAAAATCCTGGATCCGCCACTGTATTCATGAAGTAAAGTCATCTGAAATCTGCACAGGGGCTCTAAAATGGCCGCTTTAGCAGAATCATAATATGAATCACGTTAAAAATTTAAAACTCTTAAAATGGACTTTGTTGTCATAAGCATAAGGACAATTTTAAGAATTTTAAATTTTTAACGTGATTGATATTATGATTCTGATAAAGCAGGCATTTTAGGTCCTCAGATCCTATTATACCAACCAGTCAGAAAACCTACACTATCTGTCGATCTAAACTTTTGTACTCATAGAAAACGACGTGCAAAACTGGCCTTGGACGTTCGCCCCTTGAGCTTCATTGACGTTTAAATCCTCCATTTTCTGTTTACAGATAAACTGACAGTAATTCAACGTCTGAATTTGCGTCAATAATTATTTACGATGGTATCTTTTCCTGATGCGCACGGCAGATTCGCACGTCAATACATTGTATGTGTAAAGCATTATGTTGCTTTATGGTTGCTTTTATGTGAAGATATACAGACGGTATTGGGATTTCTTATGGTACTTATCTTTACGGATATGTAACCATTGGACCATTTCAGTAAAATTTTCGATTTCGGTGGCAAAATTATTTTGTGTTTTTGAATTGAAGAAAACACACGTTATACAAGGTAAAATTAAATTAGCGAAACTGATATTTCAAGAAACTACAACAACGCTCTCAACCATCGGCAAAGTTTCGCTAGTTAATTTAAATGGATCTCGTCGTTTATGCATACATAAACGAAATATTCTTTTCAATACACTTTCTCGAAAACTGGTTCTTATCGCACTACGATTAGGTTCAACATGCAATGTATTTCACACGCGTGGATTTTTAATATTTTTCCGCACACGTGCGGAAATAAAAATTTCCACAGATAAGTCCAAATGGGTTCAATCACTATAGCTTTAATTGGTGGTGATTGTTTTTTTAAATCTCGGCAAAGAGATATGCGTCTATACGGCGTAAATATTTTTTTTTAATATTTAAATTGTGTTTGTAAATAGAATATCATAGATATACATGATTATTTAAAACAAATATTTGCTTTCAAGAACAAATTAACATTTATTTGTGTTCTAAATTCAAAAATATTAGGTTTTTCTTCTTTTCATATTAGGCTGTATAGCGGCATCATACCTTTGCTTCTTCTTCAGCCTGGCGAAAGCAAAGCGCGGAAAAAAAGCAAATTAAATCATAGTTTCATAATCATTCCTGACAAAAAAAAAAAAACCGTTTTTATTTATTTATTTATTTATTTATTTATTTATTTATAATAAGCACACCAACAGCACAGTCACTTACAATTCAAATCACATAACAACTAAAAATTGGCATTTCAGTAACCATGCAAATAACAGGTATGCATGACATTGATACATGAATATTAGAGACAAAGGAAAACAATAAAAAGGTGTATCTAGTAGACCTTAATCTAGAACACTACAAAACATACCTATTTGAGCTACATAGACATGCACTCATCGCATTGTTTAAAAACGGAACGTCTGTAAGAAGCGAAACTCATGGAGAAAATATCAATGGGATAATCCGTCCGTTTGGACCTTTCATTATATTGCCTTGCCATACGTGTTAGGGGGCTATTAAATGTGGTATTTAATGTAGATGTAGGCAATTCAAAAATACGATGATGACGCTTACTACGTTGGCTAGACCGAAAGTTAAAATAGTTTACCAAGTGTGCATCTATGGAACCGTTTATAATTTTATGAAGTATAAGTAAGTCAGAATGGTTACGTCTTTCTTTTAAACTAATCATTTTAAAGTGCCTTAACCTGTCATTGTAATCAGGTAAAGCTTTTCGAATCCCATTCTTCACACATAAATACCTTACAAAACGGGCCTGATATTTTATTTCTTCGAAAGTGTATTGAAAAACGTCGTTTGATACGCGTGGGGATTTGTTATTGCAGTTCTCGTCTCCATAACACCCTCGCCTGCAGCTCGGGTGTTAATTCCACGCTCGAATGCAATAACAAAGTTTCCCCACTTATATCAAAATGTACTATTATTGATATTTTTTTTTTCACAAAACAGTAACACAGACTGATAACCGCTGTGGCCTGACTTAAAATACAGCATCTTGTAAAAACTAACTAAACTAGACCGAACTAACTGAACTACCGCAGCGAACACCACAGGTGCACTATACAGTTATGCATGCTGCAACCGCTATTAGCCAAGCTGTGCCAGTTTCCAATGAAAACACGCCGCATGACGCTGGTCGCCGAAAGCTATGCGATCAAAACAAAATCAAAACGATGGGAAGTAGCGAAACAATCGCTGGCAACGCTCCATTTCCTCCGAGAAATATTATTAGAAAACACCAGATAGTACAGTCACAAGCATAAATATCTTACAAGATTAGAAAGCACTACTTCTTCTTCATCGTGTCAATGATTTCCATACTAAAAGTATTTGGATAAAATTAACTTTGACCAGAATTCTGTCAAATCGACGCGCGACGGCGTCGATAGCGGCCTTGGCCAGGTCCGTCAATGTGCAGGTATTATTGCACAAAGAGCGAGACAGGAGGTGAACCATAGTTTGTGATGAAGAAAAAGAATAAAAGAAAAAGAGAAAGAAAAGAAAAAAAAAATCTTTCAGAGAAAGAATATATAGGAAAAATACTGAATATATTGAGCAGACTTTGTACGGTGAAAAAACATAACCTTTTCAAAAAAATACTATTTTGAAATACTTAGGCCTTATCACAATCTCTTGGTAAAAAAAACTGCTGAAAACGCTTTGAAATATTGCGTAACTGTAAGATATTTATGCTTGTGACTGTACACCGCTAAAATGACCCGGTGACGTTTATTATACACGAGAGTAAAGATTTGCATAATCCGCGGTGAATTTAAATTAATCATGTCAAATGTGTCGCGTAAATCAGACGGAGGTTTTATTTGACGTGCTATATTAAATGAGGATTAGGAACAATTTATATTGTGTTCAAAGTAAGTATGCTTATTTTGTCTAAATAAAATCTTAGATGAAATTGGTGGTGAATTTTTTAACGCACTGCTCAGCGTTGACGCATTCATTCAGGTGTATTTTTTTAGTGAAAATAGGCATTTCTTCTATGAAACGACGACTAGACATTTTCTGTGCTTTCAGCAAGCTTCGGAAAACAGAAGAAAAAAGAGTTTTCATGAGAAGAAAAACAGGTCCTTTGAGTCTATTACCAAACAATTTAGTAAAATATTGCGTTAGCTAAACATTGTACCTACCTTTTTGTGGGTTTTTTCATTTACAAAATCGGCCAAGTGCGTGTCGGGCCACAAACAATGTAGGGATCCGTAGTTGCCCTTCAAAATATGTCGGATTTGCCTCCGAACGATGATTCTTATTGTAATAATAAAAACAAACTTACATTTGCAGTTCAAAAACTTGTGCTCCCATAGGTACATTATTTTTAGGAAAATATGTTATCCAAGTACATTTTATAAGTTGGTCGACTATTAGTCGTAATCTTGTAAAAAGCCTACCTGTGATAGTTTCACTTTAATCTTCGTTATACATATACAGCGTGTAACAGAAAGGGTATAATCATATGGAATACTGTGGTACGGACCATCAAACTGAACAACTTTCTTTATGGGACCACCATCGAAATCGTAAAAAAAATAATCAGCTGTCCTATACAAAATTTCAATACCTACTCGACCCAAATGTATGGGACAGCAGATTTTTTTTTTTACGATTTCGATGGTGGTCCCATAGAGAAAGTTGTTCAGTTTGATGATCCGTACCACAGTATTCCATATGACTATACCCTTTCTGTTACACGCTGTATACTACCACCGTGAATTTTTTCACACACCCACACATAACCGTTTAGCTGGTAGAAGTAGATCAAGTAATTACTCAACAGTATTACTTTATTGTGTTAGTAAGTTTACAATTGTAAGGCATAGCATAAATAGCTACACGCGTGCTTAGCATTTTAGTGCATGCGTCATTCGTTCGGAATAACAAGCGAGAATAGACTTCGGACATTAGGACCAAAAAATAGATCGTAGCGAAAAGGTGTTGACAGAGGCATTGTTCTAAGAATATGGGACGGTTAAGAATGTTATTAGGTACTATACAATTGTTATAAACACTGATTATGCGTGCAAAATAAAAAGTTAATAAGTAATACAAACAAAACCAAATAAACAGATGTTAAATAAGAAGATTGTGCCAAATAAGAAGATGTTTTCCACTATCTGTGCTAAAAAAACGACTAACTATGAGGTAAACACGAACTTTCCTGATTGACATATTTTTGGAATTATTTATTATAATGAGGGTTTAGTCCCAGAAATAGAAATCTTATACTGAAAGCAACCCTACAACTGCAGAAAATGAAAATAATTTCATGAATCCAAGTCCAAATTCCAAGAAGGGGGTTGTCGGGAAAATTGCGTGGTGAAGGAAGGCGTGCAGTGTACAGGTCAGCGTGTAGTTTCTATGTGATGAAATTCTTTCCCTTGCCACACAAAACGTGGTACCTTCTACAAACTACGTGTTCCCTTTTATCAAGAGACCGGGAAAGTGGTACAAAACAAGATATCCTGTGTAGTTACAGGATATCCTGTTTTGTATTGTACCACTTTGAGAATAGGTCTGGCCTTTCTTACTTTTTCTGGTTTAGATATTCTTCGAATTAGTTAAACACGTAACCAATCAATGTCGAGTGCTTCCTCTATTTTCCCCAGTTGACTCAAATATGTATTTCATTACGAATTTCTTTAAGAATTTCTTTACAATTAGATATCTACGTTAAATGATAAAGCATTCGTTTCTTAAAATACGGATGGCAAAACTCCAGTCTAAGAATACGCGGACTATTTGTGTTATTCTTTTGTTTAATTTTAGATGAGTTGCATCGCCAAATGATAGGAGTTCATTGAACCAAAGCCATGTGTATTTTTTGTACGAGCATGTCATAACAACGCTTTGTTTTGTATTTCGATAATTATCTTCATTTAGCACGTGTTACATTTCACCATGTTGAATAAACATTAAACAATGTTATCTTACATACTATACTGGCAAATTATTATTACCAAAGTACAGTTACATTTTTATTTCATAGGTCCTTAAAAGTTCTATATGAAAAGCTACTTAGCTACTGTCACAGAACGCTAGTTCTTTCTTTGTACCTATTTCAGTTATAGAAGAAAAAGCCCGATGGCATTTTCCGTCGGCAAAAATAACAAACTTACAAACAACTTCTTAACTTACGAATACATGTACAAACTTTCATCTCCTATTGATAAAAACACTTTTGTGCAAAATTTTATTCGCTTAGAATCTCTGCTCAGCGGCTTAAGCAGTCAGAATCACCATTTAAATCGTTTCGCGAAGGCCTTATAATGCTATCAACACCAAAGTTTTCCACCATATGCGATTAATTTTTTTTCAACCGTCCTTCTGTATCATTGTTTATTTTAAAACAAGATCGAACATTATTTCCATTCAAATATTCCGCGAAGGATATTTTCGGCGGGTCAGCCAAAACATGTCTGTCATCCCGTAAATTGGATCGAGCAGGATGCGTATCAATCGTTAGAAACACGGAAATACTCGTAAAACGTTTGTGGACCACCCAGAGATGCCCGGAGTGAAACTTTATTGTTTATCGCTGATATATATCTCGGGGATATGCTGTAGAAGTTTTCTTTCTTTTGGTGCTAAAAAATTGTGTCAATGTGTCAGACAGAATGAAACTTTAACTTATTTACATTGTGAAATTGAAAAAGTTTTAGGTTAGCAGACTGAGGTATTATTCTGAAAATAATCTTTAAAAATAATTCTCAGTAGTTTTCTCTATCTAAAATTCAAATACGCCATTCCTACATAATTTAACGTTAAACTAAGCAGGTAACATACCAAACAAACTACATGGTTTGCGAAACTTCCCCACTTCTCTAATATTAAAATAGTTAAGCGGCCATTTTCTTACATTCCCGGCAGCCATTTTGCATTTACGGGTCACCGGGGATGCCGGGGGAAATGGAAAACGGAACCAATCCACTTACCCCACTTAATTTAGTCGCAAACGCAGCAAATAGGTGACATCATGAAGCCGTTTAGATTATCTTGAGAGAAAACAGGTCACTCTTAATTTAAGGGATTACGGAATACATTCCCGATAAAATATGCGTTTCTGACTTCTGTTAGGTCAAAGACCCCGGACCGTGTGCCCCGAAAAAACAATATTGCGGACAAAATTCGCATATTTTATCCGCTTACTGTTCTTGCCAGGCTTACACGAGATAAACATCGATCCTGTATGAGATTTGGGAATTATCGACTTATTATGTATACAACGTGCTTAAAATTCTGTTGCCATATAAGCATGGAATCCATTGAGGAATAATCCGAACACGTATAAATTTCGTTTTTATCTTATCTTTGGGCTTTAATGGCGTGTGGTCTTGACTCATGAAATGCTTGCATCTGTGTTCATTGCATTTAACATGATTATTTGAAGGGTTTACACCAAATATGTTATACATTCGTTATTTATTGACTCTGTTGCCTGCAGACTTCGAGATCTCGTAAAACCAGATACATTCCATTTCAGATTTGTAACTGGTTGCTTATCAATGCGGAACCTAGCAATGCAATTAAAAAACACCGATACAAAAAAAAAAAAACATTCTTTCTTTGAATGCAGTCCTCATTTACTTACCGGTGAGATTACAGCGAGCTTTTAAAGCTGTGCATTCCCGACGGAAAACAGTTGACAACGTCGCAAAAAGCTATCAAATATTTCGCTGTTTTCATTATTTATCAATATTACATAATGGAATGATGAAATATCGCTCTGTGTTGTTCTAAAATATTTATAATTAATTGCAATAACAGATTGGCACTTAATATTTAGTCTTAGTTGTACACAACATCTTCCAAATGCATGTTTTACACCTTTAACTAATAGGACTTGCTTTGCCACCAGTAAAACAAGTTACAAAGTAATCTCCTTGAAATGCAATGTTGTGTCATCTCTCCGTCTGCGAGGAAACCGCTGTCAAATATTTTCTCATTTTACTGGACTGCGGCAAATTTCAAATGAACAGTTATGTTATGAGTTTAGCGGTGGCAGTAAATGCCTGAATTTAATTTGGGACATTTTGTCTGGAATACTGAAGGAATTTAATTAAACACGTTTGGTAATGCTATACCTACAAGGCGTAAACAAACCCTTCACGAACCCGTCAAACAAGCATTCTGTACATCAAACTAAGTAAGTACTCTACTCTAAAAAATATTGCTGGGAAACGACTTTCTTTTTTGGATGAAAAATCTCGATTTTCGGTAGAACTCAATGTAACGCGCTCAAAACATTTGGCTGACGGATGCAATGAATAGCACACGGATAGGTATTTAAAGTTAAGTTATTACGTTAAAAACATTTATTTAAATAAAACGTTGTGAAAAAGTTGGAACTGTGACCTCCAACATCTCTGTAACTATGTAGAAGGTTCCCAGACATATCTTTGAACAAAAATATGATATCAATGACTGGGAAAACAAGTGCCTTTCGTCTTCGTTAAGGGTCTTTTAAAACCCATTATGAATATCGCATGAGCTCTAATCACTTGCCCATGAGCTCGCACACGCTCAAGCCATACACATGTTTTGTCAACGACTGAGGGAAAAACAAATAAAAGAGCATTACGCAAGTCCCGCAGCTGGGACGACGGAACGAACGAACGTTACTCACGCAAAGGATACAAGTGTCTCGCGCTGGACCGCGGCTGGAGTGCTTAACAAAAGTCGCGTCGTAAGCAGTTTCCCCTGAGGTCGTGACCGGGACATTAGTGAGTGTCACAATTAAATTGCCTTTGGGTGCAATTACTTACAATCAACACTAATTAATTACAATTGCACAATAACCACGTTTGATTGATCAATAAATGCAATTAAGAACGAAACGTGCAACAATAAATATTCATGAATAATACAGCCATTGTTTTGTTAGTAAATGAATAGTTAATACAGGTCACTAATAACAATGGAACAACTGACCTATATTGGGAATTTCAGTCTGTGATTTTAAAATGTTTCAGATTTCATTGAAGCAGACACTTATTAAATTGTGTACCCTTTCAACCGTACTGAAATCAATTTTAACGGTAGACGAGTTTTTTCTGCACAATGTTTCATAAAATTTAATTTGTGACGTCGTTTTGTCGGGTGAGATTTTATAAATGGTAACAAGAAGGTCTGTACTAAGTTCTATTCTTACGGAGACAACGATGTTTAAAAGTGAAATATGTAGAAGAGCACAAAAACAAAGGTACTGCTTATTTCATAGGACATTCAATTATTTACGAGCGATTGACGGGACAAGACGAAGAAAATCGTAATCCAGTACTTGTTACTACTTAGTAATAAATCGTTCTGTGTAGTGTCATACGCCCCCGTATCAGGGGCCTTAGTCTGCTATTGCAATAGTATCAGAATGGTCTATCATTGATTTAATAAGGCCCCGCGCAGACGAATTACCCTTTGTACGCATGTCAAACGAGTTTCGAACGCGCTTCAATACGCCGTGGGCTAGGGGCCTTATTAAATCAATTATAGACCATTCTGACACTATTGCAATAGCAGACTAAGGCCCCAGGTAACATTCGTGTGTAAAAATCGAAAATGTTCGGGATCAAAATTGTTGTATGAAAATATGTCTTTTTTCTTTGGGATTGACATAAGTTCATTTCCATCCTGGTTATAGGAATATGAATTTTCTTGGCGGCTCAAATGTAAGTAAAATAATAATAATAGGTACTGATAGACTGACAGTTTGCTAATTAAGGAACTCAAGGAACGCAATGAAAATCATGAACCAACAATTTTAATTAATTAAAATTACAAAACACAGTGCTTCGAAAGCCAAAGCTTTTTAATCAAAATTAATTTTGAATTCGTCAAAAGCATTCCTTTTGAGTACCTACGCTGAATAATTCGGTAGACGTATGAAACATTCATTTTACCTAAGCGTTTAAATTCTACTTGGAATTGTTTTATAGATCAATTGAGCGAACATGTCGAGCGAATAGGATCATTTTGTGAAAACACGTGTCGCTGAGCCATGGGAATTCAAGCTAGCAGATGTTACCTAGGGTAAATGGTAGCATCTGAAAAGGTTTAAACGTGAGCTTTTCAAGTTTGGAAAATAATATTTGACTAGTAATAAAAATGTCTAAAACCCATTATTCGAAGCAACTTACTTTTCTACTACTACAACAAGTGTTGTTAATAATTATTTGACAAAAACATGTCGTGCCTGTATGTGTGTGTGTGTCGTCTTATGTACATATTGTTAAAGGTTTATACCTTGATGGAAACGCTGGGCTATACCTAGATGCAGAAAATACTTCCTAAAACAACTGGATAAGAAGAGGCAGACTTCCACAATAACAGAAGGTTTAGTACAAAAAACCAATTAGAGAGAAATCGGAATTTATTAGAACCTATGCCCCTAACGTTTAGATATTCATCGTCATGCAATTTGTGTGCTGACGGAGCAAAAGTCAAAGGATGGCTAAGGGCAATTTACCTTTTCTCTTTTAAAACTCTCTTGTTTCAACTTTAGCACATATTGCCCATTCAGTACGAATTGTATGCCAAAATTCTTCATATAAACAGTTGAGGCGGTTCCATGGTATTAGAGCACACTTGATACACCTGAATCCCTCTCAGAGCTATCGAACGATATTAGCATAATTACAGAGACAAGGTGTTTATTGTAATGTAGGTGTATGTCTTCTAGTCTCTGTAATCGGTTAAATTAAACTCAGGACATACTTACGGAGTGAAAGTACTAAAAAAGTGAAAAAAAAATTAAAAATAAATCGGCTGTTTCCTCCATTTTGTCGAGTTATGCGAACATAAATAAATGTATGCAGCAGCTGATTTTTTAGTATTGGTCCCTATGTAAAAGTGGTTAATTTTCAATACCACTGCACGCCCTTAAAAATAATATATTGTATTCGTTCATCTGACCTCTTTGAATAACTCGTTGGAATAAATCCGAATATAACAAAAACAATTAATGCCAAGCATAACCGGGAGAGTAACAAATACTTGCATAACATGACAACACAATTAAACAGCAAACCACGTGGTCTTTAATGGCAGCCGGCGGCTGTCAGGACCAAATTAGATGCGAATTGATTGCACACATAAATTCATGCGCCTTTTATTCACTTTGCGTCTTTGTGATAAAAATACGCGCGTAATTACGCGTCTGGCTTGTTTGGCGGTGAAAACGGTCTTATGCAAGGATTTAATCTGTATTTTTAAAGCTTTAAAATCAAAGACCTTTTTACTTTGGCGCGCTTGGGACCGCCAAATTACTCGTTTGCTTTTACCAGGGGATTATAATTTAAGAGAAGATAAAACGATACTTACACGGCAATTTACCTTGTGAAAGGACCCGTTGATTATACACGGGCCATTTAATTTGAAAGGAATGCCAAAAACAGGTATTTTCTTAAAAATATTAAAAAGTAAAAATATTTGGTGCTCAAACTTAAAGAGCTTACTAAACTTTATGTGTTTAATTTAAAGTTTTGTGTTTTACGTTTAAACAGTTTAAACGTAAAACACAAAACTTCCATAACAATTTTTAAATTTTACAAACACATGAACCACTTTCACACTTCTTATATCCTTCTATACCTACTTGTGTAACCAAAGCCGACACTGCCATTATTCACTTCACTGGCCTTAAATATTTTAAGATTCAAATTAATTCGTCACCTCTTCATCTTGTGTGACGTTCAGATTTATTACTGTCTAATTTATAAACACCTTGATTCAGTTCGCAGCGAATAATATTTTAAAATGAATATCTAAAAATGTCTCGGTTTACGAGTTGAGAATAAGACGGTCTTTTAAAAATAATGACAGGAGAAATGTGTTAATGTCGTATAATTTAAGAGTGTTGAAAGAAAGAAAGACACCATTTATCTGAAGTTCGTTTGATTAAACGAAAGTCATGAACTCATGATGAACTGAGTTGGGAATATAATTTGTACCACACCCTATCAGTAACTAACATGGCTACAACATATTCGATATTCGAGTATCAACTGTCACACTACACGAATGTGACCTCAACCTTACAAATTCCAGCTACATCTGGTTAAACATGTGCACTGGTAATAAGTACGACACTGACCTATCCGAAAGGCCCGACCTTATCTTCCATTCTCGTCAATTCAACTACGTTAACAATAAAACTGGCATGTAAGGGGTTAAATTTGCGGAAGGCGAGGCGTATTCTGTTCACAACAACTGCTTAGAAAATGTCACGCGCAGATATTACAGATTATTTCTCCGAAGTCTATAATAGATCGACTATTGTGGGACATATACCTTCCTACATACGGTGCCTAAGAGGCGCCACAATTGCCGGTCATTCACCTCAACACATCCACACGTTTCCGCGTGCATTAACATCATCGATTGGCGAACTATATTAAATATCTATTAGAGCTAGTTCGTATACGGTAGCTTCACAAACTCCGTCCAATACTTGACAAACTGTCTTAATTGGGAAACTTTGGTCCTTCGAGTCTTGAGGAAATATCTTTATCGGAAAATGTAATATTGTAATTGACTTCGTGGAACTGTATTTGGTCCTTCAGTCAGAAGTTCAGAATGAGTCAATATATTATTTATGGTAAGTACAAATTCATATTTTCAAGAATCAGTCTTAGCGTTATCATATATTTTTGTTGTTAATTTTTTGTATTACCATTACCAGTCATTTCAATGATTGTTCTTAGAAGTCCTATTCTTCTTAGTCCTAAGTTTTGGATATTCTCTTTATTCTTCTTTTTTAACTATTACTGACTAAATATGTATTAATACACGCCGAGTGTATTTCTATTATTCTTCAGGCTCCGTTGAAACGCCTGTTGCATTATACATCCTATATCGAGAGTGGATCTCAGATCCATCACAATATCACATGTTGTAACCTTTAGTCACGGATGGTTGGTCCTCCGATGTATGTCTTAACTACTCGTTGTTGCGTGACGATAATAAATTGATATGTCAGGTACAGCTTGGGAGCAGTGTTTGTATATTTAGAGATGTTTGTCAACGTTTTAAAAATTATGGGGTGTCTTGTGAATTGTGTTTATGTATTTGATGTCTTCCATAAATTACAAATGTTAACACGAATGTTAACATTTGTAATTTTAGTTACTAGTAGATTAGTATCTCGCTTGTTTGTTGTCATTAATTAGTCTTGGTAATTAGTGCTGTGTCGCTATAATTACGATGTATCGATTAGCGAGTTATGACTACGAGCGACCTACATAATAATTATGATGTCTGTAATCGTAGGTGCCAGTATGATTTTTTGTTTATTACCCTTTTGTCATATTATATAAACTTGCCATAATTATTTAACCATAGTATGAGCACATATCGGTGCATACGGTTTTACTGGAAGCCGAGCACACATTTGCATTGGTGGAATAAGGCGAGAAATTCGGATAATGATGTCGATGATGAGCATATATAGCAGTCCTCGTAAATTAAGGTTAATTCATTCTATTAAATTAAAATAACGTAAAGTAACTAACTTAACGACAAACACAAAAAATGGCGTCAAAAAAAAAGAATGTATATAATATTTAACTAATAATTCAAATTATATCATTTTGTTACCAATAAGTATCTTTTCAATCTTCTATTAAATGAAAGGCAAAGATGGAATGCGCTAAGTTTAAGTACCTAAATAAAGATACAAAAATGTTCCCACATAATTATCGCAACACATAATTACAGCGAGCTACAAATATTTGTCCTTTGCCCTTGTTGTTCGTGGGAGAGTGGAACTGTATATAAGCGTTTATACAATACCTTATATACAGTGTGCTTATGTGCATTGGTTCGGCGTATGTCGCTTACGTACACGGTCTAAATGGGACATGTTAAATACACCATGAAACGATTTGTGAATAAACCCTGTCAAGCCTGGCAACATTTTGCTCCGTTACTATTTGATGAGCAAATATAATTTAGTAGTTACTTTGGAAGAGTAGGTACCTACCTATCGCATATTATGTGACGAACTAACGATATTTAAGGTCAAAGAGATTTAAGACGGTGTAGAGAGGTTATCAGCAGAAATGTCGCAGAGATACTGTGATATGATGTCTCAATGAGACTATCTAGCTAAATGACATACAAATTGCCATGATAAACACGTTATTACACTTTACTGACCCTACAGAAGGTTATAGCACGTTGTTCGCTTTGTCTTCTCTCTGGTAAGTATATTTAAATGTAGTTGTGGTTGTCTATATCTATAATAATATTATAAAGAGGTAAAATTTGTTTGCAAGTTTGTATATAGGGGTAATCTCCGGAACTTATAATCCAATGCAAAAAAATCTTTCACTGGCAGAAAGCTAAATTATTCGTGGGTGTTATAGGCTATAGATTATGTTTACGTCATGCATATTTGCCGCGAACTTACGATATTTGGTCCTTAGAGTTACGATGCCGAACCTCACAAAGGACCATCATTTGTTTGGTCTCAAAGATGACTGATGGTTATCAGCTGTCCAAGCGTTCAGTTTATTATTTTATTAGCTTGGACGGCTCGAGGTCAAGCTATTATTTCTGCACCTATACTCATTTGCATCTGATATAACAAATAAAATCTCAAGTCCAGGGCTTGCGATCAAACACCGTGTTTACCGATTTATTTTTGTAGCCAAGCGTTTAATGCGACGCTGAGCTTTCAACTAAACATGCTTCATCTCTTTTACTCGTCTGGTCCTGGGCGATGGGTGAAGGAGATGGATGTATTGTTCAAAGGCTGCTGACGAAAACATGCGATACTGTACAGCTCACGTTTCACGATTCAAAGGATTAGTTAATTAAGTCATCCGTGTGGTATTCGCAATCGATGCTACATGTGGCAAATGTTTTGATTGATTTACACGTATATTAGTTTTAGGGTTCCACATGGAATTGCTTACACGTGACTTAAACATAGTGCTCTAATAAAATGCTTGATTAAAGTAGGACCGTTGAAAAAATTGTCGCTCAAAAGCAAAGTTGTTTTTCTTTTACCAAAGACCAAGAAATACAGACTGTTTTAAGAAAACCATTTAATAATGCTTATTCATGTAAAAAGCTCTTTTATAATAAGATATTCCTTTTTTGTAAAAATAGGGTTTTTACGAGAAAAGAAGAATATCTAACCTAACCAATTTGTATGAACAAGTTCCATGTTAAATAAAACTTCCAGGAAAATATATTAACAATTCTGTTAGAGATACCCTGAAGGAATATTTTAAGGGCCATCGTATTACAAGCGCACAATCATTTATTATGATTGGTAGCTGTTGGCAACAGAAAACAGAAGTAACACAGAAGGTTTGTTTCTAGTTAAATACGCTGTAAAACGCGACTGCATGTTCTTGTGATGCAACAAATAGCGTAATTTTCGCTCTTGGCTACTGTGGGCAATCTCAGCGAAGAATAGACATCGATGCAGGAAATATGATAGGATTGTTGGTCCTCGTTGGAGTCGTCCCATAATTCTAGGGATCAGAAAACATAATCATTTAATCAATCTAAAATCCTCCAACCTGTCGGTCGAGTTTCGAAAGGGTCTGATTGAGCTCACACCACACACACACATCTTGCAAATCCATATCCCAATAGCGGAACACAATTCTTATCACAATCCGAAGGATTTCGATTAAAAAAAACATCTGCTCGACAATGTAAATAACGCTTTATGAATGTTGTTGATTATTCAATATTGAAGACACCGCCATTATTTTGTTACAAGTTGGGTATAGGATATATTAAACACTACCGATGAAACACCAAATATCTGGAGTCAAATAATCAATAATCTAGTAAAACAGCCGACGTAGAGATAACACCACAACACCGTGCCATCGTGTGTACCGTGTAACACCACATGTACATACAATAGTATGTACATGTGGTGTTACGCTTTTACTCCGATGGTGGTCCTTCTGCCAATTTCTACGTTGTGGAGACATACAACGTCACATATATTTCACATCAATTACATATAGCATTGAAGGAACATGTGGCTGACGCGGCTCACTTCATATGACAAATTGCTTTAATCACCTTTAAGGGTTCTGCATAATGACATTCTCCTCGAACTATTGCACTGTTAAAGATATTTCTATTGTACGTTGTTGGTGAATTTTGAAGATCTTTGATAGTGGTTACGTTTAGTCAGAGAGTCAAGAGTCTTACCAAAGGGTATCTGATACCCAATAACAGAGTTGTGGAAGTCAGATAGACAGTCACTCCATGTATCTACACAGGTACATAATCAGCTGTATCCGGTTAGACTGCAAGCCGACCCCAACTTAGTTGGGAAAAGGCAATTAAACATCACGTTTGTAATCCCCGAGGTGCTCATTTACGGAGACGCGGCGCGTCGGGTGGCGCATTTCGCGGCGCGTGCAGCGGCCCGCGTTACCGCACGCCCAAACACAAACATATGGCAATGTACCTACCTACAATGTTGTTTACGGAGACGCGGCGCGCGGTGCGGTGCTTGAGGAGCAGCGGTGGCCGCCTAGTTGGCCGCCGCAGTGGCATCTGCGGTCAACGCTGCATTTCAAGCACACGCGCGTAAAATCGCTTCTCCGTAAACGCTCTCATATATTTCCATATGTTTTAATTTAAAGCCGGCCGCGCTGCTCAACGCGCCTCGTGTCCGTAAATGAGCCCTAAGGGTTAGGCAGAGATGTACCTAATAGTACACCCACATTTCACCAGTTATGTTTAAGTCCCATGTAGTAGCGGGCGAGCCTATTCCCATCACCCGGCCACAAATCCAGACTCCGTGGCTGCTACTGAGAAATTCCTGTTGGAAAATCCCAATAACAATTTTCTCGACCCGGGAATCGAACCCAGGACTTCATGCTAAGCAGTCGCGAGTTAGAGAAGCTGCTGTGATCTTTCTATGACATCTGACATTTCGGTGCCCTCCCGCTACACTAGCGCCTCTAGCGGTGAACTCACACGCGATAGCCCCCATTGAGTTAAAGCAACAATATCAAGCAATGCAACAGATAAGTGGGCTGAGCTCCTTCGATCACGACTTCTTACCTAAAAGTTCTCAACCGGACCAAAACTTAACCACTTTGTCGTTCGGAACGTGACTCTGCTGGTAATGGCTCCCAGTTGCTATAAAAATAATACAGTGTAAGGAGGATGTGGCCTGGAATAGATACATGAGGCATCTTTCTTTACGTACTTTTGGCTCTAGCAGGTTTATTTTATATCTAGGTTAACTTTCAATTTATTTCATGAAATGTAAGTCCCTCATGAAGGTATTTGAAACACCTTTTACGGTAAGCCTAATACCTACCATTCCACGCAACTGAATGTATGAGACTATGTATGAGATCAACTGGGCTAAAAATCATGAACCAACCGGACCCTATACTAAGCCCCCGCTGTCCGTCCGGCTATCAGTGGGCTGCATCTCATGATCCGTAATAGGTAGACAGTTGAGATTTTTAAAGAATGTGTATTTCTGTTGCCGCTTTAATCTGTGGGGCTTCATGCGCGAGTCCGATTAGCACTAGGCCGGCTGTCGTATAAAATAGTTGATTTTCTTTTGGTACACTTCAGTTCAATTGAACTTTCACCCACCTGATTCTTAAAGCAATTGAAAGTCGCGCTGCATTCTTAAAAATACAAAATCAAATCCACAGTTTCCCGCTTTCTCAAGTTCAAATAAACTCTCTGATTAATGTGCAATGTTTTCTTTGTTTTTTGTGAGGAAAGTAAAGGAAAACAGGATCGTATACGTGCACTACAAGTCCTCCATGTCTCGTGACCGCTAATGGAGAGGAATGGGTTGTTCGAGTTGTTTTACTGTTTCAACACACGAGTGAGGCTGGTCTACATTTTGTTGCCTGTAAATTTTGATTACCAGAGAGATAGGAGTTTAGTTTGTTTTGTCTTAGAGTAGGATTCTGTTTCTGGTGAATATATGTGGTGTTCAAACTTTTTCTATTACAGCACTAATGACAGCTGTAGCCCGCGACCCTCTTCCGCGTGAAATTATCGTTGTATATATTATTATTATATTTTTATTATTTTATTACTTCCTTAATTGAATCGGATTTTGTTGACAATTTCTTGGGTTTGATTTTTATTCCTAATCCTTTTTCAAAAATAAAAGTGGACTATAAGTTACTCCTTAAAACATCACGTATATGCTAGTAAAAAAACGCTAGTGAACGTCCTTTCATTATCGGTCCAGCCGTTGCAGAGATTAGCCGATACAAACAAAAAGACAGACAAAAAGAAAGTTTTTTTGTTATACTTATAAGTACCTACCGTATATTACCTTCCAGTTTTATTTATTTGTAAATAAACGATGTGTTTTAAGACATCTATTACATGTATCAACAGCCAATATAGCCTAGCTCTGTAGTCATCACGTACGGCCCCCATATGACATAAGTGGGACTGTCTATGTCGACTGGTCAAACATGCATAATCTAGCCCTAGAAGCTCAAATTTAATTATTCCACAGTCGCGATGGGTATTTTATTTTAAACTAAGATAACAACCTATCTACATTTAAACTTATTATGAAAGAAAGAAATAAATCGTATTTATTAGACGCACAGGCCAATACAAAAAAAAAAAAAAAAAATGTTTGAAATAACATTAAAACAAAATTATTTAAAAAGTAAACATTGATAAAAGGAAAAAACAAGTGAAATAGGTCCTGTGCGAGGCCAAAAGGCCCTATCTCAGCATGAAGGTGCTGTAATTAAAAAAAAAAAAAAAAAACAGCGCTGGTATTCTGATCGGGCCCAAAGTGATTGAGTATGAGGACCCTTGCAGAACAGAAATTTCCACCTTCTTAAACATACTTTGTCTTTGTCCCCAGATCTACGCAGATGACGACATCACCAGCATAGCGGACGGTAAGGAATACGTGAAGGACCGCGTGTACGACTCGCTGGCGAAGCTGCATGGTCTCACCGTGCTGGAAGATGACAACCTCGGTGACGATGAGGATATGCTGGATACAGGCGAGGATGCTGAGAGCGGGGACTGGTACCCCGACTATGATAAGAGAGCTCAACATGTAAGTATTTTAAACTGATTATTTTAAAGCTATAAATATGAACTATAGGAATATTAGAGCTGTATGTAATAGTCAGGAAAGAAAATGGCGGATTTTTCTTTTGTAAAATACTTACTTATACTTAATGGGTGTAAAAAAGACCCCTATCGAAGTCGAAAGGCACTTGTTCTCCCCGTCACACGGTGGGCTGGAAATCGGCTTTCATAGACTTGGAGATTTCAATTTGCAAGTGCTTGTTTTTATGCCGGATAAAAAAGGATAAAAGGGATCGTTTTACATTACATAAATAAAAATATTTTGACGATTTTTTTAAAAAAAACGGCATTAAATTTTTCGTCAAATCGGCAACCAAAAAATCATAAATAATTAGCACTATGACCACCTCCAAGGATATTACGGTTAAACATGCCGTTTATACAAATTTTTCGTAAAAAAATTATATTTCCTTCGTTTTTGGGCAGAATTAACTCGGGTGTCATTTTTGTACATAGTAATGACTAATAGAAGCGATATCCGGCAAAAAATCAGTCACTTGCAAATTGAAATCCCTAAGTCTATGAAAGCCGATTTCCAGCCCACCGTGCGTCATTACGATATTTTTTTAATTTTCATCATTATTACCTGCCTTTTCTCAACTATGTGCGGATCGGTTTCCATTCTAACCGGATGCAACTGAAGTACCAGTATTTTACATGGAGGCGCCGCCTATCTGACCTCCACAACCTAGTTAGTACTGGGTAACAGTGGCGAAGGTTCCATACAACTCGATTCCCACCGGCTTCCCTTTGAGAAATGGCACGGTCAGTATTCTATAGACAAATAATTTGACGGCATGTATTTGTTTCCTTGGAAGATGGGTAGGCCTTTAGTGTGACTTGCGTCGATACTCTTGCGCCGTCCCATCTTCCAAGCTCATCGTGCTGTGTTGGCGCTGCCGCTGCGGCTGCAGAGAACCTCAAGCGGCGTAAATATAGTAACCTTATTGGTAACTATATTTTCGAGCCGTTTGGGGTTGAAACTCTAGGTCCGTGGGGTCCAAGTGCTCACATCCTTTTCAATGACATTTCCAAACGCTTAGTTGCCATTTCCCGTGACCCAAGGGCTTTTTTTTACCTTGGCCAAAGGCTTAGCATTGCCATACAACGTGGCAACGCCGCCAGTCTCTTGGGTACATTACCAGTTGACTGCGTTGAGGAGGAGTTTTTTGACGCCATTTTTTAATTTTATTTTAGTTACAATTATTTACTCACATTAAAGAGATGTACTCCGGCTTACCTCTTACAAAAATTGACCCTTCTTTACTGCTGGGTAATACGATATCCCTTTCTAAGACTGTTGACAGTACATCGTAGTAAACTAAAGGCTATGGCAGGCATATTTTTAAACTATGTATTGGTCGAAGACTGTAAACATTTTTGTAACAATATTACGCGTAACCACTATGAAAATATATTGTTTGACGAAGGTTCATTTCATTGATCGATCGAGGTGTTATAGCATACCTGAACCCTAGTAATTATTAATGTTCTATTGAGCGGTGTTGCAGCGGTCAAGGATCGAGGCTAACATGTTACATGCATCAAGTTTTTTTCGCCTCAATTGACATTTCTTGATTAAATAAGTTTTTGTGTCTGAGATACCTTTTTTGCCTTCTAAAAAAGAAGGAGGTCATGTATTCCACCAGCATCTTTTTTTTGTAACGTATACGTTCTCTCTATTTCACATTACTCATAGTCTTCCTCTAATTCATTTACATAGCCAATCGTTCCATGTAAAATATTGATATTCAGCTGCATCCGGTAAGACTGGAAGCCGACCCCAACATGATCTGTCTAGGCTTTTCCCAACTATGATGGGGTTGGCGACATGGAGCGACTGCCTAACTGTCCCAGTTACTATTATACTAATGATTAATACAATACCCCTTGGTAAGATTGGTTGTCAGACTGTCTGACTGTCAAAGACTTTAAGTGTTAAGGCTTAAAGTGCTTTCCGAAGCATGGAGGAAACTTGGGGTGCACTCATCCACGGACCAACCTAGGCAAGCGCGGCTTAACCTGAAGGTTTTGAGCCGCTTATTATTAGGCCACGAGCTCCTCAAGCCGACCGGTATGAAAAGGATAGGCATATGATAATGTCTAAAATTGTCCACTAAGTAATTTGATTCAATCAATAGAAAGAAAGAAAGAAAATTGTGTTTATTCGGCATACTCACTTTTCCGTAAATTGATCAAAATGCCATCCGGATATTTCATCGTAATTGACAACACTGAAACAAAACAAGATAAAATGAAAAACAAAAGAATATTTAGGTATTTTCCCCGTAACGAAGGATGTTCTAAAATGTTCTGAATTTTGTGATAATCGCGATCCCTTTTGCAAAATATCCGAAAGCTTTTAAACTCCAGCGAAATTGTGTTGTCTGACGGAATGTTTGGTGATGTTTCCTATATACCTAATGATCTCAAACAAATACCTACTATTGCTAATGGTCTTAATGCCGTAGGCATTTACTACCTTTCAACCAAGTGTAGTAGGGAGATAATATGGTAGGTTCGCTACGGCTGGAAAATAAACAAAAACATATCTTATATACTTCACCTGAAAATATATAAGTGCAAAGTGCATGTTATAGTATATGCTATACTTACACTTGTCATACCATATATCATTTATCATCCTTTTTTATTGGTTTGTTTGTTTATTCTCGGCGAATCGATCTAAATACGATTCGTTTTCATAGTATTTGCTGAAATAAAATATTAATTTTCATAATTTTCAATGTTGTGACATGCATGTCAGATTTGCCAAACTGCCAGTTTCCTTTCCGTCATAGAGTTCCTTACTAGCTTAGTCTATGATGAATACTTTTAACTTATTTAAATTATATTTATCAATGTTTAAATATTGTAATATACCGCTTTCTTGTTCCATGTAAATGGGTACGCATCAGACTGACATCGGTAGACTCATTTTATTGGCAGGCCGATCAACCGTGTCACCCTACGGACACGCAACACCGAAAACACTCTCAATAATGATCGGTTTTTTAAAGTCTGTAATATTCCTAACTAGCTTATCCCCGCGGTTTCGGCCCCGTCATGTTCGGTAATTATCCCACAGGATCGTACTACCGGGATAAAAACTACCTATCTTATGTGTTCATATAGGTTATAATGTATCTTTGTGCCTAATTTCACCCAAATCCGTTCAATCGATTTGGCGTGAAATAGGAACAAACATCCATACATCCTCACAAAGTTTCGTATTTATAATAGTAGTAAGAAAATATTTGTATGGTCCTCGTTAATTGCTAGAAACTAAGAGGGATAGATTTTGACTTAAGAGCATTTAAGTCTTACGGCATTTCATACAAACTTTGAACTCATTTGTTTTCGAAATGACTGAACCGATTTTAATAAAACTCCATAGTCCTAAGCAGGATACAAATGTCTAAAAAGTTGACATAGAACATTTTTGAAATATCTTTTTAAAAAAAGATAATTGGGAATTTCCTATGTTTCTATGGAAAATCTAAAATCGGTCGGAATTTAGCTGTAACACGATTTTTGAAAATGTTCTTTGTCAACTTTTTAGACCTATGTATCCTGCTTATGCCTATGAAGTTTCATTAAAATCGGCTCAGTCATTTCGTAAACAAATTTGTTCAGAATTTGTATGAAATGCCGTAAGACGTTCACGCTCTTAAGTACCGAGTGAAAGTTGAAGCGTTTCAGTATTTTTCCGAACAATTTTGGGATCAAAATAAAGTAGATGTTTTCGCCCGACTACTGGACTGCACAAGATTATGGTTTTTTTTTACAAATAGTCAGAAGAAATAAATGGTAGGTACCTACTGCATTTGTGTATAGTGTGCAGTTCAAGGTGGTGATTCGTTCCCATTAGTTCTGAACTAATGGGATTTTTTTTTCCCACTATAGTCCTACGATTTCAGGTGGTACAACATCGAAGAACTAGTGGGACCCAAAATTCCCATTTGTTCCACCAGTGCGATTACACAATTCTACTTTAAAACTAATGGCGTTTCTGTACAAGCAGTGAGAACAAACTGAAGAAAATTTGCATCGATACGTCTAACTTGGGTACTACTTGGTAATTTAGATCTGTGTGCCCCGCCAGCACGGATAAGTTGGTTGTGTGCTTGAGTACCTACTTTTTTATAATGTCAAAACAAGGAAATTAAGCTGTCATTTGGGTGTTATGAAACGTGTTCCAAAAATGCCTTATGATTTACATTTCCGTGTCTATGGATCTTTCAATTAGGTGCCTATTAATAATAATATCAGAGAAAATTCGAGAAGTTAAATGAGCCCCCTTGTTAAGGAATTGATATGAAAATCGATACGCATTAAAACCCCCACACAGCTAGAAGCAAATGGAGCAAAGACGGCCACAAATAGCCCACAAGCTCCTTAGGGATTTACAATATACCTACCTACCCCTGTTATTTGTGTCCAGGGAGTACCTGCCTGTATATGTATCATAACATTTAGCTTCACGCTGTGTAAGTACACGTGTTCGTATACACTGTGTGTTTCATCATTCATGAATATTTCATTAATATTGTATTTAGGTTGTCCGTCTTTTGCTAGGAATCTTGTCTTATCTCGTTTAAGTTAGAATTAACGTTGTTACCTGAACCTTCGTCTTTGTCGTAGTATCCAGTATCTTCAGCCAACGTGACCTGGGCTTTCTTTAAGGCCTGTGGGCTTTTGCCAGTTCTTTCCATGGCAAATATTACGAAGTCCATAAAAATATAGGTACTTATAACTTTATTCAGATAGTTATTTACATTTATGCTTTAATATTGAATCCGGTTTTTTTCGCGTAGCTCCTAGTTTAAACGTAGATTAGATCTTTAATGCCTTAATTGCTTCTTGAACGACCAATGTAAATACAGTCATAATTCGCTGTTTTGTATAAAAAGCTAATTCGACTAAAAATAATTTTGATTTCATGGAAAAAAATTGAGGATCGGCAAATATTATTAAGTGGATATCTATCGATTTTCTGGTCGTGTGCTGATGAATAAAACATAGACAAAACATTAGACGATCGACTACGGGTCGAGACTTTTAATGTCAACTTACAAGTTCGAAGTTCGTGTTATTATTTGATTGCAAGCTTATTAATTAGCTCGAGGCTAAGTAATAATAGCCGCACGGGTCGACCGTCGAGGTTAAGCGACGCTTGCTGAGGCCGGTTCATGGATGGGTGACCGTTCATTACCTAACACTTGTCTTAGCCTAGAAGAGAAGTCTCGGTAGGATCCAAGATGGGTCCTGGCTGTATTTCGTAGATTTTTGGCACTCGTTACTCGAACTCGGAAGTCAGACAACCTGTCTTACCGAGGGGTATTGTGCTGCGTAGGTAGGTTTAGATTGCGAAGGTCAGATAGGCTGTCATCTCAATATTGGTTATTTGAAGTTCTGTGAAATGTTCCTTACTTATGTTTTTCTGAAATCACTTATTACGTAGAGGTGTTTAAACAGTCATATTTGTTCTTTTGTACCTATAAGTTTATGTTTCTTGAACTTACCCAAAATGCAACCCTGAACTTTATTCGGCAATTCCAAGAAGTGTCTCATTGTCAGTAATTCGTCTCAATACCTACGTCTGGTACTCAGAAGTGGCGCAAGTGTCTCGAGTGGCACTCCTGTGTCCATCGCTCTCGTCTCCAAGACGCCTCGACGTGTCTCTCTCAACACCGCTTATTTTGAGAGCTTCTTGAAAAACGTTTTGTATTTATTGTGTTTATTTTGCCAAGAGGATTTGGGCTGTGATTGCTCAAGATTTTTAAGGGGCAGTTTATTGGGGAAGTCCTTTGTCTGATGGGATTTCCCATTCTGCAAAAATCAATAACTTTCCAACAAATCTTCATCCACTATTTAATTGTTTTAAGGGTTGAATGTCCAAAGTATCTTAACACGAAGAACTCGTGCTGGGTTAAGCTATTCCCATTTGTGCCATCAACCGGGCACAAATCCAGCCTACGGGGTGCTACTGAGAAATTCTTGATGGGCAAACCTAATGCCACTTTGCCCGATTTGGGAATGGAACTCTGGACCTCAAGTCTAGCAGTACTTGGGGTCATTAGACCAACGAGGCAGACAAAAACAAAAGACGTTTATCAATTTGAGAACAGAGAAGATTTCATACAAGATTTTTTAAACTTAATCGCAAAACATTTCAGCAACGAGTTCATATTTATCTTTCAATTCTCCGGCATCGTCTGTTTGTGCTTTTACTGCTATCATCACGAGCACTTATCAGCCGGCTTTCCATTCACTGACTCATTTAAAAACAAAGAACAACAAAAGAGATACATCTTCAAACGGTTACAAAAAGGTTTGCCATTTGTTCGCCAGGAGCGCTTCAAAAATAAATTCCTTTCTTTTTTTTAATCGTTGCCCTACACTAGAAATTTCTCGTGTATCTTGTATGGTGGGTGCATTAACAAATATTTAAAACTCACATACACAAACAGCCAGACCCGGAACAACTACCTGTAAGGCGTACAAATTTGTTCCTTGCAGGGGTCGATCCCGCGACACGTAACGCAGCAGTCAATCGCTCAGCCGCTGCGCCAACCGTGCCGTCAAAATTCAAGATCATCATTCTCCTTTCCTGTGCCTATTTGTTTGAGGTCAATGCAACATTCTACCATACTTCTTTGTCGTCATCGTAGTAGTTTCGCCTTTTGAACCATATAAATTTTCACACACACCATCCATTGTTTCACTGTTTATCGTCAAACTTAAAGCTGAACTATTTTAATGACCTCAAATGACAGTAAAACACAATTGACAGTTGTCACAGCACTTGGAACAAATCGCTCATTCTCCTTTTACCATGATCATGAGCGGCATCTAGCGGTTTCTTCACATTAGTGAGGTGCTAACTTACCTAATGTTTGCATAAATCAAACACTTTATTCACTTGCATTTTGCATATTTCTGATATCCCTGAACAAAGTTTTGGAGAGTTATCAATTTATAACTCGCCTTGCAGGATAACCATCCTATACAGCAGGATGGTGTTATTGTCACTCCGGTGTGGAAAGTGCCGGAGCTATACAGCGCCGTCTCTTTCCCACTTTGGAATAAGATTATTAGATTAAAACAATATTCCTAAGGTCTATCCACACATATCAGGGCCGTGCCCGGGACGTGACCGGGCAATGGCCGAATGTATGTAGGCAATGAAGTTTCGTTGCCGGCCCGGGCACGGACGTGTGTGAACGAATTCATATAAAACTAGCTGCTGCCCACGGCTTCGCTCGCTTTTTGGTCGGAAACTATCCCACGGGCACGTTGTAAATATAGCCTATGGCACTCGGGGATAATGTAGCTTCCTATTAGTCACAGAATTTTCAAAATCGGTACCGAGATCCAGAGATTACCTTCTACATACAAACTTACAAACAAATTTTACCTCTTTATAATATTAGAATAGATATAGATTTTTTTGAGGGCACGATTCGTCCACGTCACGAGCACGGCTCTGATATGTGTGGATAGACCTTTATGCTTGATAAAATGCGGGGGTTTTGATCAGGTGTCATAGCGAGACACCTGATCAAAACCCCCGCATTTATTGCGTCACCATAATCTGAGGACGCGAACAGAAATGTGTAAAAATTCTAACGACACTACGTTAGAATTTCTGTACAATATTTTTTTGTTATTTCTTCTAAGAGGTCCTTATTGTTTCCTTTTTAGGGTCCCGTACCAAAAGGGTAAAAAGGGGACTCTATTGCTAAGACTCCGCTGTAGTCTGTCTGGCTGTCTGTCACCAGAATGTATCTCATGATTTCATGAACCGTGGTAGCTAGACAGTTGAAATTTTCACAGATGATGTATTTCTGTTGCCGCTATAACAACAATACTAAAAACAGAACTGATTCTTTCCTGGTGCAGAGGCTAGCCCTGGCAATTCAGCGCGGAAACGCTGCAAGTGTCATGGGCTCCTTTGCGCCGGGAACGTCTAGGGACTGTGGATTTCCTGCAACATAAGGTTTTTTTTTGTAAGCTGGTTTTTTATTATTTGACGTGTAGAAAACTTTAATTGTTGGTATCTATACTAAATCATCCAACAAACAGGGCTCCCATATAAAAAACGTGATTTTTTTAAGGTTAATGGAACGGATCCTTTCGTGCGCGATTCGCCCTTGGCTGGTTTTTTCTTATTTATTATGAACGACTTGCTAAGCTTTGTTTCAGTAAACAATTAGGGTCATTGTTCTTGTTTGAAGCCTCGCGAAAATTGCTTTCTTTAATATTAGTATTTATAGTATTTCTAAAGCTTTACTTTCCTTTGGTACGCAAGTTATGTGATTATTCATTTTGTTGACTGAATTTGTCATTTGGTTTTAACATATTGTTTTTTTAATGTTCTTAAATTAAGAGAATAATTTATTTAAGAGAATAAGAATTAAGGCTTTATTAAAAAATCTCATTCAGGAATAAACTTATCAATGAGATTATGTTTCCTTGGTTATTAACATAAATTCTGCAATAAATTAGTGAATCAGACGATTAAATTCAATGCCGAAATTAGCTTGCATACACGAGTCACATTCTAATTAATATTTATGACATCTATTCGAATTATTGGCTCCAGTTGTTACTAACTCGAGACTTGAGCATCAATGGCCTCGTATCTGCACTTCATTTTACTGCCGTTCCGTTGGTTATCATCATCGTCAAAGCCTGTGCTTTTCTCAACTAGGTTACAGACGGCTTTCAGTCTAACCAGTTCCGGCTGAAGATGGTGTTTTAAAATGGAGCGACTTTGTATTTGATTTCCACTACCCTGTTATTTGGTGGCATGATACCCCTTGGCGAGATCTGTAATGGAATTTTTGAGCACCCTTAAGGACTGTGTTACTTTTAAATCTCAGTCTCATTAAATCTTCTTTTCATCAGATCGGAACAACGAACATGGTGCACCTTCGACCTGAGAGCTTCATAGACAGCCACGTGTCTTTCGGAGACCAGTCAGTGATGTCCAACATCGGGGAGATCAAGCGGAGACTGAATGAGAACCCAGAAGACCCGGACCTGCCTGGTAAGGCTATGTAATATGTATACTCACAACATTGCCACAATCCGAACTTAGTTATTCTAGCGCATCTCGTTCTAACGCTCCGGACACCATTTTTTTTTGTCCGAAATCTGGTTCAGACCGGTCGACCTAACCTTAAGTCAAATAGATCGTCATCAGCTTCTTGCCCTCGTCCCATATTACTTGGGATCAGTGCAGCACGTTTTCTTCTTCCAATTTAATTTTATCCACAGTCAAACGTTTCCTTTTATAACATTTCGCAGATAATCCATTCATCTTTTCTTAAGTCGTCCTGTATGTCTCGGTATTTATATCCATCACTCTTTGATCACATGCGTTTCAGCCCTCCTCATTCAAGGCAGACGATTCGCTTTCAACTTTGTTGTCACTTATACTTTCAAGCACTCTCTTATACAATATATTGCTTCTTTCATTCTCGTCACTCCACACATCCATCTTAACATTCACTTCTCCAATACATGATAAAAGATATTCCTTCAAATAAAAATAATCTCCTGCGTAATAAGTTGGCCTCATGTAAATTTAATAGAAATGAAACGCGAGATGGAAAAGTCCACGATAGTTGAGAAAAGAAATAATTAAAGAATAAGGTAAAGCACTTATAACTAGTTATAAGCCGTCTTTCTTGCGAACCAGAGACTTGTATACATAGAATTTCTCTTGCGAAGTTGCCATAGTAGTTAAGCTTCTTACAGCCATATTGTGTTACGTAGTAGCAACTTCAAAGATCTTTTAGCGTAAGTTTTTTTTTTAGACGTCATTTAATGTTTATTTTTAGCTCAAAGACGATTATTTTTTAATAAGCTTAGAAACGTAATGTAATTAGAATAGATTTCGATATTCCATAGCAATTTCTTCTAATTATACGTAAAATAGTTCTTGTTTAGTTTAGTTTTTAATTTATATCAATGCTAGCTAGGTTACAACTAACCACTGTTTTCTTTTTTTTAATTAGTTCCTTTATTGCACACCGGTTGTGTTGTAGAGATACTTAAAAAAAAAAAAAATATCACCTATTAATGATACTCACTTAAAAGCAACAATAAATGATTATTCTATTCTGACACTAATAGCAATTGAACGCGTTTTAGAAGTGCTGATCGCGACCAGTTGCATTGTTACTATGCGCGCTCAACAAATTCCAACAATATCTCATTCCTACTCCAAAATTGGTCCTAAGTTCCGACAACTATAATTCCTTTTTGTCCTATTTTCGGTTGGTAGGTAGGTATCTAAAAACGGTCCTCTCTATGCGAATACTTTAGTGATTTTAGTTTAAGAGATTTAGATAGAAAGCCGTTTAACAATAGATACCAAAGTTTACTGCCGTTTCCATAAAACTTCAAGACTGACAGACTTCAAGGTTTTTGACGAAATTGAGGCTTTTGTGGAATTTGGTCCTTTGTTGAAGGAACATAACCACATAACATCACGCTTTTATTTACCGAAGGTTTGGGCAGTGGTGTACGTATAGTATACCCTTATTTCGCCAGCTCTGTTTAACTCCCATCTAATAGGGGGCGAGCCTATTGCCATAACAACTTGCCCGACCTGGTGGCCTACCATGACGTCTTAAAACAGGAGTAATTCCAGTGTGGGAAAGAGATGGCGCTAGACGACCTGTATAGCTCTGTCTATTTGCCACACTGGAATTACTCCTTCTTTAAGACGTCATAGTAACCCCCCTGGAAATCTAACTCGGGACCTCATGAATGTAACTAGTCACACAATGTGTTAGGAAATATATGATAGTTCACCTGACCGAACTTGGCCATGGCAGCCATTCTTAATATTCTCAGCAGCGGAGACTATAGCCATCAACACGGAAGATACCTATTATAATGCAGAAGTGTGTGACTATATCTTCTGCTGCTGTTGATATTAACGTGGTTCCTGGAACTGTACAGGGTTATAAGGAAGCCACCATTTTGTAACCGCATCTGTAATATTTAGATAGTCAAACCTTTATGAATTCCTTTTGTAACTTTGCCAAATTGTTTCGCAATAAATTCTATGTTTATGTTATAAGCCGCCCAATTCCTGGCTGATATAATATTATAAATGCAAAAATAACCAGCCAGAACGACTTAACGGATTTGAATAGATTTGCATACGGATAGACCTGATCAGAACATAGGATACTTTTTCATTCGGGAGTGTTATCCCTTCGACCAGGGGCCTTAGTCTGCTATTGCAATAGTGTCAGAATGGTCTATAATTGATTTAATAAAGCCCCTAGCCCACGGCGTATTGAAGCGCGTTCGAAACTCGTTTGACGTGCATACAAAGGGTAATTCGTCTGCGCGGGGCCTTATTAAATCAATGATAGACCATTCTGACACTATTGCAATAGCAGACTAAGGCCCCAGCTCAAGAACGAAGCCGCTTGCAAAAGCAAGGCAGACAAAATGTCGTTTGACAAGCAGTAGACCAGTCGCTTTGACGAGATCGAAGTGGCTCCCATAGGAATACTGTGCAATAATTGTTTACAGTTTGGTCCTAGGGAGGCGAACGACATGTGCAATGAAATTCAGGTCAGTATAAATAAAATAGGTGATTAAATGGATGTTTTCGAAATACTCCGTAACATAGGACTCCTTCGGAGATTACAGACGAAATGTTAGCTATTTACAAGAATTTTGCGCTTTCAGCCGCAACATTCTGAGTTTTTTCATTCCCTGACCTTATTTTATATCTGTACCCTCTTCCAGAACTGCAACCAATGCCAGCAGCAGTCCGGCCAACGAAGCCAACCGACGAAGAAGGGTCGAGGACCAAGCGTAGCGTCTTCCCTGACTCCTCAGCTGACTCCGTCGATGAGTACGCAGCCCCCAGGATGATGGCTAAGACTGATGAAAGGTAAATGAGAAGAAGGTTTTAATTATGGTTTTGAGATTAGCAAATGGAGCTATATTTAGCACATTCTTGATAAAGTATAGACGTCTAGAAACATACATGAATTTAAAACTATGCAAACAATAAATGCGCTATTTTTTTTAATTTTCAAATGTTTTTATTTACTTGTGTTTTTAAGAATATTTAAAAATGTAAATATTCTTATAGAAAGCCTGTCAATCAGTACCACTGACATGGTAACAAGCTATATTTATTAACATGACTAATATCAGGTAGGTACCGATAGTGCGCATTTAAGCACAAAGATCATTGATGATCCAGTGATGCTAAGCCTGTACTCGTTACACTACTGGCCACTAAGCCTGACATTGCTGATCGGGTAGATTATACTCATAAGAGGAACAAACACTCCTCTGAGATCCAGATTCCATCATATTAGTATGTATTACGAAGATACCCAACATTAAATTCTCACATATTAAACATCCCTTCAAAATCGTCAAACTACTAGAAGATCTAGTCCTAGACGTTATGCTGACCGCAAATTCCAGTACAGATAGCTGAAGTAAGTATGTACATATGTATGTAGATACCTATGTATATAGGATTCTGTGACGGTCGGCGGCTCGTCGGCCAGGCGCGAAGCAATCAGGAATGCGACCGCAACGCTCTTGGGTTTCATCATGAGAAATATTCATGGATTATGTTTATTGCTATTTTTATTGCGCTGTATTTGCAGTGCCCTGGTTAATCTTAGCTCGCAAATGTGGGACTTTAATAGTGTTTGTTGGTAAACCTACAGCGATGATACCTCCTTTCTTGTTTATTGGTTACGGTTTGGTTTTGGACGAATACTTCCCGGTTATACTATTTACCAAAACAAGAGACGACTAGCATTTGAAACTTACAATATAGATAACTGATTAGGTACGTTTAAAACTGGTGGAAAAAGCAAGTCGTCTATGATAAGTAATTCAAACCTGTGTCAAGTGTTTTTCGGTTGCTTTTCAGACAATCCTATAAAAGGCATGTGACTGAATATGGCGTCAATAATTAATGAAACCCCTCTTAAATAACATTTCGTGCAAATCGCGGGACTGTATGGATCAAGTTATCTGAAATAAATGAATTTTACTTTTATTGTATTTATTTAAAACCCACGAGACATACACATGTACAAGGGTATTTTGGCGTGTGGCCAACATCGGAACCAAATCCGCCATCTTATTTGTTCACCAATTGTTCACAATTAATGTTCTCTATCAACGTAATTCGAACGCCCAAAGATCTTGGCATGTATATCACTTGGGCTCCCTCTCAAGCGAGGGTGTCAAATGAACTCGTAACACAATTACTCTGCAGAGCACTCAGCTCCCGACACATCACAAATATTTGCTACTCTAGAACGTACCTAACTATGTGTGGTAGCGAATTATCCATACATCATTGGATGTTTGTAAGCTTTTCTTATTAAGCACTTGGCGATGTTGTGATCTGATCAATATTTTATTAACGCTCGAAATTAAGAATTTGTTACCAGACGGGCGGACCGAACACTTGCAAATAATCTAGTTTTGATTCACCAGTCTGGGATAGGTTTCTTTGTGTCGCTGGCGTGACGAGGTTTCGGACCATAAAAATTGTGTGTGTGGGCTAATGCGTTAGAGGTCATTTTGACTGCACGTTTTGGGACACTAAATTATCGTCAGCGTATGCTGAGGACGATTATTCGGCCACTTCTTGGCATAGCCCGTTTTCTCCAACGGGTTATCGAACCTGTGGACTGTGGTCCTATGGATTATAGCCCTCTTCTTATCATAGAGTGGAGGCCTGTGGCGGCAGTGGGAACTATAGAATGATTATGCATTACCCGTGCTATATAACACCCCGTATATGGCACATGTTGGTGGTCAAACAATGGCCTAGCCCACTTCCAAGTTCCAACCCAAACCTAACTATGCAAACACACAAAGTTACTCGACTCAAAGCGATCTAACTGCAAACATTGTAGGTAAACTTGTTAGAGCGCGGTATAAGCGCCACGTGCCGCCTTGCCAAGTTCACAGCACTCACTCTCTCTCTTCGGTTCTTGTTCAGAAGGCATTATGTATGAAGCCTTACGTTCTAACGTTTATAGGAGTTCCAAGATGTATGTAAATACGAACACGATTTCCAGTTCGGGGCAAAGGGTTTCAGTAATTTCTCTGTAGCAGTCTCGAAGTCTAGATTTGTACCCGGTTGATTGCAATACATGGACTTAAACATAACCGGCGTAGTGTGGGTGTACTATTAGATACACCTCTGCCTACACCTTTGGGTATTACAGGCTTGATGTGTTATACAGAAACTGTTTTCACTTACGGGATAAGTAACGGGGTTTAAAACAGTGTTTGATGTGTTATGTTTATAAATACGAGTATTGGTAAGGAAAATTCGCAGTTTTCAATATTTCCAGGTTATTTAATCTTTACTAAACGGATGACCAGTCCGCAAAGATTTGTAGGTCAGAATTCGGTTATTGCACGCTCGAAAATTAAATGGGTTAGCTAAACAATTGTGTCTATGTTCAGGAATGTCCACAATTGATATACAAATTAGAATAATTATGCGTTGTTTGAACTCATTAATTTAATTTAATGGTCTGTTTCATTGATGTAATTTGTTGAGATTACTGACATCTAGTGAAGGTCAACTTTTTACGCATTCTAGTAAAAAGAATAAACAAAATAGTATAGAAAACCAAATCTGTCACAGACAAAAGTTACAATACCAAAGAGAATTTTCTAACTCAACACAGCATTGATGAAAAGGGATCGTAGTGTTGGAACTATTTCCCGGGATGCGCAAGGGTAGCCCGCGAAAGGAGGTGTTTTTTCCCCCATACAATTGTGGCCAAACAATGTACCTTAACAATAAAGGTACGAATTTATAGGAAAAAAATCGCAGATTCTGAAAAAAATATATTGGATTTATTAATGCATTTGTACCACCTGAAATTGTCGATCAAAGATGCTAAAACTTGCAACCCAAGAATTTTAATCTGGCAATCTCGTAATTCATTTCTCCGATGATGCGTTTCGTTACTTCATTTAAACACGTATGAAAAACTAAAAATATACTATTTTGAATATAGTTTTGTATTAAAGATAGGTAATTTTCCCGGCACACTTTCTTGTGAAACATTATGGGATCAAGAATTTAAAAAATACATTTATTTCACATTATTTTTTGCGTTTGGTTAGCTACTGGCCAAAAGACAGTGCTCCAGGGCCGATAATTTACTATCTTATTCCTTTTGTTGTTGTTGGTGACAATATTGTCATTCAGATTATTTTAGCCCTTGTCAGACGATCGATCGATCGACCGATCTCGAAAGAGTTTAATATTTTGACAGATGGAATAGTTTGACAGCCGCCAGCGCTGTTAAAAACGTTTCTTTGAACGCAGTTATGATTCGAGGTAGTGTTTTTTCATATTCTTTTATTTTTTAATCTATCGAATATTGAAGGATTTAAAATACTGCTAATAACACAATGTATTGGAAAGAATTTAAATAGTAATTTGTACCTCAGTACATGTTTGGGCCGAAAAAAAAACACCTCCTTTAAATTTTCTTACGTTTATTGCAATTTGCAGGTCAGTGTTAGGTTGTATGTTCATGAAAATATGAATCGCGCCAGTAACACGTATGGAGTTACAGAATTATAATCATTCAAATCATCAATATAGCTCTACAAGTTCAAATAATCACATTCAATAGCTATTTCATGAAAAAGTCACTCTTTGAGATTATGTGAACTTGGAGGGTTGTACTGATGATTTGAATGATTATAATTCTGTAACTCCATAAGTGTTACTGGTGCGATTCATATTTTCATCAACATACAACCTTACACTGACCTGCAAATTGCAATAAACGTAAGAAAATTTAAATTTCGCGGGCTACCCTTGCGCATCCACCTTAAGGCCAACAGAAATGGACCCCGTCTACAAATCCAATTTTCCCAATTTTTCGCGCTTCAATCGAGTCCGAGTGCAAGTGACAAGTTACATCTCTAATTTCTCAAGTCACTGTCCTCTTATGCATTGTTCTTGAGCTATATAAATATTATTTTAGTATAATTTCTAATGCAAACACGGTGGGAAAATTCATCGGATAAATGTTATCTTTTAATAGAACCAGTCGTTCCTAAGATAGCGTTTGATTCAACACTTCCACATTCTTAAACAAACGATAATAATTGAAGATAACATTAACAACATATATTTTAAAAAAAACTATTGCAAGAAAAAAAACTAGATTTCCAAAAAAAAAACACAAAAAAAAGTGAAAAGTATTAGGTATTATTTTCGGAAGTCCATGACTTTGTTTGTTTCATTGACTTTATTGCCACCGACTACCGAAATCGGTTAAAAAAAAATACGTATTTTTTTTATGCTAGCCTTAAATTACTTTTCAACTGACAGTTGACAGATGGAGGTCATTGACGTACCTTTTCTTATTTGAAACGCATTTTATGTTACGAAATGTGGGATTAAGTACTATAGACACACCTCTGCTTTAACTTTCGAAGGAAAACAGGCATGGTGATTCTGATATTAACATTGTTGCTATGCTTGTTTAATTCAAAATATAGTTAAAGATCACAAATGTACTAAGTTTTTAGCATATTTAAATATTCGTAGGGAAATAATGACGTCATGAAAATCTGCATAGACACTGGAAAATAGACACCAAAGCCAATTCATAAAGGGACGTTCTTTTATTTTGGAAGCCATAGTTTTATAAAATAGGTCACATCTTAATGTTGCAATCGTTATTCCACGACAAAATAGCCTTTGTATTTTGCTATAAGTATATTTATTAGAGCTCCTGACTGCACCTACTGCACGAGCTAAGCAAAGCCAGCTAAAGACTTTCCTACGAGGCAAAAGTAATTAAAACTATTTTTTTTTAGTTTTGCGATTTTAATTAAAAGCCGTTAATGAGGTAAAGTTGGCGCACTCACGCTTGGCCGGCTAATGAGGGCGCTAAGAGGTGGGGTGAGGTAAACTTGTAAACGGTAGACCATAGTTTGTTAATATTTAGGCATGGAGAGATGAGATGAAACATCGTTGAACTGGGATGAATATTCATGATCTTTGTTCGCGATGTTGAACTGAGTATATAAGATGTCTGATAATGTGTTTGGATTTTATAGACCTGTTAAGCAGTAGCCAGCCTCAGAGGCTGAACTGCGAGATGCCATTTCCTAAAAAAAAAAAAAAAAAACTTTGGGTTTTTATGTATTGTAGCTCTAGCTGAAATCCAAGAGGTGTCTTGGAGGAGGAGCGCGTGGCTGAATAATAAATAATAACAGCCGCAAGGGTCGATCTTCAAGGTTAAGCAGTGCGTGCCGATGTTGGTCCGTGGATGGGTGACTATCATTACATACCGAGTTTCCTCCGTGCTTCGGAAAGCACGTTAAGCTTGGTCCCGGCTGTCATTTGTAAATCTCTGGCAGTCGTTACAACAGTCAGTAGTCAGAGGTCAGCTTCCAGTCTAACTGGATGCAGCTGAATACCAGTTTTTTAGCGACTGACTATCAGAACTCCACAACCCAGTAAGTACTGGGTAATACGATACCCCCTGGTAAGACTGGTTGACAGACTTCCGGGCCACTGACTATCTGTAACGACTGTCAAAGATTTACAAATGACAGCCGGGATTAATGTGCTTTCCGCGGCACGGAGGAAACTCGGTATTTAATCGGTTGTATCAGCTTCTGATGCGGGAAATAAACTTACTTTCCTCAGTAAAATAAAACGCCTGCGATTCTAAAATCAATCTATTTCAACTAATAACGAAGATTTGCCAGTAAAAACGGCAAAGTTTATACCTACAGGGTGTAACAGGCAGGACCCTTCACGAAGCGGTCAACCAAGCATTATGTACATCGAACTAAGTAACTTTATGCAAAAATTATTGCTGGGAAACGACTTTTTTTTTGGGGTTAATAATGACGTTGTACGGTAGGGCTCAATGTAACGCACTCAAAACATTGTGCTGATGGATGGATTGAATAGTACGGGGGTCGTGGAGGTGATAAAGTAAAAATTTAAAAAACTTGTGAAAAAGTTGGAACTTTAACCCCCAATACTTGTATCTCCGTAACTGAAGAAGAACAAGAAGAGAGAAGGTTCCCAGGTAAGGTCTAGAACAAAAAAAATATCGCAATGACGAGGAGAACAAGTGCCTTTCAGCGTCGTTAAGGGTCTTGTTACATACACCCTTTAAAATACCATCCTGTACTTTGAAAGTTATTTCTTCCTACCTAGTCTGGCTTCATTCGAGTTATAGCAATAACTTCTAAGAAAGTTTTCCAACAAGTAATATTGTTTCAGACGCAAGACAAAGAAGTTCTCGCCGAACTTGGCCAACGCTCCTTCAGCCAAGATGACGATGCACACCGTGACCAGAACTGTCAGGAACAGTGATTTTGAGGTACCAATTTATGAATAAATCTAAAAAAAATATATGTAAACTCCGATGACAGTTGAACATCTGGTTAAACTGGAAGTCGACCCAAACATACATAGTTGGATTACTTGGGTTTAGAAAAAACGAGGCTATACGGTCTTTTGTACTTTTTATCAGATGTAGACATAGACACCTATTCGCTTCATAAACTTTATGTAATCTCATAGAGTAAGTAGTAGTAGTACTTTGCATGTTTATGAGACTCATCTTCCATTTCGGGAAAAGCTCAACTTTTCTTTTTAGTGAACCCGTTACCGTAAATACCTGTATGAAATATAAATCTCCAATAACGAATAGTTTTATAATATACGGGCTATGACCATCGACTCCATTCCATTCCACTCCTGCCTTTCTTATTAGTAATTTATTATCACCACATCTCTTAACTCCCAAATCTGATTATCAACTTCACGTTCCCCATTATTTCTCAATCCTACATAATTATAATCTTCAACAGGGTAGGCACATCAGTAGTTATGCCTCCTAAGCTCCTAAAGGGGTCTAAACCGTAACTGATTTCCGTTTCAGGAGGGCGTGAGGAGACCGTTCATCGCAGCCCACTTCCACGGCAACACATCACACCTGAGCCCAGAGATACACGAACATTACAAAGGTAAGATTGACAGTATACATTAGCTCCAACATGAGCAGAAGACAGTATACAAAATTAATGCAAGATTTCACGAACGCCCCGTCTACGACCTCGGCCGATGCGGGTTACCTACGACACGATTGTTTTCTTCGCTGCTTCTACTGCACCACGCATGTCGCTTGAGGGTTCTATCTTGTGGCCAAATAGTAACCGTGCTTGACCCAAATATATTTTCAGATAATAAAAGCGAATCTATTTGAGTTACAATGCTTAGGTCGGAACCGAGGATTTGTGAAAAAGGAGATTCAAATAATCTTTTTAACAGTGTAAAACGGAGCAATCATCATCAGCAGTCATCAATTTAACATGACATTACTCCCAAAAACATTTTTTGATTAGCAATATCTCGTTCATTCTAACTACATTCAATCCTAAGAATATTTTGACACGCGTTACAAAATGATAATACATTCTAGTTGACAACCTCACCAAAAAGCAATTTATGAATTAAGACCTCGTGAAACACAAAAAATAATCATCCATTCATTGATTAAATTCATTCATGGTCCAAAAATAAATGCATACATATTCTTTGCATATTTATTAACCCAAATACCAAGATCGCGTGTTATTAAAGAGCAGATTGTCGCATATTTATTTCGATGTCGCTCTTTATGATTGACTATTATTCATATGCTACGCAAAATGTCGCATATTAGGCAGTGATGACATCATTTAAAAACTAATAATTTTGCTAAATATTTATATTTAAAGAATATTAACATCTCATATTAATAATATGGCGCCTAGCTCTTCTTCTTTTAATAAGAATTTAATGAAGACTACGAAAAAACAAAAAACCGGCAAGTGCGAGTCGTACTCACACGCACACAGGGTTCCGTAGCACCAAACAATACAGGGTGAAACAGGACCCTTCACAAAGCCGTCAACCAGGCTTATGTACATAAAACTAAGTAACTTTACGCAAAAATTATTGCTGGGAAACGTCTTCTTTTTTTGGAGTGAAAACTCACGTTTTACTCTAGGACTCAATGTAACGCGCTCAAAACATTGTGCTGATGGATAGATTGAGTAATACGGGGATCGTGGACGTGTATCTCCAAAAATCTTACATTAAAAATAAGTATTTATAAAAAAAACTTGTGAAAAAGTGAAAAAGAACTGAACCCCAATATCTCCGTAACTAGAAGGTTTCCAGGTATGGTCTAGAACAAAAAAAAATATTGCAATGACGGAGAACAAAGTCCCTTTCGGCTTCGTTAAGGGTCTTGTTACACCCTTAATAATAAAAATATTTTGAAAGCTCATTCACGTGTTGTATTGTTTTACATTCAACAGCAAAACTAAATATGTTTAGCATAGTATGTTAATAAAAAACAAAGTTACTGCTGCAGGTTGATGTAAAAGTCTCATATCTCAAAAACTAAACATCAAATCTTATTCAAACGACTTTAGGTTGAAAGTTTTATTTGCGTTCTACAATCCTATTTTTTTTTCAAAATTGTTTTTCTCTTAGTTAATAAATTGGAGGGGGACACACATTTTACCACTTTGGTAGTGACTATCTTTCAAACGATTGAGGTTAAGAAAAACTCGTTATAGGAACCTTAATGTAATTTTTAAATACTTATCTATAGACACTCCGCACGTACAGATTTGATGAAATTTTTTTTTTTAGTTTCAGTTCCATGTATAGGGAGCCCCCTTAATCTTTTATTTTTGTTTTGAAATCGTATAGCGGTTTACAGAATACATCTACCTACTAAGTTTTAACTGAGTAGTCCTAATACTTTCAGAATTAAGTAGCTGTGACAAACACGGACAGACAGGCAGACATGACGAATCTATAAGGGTTCCGTTTTTGCCATTCGGCTACGGAACCCTAAAAACCAGTAGTTCTGTTTCATGACATCATTTAAACACGAATACTTTTGATAAATATTTATAAGATATAATAATATTAGCATCTCATGTTAATAATATGGCGTCTAGCTCTTGCTAGAATATTAATAAGAAGAACTTAATGAAGGCTACGGAAAAACAAAAAACAGTAGTTCTTTCTGTAATATGTTTTCTCGACGACAGACCTATCTAGGATATCTAGATGTAATTCTAAATAGGAAAAGGTTTGTTATAACTGTTCGAAAATTCTCACAATATAGGGTGGAACCTTACAACACGAAAATGGTCCTAGAGACTATCCAAAATTTGTCGTTACAGGAGATCCCATCCCCAGAGACCCATTTTGTTCGATGATTTGGGATATAAAAAAAGTCGGCGGCCAGGAACGAATTATATTTTATTTAAATGGTGGTAAGAGGAGAAACATTTTTTTGTATGGCGACAATGCTGTAATGAATTAGGGAACAAAGTTAAAAAACGATCATTTAATGAAATAAATTATGACCATCCACCATTTTGTAAACGAAATAATTATTTATTATTCCACTATTTCACAATGATTAGTGTTGACACATACAATACTACTAACTAGCCCATCTGTAATTGTCGTAAAAAGGATTAAAAACAAAAGGATTTATGAACACATCGATTTATTATTCCTAATACAGCTCTACATAATTATGCTCAAACTACTTGTACTATGACAAAATCTAAAAAAGCCAGCCGGTCTTTGTAAGTGCTCAAATAGGCGCTTGGTGGTTTATAATTCTTACTTGGTCTAAATCTCCGAACCCAAATAGTTTCCGACTTTGACGCCATAGTAAAAAATAATGCGTTACACGTGTGCTTTAAAAATGTGTAATTATTATTGATGGCCGCTAAAAAAAAATATATAATTTTATTCCAGAATGGGTGATCTCCTTTTGATCTATTCATAGATTTAAAAAAAAAAATACATTTAGCAAGAAAATGGCCGTTTACACAAAACATTTTTTGATTCTAATCGATCTTGTTTCTGATCAGTATTAGAAACAGGATCAATTGGCATCAAAAAAATGTTTTGTGTATTCTAATTTTTTTCTTGCTAACTGTAAGTAGGTACATTTTTTGAAAATCTGTGAATGGTGATCAAAATTTCACGAAAAATTTTGGATAGTCTTCTAAGACCATTTTCGTGTAGCTGCAACCCCCTTACTGCCCCGTTGAAAGTTTCCACGCTGTATACAATAACTTCAGATTTTAGTTATTAACATAAAGTTAACAGTGTTTGGTACTGCATTTACAAAATAACTTTGCCGTAAAAACAACATCAACTTGATTACTTATGTTATCAATAAGAAACTAGTAACTAAATTCCCTCCCCATGTCGTAAACATTAGCATTATTTATTATTCACTCTTTATTTACCCAAATCGTCCATATCCTCTGATAGCTTGGCATCCTCGTTCTCTAGAGGGACTATTCATTTCATTTTTCTATTTCATTTTTATTTTTTTTTATTTTTTTTATACTTCATTATGGTACTTATATTCATAACCTCAATGCAAAATAGACTTTAATTGAATTAATGAAAGTCTTGAAAGCGGAATTAAAAGAGTGTTCAACTAACTTCAATGGCTTCTTCGATAAAATAATAAAACTAATCAATTTACTGTAAAAACAAAACATTCTTGCCAAGAATCAAAGCCTCTTTTAGCTTTTCATTTTTCGTCTGGTTTTTTTGGTCAACGTCTTTTCTTTCCAATTAAAATAAGGAATGAAATACGACAGAAACACGCTATTACATTTTAACATGTTAATATATAGGTTTAGAAAAAAATGCTTTAAAATTTCCCTTGGCGTGATAATTGTGCATTGCCCACTTTTCCATGTGATATAAAAAATGGATCCATCCAAGCTATCCACATCCAAGTAAATCTGTCTGCCTGTCGGTCTGTCTGTTACCTTTCATGAAAACTGGGGCATGGATAGACGATGATAATGGAGGTGACCTGAGTATTTATCTCGTGAGTACTAGTGAATAGTCCCGGGAAATCAAGGAACCGAAAGTACTGGGATTCCTGGAAAGCGTCGTTTTTGGGAACCGGGATTTTATAAACAAAATCCCGGTTCTTTCGGTACTTTCGGGACAAAATACTTCGCTTTTAGAATATGTATTTCTAATTTTATTGCTTAAAATTGTGCATGCTACACAATATACTACCTAGTTGTACAAGAGCATGCTACTTACAAGAACAACATCCATTTATTTTCAGGCTAATTTAGTCCATAGATATTATTATATACCTTAGACTAACATACATATGATAAAATACAAATTGTGTAAGTAAATACGAAACTTAAAACTGTGTTAGTAACACTTCACCCCCCTTTCTTCTCTCTTCTACTTAGTAGCATTCAACTAGCATGTCTATACGAAACGAGCATGAATATTACATAGGCAGAGAGCAATGAAAGCATGCTACCTAGTAGCAAACAAGCATACTTATTAGTTGCATATTTGTCCCAGGCTCCAGATTCCTTACAAAATATTGTAATAAATCAAGCAGATAAAAGAAAACAACAACTGATCGGTAAAATCCAGAAACTATTAACAGAAAGCGATACATTTTCTATATCTTTTGACGAGTGGACATCCATTCGCAATAGGAGATATTATTTAGCCTGAATCTGCACTCACAGCTTTACCCGAAAATTTCAAAAATCTGGGACTAATAAGAGTGTACGGTTCATTATCAGCAAAACAAAAAGATGCGTCGAAGAAATAAAGTTAAAAATTAACAGAGTTTGACCCCCCTTAGTAAGTCGAGGGATAATAATTATATGGCCTAAAATTCGAAGACAAGGAATATTTGGACAAAATTTTAACAGAATTTATGAAGTAGTTTTTGCGCCATTTTAAAACATAATTTCAGTTTTTATTTTGTCCTGTCATTTAGTCTCTATTATCTTCTGCGTGTCAGCACTTTCAACTCTACTATCTTAGAAAGGCTTACTTAAGTACTGAAAATATCGAAAGTACTGGGAATCCCGGTTCTTTGGTCAGAGGGTCCCAAAAATCCCGGTTCTTTAAAACGGAACCGGTTCTGCATTCCCTAGTTATGTTCCCGTAGGGCAATTCCCAACTTCCACGCGGACGTAGCCGCGGGCAAAAGCAAATATATCATGCTCTTTATCAAACACGCAGAAACAGCATAAGTTTGCCTGCAGTGGAATTAAAGAGAACTAGAATTCAGTTGGACTTAAATGTACGTTTCAAGACACAGTGAAGCTGACTCAATTTGTCAATATTGTGAAGACGGTAATTCAACGTTCTACATATTGATATGTCAACGCTAACTTTCGGTTCCCAACCAATTGAGTTTGAATTGAATCTTTAGAAGACTTTACTCCCGTTTTCTCAAGTCTATTCCAAGTTAAGTGAATTGATTCGCTGTTGATTATCCAACAACTCTTCAACAGACTTGATTTGGAAGATACGCAGATCAGAAAGGGCTTTTTCACTAGCAAATCTTCAGTCGGTAGCTGCCCAGTCTATTTTGTACCCGGTGAAAGGCGAAATTCTTAACACATAAGACATAACACATAGCATGCGATTTGTAGCATAACATTCACTCCTATAATCCCCGAAAAGCAAGGTGGGGTACCTCATGCTCATCAGTAGCGCATGCGACAACTAGACCAAGAAAGCAGTCTGCAATATGTGGTTTTGCAATACACCTCTAGTCTCTGTCTACCTAGCCTGATGTGACGTAAATAATTAATATTCTATTTCTCTTTTCCACAGGTAATGGCCTAGTCCGTGTGGCTCACGGAGCAGCCCATGACGTGTGGTACCCAGCACCGTGGACGGTGTTGTCACCGCACCCTCGCCCCACGCTCACTCGCACTGGTCACGTACACGTCCACCATACTGGCGTGTATCTCGTCTATGTACAGGTATACATACTTTACACGCCTTTTTAGAACCTCACCTACGTACCTTACACACTTCTTTTGCTTCGTCCTTGTTCATATTGGGGATATGTTACCACAGGGACACTGCCTGCACACCTGTCCTTCATCCGGCTCGAAGGACCACCTGTTAAGGTTTTCTACTATTACCAGCTATGCTGCGAAAAAGTCAATTTACTTAGTTAATCTTACCCCAGAACGAGTCTTCCCCTATGACTATACAACGAGTTCTAATTTGTTCACACATACTCAAAAGCAGTTATCATGCGTGCAAATACGGAGAAGTCTCAACTTTATAAACCGTCAATTTTGCGTTGGTTTGTTTAGACTTTTAGATTCTAGACTTTTCGAAATTAAATAAACAATAAATTGGGCTTATAAATATCCTTTGAACTTCTTATCCTAAATAAACTTACTAAGATTCAAAACAAATCCAAGGTCGGTACATTTATAATCGTTAAGTTCGGCTTTTGACTTACTTTAATTTAGACTAACTTTCTGCCTGGGGTTAAGTTGCTCTCAAATAAATGAGCATGTTGCGATAAAACCATTCATAAGTTGGTCTGTATTTTATTTTCTGTATCACAAAAAGGTTTATAAAAGACTTGTCAAAAATTGTTTCAGACGTGTACGAACAGTTGTTCATGTTTATTTGCAATGTACAACCTCATTGTTTATTTGGGTATATTACAAATATAATTGCATATACCACCAGTGATTTAGGTATCACTACATAGTATAAAAAAAGTCGCTTCCCGCATTCTGTCTTTTCCTATGTATGCTAGATCTTTAAAAGTACGCAATGGATTTTGATGCGGTTTTTTTTAATAGAGTGATTCAAGAGGAAGGTTTATACATGTACATGTTACATTGCACCCGTGTGAAGCCGGGCCTGGTCACTAGTCTATACTTACTATTATAAAGCGGTATTTGTAAGTTTGTATGTAGGGGGTAATCTCTGGATCTACTGAACCGATTTTGAAAATTCTTTCACTAATAGGAAGCTACATTATCCCGAGTGCCATAGGCTATATTTACAACGTGCCCGTGGGATAATTTCCGACCAAAACGCTAGCAAAGCCGCGTGCAATAGCTATAAAAGGTAACTACGATATATTAAAACTCTTTTGTCTTTCCTCAGATTTACTACCTGGACAGTCACGACATCATTTCCTGGGTGCTTCACCGCACGAACGCCGAAATTGAAGGTCGGGAGACACTCCTCCAGTGTGCCCAGTCTAGCCACTCCACAGAACAAATCGACAAACCCAACTCCTGCTTCTCAGCCGCCGCGTTGTTCCTCAAGGCTGGTGACAGACTTGCAGTCAGGAACACAGGAGGTGACAGGCATTCCCTTATGCAGCCTGAGAAGAGCTTCATCGGTCTTGTCAAACTGGCTGATGCAGAGGATCCAGTCCAGGAGTTGTAGACTCTCTACCTCCATGTTCCGTTAGTCTTTAGTAACTTTGTCTTAAAGTTTTTCAAAGTTAATGGTAAAATGGTGTTACAAAACATTTTTTGGTACAGTGGTTGATTACTATGGAGTACCTACATTACAGGAAAGTCGGGAAAAATCTAAAAAAAAAAATGTTGTTGCCATACACTTTCCTCAAATTATTAGGGTTTTAGCTCGTTCAAATATTTCATTCGGATAAGTTACTATAAAACTTGGAACATTTTCTCCTAACTTGAAGTTAGTACAGATTTTTGTCTGAATATGTTTGTAATAGAACTTTACAAATATGTTGGAAAGTGATAATATTGTTATAATAGTCAAGAAGTGCCATTGTTATGGGTTTACGAAGCAGTAATCTTATGAACAAATTAATTAATAAGTCTTTTTAGTATTGCCATGTTTTTAGCATCGTTGCTGAAACAGATACTTCATGGAAACGACCTCGCCGAATTTAGGTTCACTTTTTGTATTTTTGTCCTAGCAACATTTTGTATTGTGTTGCCACATAATTTGGGAATGCAAACTTTTTGGTACATTTTTAAGTATTGTAAAAGTTTTTAAATAAATATTTTCGTGTTTTTTTTATTGTTTTGAAATATATGTTTACGTGTATTTTAGTAATATATCGAGGAATCAATCGAAAGATCTGTTATACCATTGATATTATAAGTACCTACTAACGTTAAAACTTAAAATAATTTATTGTCCGTACATCAAGTAGTTTATTTAATACTTATAGAATTTAAAATGCAACGATGCATTTTTGGTATTCATGTTTTGTAAGTGAAAAAAATAAATTGTATGAAAAATATTCAAGTGTGTTTTTTTTTGACGCGTCAGCGTTGGAACTCATCATCGATTAAAAAAAAAACAGCTGTTCCGGACAAAAGTGCAATGTGTCATCTGCCATCTGTCATCACAAAAGTGCAACTTGTAAACGGTCAAAATGTATGGGACAATTGATTTTCAATTTTATGTCGCTATTCGTATTTTATATTGTTTACCTACCTTATTTATTCAGTTATCATAATCATTTATAGAACACTTACAGCTATCAATATACAAATACGTAGATGGTGAGACTAACAGCCAATTACAAGTCTTCACTTATAAAAAACACGTTGTTAAAGGAGTGTGAACAATACAGCACTGCCCACAGAGAAAGAGAAAATAGGACATTTAATGCTTAAACTAAAACACATCTTAATACTACCAATATATCAGCAAACAGGAAGGGGTCCGTAAGGACCGATGCCTGCCAGGGCTGCGGGACTGTTCGAAAGAGATACCGCGGCCCTGGAACACAAAGGGCAAAGGAAGGAACATGGATGGATTTTAGTCAGTAAAAGTCTGACACTCCCTCCTGCTCAGCCCAGAGCGGGAGGGGTTATTTGATGACTTCCCATCGGTAAAAAAAAAAAAAAACTACCAACATAGAAACTAGTATTTAAATCTATTGAGCTTATTTTAAAAACATCCATACCTACACACACTAAATCTCAATTAAAAAAGCTAAGGCTCCACCTTCTAACGGAGGACACAAAAACAAAAAAAAAAAAATACAGCTGAATGATTTGATGAATTGAGAACCTCCTTTTTGAAGAAAGTCGGTTAAAAAAATGATCAAAATCATGCTGTTTACATACATGTAGTGTAGTACAAGGAGGCATTAACTTTTCTGTTGTTGAAGATTCTGCTTGCACGCACAATAAATGAATTCTGCCTTTAATTAGTAGAAGTCTATGGAATACGCAGTCGCGGATACCATCGCTTCGACCTCCCGAGAACATAGACATATATAGGTAGATAGGTAGCTATAGGTAGCACATAGATACATCATATAACATAGACATATATAGGTAGATAGGTATTCTTGTAGTTTATTCATAGGTACACCTACCAATTTTTGTCTCTGCATCACCCAAAGGTTGACTGGTAGAAAATGCCTATGGCATTAAGTCCGCCTCTGTACTATGTGCTTGAAGTGTTAAATAAATAAATAAATAGGTAGATATAGTATATTTTTATTTATTCGTTTTCTCCCGTACTTTTTACATTTTTATATCAAATCAATAAAAAAAAAAACAGATAAAAAATTAAAAAAATTGTAGCTCACCGGTATCGGAAACCATCTCGACATAATTATGTCAACCCACCATGTGGATTCATGATAGAACGGTGAACGAAGCGAGAACGGGTTAAGTGCCGTGAGCCGACCCTAGACTCAATGCCAAATAAACAAATTCCCTAAACCATATCTCCTTGGCCAGCCATACGGAGAAACTATATCTGCCATCCATATAAAGGCGCATAACAGGATCAATTTCGGCACACACGGTACCTCGCCCAATTTACAACTTTTATGAAACAAGATATTTAGCTAACACATCCAGTATAAAAGGGTTTCTGTTATCAAAAGGAATTTATCGGAGAAAATAATGTCGATGGCAACGCACGTTATCATCCAATTTATTACAGAGGACATTTGATGGAAAATAACATGGTGTCCTGGGAAATATAGCTCATACAGGTAAATCCGAAGATCGTACGAGATTCCCGCAGGATCTGCGAAGGTAATAATCTAATTTGTTAATGTCTTAGGTTGGAACTTGGAAGGAGGTTCGATAAAAAAACAAATCTTCTAATTTTATTTTGAATGAAAAAAGCTAAGAATCAATTGATGAAGTCTCCACTTCAATCATTCTTCATTCTTAGCTTTTTTCCAGATAGACTGTTAATTAAGTCACTTTTTAATCAATGAATACCTAAAATCTATCATACTGCATAGCCTTTTCGCAACTATGCTGGGGTCGGCTTCCAGTCGAATCAGATGCAACGGAATACGACTCTTTTACATAGAGCGACTGCTTATCTTACCTCTACAACCCAGTTAGTACTGGGTAACACGATACCCCGATTTATACCTAAAATGCACAGTGAAAATGGTTTTTCTTTATGAATTTTATTGATAATACATAATAATGTTTCAATAAGCAATGTTGATAAACTAAGTTGGTTTTATATAAAAATCGTCGTGTGTTTTTGGAGGATAGCCAATAACACTAGTTACCTGAACAACAAAGAGGAAAAATACGTCGTTGAAGTTCTAACCACAGGTAGGTACTCGTAAATATTTTTTTTACAGTTTTGACATTTTAATGCAGTTTGCTAAAGAATCGGAAGACGCCTTGTGTCAGCCAATCAGAAACAAGCAACGTCTCATCTAATTTGAAGTAAACACAAATTAAAAACATGTTTTGTACTGTTACCTAGGCATAAGTTAGCAGTTTTTACAATCTCCTGTAAAGTTGCTATTTTTGACTTACGTGGAGTTAAAACATCAGCAACGAGATCTTCGTAATGAAAAAGGATTTGACGAAAAATAGACTAGCAGTAGACTTTATTACAGAGGTTAACAGCTCTTAGGTTCAAGTTCTATGCATGGGAAGGACACTATACACCCTGTCTGGGATACTATTGAAAATAGAACGCGGTTTTTTGGCCACTTGGCTTCTTTTCTTTTTGTCAAATACATATAACTTTTACAACGTGTATGGCTCTGAGATTTATTTTAAATAAAAGTAATATACCAAGTAGGAAGTAGGAGTACCTGGAAGCATATGGGGGAGGCCTTTGCCCAGCAGTGGGACATTCAAGGCTACAGAAAAAAAAAAACATAAATAGTGTTTTAAGTTTTCAAGGTTTACAAACGGCTACGGCTACCAGTGGGTGTATACGGCGCATGGCGGTTTAACGGTTTACGATTTTCAATAATGAACAATCACGGAAGATATCTCGTAAGTGACAGTATAAGTTTCTTAGACATTATTCTTTCTTTGCACAAAATCACACAAATACCAGAGTGTAAAAAGCCCATCACATTCTTCTCACCTGTGCATTCTGTACTTCAAACTATAATATAATTTATCAATAACTAGCGACCCGCCCCGGCTTCGCACGGGTCAATGTTATACATATAAACCTTCCTCTTGAATCACTCTATCTATTAAAAAAACCGCATCAAAATCCGTTGCGTAGTTTCAAAGATTTAAGCATACAAAGGGACATAGGGACAGAGAAAGCGACTTTGTTTTATACTATGTAGTGATAGTGATGGCGGGAGCAAAACTCAGTTGGTGTGTCACGTGGGTTTTTTAGGAAATTGTTCTCCGGAGATCCGCAGAATCGCGCCTCTGGCTGAGCTTCTATACCACACAGGACACAGGTACGGTTTGGAAAATAAACGGCCAAAGTAACGTCATTAACACTGTGCCTCTGGCTACGTGTTTTTTAGCCAACCTAACGCAGTAAACTGTTCTTATAGGTACTTAGGTTTTATTATAGGAAGGAAAAAATGTCGGGGATGTGCTCTTAGCTCTTACTGACCTTTAGGTATAACTAGGTAGGTAGAGAAATAAGCCAGATGGTACGTACAGACTTCCTTTTATATATTTTATTTAATATTAATTAGAAGGTTCAGTTTGCAGAAAATATTTTTAAATGCGACAGTAATTCTGTTTGTGTGTCTGTTACCTTATTAAAACATGGAACTAACAAAGTATTTTTCTTCATATTTATGACCACAAAAATGTTGAACTTAAATATACCTAAACTTTCACCCCTGTATTTAATTTCCAAAAACCCTTCTTATTACCTTCGATAACGAAGGTAATTGAAGGGAAGATGGACACACCTCAGACGAGTAGGCTATGCGTTAGAAGATAGATCGATATTTAATCCTGATATCGCTAGGCAGGCCTGTCACCCCCACTCAAGACTAAACCCTCCAGTCTAGTCTATAAACCAGTCACAACACATCCAATTAATACCGTCGATCAATACTAAAACGATTAGTCTCATACATAAAATTGTTCGATTAGCTAGGTACTCATTCAATTACCCCGTTTGACTTCTATCTATCGCCGTCATGGGAAATCTGGCAGCTGACAATTTATTCGAAGTAGGAGACTAGTTGTTGCCCGCGAATTTAGGCCGCGTGAAATGATTATAGATAGATAAATCATTTATTTAGTGAACACAAAAGACACAACACACGGAAGTACAATTAAATTATAAAATTTACATGAACATTCTTTAAATACATATAAAAAAAAAACAAGGTGCCAATTTACAAAAAGGAAAACATAATTTATGAAATAAGCATGGTAACACCATGACAAACTTCAACTAAAATAACGAGTATTTAAACAAGGTGCGGTGTGTGCCTCAAGGTTGTACCAAATGGGAGTCCAGCTCAGCATGTGTCAGGCATGCACCTGACGCTGATATTCTGCTGGATCCCTGTAGTGACATACGGACATTATAAAAATATTACTACCCGAATCTGATTTTGTTAACAATTGCCAGGGTATTGTTTTTTTTTCACGGAACCCTTATCTTTTTCAAAATGAGCCTTAGCTCCTTAGGACATCAGCAATCTGCCAGTAAAAGTCTCGTCAAAATCGATGCAGCAGTTTCCGAGATTAGCCGGTACAAACACACAGACAGACAGGTAGACCGACATAAATTAGAAAAACAAAGCTTTTTTTTATAACTACCTTATTAATACGGTAGTTATAAAAAAAAAACTTTGTTTGTACTTTCAAATGCGTGAAATTACAAATGGACACTTCAGTTTTATTTATTTTCTGTCATTAACTGTACGTAAGGTTGTATTATTGAATTTAGCAATGTTACACCAATTTGGTAATGTAAGCCGTTTCGTCAAAGTATTCCCTTTGACGAAGCGGCTCAAAGAACTCAATCGCAGTCTGTGCCTCATCTCCTTTTCTGCTATCTGCTCCTAAAGCTGCAATCAAAGAGATGCCATTGAAGTGGCGAATTAATGAACTAACAAAAACAGTACCATCGACAAGAACAAGGTTTATAATATAATATAATATAATTTATTTGCTCAGACAACAATGATCCACGGATTAGTTACAAAAAAAAAACTATGTTAGTGTATAATGGTATTACGCTCCCAGAACTTATTCAACTACTAAGGTTGGGAACGAATCTTATTTTACAACATATTCTAAAATCTTGGACTACTAGACTCAATGTCAGTCTGTAAAATGCTGATATGCTTTTCATGTAATAAAATCAAAACACAAGCAAGCCTAGCAAGACCACCTCTATACAAGAAAATGTATTATTTTGTCTTTCGTATCTGCTCTGTAACATGATATAATCATACATTTATAATAACCATAGCAAACTATCTCATAATCCTAAATATTCATTTCAGTGCGCTTTTCTTGGATCAGAGCGCTTCGATTCGATTTCGATTCAACAAGTCGTGTCTATCTTTTTTTGGCATAACAAAAGCGAGACGGTGAATTATGAGGAAACGTTTTCTTCTATAGTTCCAATAAAATATTCAGTTGACCGCCTAACACTGATCAGTGGAGCCTTCAATCTTGAATCGTTATTCGATCGGCGTGGTTGCTGTAATGTCAACCGCTGAAGGGTATCAGGGTCGAGTCGACGCACGTCGACAATTTCATTAGATTGAGACGCGCCACCATTCCTGAGACAGGAATCTCATGTACAACCGCGCACAACGATGTTATAGCGAGCTTTTCAATTAAATGTCCTTTGCTGTCTTCTGTTATAGAAACGGACAGAAATGTTAGTTAATAACTAAAATAGACATTATGCTATCGTTAGATAAACTATGTACAACATTACAATTAAAAACAACTCTATCTAATAATTCTATTCAATTTTTTTTTTATGGCAAACGAAGCCGATGTCGACCATTCTGACTATTAAAAACTATTAAATTTACTTCTGTTATTGATACTTTTATTTACGCAGTTTACGGAATTTCCGGCCATTGGTACGGACATTAAAATGAATCGCAAGTACACCAGTATTGACATCACGCGATCTACTTACATGTCTACCCACACCACAGCGTGCTTCTACAGAGTCGTGATGTTTTTAGCTCGCAGCTAGGATGACATTGGTGCCGATTCCCTTGGTTACAAACTAAACCAAATTTAAGTTCAGTGCATCTTTTTCTTTCTATTTCATTAAGAAAAGGACAGAAGATACATTTTAGTTTAGTCCTGTCAATTTAATCAGCGCTTATTACAAGTTTAGACGCGATTAAAAAGTTTACCACTAAAATTACATCAAATTACGTCAGGTGCCGACTAATTTGACAGGACTAAACTAATATTTATCTTCGGTCCTTTTCATAATGAAATAGAAAGAAAAAGATGCACTCAACTTAAATTTAGTTTAGTTTGTGACCAAGGGAATCGGCACCATTGTGTCTGATCGCAGCGGAGTTGAGATGTCCCGGAACGGTACTCGATTCATTGTGCCCCGTGTTATTGTGTTAAATTGTAATATCAAGTAATTTGTTAGGTTAATAGAAACACTGTATTGCACCCAGTGTGTTTTCATTGCACGAAACCCATCTTCTGCCCACATGATGTTCGAGCGTAACGGAATAAATCCTGACATTCCGACGTATCTATCAACAATATTGCTACCTCAGTGACCTACAGCTGAAGTTATCTTACAACACATTTGTTTTCGTTACACATTTTATCCACAAAAAAGACTGTGATTAGACGGAGATGGAAAATGAGAGGCAAAAATTACAGTGAAAGAACTGTTACATAGTTGCCCATTCCAAAGCATTAGTCGATCTCTATGGAGAAGAACGGGCACGAAACTCCATGGAGTGTAGGATTACACCATTTTCAATGTTAAATTAAAATTTTGTACTCACGGCTACACATCAAGCTATACATTTCCAGTATAAGCTAACCTCGCATTGTACGGAAATCCTATACAATGCGAGATCAGCATAGACTGGAAATGTATAGCTTGATGTGTAGCCGTGTGTATGCACATGGTACTTAAACATAAGTGGCACAGCGTGGCGCGTGGCTCTGATGCCTAACCTTCGGGAAATACAGACATCATGTAATATTATATTTTCCTTGTTCCTGTTGTTTGTTCAATGATAAATCGTCATTATCTCTGTAAAACGACCCACACAGAATCCACTGCCAAATACAAGGACTGGTCCTAAACTTTCTTTATGCAGTAAATACTTGTGACCTTCACCAGGTCAATGATAGCAGAGCCACGTACCCAAATAGAACATTTTAAAACAATATAAACTTAGGAATACACGGAAAGCTTATAAAAACACGAACCACAATACTTTTATTACTCAATTACGTTAATGATGAAAGCGTAACATGAAAGTCGTGATATACCTTCATTACTATAGGTATCATAGTACATCATAGTACGCGCAAACTGTTACTAAGAATTCAGTACAAGTAACATGATTCTAGACTCACCAGCAAAGAGTGGAGATGGGCTGCGATTTCTCCATACAATTTTTTATGAAATCGACGTTTCGTATTCTCCTTTTTTATTCCTGAATATTGCCTATAGAGCTATATTTTTATAAAATTAAGGCTTATTGTAGAAACGTCCCTTTCATTTCAGCAACTAATAAGTTAAGAAAATATGACCCTACAAAATTTACAAAAAATGCCCCATTTTTACGGCCGTAATTAGAGGACTACCAGACAAATTCTAAAAGTTTTTAACATAAAAGAAATTGATAAAAACCTAGACATACCCTTTCTTAAAATTTTAATGTAAAAAATAATTAATTTGGCGCAGTTTTCGAGGAGAAAAAAGGGGAATAGGAAACGTCGATCACATAAAAAATAATTGTGATATTATCGGTCTGAGTTGCAGCTGTCCCTATCGCACTCTACGGGGGCCATGCTTGTCGCAGCGTGACGGCAATAGTTTCTTCAAATACCAATTGTTTAAATTCCTCGCAACCCTGTCTCCTCTTAACATATTTCGTCGAATACTATTACTATTAGCCTGCATTATACGAATGCAATGTTGGGTAAAGGCTCCCTGTGTGTGTGTTTTATCCCTGTTCTTTGATCTAGATCAGAGCTAATGTGGACCGCAGATCGTTAGTTTTGTCTAGACCATCACGTCCTTATCAAAAATTGCTGTACCACAGATGCATATGAAAACTGAAACAACACTTAGTTTTTCTTTTAACTACAATACTTTTCTTAATATTAGGTACATTCAAATTTCCTCTAGAGATCCATTACAGTAATGGGTCACTTCATCATACATTTTAGCACATTTACAAACTCGCTTCAGGCACTGTTTTAATATAATCGGCCATTTGTATTTTTAGTTATAACAAAATGTCTGGTTTCACAAACTTGTACACCGTTATTTCATTTTATAAATAAATACCTATTGTTTTCGTCTAAACTTCGAATTTCAGCCTTCAAATAACTTTATATTACGAAAATGAAACAATAATTTCTCGCTTTACCGAAACTTGGTAACAGTATTCTTGTTTTTGATGTTTCTTAGTTAATAATTATTTATTGAGTTGCTGTTATTGAGTTCTGATGTCGTCTGTACAATATTGTAGAATATTTAACAAGAGAAAAGACGATAATATTGATTCCTGAGACTTGTGTAGGTATATCATTTATAGCACAAAGTTTGTAGGAGGATTTGCAAAGGTCGGATGGAATATTTCAGAAGGACCTTAATCATCAGTTGCCCTAGCTGACATACATACATGTAGGTATGTATAACTTAAACCTAGCAACATTTACCTAGTTAACTAGCTACATTATGTGTATTTCACTGTCTGTAGCATAAACAGAGGTAGGTATTAGACGCCGTGTTTGTAACAGCTGTGTATATTCACAGGGATATATATCTTAGGGATTACCGACAAATCTAGGATTTACTGGTATTCCACAGTACGTTGTCTATTCAGGCATTTCATGTTAGACTACTACTAAAATTAGAAAGCGTGACCTTTCATGCACAGATATTAGTTCTGTACTTAATATAATCTAAACAGATTTTAATAGATTGAATTACAAAAGCCAGCACGCAATACTTAAACAAAAAGGAAATGCGAAATGGAAAGGAGGTTACTGAAAACCTTCAAATATACGAAATACAGTGCTCTATATACCTCACAATACTTCGTCAAAGCAGGAAATACAGGGTGTAACAGGACCCTTCACGAAGCCGTCAACCGAGCATTATATAGGTACATCAAACTAGGTAACTTTACGCAAAAATTATTGCTGGGAAACGACTTTTTTTTTGGGGTCAGAAATCACGTTTTATGGTAGGACTCAATGTAACGGACTTGTGCTAATGGAAGGGTTGAATCATACGAGGTTTGTGCAGGTGTTTAAAGTAAAAATCTTACAGTAAAAACATGTATTAAAAAAAAACTTGTGAAAAAGTTGGAACTTTGACCCGCAATATCTCCGTAACCAGAAGGTTTCCTGGTATGATCTAAAACAAAAAAAAATATCGCTACGGAAAGAACAAGTGCCTTTTGGCTTCTTTAAGGGTCTTGTTACACCATTTAGAATAACGCGACAATACCTATTTACAAGAAAATACAATGTAAGCGACGTAAGCGTAGAAGCGTCAAACCTCACTTCTTTAACAATACCCAACATTTTTCTGTCTTGTAAAGCTAAACGCACATTACAGCCGCATCGAACCGCAACAATGCGAAATGTGATGACATTTCCAAAAGCTACAAAAAATAGCGCGCTGTGCCATGATCCACCTGTAGTGTCAAGTGTGCGATCATTCTTATTCTTTATTGCACACAAAATTACAATAAGAAGCTTATGTACAGCCCGACAACAAAGTTTAGATGGTGGCAAAACGCGAGACTACATATTTCCTACCTGGCAATGCCACGTTTGCTGTCAAACTCGGCAATGTCATTGGCTTGTCACTGCTCAGGGTTGCCAGAAAGTCGCTAACAACGCCCTAATTTTTTCCATACTCAATTTTTTGCCAAACTGTACATACAACAACCGCGAGCTAAACCCAGTTTTTTTTTTATTTGGGTTGATCATCCATCATCCACAGCCCGTGTGGATGATGGATGATTTCACCAACTGCTGAGTACAGAACTCTCTTTGCTTGTGCCAAGGTCCAAGTTCTTGCGTCAGCCTCATTCATGATATTCCCCCGTGTGTAAGTGTGCGATAGTTCATACAAATTCAGTTCAGTTTAACAAAGTTATGTGCTGAAGATCCATCAGTGTGGTACAAACATGTAAGTCAATTGCAACGGGCAATAAATAGCACATTCCAAAGACGTATTAACACTAGTCCATTTGAGCTATTAACAGGCGTCAAGATGAAATCCAAAGAAGACATACCTTTAATTTATTTATTACAGCATGAAAGTCTGGAACAATTCAGCGAAGAAAGAGAAGAATTAAGAAAAAAAAGCTAAAGAACAAATATTAAAAATTCAGGAGGAAAACACAAGATTTTGGGATTTTTAAATTTCATGATATTCCTAATGTGTTAGTCGCTCAAATATTAGAGCTGAAAAAATATCGCAATTTGTGATTTTAGGATTATGTAGTTTTTAAGTGCCATTTTGTACCCCACAATTCCCCACAAAATACTATCAACTCGAAAGTGATACTAATATTAGGTGTTATTTTCACAAAATTGTTACCTCAATCAAATTGTGTTACTGAATCCAGCGTTATGATATCATGTTCTGCATCCTCCAGACTCTTTCAACTGATATGTTTCAGAACTAGGGATACAAATGCAAGGGTTTCAGGAGATTTACATTAGATTGAACACTAAAGGTGCCTCGTTGGTCTAGTAGTCGCAAACACGACTGCTAAGCATGAGGTCCTGGGTTCAATTCCCGGATCGTGGCAAATTTTTATTGGGTTTTTCCATCATCAGTAGCAGCTACGGCGTTTGGATTTGTCCCCGGTTGATGACAATAGGCTCGTCTCTTATGACATGGGACTTAAAACGTAACTGGCCAAATGTGGGTATACTACGAGTATAAGGTACACCGCTGCCTAATGCTTGGGGGATTACAATCGAGATATTATACAATGTGTGTTAAACACCTAAAGACGAAGTAACTATGAGATGGTTTTAATTTTGGTTCGATGGCGCATGTGTGTGATTGTGACTGGGTGCGGTATTAAATCTTGCGGTTGTTTGCACTCGTTCCACTAAAATCCCCTAGACCAGTCCCCCAGGGTTGTTTAAAACCAAACTTGACCATGGGAATGGTTTCCTACAGTCCATTGAAATTTTCATTAAAAAAAATACGGTGGGGTAAATACAACGGGAACAATTTTTATTGTTTTTATCAATTCCCGTTGACCCCACCGCCCGTAGCCCCATTGGTGGGGTCAACGGGAACTATTTTTAAATATTTTAATCAATTCCCGCTGACCCCACCAGTGGGGCCACGGGCGGTGGGGTCAACGGGAATACACCAAAATGCCGCAGAGATTTTTGTAATGCGTTGCAGCCACAGCCCATCCAAATCTGCGTCAGCCTTAAAAGCGAGCTCAATAGTGGGATGGCCCGCTCTCTGTTGATACTGAAGCTGGATTTATTCGCCCGATGCGGATGCCTGGTTCAATATGGCGTCCGATAACGGCTGTCTGCCTGTCAGTCATGAAAACACTATATATTGGCTAGCCTTTTTGAACGCGAATTTCATTTGAAAGTTTTAAATCTGAATCGGAAATTGGTGTTGGAGTTTTTAACCAACAAATAATAAAAGTAAAAAAACTAGGCCTTAAGTGATGTATATAATACATCACTTAGGGTCCCCTTAAAATAGGTGGACAAATTTTAACACAGTGTTCAGTACGTCTAACCAAAGATATAGCAAAAAAAACACTGATCAAAGTGATTTTCTTTTGACATAATGGATGTGTTTATTGTAGAGTGCCACGGTCAATTTATTATTTTAGGTCAAAACGCTGTGTTAAGATTTGTCCATCTATTTTAATGGGACCTTATAGATGTGTGTAATAAATACCTACTAACTCTAGTGAAGATGGGACCGTCTGCTTAATTTTACCATATTATTATAGTATATGACTTTCATGTTTATAAAACCTGATATCTATTAAGGTAACTGAGTTAAATAGGGTAAAGATAAATTTAATATTTAAAAAAGAAAAAAGGATAAAGCAAGTAAGGCTTATAAATTCTACTTATTTATTTAGTAACTAGTGACCCGCCCCGGCTTCGTACGGGTTTAATGTATATGTTACTGGAAATGTATGAAACCTAGTAATTGTACAAAATAAAAATATCGAAATATCGCATATCATAACAACAAAAAATTGAAAACAACAACAAAAAAATCATTCAGACGAATTGATAACCGGGCCTCCTCTTTTTGGAAGTCGGCAATGGGGTACCTAATGAACGTGATGATCAAAGCTAGATGCTATTCCCGGCTTACGCCCAATGTTCACACTCGTCATCGAAAACAAAAGATCACGATCACTGTTTCAATTTTTTTTTGTTTTCGTAGTACCGATTTCGTCATCGATGCTAAAGTATTGTCAAGTGAACAAACTATACAATTCATTTTTATTATAAGGTAGGTAGGTAAGGAACATTTACACAAGTTTTGTAAACGGGACAACATATTATTATCTTCACCCCCAACGACGACACTGCCAAAATTGATGCATATACATTTCACTCCTATTTTTTTAATCGTCTTTTTGAGAAGGCTTTTGTCTACACGCTTAATCTACCAAACTAACGAACTAGCCTGTATTGTCTCACTGCTGGGTGTCTCTCAATCCTCTATACAATTCTGCCTTTTGCTAGTGCGCCAGTCCTATCGTTAGGAGCGCACATTATGGTATAATATATTTATTTTAGAAAAGCTAGCCCTTTATCGTCTCGAAAACAAAACAAAAATGTATCCCGCAAGGTTTCACCGAGCTATTTTCAATTTGTTTTACATAGCTTTACAGTAAAGAATTTTTCTTTGACCTACACCCTGAGGACCTAGTTCCATTTTATCAATAATCTTCTTAAAAACTTAATATATAAAAATCATGTGTCACTATGTTCGTACACGCTAATCTCTAAAACCTCGCAATCGAATTCAATTGGTTCCAGCCTGAAAGATAGCATAGTTGTTGGCTCGATATAGGTGGCGCCGTGCGAAGCAGGGGATGATCGCTATTAATATATTTAATACTAAAGTAACCCTGCCTGTCTGGTATCATTGTGAAACAGGCACTGATAGACCATAACCTAGAAGGACATCAATTTTACTCTTCTAACCCTGTAATACAAACAGAAAATTTCCGGTATACACGCAGGCGAAACCGCGAGCAAAAGCATTGAACATTATTCAACACAGAACTTCTCTATATTCCAAGCTTTGACCTTCACCCAAAGAATCTAGTTCTCTTTCATGCAATATATTTCTCCTTCATGTATTTCCTGAATAACTTTCGTTTTCCGTCTACTTGGGCCCGAGCACGAGGACGCCCCTTTGGCACGAGGCCCCCCCCACACGCAAGTCAATGGTAATCCGACCTTACTCGGTGAAGTGATTGAATCATCGTTCAGTACCTAACTGCATGGCCACGAGATACAAGCTCGCGCGACACGCCTGTTGCAGCAACGACTGAGGAGAAAAAAAAAGAAGTTGCTAATATCCCACGAGTCATCGTGACGAGACTTGCAAAGCGCCGGTACCCACGCGTAGGAAACTATAAGAAACGCGCGCGTGAGGCTAGACGTATTAAGGGCTTCTTCATACGTACCACAACAACACCACGACCACAACGACACCCCGGCCGGGCGTATATTTCGTATTGAAAATGAATAGGACTATTCACACGTACCACATTTTGCAGTCTTTATCGACCGTGTGTTGACCGTGTGATACCGACCACTTCGCAACCACAACGCAACCACCAGCGACACTGCGAATAGTGGCCGACCACATCGCAAACACAACGTTGCGTCGATGCAACGACAGTGCCCGCACGCCGCCCGCGCTGCGTCGCCGCCGTCTTCTTCTTAATAATAGCCATAGCAAGGATAGCAATAACAAAGTTTCCTCTTCGAATTCCATGAGTTTGGTCAGTCAACACGTGTTTCCGCTATGTAAACCGGAGTCGAACTGTGTCTGCACACCACGTAACCGCATCGCAACTACTGGCGACCACGCAACCACATCGACATTTTGTCGGTACCACAACGCAACTACAAAAAAACAAAACCTGCAGCGACACTATTCACACGTAACCTCTGCTTGACAGCATTTTGTCGTTGCGACGTGGTGTGGTTGTGGTACGTGTGAAGAAGCCCTAAGTCGCATCTCTGCAGGTCTTGAAAGGGGGCGATATGAAACGCAACATTCTGCCCCACATAGTATTACAATATAGAACTTCTCTGTATATTTCAAGCTTTGACCTACGCCCACAGCCCACTGGATCTAGTTCCCTTGCAAAAGATATATAAGTTCCACTTCATGCATCTACTGAATATCTTTAGTTTTCAGTTCACTTGTGTCGAGAGCATCCCACACGAATGCCGATGGTAATCAGCCCCGACTAGGGTTACCATTTCGAAATATAGAAAGTCCTAACAAAAAGCCGGACATAATTGCAAATAAGTCCATGCATTTTAGTTTGTAATCTTTTTAACCGGTAGTTATTTGACTATTACTTCGACTGGTCTAGTGGTCGCAAACGCGACTGCTGAGCATGAGGTCCTGGGTTCGATTCCCGGGTCAGGCGAATTTCTCAGTAGCAGGAAACTAAACCGGAAACTGGATTAGTGCCTGGTTGATGACAATAGGCTCGCCCCGTATTACATAGAACTTAAAACATAACTGCAGGCGAAACGTGGGTGTATTATTAGGTAAACCTAGGCCTCACCTGGCGTTTTTTCTGTTTTGTTGTCTATTTGTGTTTTTCTATTAAATTTTAGTTTTATTGTTTATGCTAGTTTTACATTCTTCAATGATAGTATTAAGTCCAGACGGACGGCCAAATATTCGGCCATGTCTGAATAAAATATCTCCTCGTATGGTAACCCCAGGCACGGCTGTGTGATGTGATTACATCAGCAATCTATACCTAAGGGTTCCCTTTCTTTAGTAATGAAAAACATGTAAGAGGCACGTGGGCTTGGGAGTTGGACTTCGGAAGCTGCTTAAAAGTCTAAAAATAAACCTATAAGTCAGGATCTAAACTTAATAACTAATCAGATGATGTGTCCTAAAAAGGAACAACTTTACACAAAATTGATTTATTTTTTACCCGACAACAGCGAAGCCAAAAGGAAGGATTATGCTTATGATTTTAACAGTCTATATATGTATGTTTGTATTTACGTATATGTTCCTCCGTACCGCCTAAACTATTAATCCGATTATGATGAATAAGATGTCAGTCGATTCGTTATTATGGCCTGGGTAAGCTACAAACCGAAAAAAAAAAACCCGATTTTTCAGTAGTCGGATTTTTAGTGGTATTAAACCACACAATTTTTTGTTATGTTATTTTAATATTGTAATAAGTTTTTTTGTGTCAATATGACATTCTATTAGCTTCTTCGGTGATGAAAAAGTCAAAAATGTGTTAAACTGACATAAGCTACGAAAAGATTTGCGTCAATCGTTTTGGAAGTCGTTAAAGAAATACGAAACAATTTGAAAGCGATTTTCACTTGATGGTCCTTATGTAAACAAAATCATTTCATGTAAGTGTACTTTTATAATGAATCACATTTCACCTTCCAAAATGTCAACCTCACACTGGCGGTGCATGCAACGTCGCGATAGAGCTCTGCGGTCATCAATTTGCGTCGCATGGCACTGACTGACTACGTGCGGTTACGGACAAAGTCAGATAACTACACTGTACTTCATTTGCGCGACAAACCGACGCAACACCGGCTTTGGTAGTGTGTCAGGACATCTAAAACTTTAAGTCAGGTTAATGATTTGTTTTGCGTTAAAATAAAGTGCAGCAGTGGTTTTTTTGCACTTTCCAGGGGAGTGATATTGGTAAACATCTGGGAAACTGTTAGTGTAAATTGGCGGCCTTGGTTACAACGATGACGCTGCGAAATAAAACCTATGCAGCCCTACAGTCCGTGTATTCTAATCATAACTCTCATTCTTCAACAGTTGTATGAAATGTCTACAACACGGTTAGGATGTCAATTTGCTTAACAATTCATTTCCCTGGCGGTACATATGGAGACGGTGTAGACTAGTGATTTGCTTTAAAAATAAATGAGTGCGCTTTCAGTAGATGTGTGCCGCCATTGGCCATGGGCAACTGAAAACTTAGAATCTTTTACGAAAACTACTGTGTGTAATGTGATATGGCTGGAAAAGGGGTGACTCATGAACTTACTACTTAATACTTATAGAGAAGCACGGAAGAAGAAGATAGGCTGCGCCGACCCTAAATAAATTGAGATCAGAGCAGGAGGATGCTGATTACAATCTTTTAACTACAACTGAAAGATTAGAATCCTTAGTACCTTCCTGGGGGTTCATGGACGGGCTAGATCTCAAGAGTGTATGCGGCGTGTCTCCTCAGACAATGGCCCAAAATCCAAATGAAAAAAAAAATTAAAAGCGTTTATTCGTGGTGACTTATCCTAGGCATTACAAAAAATGTTACTTCTGTCAAACTGTAAAGCAGTTTGTTGGCAGATGTAGCTCCTGTATACAATATTAGGTACCTTTAGTTCTATGCAACTATTCAAAGGTATTGGGCAATGCGTTGCATGACACCTGACGATGTTATGACTGCACCAGCGAGCGGAGTTCGTATAGTTGAATTTTGGGCGAAATATATTTCATGAAACACGCTCAGAAGAAGTACCAACATAGATAGTAATGTATTCTTCGAACTTGTAACACACTCCTAACAACGTAAGGGACGCCTAATGTAAATCTAATAATATTCAAAACAGTACTTACCACTTTACACAAAACGTTGTCTACGCTAGATTTCTCGTGACGCATGTGGCTGGAGGGCTTTGATATATCACAGTGACAGCTTGCCAGGAAACGTGCCAGTCTGAACAACTCACGGGCTTAGAGAGGGTAGTTATGAAACGGTTCGTACGTTACTGTCCCTGCGGACAGATGACGCAAATGCTGACTAATGAGAGTTAAATCCGCTTTAGGTATGCTTTAGGATGATTATATTATTATCTGAAAGCTGTACTTGATATTCTTATAATTTTAAATCGTCTGACAGTCTCACGGTCTAAACAAAAGATCCTATGCGGTACATAAGTGAGCGCTTTGATTTTTCAAAATTAATCCCCCGAGGCATTATAAAGGGGATAACAGTTTGTTTGGTCGTTTGTTCGTTGCGTCTCTTTTTATTAAATATATAGATATAGATACCTATACTGCCGTCACATGATAAATTATTTATATACTTAGATGTACCTACCTCTTATTGATCACATTTTCCTGATTGGAAATATTATATATACAAATAAATAATATTGAAGTGTGTGTTTGTAATATCAAAATAACAGCATAATACTGTATGCATATGAAAGTACGAAACGGCGGGACCGATTTTGACGGTACTTTTACTGGCAGATAGCTAATGTTATATTATAAGCGACTTTTATTTAAATTGTTAACAAAATTTGATTCAAATAGGGAAGTAATATTTTAAATAATTTCACACAGGCGAAGTTCGCGGGCTACAGCTAGTTTCAATAGGTATAAGTGACAAACGCTTTGAATATTGGCAAACCTTTATATTCAAAACCAGTTAATCCTCTATTTTACCGGACATAAGTCGATGAAAATAAGTCTTTCAAGGAAAACTGGATGGTTATCTATCAATTACATAAGTAGGTACGTGCGATTTGAAAAACATTCATACTTACAATACAACACAATAACATAAATATACCAACGACAGTATTTTGGTCCTTTGCGATACTGCTAAGGGGATGAATCATTTCCGTTACGGTAAGGTTTTTCCGGTATGTAAACATGTTGTAGGTATCGTATTTACTTGTCACCGCGTCTACCCGTAGGGCTTAGCTAGGGGCATGTAAGGTACGGTATTGTCGACATATCAATACCATGTTGGGATTCAACAGGGGTAAGCCCCTGACATGTTTCCGACTAGACAAAACAATGACAAGGTTAAGGTTTCAGGGGCCGAAAGGAGATTTGCTTTTGAATGGAGTTACATTTGATTTTTGATAATAAGATTTTGACATATTACACTTTTAATTCATTTATTTGCTAGTTTCAAGTCTTGCTATGCAAGTATCCTATGTACTAATGAATCACAAATATGTTTGAAGATGCGGCAACTGGATGTTGCATACTGCTCTCTCGTATCACAGGACCACCTTTTTAATCACTTTTTAATACGAATCAGGCCGCAACTCGCCTGTTATAAAGCAATGATGCGGCCTAGGATGGAGCACGCTGGCTCAGAAGAAACCGATTCACTCGAACCAGAGAGATTCAGATTATAATGCTCGGGGAACAGAGAAGCCGGCAGTGAATTCCACAGACTAGCATTTCGCAGAATAAATGTAGAAGAGTAGCACTCTGTTCGGTCCATGTAACTTGACTTGGTATTAGAGTACCTATCTTACCATCTACATGTAAAAACATGAAAACAACTTATCACTACATAGTATAAAACAAAGTCGCTTCTCGCTGTCTGTCCCTATGTATGCTTAGATCTTTGAAACTACGCAACGTATATTGATGCGTTTTTTTTTAAATAGATAGAGTGATTCAAGAGGAAGGTTTATATGTAAAACATTGCACCCGTGCGAAGCCGGGGCGGGTCGCTAGTTAGGAAATAAAGTAAAGGAAAAGTATCGTGTTTATACAACCCAGCAATATGTCCAAATATTGACAGGCACTATGACACCCCAACCAGCAAAACCTTATTGTATAGCAGCCCATAGAACGTTTTTCAAGAACTAATTAGTGTTAGTGAACGGTTCTATAAAAGACCAAAGAACGTTTACACAACCCGGATTTGGCGCAGATATAGCGTTAGTCGCTGATATACTAGTTATATAGCAGCTTCGGCGTACCATTTTTGACCTGTAAAATTGATGTTACTCTGCGATATATCACCAAACAGTGATGTAGTTGTAACGCGTAACGCTGTTATTGTACTTTTATGTTATGTAATAGTGATTGTGGTGCTTTTACATTACTATATCACAATAATTCGTTCAATCGTTCATTCTCATTTAGTTCGTGTGTTGATATAGTGATTGTGTTACATTCCTTATTTCACCAAACAGTGGTAAGTAATTTTACAACGATTTTAAGATTTTTATTATGGCGTCCATGCCGTAGTAAAATGCGCTAGTAGTAGCGACCCAGGCAGTGAAATAGAGTTGCGATCACAATTTTACTGACTAAGTAGGCATAGTTGAGTACGATATTTTTAATGCCCCTCTCAAATTAGTGAGTTTTGTTTAAAATAAATTAACTTAATCGAAGACTAGTTCCATAATTGTCCACTATAGAATAAAAAGTGTAATGTTAGCGACTACAGGCCTTCTATAGTACTATTGGGAAAGTAGTGACCGCCATTGTGATTAAATAAATTAGGGTTCCTTTGAAATCATAATATAAAAAATTCTCGTAGATAAAATAACCCATCTTCTTTCTTTATCTTTTCCAGTGTCTTCACAATAAAAGAATTTGCGGCGGCTGCGTAGCGGTCGCGTTGTTCGGAACTGTACCTTTAAAATTGAGTGACGTTTAGAATCACGTACCGACTGAATTCATATTATAATTTTGTGATGTCTGATGTTCATTCCACCCTGTATTGTTGATTATTTTTAATAATTATTTTATGTAACTGACTAGGAACAGAAATTCAATTCTTTTTTTGATTTCAATTCTGTTGAATTGAATTGTGAACAGTTTTTCTTTATTTTAAAATAAAGTTCTTTTTTTTAATTTGTAAATGTATCTTTTATTACAAACACTATCATGCAGCTCAGATAATTATCAGTTGTACTTCTTAGAGCGCGATGTGTCATAATTATAATAGCCCAACTTTTCAGCTCATCGCATAATTGCTCGTTTTTATGTTCTCGGTTTTGTGTTCACTTGAGCGTTCAGAAGTTCTTTCACCTGTACAGCTGAACTCCATATCGGCACTTAAATCATTTACTATCTCTTTGCTGTCTTCTTTTCTGCTTTTCGTTTTTTTTTTTTTTTTTTTTTTTTAATGGAATATTACTTTGTACGGAACCACTTTCCGCACTTGCATTCTCGATTTGACTTTGATTGCTAGCAGTGGTTTCATTACAGTGTATTAAAGGTATCTAAAACCCTGTTACATAATAATTCTGCGCTAAATAAGTGTCAGCGGCGATCGGCGGCGGCGACCTCTCGCGTCCGGCCCTGGTTCAATCCATGGTCCGGAGCGAGACGGAATGGGACGCCGTCACCTCCTTCTGCGAAGCAGTCATGCTAGCGAAGGAGGTGGCGGGACGTTAGAGGGAGAGAACCTCACGTCCCAGCCGCCGCGGGAGACGCACCGGGCGTCGGGGGCCACGTGGTGGCCCCTGGCCACCGTAGACGCGGGCCTGTGGACGGTGAGCTATGGGCTAGCTCGCCGTCCGTCCGTCTTATGACGACAGGCCGTGTCGACGCCGCGTTCGTGTTCCACGCGCGCCTCAAAGAGAGTCAGCAAACAGGAAGGGGTCCGTAAGGGCCGACGCCTGCCAGGGTTGCGGGACTGTTCGAAAGAGATACCGCGGCCCTGGAACACAAAGGGCAAAGGAAGGAACATGGATGGGTTTTAGTCAGTAGAAGTCTGACATTCCCTCCTGCTCAGCCCAGAGCGGGAGGGGTTATTTGATGATTTCCCATCGGTAAAAAAAAAAAAAAAAAAAAAATAAGTGTCTTCGTGACCGGTATAAGAATGTTAATAAACAGCGATTTAAAAACTCTTATAGCTTAAATTTCACACATAAGGAGTAACACCGAACCCAGCTATATCACCAAATCGCTCTATTTTTGAGGAGGCATGACTATTATGACACTATGTACTATAGCAGATACATCAAAACACACAATATCACAAAAACGTCGTATTCTTGAGATTCAATAACCATTAATGAGACAGGCCTATAGTGGTAAATTGTAAACTTATATAGATTAAATTAGATACAAAAGAGCAACGATCAGCAAGTTTATAGAACTAAGTAGTTGTATACATGTTTTTATTAAGCCTTATTTAGTACTTTTCTATAACGGTTGTTTAAAATGGTAATGTAATTGTTTACATCACTAACTTATAGAACATTTTGGCTGTATAAGCTTATAGAGCAAAAAAGTCTTGTACACACCTTTATACAACATGCTCTCACCATAAACACCGTTATATCACGTTTACAAAACTTTTTTGCGAAATAAGCTTTAGTTATAGTACAATTTTGCTGGTTGGGACGTGTGACGCGTTATGTCAATATAGCGTTTGTTCAACTCAACCTGCAAAATGGAAGACGGCCTGGGAAAACAGATGACATTTTCTTCTAACACTCGGTGCTAACGCCCTAATAAAACATTTAATTAAACCATTACTGGATCTAAGAGGCTGTTACATACCATATTAGAAATTTTACAGCACTAAGTAAAGGTTATTGGATACAGTCCCCTTGGTACTCCATGAAAGGCAGCCTTAAAGCCTCAAATATTATGATCTAGAAAATGACTGCAGTTACCGTTCCAAATTTAGACACAATATCACAAAAGAGTTCTAAATACTTGAGTAGGTACGTCAGTTATATAAATAAATAAAATAAACAAAAAACAAAGAGAATCCAGAAGAGAAAAAATGAAGCGAATTAAGTTCTGAATTTTTTGAATTTGGAGCTTTTCCGACCACACTCCAGCTCTAACTGAGCTGGATTCTGGTAGGAAAAGTCAACTTACAAACCGTAAAAAGGTAGCTCTGAATCTGAAGACTCAAATATGAACAAAAAGATGAGTGCTATTGAATCTGATATTTTAGCTCGTGCCAAAATTTCAAGGAGTTATTTAAAATAATTCGTATAGGACTGACAACAGATTTTTCCGATTTGGTAGTCCTCACCAAAATCTGAAGTCTGTATGGATCGGAAAAATATATATATCTGACGACCCGAATGACGCAGCGGTTGTGAGGCTGCCTTACGTTCTTAGGGTCCCCGGGTTCGAATCCCGGTAGGAGCAAACGTTTGTGTGATGAGCATGGACATTTGTTTCCGAGTCATGGATGTTTATATGTATAATAAGTATGTATTTACAAACAAAAAAGTATCTATGTAGTAGTATCAACTATCTGGCGTCCACGACACAAGCCTCGTTGCTTAGTGTGGCACCTAGATGGCGCTGTGTGTAATGTCCAGCGATATTTATTTATTTATCTGAATCCTCTCATGAAAATAATGAAAAAGACATCTTGAAACTCATGTCTTTTCAAGTTATCATTATTGATATAAATTATATGAAATTACACGACTCGCTAAGCATCTCATTAAAAAATATGTACCGAAACTAATACTCCACGAATTCAGGGGTTCGTACCTAAATTAAACCTGTAGGTCATAGCTTTACATTCTATTACTATTCTTTTGACTCAACTTCGGACATTAGGTAGAAGGTAGGATATAATTCTTACCCAGAATGAACTTAGAAGTCTAAATGGCCTTCCCTTACGCCACATTGCCCAAATTACCCAATACGGTCTACCCGAACCCGGGCTCAATGCAAAAAGAACCTCGGTCCTCAAATAATTTAAAAAATCTACCCTAATTTCACAGACATGATTGCGATAATATTCCTACCAAAATTACCTGAAATACTAAATAAGCTTGACGAATACCGACGAGTTTATTAATGGTGTTGCCAAATTAACTTGTACGAAATTAACTAATTTATTTAATGAAACTCAATTTGTTATTCTATCTTAAACATATATTGCTGTAATGTGTCAAAATTCTTGGGTAATGGTTTGTACATGACTGGGTGTGATTGTGTTTAACGTTTCGTGGACTTGTATTTTTTTATTTGTAAATATAAGGTTCCTTTAGACTTACACAACTACGTCCCACAAAAATGTGATAGCAGTTTAAAATAAACACAAAAAAACGATTGCCAATCAACCTAGCAAGCGCGATGGTTAAAAATGGCAATTTCCCGGTCCTTGCGATAAACCTTATCAATACAATAGATAACTTTCATAATATTCTGTTTAATTAATTTATGTAGCGGTAATACCAAAACGAGATGTTTTTATACTGAATCTAGAATACGATCAGTACATGGTGGTGTTAATGTTTTTAAGGAAACATTTGATGGCTATGAAAATGTTTTCCAGAGCAAATATTTTATTTCAGGTGTACTACTTATATGAGCACTTAAATAGTCAATCAATAACTTGGTGCACGTATGCAAATCACCGTTTCTTATGGAGAAGGACCGACCAGAAACTTACGGTTACTCTTTTAAAGACACGATAATGTTGTCATATTACAGTGTTAATACGAAAACAGTGTTTTTATGTACAAGAGAACCACCTTTATTCTACAACATAGATTCATGTTCTAGCAAACAAACATAATTTTCTGTTATTCCAAGTCAACATTAGTTCGACAAACACGCAATAAATCAACCATATTTAATTGTTTCATTAACGCGCCGCCATTAGGCGCAATTACACAATCCATGAAAAATATTAAACGCTCTGTCATGTCAGACATTCCAGGTTTCATGAAATTGAAAAGAATATTGCTTTTGTGGTATGAACGTTATTAAAAACCTCTCAACATACCAGAATTACAGAAAATAATATTGTTTTGTGTTGGTAAATATTGGTCCTTCGAGCCGGATTGTGAAAAATAAAACATTTATTTGGTATTTTAGAGATAGGTGATTATCATAAACAGCTGCTTTGCTGGATGAAGGCCAAGGACAAAGGGGTGTATTTGTCGCTTTCGACACGCTAGACTTAAGTTAGATAATCCACATCCACAAGAACAGTCCTTATATACAAAGCTTCTGTATTTCACCCAGAAAATCGATAAAGTCCAAAGCTTTAAATCATTATGATTCACCATAATATAAACAAAGGAGAGCAACAGTCGGAAAATTTGGATGTGGTCATCCCTTACTTGGGAAACGGGGATTACAACATCCATATTCCTGGATTTCTATCTTGCTTTCATACCTACAAAAGCTTCACTTAAATAACTTGTCCCCAGTTTGTTATATTAATGTTAATTGTACTTTACTGTACAGCTCGTTATAGTGATTCGCCAAACGGAAAGGGAGCCTTATCACCTTTTGTTAGATCCCGTCCATAAAGAAAGGTCTGTTTTGGCTTTGCCAGAGAGTACGGTGGGTACACGCTGTAGGTATATCAAAGAGTAATGGAATGAAAATGCTTTACTAGACCGCTGTCGCCATAGTTCAGACTTTTTAGGTGTCAATTTTAGCGTTCCGAATGTGGACACAATTTCGCAAGTATTGATTAAATTGTAGGTACATGCAAACTGCAAATTGCTTTTGTAATGACTTCATAGAAAAAAAAAAAACAAAGGAAAGCTTTCAAATTGAACTTTTCCGACCGTATTGTACACCCATTAAACAAAACATCCACCAACAACGTAGCAAGTGCAACAACTAACAAAACATGTTATTTAAAACCGATGGCTGTAACAAACGGCGCAATAAAACAAAGAGTATTACCCGCCGATGTATAGTTCGCCGACAAAAAGGAAAAACGGTTGTGCTCGCGCCCTACGCTCGCGCCCGCCCCCGGTATCGATCGGGCGCGTTATATAACCCTTCCCCGCGCGCGCCCGCCGCGCCCCGACTAACACAAGATACCTTTCGCAGGCTATATCATTCATAAGTCAGGTTCCGCAGCCGGCGGTCCGCGCTCGCTCCTTCCCGAAGCCCCAACCCTGTCACTGCGCATCCTGTGCCGCGCAAGTTGCCCAACACTGACTCAGTTGTTTTCGAAGTCTCGGAGTGTACGAACGCTTTGCACTACTTTCAGCAGTGTTTTGTTGTGGACAATCGCGATAAATGTTCTAAGGTAAGTGTCTTACAAACTAATCTGTTTGTTTTTCAGCTATTTCTCTTTGTGTGAGCCGGCCATTATGATTGTTTTGTCCCGCCGGGTTATTTTGTTAGCTCGTTTTATGGGGCAATAAAAAGGTAATTAATCAGGTCAGGTCAGAATGCGGCGCTCGGGTAATTGTTTGTAAATCAACTGTTATATTATTAATTGCATCATGGAAATGGACAGTTATAATTCACATCCTAATGAATGATGTTTACAGTCATTATTGATTGCTGCAAAGCAGGATTGATATTCGGAATTAGTTTAACGCTGCTAAATAATTATTAATGTTTCTCGTTTACGTCAATAAACAGCTATCATCAGTTTTCCTGATGCGACGCGTCATTTACACTTTCCCAAGCGTGTACTGTTTTCAGCGCCCGTCGTTGATGATCCAAATATTTAGAAAGATGCCAATTAGGTATCAGATATTTTAGAAACGTTTATTATTTCATGTAAAATAGTGATAGTGGGGTTCTTCTGGAATCTAAACTTTATAAGCATAATTTGTTGTTGTATTTTATTGCTTCAATGTTTCGAAAGTTGGACATAAACCGTTTTTAACCACGTGCAACCTCAACTTCGAATACAGTATTATCATCTATAATCCCAAGCTTTTAAAACTCTGAAATATATTTGCTGTTCAACTACGAAACCAGATGCGACAAAACATAAATATGTTACACACATTGGAAACGTTTTATGTTTCTTTGCATAAAATATTTAACACCGAGCCAAGGAGGACCGTATAGAGTACCTTATAAAGTTAACAGGGTAATAATTTTCTACAGAAACCAGCCAAGCTTTAAAAAGTAAAATGAAAAACAGAACCATTTGTTTATAGCGTGTTTTTTCATTTTTGTTTTACTACTTTTTCAACATATTTACGATCGTTATTTATTTATTTATTGCATCGGGGCTTTTCTACTGTATTATAGGACCTACATGGGCCTTTTTTAATTTCATTAAGTAACGACTCGCATTGATTCAAACTTCTTTTCGAACTTATTAAGGTCTTTTGGTACCGAAACCCCTCTGAAATTCGGAGAGCATGCTAAGCCGTCGGTCTCTGCTGTCATTTGTAGGTCTTTGGCAGTCAATGCACCTAGTATCATAACATAACATCACGCCTGTAATTCCAGAAGGTTTGGGCAGAGGTGTACCTATTATCTCTTATTTTTTTGTCCTGTTTAGATTTAAGTTTTTTATTTTATTTTTGTTGTGTGCTCTTGTGGCATGTGCCGAATAAATATGTTTTCTGTCTTTATTTCTTTACTTAATTGCACACTAACATTTCGCAAGTTATGTTTAAGCCCCATGTAATAGGGGGCGAGCTTATTGCCATCTACCGGGCACAAATGCAACTAATAAAGAACTAGAAAGTATTACTACCAGTTTTACCAACGTATTACCTAGTAGGAAACTGAGTTCTAGGGTTCAAAGAGGCAGTCGTTCCATTGGCATTCTGCTGCATTCGTTTGGATTGGAAGCCGACTTTACCACAGATGGAAGAGGACTATGCAGGCGACGACGGTCTATTGTTTCATGTATCCACAGGGAAGAAATAAAACAGTTTCTAGGTTTTTTTAACCTTGAAAGCGTTATACGGCATTTCAATGTTATTTAATCCAGTCTGGCCCCACTGTTAAGCCGTCTAACTAGGCAACTTCGGTAGGTTTAAAGGATTAAGACCGTACGTGGGTCTTGTCTTTATCCGAAGCATTATCCAGCAGGAACTGAAACAGTAGTCACAAATTGACACTCTAAGAACTAGCCTATTTTAAGATCAATTTCACCTGATGGCCGGTTAGAGTTGAAGGTTACTAGTGCGTGCATTATAAAGTAGCCTAACATAAAATAACATCACGCCTGTAATTTCTGAAAGGCTAGACAGAGATGTAGCTATATTACCACATTTTGCCAGTTTTGTTTTAAGTTCTACCGACTAAGGAATTCCTGATAAAACCCGATAACACTTTACCCTACCTAGGAATCGAACCCAGAGCGTCATGCTCGGCTGTAGCGCTGACAAGACTGCAAATAATCCAAAGTCAGTACTACTACTACTAATCAGCCTATAATGTTCCCACTGCTGGGACACACGGCCTCCTCTCTATGAGACGGAATAGGCTATAATCCACCACGCGGGCCCAGTAAAATCAAAATAAGTAATTTACTGTAATGGAGAATAATTATAATTGTTTTGAATCCTAAAAAAATCCTTGTTTCACGGGAAACCACCTGTAGATAATGTAAGAAAGCGGTGTTTAATACTTCACTTAAGGTTACTGTTAAGGTTCCGCAGCCATCGAAGGAGCTTGTGGCTTAATAATAACAGCCGTGTTAAGCCGCGCTTGCCTAGGTTGGTCCGTGGATGGGTGACCACCTTTTACATACCGAGTTTCCTCCATGCCTCAGAAAACACGTTAAGACGTTGGTCCCGGCTGTCAATTTTACATCTTTGACAGGCTTTGGCCAGTTGCCAGTGGCCTGAAAGTCGGACCACCAGTCTTACCAAGGGGTAGCGTATTACCCAGTACTAACTGGGTTGTGGAGGTCAGATAGGCAGTCACTTCATTTAAAAAACTGGTATTCAGCCGCATCTGGTTAGACTGGAAGCCGACCCTAACATAGTTGGGAAAAGGCTATAGGCAGGGGATGGTTCCGCAGCCAAATGACAAAAACGGAACCCTTATAATCACTGCATAGTATAAAACAAAGTCGCTTCCCGCTGTCTGTCCCTATGTATGCTTAGATCTTTAAAACTACGCAACGGATTTTGATGCGATTTTTTTAATAGATAGATTGATTCAAGAGGAAGGTCTACATGTAAAACATTGCACCCGTGCGAAGCGGGGGCGGGTCGCTATTGTCGCTAGTATATTTTATTTCATTTAGCTCAAGGAAAAAGCAGGGGGCTTAAAATGGAAGCTTTATCAGAATCATGATATGAATCACGTTAAAAATTTAAAATTCTTAAAATGGTCTTTATGGTTATGACCACAAAATCCATTTTAAGAGTTTTAAATTTTTAACGTGATCTTATTATGATTCTGATAAAGCAGCCATTTTAGGCCCCAGTTCTTTATCTACAAACAAAACTTAGCCTCTTAGTTAAGTCCAAAAGCCCCAGTAAAAACAGTCCTAGAACTAATTAAATATACGTACCAAAGACAAATTACAAAGGCGAAGTACGTCGTTCCTTTTAATTAAAGTCATGGACTGAAACATTTTCCCCACTCTATTTCATCTGCTCGTTCCTGGCTAAAAGGAATAGAGATAGCTGGGTACCTACACTTAATTACATAAATTAAGCTTGTAATTCATTATCTACAAAACGGTCCGCCTAGCAACATAGAAATTTCCCATCGGTTATTAAAAAAAAAAACACTTTTTGCCACAAAAGTGGAATACACGGTCAAAATAATAATAATAATAATCGTTTTTTTTTAAACAATTCAAATATCAAGATCTGGCTCGCAAGGTTGTCGACATGTGGGTCGTGAGTACAACAGTCATTGTGCCGATAGTCGTGTCGGCCAATGGCTTAATAGCCAACAGCGTCGACAAACATCTGAGGAAGCTCTCGCTAGGCAGCTGGATCAAGGGCTTGATTCAGAAAGCAATACTTCTGGACACGGTGCGTGTTGTTAGGAGGTTCCTCGCTCAAGAGCCCTTACCATCGGTAGCTCGGGCCCTGTTCCCGGTGCCGGTGGGCTCCTATTTTTTATATTTTTAAATGTTTTTTATATTGTTTTATATTAGAATATTTGTTTTTTTGTAAATAATATGTAGTTAAATGAATAAAGGAAATAATCGTTTATTTATAAAATGTCTTAACCATAAAATAGAGCACAATTGCTTATTTGCCTGAATTAGGTGGAACCTATGTTTCAGGCTAAATGCTTGGAACAGCAGATTTTTTTAAAATAATCGATGAAAAATGTATATGTGGGGGTGCGTGGTAACCGTTCGCATCGGCGTCCCTTCCACCCTGTGTACGGTGCTTATTGTTATAACAAAAAACTTTTTTTTGTCTGTCTGTTTTTTCCAGCTAATCTCGGAAACGGCTGGACTGATTTTGACGGGACTTTACTGGCAGATAGCTGATGTTACAAGGAGTAACTAAGGCTACTTCTATTTTAGAAAAAGCATAAGGGTTCCGTGCAAAAAATAAAGACCCTTGAAATAGACTAGCTGTTGCCCACGGCTTCGCTCGCGTTTTGGTCGGAAGTTACTCCACGGGCATGTTGTAAATATAGCCTATAGCACTCGGGGATAATGTAGCTTTCTATTAGTGAAAGAATTTTCAAAATCTGTTCAGTAGATCCAAAGATTACCACCTACATACAAACTTACAAACAAATTTTGCCTCTTTATAATATTAGTATAGAAGTATACCTAGATTACAAAATCCGATTGAAATATTGAAGCAATAATTTTATAATAATTTCACGCGGACGAAGGTCGCGGGCAACAGCTAGTGAAGACATAAATTGGTTTGGTTTATTTTCCAGACAAGTTTCGTATGTCTTTCCTCGTTTGTTCCTGTAAGCCCCATAGGGTATTTAGGGTAGATTCGAAGTAACGTGGTAAGTAGTCCGTAATTAGCGTCTTTAGGTTGATACCGGACATAATCTGCCTAGCCTTTTCGGGGGTCTAGCCCCCGACCCTAGTTGGGGTTGGCTTCCAGTCTAATTGGATGCAGCTGAATAACAGTATTTTACATGGAGCAATCGTCTATCTGACCTCCATAACCCAGTTAGTACTGGATAATACGGTACCCCTTGGTAAGACTGGTTGTCAGACCAGGGTTGGGTTGGCTGGTTGTGTGGTTGTGAACTTTGGGGAAGTAATAACTTAATAAGCGCCACTGACAGAGCTTGTGTTATCTAACAAGACATCCCATGCCATGCCCATCGTGACATCGAGTCAAAAAGAGGGAAAGACTAGAAGTCTCCCTATCACGGATGTAACTAATTGCCAGCTAAATACGGCAGCAAGGTAACTATTTTGTATGTCCAGTAGTGGTCGTGTTTTGGCTGAAATGACGATAAAGCCTTTCATTTTAATTGAAAATCATTATCTTTGCCAATCATGATAATACCTTGTTTGTTTACCTACAGTTAGTTATGATTTCCCGATATTTCGGCACTGTTGCAAGCGCCATGTTCACGGATAAACTGGTTAAACTGGTTTATAGTAAACTTAGTAAATATCCTGTTTTTAATTAATATTATTGTACTGGAAGCCGACCCTAACATAGTTGGAAAAAGGCTTGGCAGATGATGATGAAGAGTTCCCCAAAGTTCACCTTTGGTTAATTACTACTTGCTGGAATGTTCTATAAAACAGCGACATACATTTAAATGATAAAGCTTATCGATAAACACCTCTCCATGACTCATACTAATTATAACGATAATAGTCATGCAACATATTATACGGGACATTCATAGTATATAGAATCACGCCTTTTTCCATCTGCTACGATTCTTACATATTCCTTGTGCTTCGTCGACGTACATGTCAGACACGCGCACCTTTTGCAAATACTAGGTATGCATGGTGAGTGGTGACCTATCTAATGTAGGTACATCACCAATATGATAAAAAGTCAAAAATAATCAAAATACACTTGGTCAGTGTATGATCTTCTAGGGCGTCCGTTACCAGCATTTCCACACACTTGTCTTTATAGTTATATGGGATATCACCATAACAATCCAACTTGAGTGTATTTCAACGAATTAATCTTACTAGGAACAGTAGGTAGGATAGCATTCCTTAGTATTTATAAACCTTCTTAGAAAACAATATCAAGTGCTGACACAATTAGCCTTGTTTTATTTTATAGGTTGTGTCGTAAACTCGTAATATAGGGATATGAATTTCGATTGTTCTCAAAGAATAATTACACGTCTATATAATACATACAAATAAATAAAATAGCAGCATCTTTACTGAATACATCTGAAATTATTTACGGTACTTATACTGCCTGTCTGTCTGTTTGTTCCGGCTAATCTCGGACCGATTTTGAAGGGACTTTTACTGGGTAGCTGATGTTTTAGGGAGTAACTTAGGCTGCTTTTATTTGCCGTGTCGACAGCGCGTTCGTGTTCCACGCGCGCCTCAAAGAGATGTCAGCAAACGGGAAGGGGTCTGAAAGGGCTGATGCCTGCCAGGGTTGCGGGACTGTTCGAAAGAGATACAGCGGCTCTCAACACAAAGGGTTAAGAATGAAACCCATCCATGTACATGGATGGGTTTTAGTTAGTCAGACTGTTGTCAGACTTGTTCACAAGTCCGACACCCCCCCAGAGCGGAAGCGCCATTTGAAGATTTCCCATCCGAAATAAAAAATACTGGTTTTATTTTAGAAAACAGGATTAGAGTTCCGTGCAAAAAACGGATTTCGGTGCGGTTTTCACTATTACTTTTAAAACCATGATATTAAACTTACACATAAAAAGAAATCTCGGTTTTTTGACCAGTAGTAAAACCCATACGGAGCGGACGGATCTCTAGTAGTTAATAAAAAGACGTAGAAGTAACCAAAAACATAGTTTTAGTGAAAAAAAACAACAACAACAAAAATACAAATATCTCTTTTTCAGCCGGAATAACAAAACATTGTATGTAGGTAACTTCGAAAAAAAAAAACATAGACGACTTTTTTGTGAGCAACGCAAGCCATTAAAAAGGGTTAAAGGATTCCTAATCCCAATTATTCGGGCCAATTGGCCGGAAAATTCGTATCAGAAAGTTTAAATAGAATCGTCAAATAAAACTCATTTCTCACAAGTTTGGGATCAGGTTTCGTGAGACCTAAATACCTAACAATGTGATTACGTACTTGGGATACCTGTCGGATTGGAAAGGGTTTAAGGGGTTGTACCTACACTGTTTTACAGACAGAAGTTCAAAAGAATTTCGTTTCATATAATTTTTTTCTCATATTATCATTTCACACAATAATCAATACGCAGAGAGCTTGCTTCGAAAAAACTTAAATCAGAGATTTTTGTTACAAATAAAATTTAATCTTTCGATAATTCATATCATAGAATAACAAATCAAATATTCTTAATACTCATATTGTTTAGTTAATATAAAACTTATTACCAAGAAAAACATTTTATCGAGTGACAGTTTTTAAAATGTTTCAATTCATACCTTTGACAAAATGCATACCCTCCTATAAAATTAAAACACCATGAAATTGACTTGGACTAAGTTAAAATTGATAACACTTTATACCGTAGTATAGTTATTTGAAAGCGTTTCATAATTGTCGGAGTGCCCTAATTTTGTTACTGCGACCAATTTCGACAATAGCGCTCGCCGGCCACTACCGCGGCACCGCTCGCTTAGTTGGTCACCGTTCTAACCTAACCTAACCTATTTGGTCGGAGTGAGCGGAACGTTTTAACGTCAATCTTCTTCGAACCTAACCTGTCCGGAGTCCTGAGCTCACTTCGCTCGCTCTTGCATCATAATTTTTCCTTGCCACAATGCCTTGTTTATGTTGATGTGGTGTGTGTACAAAACAACAAACAATTATGGATAGCATAACGTCTACTTTTACATTTTCTTTGAAATAAAATAACATGGAAAAAAACACCGAACAAACAATATTCGTTAAAAAATAATTCTACTGTTTAATACGTATGTTAAATAAAAAATGTGATTATTTCTGTGAAATATGTTTCATTCAAGTAAATAGTCGTTAAAACAATAATATTCGAAATAAAAATACAAGAACTAAATATTATAAGAAACATTTTCGACGAAACGAAATTCTATGAAATTTTTGTCTGCGAAATAAGGGGACACCGGTTTAAGGGTATCTTCGGTTCGAATTTCAGTATAAATTTAGGCTTATACAGAGTGTAACAGTACCTACCCTTCACGAAGCCGTAAACCAAGCATTATGTATTTACATCAAACTAAGTAACTTTTTTTTTGGGGTGAAAAATCACGTTTTACGGTAGGACTCAATGTAATTATGTAACGCACTCAAAACATTGTGCTGATGGGTGAATTGAATATTACGGGGGCCGTGAAGGTGTTTAAAATAAAAATCTTGCATTAAAAAAATTTATTTAAAAAAAAAAACTTGTGAAAAAGTTGGAACTCTGATCCCCAATATCTCCGTAACTAGAAGATTCCCAGGAATGGTCTAGAACAAAAAAAATATCGCAATGACGGGGAAAACAAGTGCCTTTCGGCTTCGTTATGGGTCTTGTTACACCCTTTATTTACTAGCTGGTAGTCCTTGGTAACAAATATAGGCTTTTGATGGTAGGTAGGTACTGGTTTATAACCTCATACCGATACATATCATCATGTGTAATCTTTAGACAGAGGTGTATGTACACCCACATGATGAACCATTATAATAGGGATAAAACTATTGATGTACGTCAACGTGAATCAATGAGGACGAAACAATTGGACCACTTGAAAACGACTGCAAACAGAAAATCCTAAAAGCGCACTGCTGAGAATAACTGAAAGTTAAACAAAAACTGTACAATTTCTGGTAGATAGGTACCTTCAGACTTTTCCTCGAGTAATCAATAATTATTGCACCCTGTAGATAGTCATTATTATAAATATTTCCCCGGAACACAGATCCCCTGGGGTAATCTGTGCCCCGGAAACATCCAATAGGTACTGAACTTAAGCTGCGGAAAATTCGAACGACCACAATACATGAAACGGTCAAAGGGGTTAACTCTTCATACCGCAACAGTTGGCCGACAGTTTGGCTCTCCTCGAATAAATGATTTGATGTTGATGTGATGATGCCCCGTGGAGGGATGAAACACGTGTCAAATAAAGGGTAATAAAGGTAACAAATTAAAATTTATTGCTGGGAAACGACTTTTTTTTTTGGGAGTAAAATCACGTTTTACGGTAGGACTCAATGTAACGCACTCAAAACATTGTGCTGGTGGATGAATTGAATAGTACGGGGTCCGTGGAGGTGTTTAAAGTAAAAATCTTACAATAAAAACATGTATTTAAAAAAAAATACTTGTGATGAAGTTGGAACTTTAACCCTAATATCTACGTAACTAGAAGGTTCCCAGGTATGGTCTAGAACAAAAAAATGATCTCAATGACGAGGAGAACAAATGCCTTTCGGCTTCGGTATGGCTCTTGTTATACCCTTTATAGTTTTCGGTTGCATTTTGCATTATAACAGTCGCACCTTCTGCGTGTGTATATTTGGTGGGTGCTGATGCCTATAAGTACAAGATATTAAGTTAGCTTAGCTTAGGTATTGGCTGCAACTCTAACATACAACTTTACTTACCTTAAGGCCTATTTTTATCGTAAACCAATTTTTTTACTTGAAGGTGCTTGATAAACTATTTTATTACCATTTTTATTTGAGCCGCCGCCGGGAAGCTGATGCTGCATCCAAGCCAGTCACAAGATTTTTGCGGAGTAGATAGTTTTTTTGCTTCACATTTTATCACGGAACAGAGAAAACAGCATTTTATAGACAGATCTCTTCAGCTGCCTAGATAGAACTCAGATTAGGCACGTACAGCTGCATTTCGGTAAAGGTTTTTTTTTTAATAAATCGAGGTGCAGCTTTTCGAAAACTTTCCATAATTTGATGTTTGCAAGTTCGCCAAAGACCTCATCCATCCTTACTTTTTAAAGTTTGTATTTAAGTAACAAAAAAATGGTCTTTTAGTCAGAATTTTGTACTGCGTTCATAAATTTGGTCTTTCAGGATTTAAAAACATGGAAGAGGCGGTTTTATGTTTCGGCCGTAACGAAAACGTACGATCTGGTGAAAGCGTTTTAGTAAGTACATTACGTGAACATTTTCAGAATTTGGATTTGGAATGTGAATGAGACAAAGGGAGTATGTAAAGATCATAGCAGGTGGCGTTCTATGGTTTTTGTATATGCGAGAAAGGCCTGACTTTACGGTTGTATAAAGGGTGTAAAAACACCCTTAACGAACGTGTTCTTCCCGTCATTGCGATCATTTTTTTTTCTCGACCATACCTTTGAACCTATTAGTTACGAAGATAATAAAGGTCAAAGTTCCGACTTTTTCACGTGTTTCTTTTTAAATACATGTTTTCAATTTTATTAACTTAACTTTAAATACCTTCATGAGCACTGTACTATTCATTGCATCCATCAGCGGAAGGTTTTATGATCGTTACATTGAGCCCTACCGTAAAACGTAATTTTTCACACAAAAAAAAATTGTTTCCTAATAATATTTTTTGCGCAGTATTACTTAGTTTCATGTACAGAATACTTTGTTGACGGCCTCGTAAAGGGTCCCTTTTCACCCAGTATTTATTTATGTACGTCTGAATTGTCTGATGAACTAACTATCTATAAATAAGTGCCGTTGTACTTGTTTGTAAAATGGTTATGATACAGCATTGCCACTCAAAATAATTCTTTAATAGTTTACGTGAGTTAGAATAAATTTAAACGATCCCGCCATTAAACATGCAAAATAACTTCATCCGAGTTAAAAACAGCCAGTTCCTCGAAACAATATTTTCGTAAAAACAAAAGATAGCGAGAAAAGACGTGACTGAAAATAAAACAAAAGAAAAACAGTTTGTGTTCGCGAAAACCGTTTGATATTTAAATACAGACACGGAGCCTAACAAAATAAGGAAAGACAGATAGAAGAAAATATTAAACATTTCCTTTTCATGTTTTAGTTCGTTACTTTCAGAGTTTCTCGGTGTACTCGTAAAAGTAGCTTTGCTTAACAAGGACACAAAGAATCTGTTATCCCATTTGTAAAGCTTTTTCGTATTTAATTACAGGCTTTCAACTTTTGAATTACTCAACAAAATTTTACTTTAAGATTCATTTTATTCAAGTCTATTATATTATTGTTTTATTTACTTTTAATTCTCTCTATACCACAAAATCTGATCTTATTAGCAATTTGTATTCAACGGCTAGTCGTAGTTTCTGAATAATTAATTACTGACAGAATCTCTGATGTTAAAATATGGAATATTATACTTTTTAATTCATTTTGAGCAAGGCAGCTTTCGCACGAAAAAATAATAGACATCTGCCTAAATATGTCTAATGATTTGTACTTCTTCAGTGCTTACCTTAAAGGGTCATCTGCCTAGCCTTGTCCCAAATATGTTTGCGGTCTGCTTTTTTTCATGGAACGACTAGCAACTGATTTATTCATGTGCAGGTTTATTTCCTGCGAAACATATTTCTTTACCAACAAGAAGATTATTCCGGCGGCGGCGCCCCGCGCCCGCCGGAATACGGCTCACACGATACCTACACATGAAACACCGTCCCGTGAAAACTGAATATGACAGCTTCATATAAAAGCCGTCAAGAAACTCCTGCTTCCCTTATAATATTCAAAAATATTTACTTGTTTATATGCAGCAGAAATGTGTTTGTGTAATAGGTATTCAGGGGGCCTAAAATGGAAGCTTTATCAGAATCTTAATATGAATCACATTCAAAATTTAATATTCTTAAAATTGTCTCTACGGTTATAACCACAAAGTCCATTGTAAGAGTTTTAAATTTTTAACGTGATTCGTATAGATGTATAGATGCATAAGTTTTATAGTTTTAACAAACACACTTTAGTGTGACGTCATTTCTCGTATTCTTCACTACAAACCCTTTCATTTTAATATCCTGGCAATGCTGAATGCTTTACTGGCATCGACACCGGAGTGAAAACTACTACAGAACCCTCCTTTTGGGCTTCGCCGCAGTTGGGTGATAAAGTTCGAGGCGAGTTACTTACAATAATAATATTTTGGTATTCTGTTTGAAAAGACCTGCTACAAAAACATCAGCGAATATCACATAGAATTTTAAAATTGGTTTTAAAAGATAATGGTGTATGGAGCTGCGGAAAAAGGCTAATAATATTCTCTTTGTTGAAACATGATGTATTAACGTGGTACGTACAATGTAGTTAATCATTGTACATAGCAGCATGATTGATGTTACTGTGAGACCTATTATATATCTAACATTATTTATTATGAAAGCTCGAGTTTTCTAGCACATCACTTTGACAAATGTCTAGGCTTTAAATTCAGGTTACTTTGGGTGTATGGTTTCGGAAAGTTTAGAAGTACCTAGGTACTAGGTAATTAGTTAATGACCTCGTTATTAAATACGGCGGCCATTTTCAATATAACCAGAAGTTCGGAATAAAGTTGATTCTTTTTGATTTGGCTTCAAGTTCTGAAACTGTGAAACGATATTATAGATAGACCATTCGATATTATAGAAATATAGACCATTAACGCTTAAACGGCTTTTAAATTCCCAGTTGTGTTTTGTTTATTTTGTTGTCAAGAGAGATTTAACAGTGAATGAATGTAACACAGTATTGACATTACGTTGTTCATTGTTAATATGGAGCCAAAAAATGACATGTAAATAATTTTCTACACTTTTCATCATTAAACCCTGTATAACCTTTAACCTTTTTTTTATTAACCTTTCACGGTTTATAAGTAAACCTACACTTATCCTGAATTCTGAGCTAATTCTGAAATTAGCTCAGAAAAATTGATAATCACGGAAGATACCTATCACCCCCCCTAAGTTGTAGTGTAAGTTTTATCATTAATATGCCAAAAACTACAACATCAACATCTTTAGTGAGTTCTAGGAAATCTTTTGTGTTATCTATTTCGACACCTTCAGCCTCACCCATTGATATAAATATATCACCACAATCTTTTGAACGACGCATCACGTGGGTAATGATATTTAAATATTATTACTCGTTGTTGGAGACATGGATGAAAAGCAGTGGTAACTGAATAATATGATAACATGGTTATTTGTTAACACACTTTATATGTAGTAGGAATGCTATCGTATCTAGTTGTGATGGCTGTTATCACTACATAGTATAAAACAAAGTCGCTTTCTCTGTCCATATGTCCCTTTGTATGCTTAAATCTTTGAAACTACGCAACGGATTTTGATGCGGTTTTTTTTAATAGATAGAGTGATTCAAGGGGAAGGTTTATATGGATAACATTGCACCCGTGCGAAGCCGGGGCGGGTCGCTAGTAAGTTATAAAGTATAGGCTAGTAGGTAATTGTACCATTATCGAGTATTGCTCTACGGTAGGTAGTGGTACCCCAAGTAGCAAAGGGCTCTATTACCAAGGCGTTTTATCACCAAAGAGTGATATAGTAGGCCTATAACGGTAACCATTAAGACTGCTTGTACTATAAAGGTTTTTAACAGAGCGTTTTAGTGCTATAAGATTAAAGAGCATTTAAGTTCTATAATTTAGCTCTTAGAACGCTTACAGGACCATACAAAAGAATCTTTAAAGTGTAACACTATATTAGATATGAATAAAGCGATTATGGTACTATTTAGTACTACAGACGACCTTACTGGCACTTTTATGTATCTATTTTGCACTAATAATGCGTAAAAATAACTTTTACAGTACCAGTGTTGTAGCAGTATCGAAAACACTATTATACGATCAATCTGCACTATAAAAGTACCTTTCACAACCATTACGTAACCTTTTAGCTTCTTAAAAGATCCCTCAATATCGCTATGGGGCTGATTCTAGTAAGAGTCATGAAAACTCTTCTTTAGTACTAAATAGTACTATAGCGACTCCTGGTGCAGTTGCTAAATAACTTAAATTCTAAATAGCTCTACAAGTGAGTTTGTGTTACTGCTACGAGACTAAAGCGTGACATAAAAGCACTAAAATTGATAGTTAATGAACTAATGAGATTTATACTAGCTTTTCAGTATCTATAATATCACTAGTATTTCATAAATGGTGCCACACTGTCATTGAAAATATAACAAATGGTTCCTCACAAAATATTTGTTTATACCACAACTATGCTGTAATAATAATGTTACTTTTTCTCAAGCCAGTAATAAGGATGAAGAATATGAGAGTGAGAGCACCTCTGTTCAAAGTTCCCTAACATCGTAATGTTCAGAAGAGAAGAGCAATAAAGATGAACCATTACGCAGTGACTTATAAATAAATAAATAATAATAATCTATTTATTTCAGGTAACAAAGACCCATAGATAATAACATTTTGTGTTAGTATTAGCAAACTATGTTAGTAACACTTCACTTGCACGATGATTTGTGCGTTCTTGTGGAATTAGTCCGCGGAAGCGACGGAACACCACATCCTGCGGCCAAAAACTTTCCTCCAGCACCAAATGGAGCATACACGTAGGTATACGCACCACAAACGCCTTGAAATTGACGTTTCAGCTCGACTCCAGTAGCTGTACTCTTGGCGCACGTACTCCTCGATGTCCTCTGCCTTAGTGGTGTAATGTAGGCGAGAGATGTACACCGGGGTGTTCGGCTTCGCGGCACGTAGCCTAACGTTGGGCTCCACAGGAGCCTTGCCAGAGCGGTCCTTATGAAGATGGTGCGTCACCTATAATATACCTCCACAAGCAATTAACATTTTGATAGAAATAATAAACAAGCGCATTCCTTACGTGTAATCAAAAGATCCAAGGACACTATTGAACATTTTTAGCTACACATTCGTGGTGATTTCGTGACTGAATTGGACAAGAAACTGGAAAATGCCTGAACTTGGATATTTTCTATTCTAACCCAAACAAAAAAAAAAAACTGTATGTTAAAACTGAGAATTATAATAAATAATCTTTTAGTTTTCGTGTGGAATTTTCAAAATAACAATTTTTAGCTTAAGATTAAAAAACGTTTTCTAGGTAAGGACGTATTTACCATATCCCAAACATGCCCCAGTGTGCATTTAATGCAACTACATACTAAGAAATTTATTTTGACTACACTATTTTATATTTGGACAACGAAACCCTAATTCGTTTTCGGTGAAAATATGGCTGCTGTTTTCTGCCATAATAGCACATTAGCAGCACGGCTGGAGCAAATGTGTACTATAGCAGCCATAGTCGGGACAAATCTTTTTTTCATTAATTTAAATTTCATCAAAACACAAAAAATAATAAGGGCGCATTGTCAAATTTGAAATCAGCATAATGATTTTATCGATAGCATTTCTTTCGCAAGTACAAACTATGGCAGAGTTTACGGTCTATGAATGTTTTGTAGTATGTCTTTTTTATTACAATGGCCTAAAGCATAACTTACCGATATAGTTATTTTGTTTTCTTGGGGAACGCTCACAACGTAGGTATGTTAAAAAAGATCACTGGAATCGTTTACGGTGCAAACTAGCACTTTAAACATGTTTTGATTATTTTTATTGTGCAAATTTGTGACATAAACTTTGCAGACAGCACTATTTCAGTACTAAAAAACGTTTCTCGACACTTTTACATTTCAACTATAGAGCTGATTTATCACTGTGAGAGCCTTTATATAATGATTATAGAATAAATCAGTGACAAAACTAGGGCCTTTTTGGGGTTCTGTAAACGTTTAGAACACCATTATAGTACTAATCATGAACACTAATTAGCACGTTCTAAAACGTTCTCAGGAGTTTTATAGTACCAAATTTTGCTACTTGGGACCTATAATAAAAGGCACTTTGGCTACAGTAGCTCACGTATTGAGACATAACATAGCATTATACAGCTCTTGCTAGTATGTCTAAACGAAAAGATGTGGAGGTGCATAAAAATATGAACCTTATATCAGTATGAAAGAAAGTTACCATGAATAAAGAGAGTAATCTACAGCGTGTAAGGGACAGCCCTCCACAAACTGACAGGGTGCATTCAGCTTCTTATTTTAAATCATATTCTACCGGAATTATTCTCCGGAAAATTTTCATTATTTTAACCATTTTTCAGTTTTATTTATTTGTAAAATTACATTATCTGTACGCAGCACTCCAATAATGTAAATAATACGGCTAGAATAAAAATAATAACAATAATTAATGCTGAAATACTCTAACGAACGACGCGTGAAATCATTTATTGTCGTAGTGATATATTTGGGTAGTAATGACACAAAACTTTGCTAGTTAAAATTTGGTGCACGCGTGGCATTTTTGGGTTATGAAAAGTTTTAGTAGTGCAGACATGACTTAAATAGCCCGAAAGATTTTGGTACAGGTTTCATTTATTTGTACATAAAATATTTGTTTTGGATGAGGCTGTTTAGGGTAACGATTGTTTTTTTGGTGGTCATTCAATTTCATCCCATTTATTTTTAACGTATGTTGTCCCACAGCTGGACAAACGTCTTCACTATAACTTTCCACTCTTTCGGCAACAAATAATAAATATTTAAAATAATTTACGTAATAATTAATTATGTAATAATGTAGATATTAATAGACTCGCACTAATTGACTGACTAATTATGTAGATATTCTGGGTTACTAACAACGACTAAATAACTATATATGTTATCAATATCACAGATTACGTAAATACCCAAAACATTATCCAATATCAAAACAACTGTAAGACCACAATATTGCCTAAAGCCGATGACATCATGAATTGAACCGTAGGACTTCGACAGTAGAACGCAATTCATCACGTCCCCCATGTAATATTCATGAGCCTTCATATCTCTGCGTCGAGGACTTACGAGTAGATACGCTGGCCTTTATATTAATATAAGGACATTCTTCACGTTCCTTGGAGTCGAATAGCTGGCTAGGATATCACGTCAGCTGAATACCATTTTCTTTATTGATGTGGTTTTGAAAACTTATTTAAGTTGTTCCCTATTTATATAGCGGTCGGTAGGTACAAGGATCTGTTGAACCACTGTCAAAATTTCAATTATCGTTGCCATCTTGTTTTTGGTGTGTGAAAATGAAAGTGGGTTTAACTCGTATTCAAACGGGAGGAAAATAATCAATGTTTAATATAATACAATCACTAGGTAAGGTTTTTCATTGCTTTTTAACTGACTTCCAAAAGGAGGAGGTTATCAAGTCGTCAGATTTTTTTTTTGTGTGTATGTTCAGCGATATTTCAGTCAGTTTTATATTCTTTAGTAAAATATTAACTGTGGACCGATTTTCCAAATTTATTTTTTTCTTTCATAAGAGTATACTCCCGAGGGGATCCCATTATCACCATGTCAGGATCTGATGATGGAATCTCAAGAAAATCAACCCTCAAATTTTATTGGCACGCATTACATGTTTCGTGTTTTTTCTAAAGTTATTCAAGTACTTATTCGCATCTAGGAGTCATCACCTCATGTTGATGAGCTGATGATGGAAGGTATAACTCCTTACCGGTTAGGAGTTGGAGGATGATTCTTTAATAAAATATTATGGGGACGTATTTATAGTTGTATTCTTTCAGGTTATCTAGGTGAGCTAATTATGGAATATAAAACTCTTTAAAACGGTTAAAAGTCAAAATCAAAGTCAGAATAATTACTTAAGTTAAATGACTTAGTTCAACTTACTACGTACCTACGATTATTTATACTAACAACTAAAAATGGAAAAATAAAAAACTTTTCTTTCAAAAAATAAAACCGACTTCAAAAACACAAAAAGTTAAAAAAATACTTTAGCTTCAGAAGTCGGGGACAAAAAAAAATCAAACAAACACAAGACACCGACTTCTGAAGCTAAAGTTATTTTTTAACTTTTTGTGTTTTTGAAGTCGGTTTTATTTTTTTTCTTCTTACAATAACTCTCCAGCCGATACACCGTAGTATGAAGAGTCGAACTAATTTGAAAAGGAAATTAGAATAACACACGATATTTTATAGGTTTCACATTTCGGAACTGTACACCTTAACATAGCTTTTATAGTTTGACTAGTAACTAGCTAGGGCCAGGTTTATTGATCCTTAGATACGTTTTACATTACAGTTAATAATATAAACATCATAAAATATGAGATAGTTGTAATAATGGAAATTTCCTGAAACAAACAACCTAAAACTAGTTTACTTTCGGAAGTCGGTGACTTTGTTTTGTTTCATACTTTTTGCCACCGACTTCCGAAAGCAAAGATGTTTTAGACTTTTTTTAATATAGCCGCCTCCTTTTTTAGAACCCGGTTAATAAGAAAGATATTGACTCGATACACGGTATTTTTTTATTCAAGAATCAGTAATTCTCTTGGTAAAAGAAACTTCCATATCTGTCTGATAGGACGTCCTTTTAAAAATATAGGTACTGATAGAATTCCTTTTGTTTCTATCAAAGGCTGTATGACGATACGTAAGTCCGCCTCTGTACTTTGTGCTTGAAGTATTAATTAAATAATTAATGTACGTTCCCTTCCCTGGCCTTTTAACGAACGGGCATGTAAAACGGATAATTTGATTGCGCATTTTTCCAAAATTTTCTTCTACGTTCACGTAATAATGAATAATAATTGAATTTATTGACACACACAAGTTAAAAAAAAAAACATAAAGACAGAAACAATGATAGTTAACAGAGTACATAAGATCGAGTAACCGTGGGCCCCAAACTAGGCACAGCCTGTATCTTGGTGGCCGAATATAGACAGAAAATGCAGATTGACTTATTGACTGTTCAGCGTGACACAGCACAGCAAGACACAAGTGACAATTAATTATGAAAATAGGAATTAAAATTATTCAGATATCACAAATAAAATAATAATAACAATCAATAAAAAAAAAAAAAACAAAATAAAGTCAAAGAGAATATCAATGAGTAAAGACCATTAAAATAATTACATAGTTTGACGACGTAATTTCGATGGTATCGCCGAGTCTAGTGTGTAGTAAAAATATACCAAAGTATAAACTAACTAACACTAACTACTACAACTAACTACAATGTAGAACATCTACGAAATGCAGGTAAGCACTTACCACGTGTCTTAGCTCTCTTGTTTAATTTATGTATGAGTCACTCGTATCTTCCAGAGGATCTTATGAAAACAATTGTCGTTCCTATAATAAAGAACAAGACTGGAGATACGAGTGACAAGAACAACTACAGGCCTATCTCCTTGGCGACCATTGTTGCGAAGGTGTTGGACGGTCTGATTGACAGGCAGTTGGATAAATATATCACCCTACATGACGCCCAATTTGGGTTTAGGCCACATTTGTCGACTGAAATAGCAATCCTCTGTCTCAAGCATACTGTCCATTACTATGCAGCAAGGAAAACACCAGTTTATGCGTGTTTTTTGGACCTCTCCAAGGCATTCGACCTAGTTTCCTATGACTGTCTCTGGAGGAAACTCGCCCATGAGACTAACCTTCCTGGGGGACTGATTGCTGTACTGAGGTACTGGTACAGCAATCAGTCCAACTACGTTAGATGGGCGGATGCCATGTCGGGTGCGTACAGGTTGGAGTGCGGCGTGAGGCAAGGGGGGCTTAGCTCGCCCAGACTTTTCAACCTGTATGTCAACCAGCTGATATGTGAGCTCAGCAACACCCAAGTCGGTTGCTCTATTGATGGGCAATGTATCAATAATATTAGTTACGCGGATGATATGGTGCTGCTGAGCCCATCAATCAGTGCGTTAAGGAAGCTCCTCCGAATCTGTGAAGACTATGCGGTGACTCATGGTCTCAGGTATAACTCAACCAAAAGCGAGCTTTTAGTGTTTAGGGCACAAAATAAAATTTACGACGTTGTTCCATCAGTTACCTTGGGCGGAGTTCCGCTGAAAAGAGTCGATCGATTTAAATACCTGGGGCACTGGGTCACCGATAGGCTGTCGGATGACGCTGATTTAGAGAGGGAACGTAGAGCGCTGGCAGTCAGATGTAACATGCTGGCCCGCAGGTTCGCACGGTGTACGCGAGAGGTTAAAATAACATTGTTCAGGGCCTATTGCCAGTCGCTGTACACGTGCGCCCTGTGGGTCAGTTATACACAGGGCTCGTACGGTGCTCTACGAGTCCAATATAATAACGCGTTCCGGGTGTTGTTGGGGCTGCCGCGCTTCTGTAGCGCGTCGGGGATGTTCGCGGACGCACGCGTTCCGGATTTTGGCTCGCTGCTACGTCTGCGAATCGCATCGCTGATGCGTCGGGTGCGCGGCAGCCCCAACAGCCTTGTGGCTACTGTAGCCGGCCGAGTGGATGGCAAAATAATGTGCCACTGGGTGGCGGCACACAGACCGTCATTCAGATATGTGTTTTAAGTTTTATTTTATTTTATTTAGTTAGTGCCAAGCTGTTTTGTATTTGTATTTTTATCCTATGGATCTCTGATCTGAAAATAAAGATTTATTATTATTTCCTTTATTCAATTATATACATATAAATTACATTTTTAAATATTTCTAAACAAATTAATATTAAAAAAACAATTATTATTATTATTATAAATAAAATTAGTTAGACATCAGATCAATAAATCAATATTAGATACGACAGTGAACCACATAGGCTTTACCGAGAAACTAGTTGAAAAGATCATTCAAACTAGTACGGACATATTTAGGACCTGCTACGGAAACCGGACACTGACCGATACTTCAATAATAAGTGTATGGAGGTGTCCGTGTTTGAGCTGCATTCAGAGTTTGTATTTGCCGGTTTTACCTATCCTTAAGGTGGAAGCGTCAATGTAGCCCCCGAAATTCATTTTTTTTCAGATTTTTGCAATTTTCAGGTCAGTGGCAGGCTGTATGTTGGATGACCGTTTCATGAAATAATCATTCAATGTGATTTTTTTTTTTTTTTTCCTTTTTTGGCCAACCAACAATTGTTTACACTGTAAATATTTTAAGTAAATAACTACCATTAACTGAGGTTAGTGTGACAATTTCTTTTATGTTAGCACCGCATGCCCCATAAACATTAGATGTGCCACAAGCACTGTGCTATAAAATGTATGTCTAATTAACTAAAATTAACAAGTTTAATTTAACATTACGTAATGGAATATAAAACTAAAATTAACAGTAAAAGTAAAATTCAATAGAACAAAACAAACCTTGACACAACAAAATAGAAAAAAAATAAAACTAAAATCGAAATAAAATCTAAATTAAAATTACAATTTAAATCACAATCAAAATTAAAATTAATATCTAAATTAAAATAAAATAAAAACATAAGATTAAGATTGAAATTAAGATTAAACAATAAAATTAAACATTACTAATAGTTCTATGAAACTTGGCATATGAGTCAAAATGCACGTCAGCAAGATCGCTGCAGATATTTAACAATTTGCAAAGGCGAGGAACGACAGAGTTTGCACCAAGTACTGTTCTGCGGAGTGGAGAGTGTAGAGGAGTAATAGGAGCACGAGGGAGTCTAGCAGGAGCCCGAAAGTGGAACTTGGATAGTAATGGGGGACAATCAATTTTGCATCGAAGAAGCTTATATACGAAGATGGAATCAATTATTGTTCTACGTTTCTCCAGGTATCACTGGAGAAACGTAGAACAATAATTGATTCCATATGCAGCTGATTATTTTTTTACGATTTCGATGGTGGTTCCATAGAGAAAGTTGTTCAGTTTGATGGTCCGTACCACAGTATTCCATATGATTATACCCTTTCTGTTACACGCTGTATACTACGAGTATAACTAATATCTAATGCTTGGAATAATATTTAAATAATAGGCTCCGGCATAATACTATATAGCTACATATCCAGGGCAGAATATTGCGAACATTACGCGGATGTTGAACCGCATCGCATTCCGATTAATGAGAGGAATTTAGATTGAATTAAGGTCTTAGGTTATCTAGTACTTTGTTGGTTAAAAAGGGTCTTAAGGCACTAGCTTATGGAATCTCCATTCACATTATTGTCCATTGGAGGAGTTCGTGACTAAATAATAACAGCCACTAGGATCAATCTTCAGGTTAAGCCGCGCTTGCACAGGTTGGTCTGTGGATGGGTGACCACCCATTACTTACCTAGCTTCCTCCGTGCCTCGGGATGCACGTTAATCAGTTGGTCCCGGCTGTCATTTGTAGATATTTATGACAGTCGTTACAGGTAGTCAGGTCTTGAAAGTCTGACAACCAGTCTTAGCAAGGGTTATCGTATTACCTAGTACTAACTGGGTTGTGTAAGCAGTCGCTCCATGTAAAATACTGGTATTCAGCTGAATCCGATTAGACTGGAAGCCGACCGCAACATAGCTGGGTAAAGGATAGGCATAAATGATGAATGCATTCCATAGGTACCTACGTATGTAGTCGGAAAAGTACATCACTAATTCTTTTGAAAAGATACGTAATTGAAGCCTGCCCCTGCCTCTCTAACGAACATTTTCTATAAATTACTTACGTATAACGGTTAGTTAATATTACTCTAGTAGCTATCGGGGTTTCCATAAAAAAAAAAGTTAGCAATGAATTGACAAGAATATCCTATTCACGTCACTAATCTGTCTCTCGGGGGGTTGACGGTTGATATTTCTTTAACTGTTCCGTTAATTGTTAGTAAGAATATTGAAAACGGCTGTAAATCTACGCTGTCATCACTATCCACCCTAAAAATTAAAACTAATATAATTAAAAGCATCGCAAACCGAAAGGACCCGACACAAAGTTCTTAATGCGGCTAATATTGGAACGTTTTCACAGTAATAAAACAACGCCTTTGGGTAAAAGTGAAGATAAAGCCAGACAATTTAATTATAATACGGAGAACCCTCTGTAATTTAATTGCTGAAAAAGTGCGAGTTTCCTTTGTACTTAAGTACCAAGTAAAATCCATAGCTGATCTTTAATTTTGTAAAAGGTTTTTGAATTTTCTTCTGTTTTCCAATTACTTTGTTTTTTGGGTTCCGTACTTCAAAGGGAATAAAAAAAAGGAACCCTTATAAAATCACTCTCTTGTCCGTCTGTCTGTCCGAGTAGTTCTAGGTCAAGCGGAAGTACCTGCCTTATAGGTTTTGGGTCGAAAACCTATATAAGGTAGTTCCCGTTGACCTAAAATCACGAAATTTGGCAAAAAGCAAGGCTTTACAGCACAAATAAAGGAAAAATTCCAAAAAAAAAAAAAAGTTGAAAATTAAAGGGTGTCCCCCATACATACATATTTGACGCCAATTAACTTTTTTTTTAGATAATGGTACGAAATCCTTCGTGCGCGAGTCCGACTCGTACTTGTTTGGTGTTTTTTTATTGAATACCTTTTAGGTTAAATTACATTGTGCAACATGAACGTTGTCAACTTACGAAGGGTTTACAGAAATAATATGCAACACATTTATTGGCATTCTTAGTGAATAGATCTTTACACCACAAGATTTAAAACCTTCATAGAACAAGAACTACAATAAAAATAATTATTGACTAAACTATCCACAAAATTAACTTACTGCAAGCTGCCAGGATGACAATTCGTATTCGTATAGAATTGTTTAGGAATAATGAACTATTTTTCCAACTAAAATCTATTTCCTTTCACCCATTTTCCAGAAGCTCCATCGCCAACAATGGGCCTAACATGGCTAGTTTTGGCAGCGTGCGTGCTGTCCTGTGCGTGCGCCGACCGCGGCGGATCATCGCTGCGAGGAGCGCTTGAAGCGCTGCAGCGTCGACAGCGCGGGCGCATGCATGGACCTCTCCTACCGCAACCTGACTACGAATCGCTGTACGAGTTCGTACCACCGCAGGGATATCCTGGTATGTTTTAAAAGAAGATTATTCTTTTACCGTCATTTTGGGAGAAAACATTTCCACTGCTGTTACATGACTGGCGGTTCTCGCTACTTACATCTTATCTATTTTATTATTAACGCGTCTTCGACCGTTGTTTAAAATGAGTTTCGGCCTAGGAACACATTGTTTTAACTGCTTCTATTAGGGGATTCGTTCGTCGTTATTATTTTCCATACGAAGTATAAAATACTGACTATAAAATTATTTTAATGTTGATACATCTTCTCATTTCAGAACCCGATTACACCGTTGATGTTGAAGACATTGAAGATGAACCAAACCAAAAATATTTCGTGAAGTTACTAGACAACGATGAAAGGCCACCTGAAGCCTACGAATACAAACTAATCAAGAAGAAGAATTCTGCTAATGCAGCCGCTAAGAAAGAATCAGCTTTTCGTGAGAGGAGTCACCACTCTGACAATGACAGGCTACGAGAATTGTTCATGGATAAAAACGAAGCTGAGGAGAAGAAGGATCTCGAAGAGGGACCTGACAATGATGCTGAATACGCACTGCTTCTTGGACAACTTTGGTCAAAGTACAAGTACAACAAGGAACATGCCAACAATGTTGAGTCTGCTCCACAAGGCGTTGTAAAACTTTACAAAGAGAAAATCGTTAAGAAGCGATACCCAGATAATTGGGGTCCTATTGCTTTCAAAAGGAAGCGCAGTTCCGACTCCGACTCTGATCGACCAATCTTGTTTGATTATGAAAACAGGAAGAGCCAGATCCCAGGGCCAGTAGACCCCAATAATTACAATACTTATGATGTTTCCGATGATGACAAAGATGATCTTCGTGAAGAGTACGCTATCGCGTTCCAACCACTCGATGATGATAGCATGTCTGATTTAGCAGATGAAGATCAATACACATACGATACAGTTGAAAAGCGCTTTCCTGTCACCAAACGTAGTAGTGGTTCTTACAGCCTTAATACCCAAAAAAAAAGGTTTGCCCCAAATCAAAACAAACGCGATACAGCGAAATCGTTCCGAAGCAGCGCCGGTACTGATCCGAAGCTAATCAAAGATCTCTCAAAAATATTTGGAGATTCCGAGATTGAAATTATTAAAAATCCTGTGAAACGAGACACTGATCATGAGGAGCACGAGCATGAAGTAAAACCGCCAATGCTAACACCAGTCCACAATCTCACCCATGAACACAACACTTCAGATGTGCATGACGATGATAGCCACGAACACCACGGTCATAACATTCATCATCCAGGCATTTCTGGAAAAGAAGTCGAAGGCGATCATGAACATACCCATGACAGTCATTCACATGATCATGACCATACACACGTTCATGACCATGATCATGCGCAGGATCACGACCACAGCGATAAAGACAAGCCCATTATTGTTAGGAAGAAGTCAATCGATTGGTCTGATTACTTCGGAATTGATAAACGCACAAACAAACAGGTTTCATTCGTAAATGGTTTAACTCAAGACAGACTGAGGAAACAATACTTTGACACCTTCAACAAGGAAGTGATTTATCCCTTAAATTCATTTCGTAAACACAGCAATGTCAAAAGGAACTACGTTGAAACGAAGCAGCCCAACGAAGAAACTGAAATTCAAATAGACAGGGCGCATCTTGCAGTTCAGAATGAAGACAAGAGGAGTTCAGCTACTGACAACGATTCTAAACTTGACAATATTGATAAGAAACTAAGAAGCATGGAGGGACTGATTGTAGATGAAGCACTGCATTACTCAAACGTAGGAGAGCAGCTTGATTCCAAAGAGGAACAGGAAATGAAAGAAAAACTGCTGTCACGCTTAGCAGCCGCTTACAGCTTGGAAAAAATGAGGAAGGCATTGAAAGAGTTTAAACAAAGTCTGCAAATTCAAAAGACAAAACCGAATACGCAACCGGGTCCTATTCCCACTGATGAGGTCAAAGCGAAACGTGTTGCCGTGAAGAAGGAGAAAGTAGAAATTCAGAGTAATGATATTCCAGGATTTGAGAAAGGAGATGAAAGGAACAATGACTTCGAAGATGAACAAGGAGCTGGCCACTACTTGAATGGAAAAACTGAGGAGCAATTCTCTGAAGGTTACATGGGTGGCAGCGGCCGACACCGCACTCCCGCAATGAATACAGGTAATTAATAAAGTGAAAACCTTGAAGATCACATGGCATCGTCGAACATCAATAACAAAGATTATATTTTACAAAATTGCATTTTGTAGTAGGTGCGTCTGGCGCGTGCCCGGTACTCGCGAAGATTGTGCAGCGCTGCCGAGGAGTAGACTTGCTGGCTGGCGACCGCGGACAGCTGTTCCTACCGCTTTGTAGCTTGCATCAGATCTGCTATCTTTGCGTAAGAAGTTATTTTCATTCATCGTATGCTATTGTTAAGAAGATGTTTTCTTGAGATCTAATATTTGTCTTTCCTTATAGGGAGAAGCCCCACCAACGACCTGCGACCTGGTTTTCCTTTCTGAAGCTGATACGACTTGCGAAGGAGATATGAGTTGTCAACGGGCTGCTCGCTCTGCGCTGATGGCGCTTCGAGAGCTTCACGACAACCTGGCTGATGAGCTCGACGGAGAATGCGAGGCCAGCCCTTGTCTACCTGCCACGCTCAAACTCAACCTTGGCTGGCAGCGAGCCTTCCAGCGATAGACTAGCAACACACGCATGCGACATAACTCAAACGAGAATCACTTCTGCCACGTCACATATAATGGACTAAGGCTATCTCTACATGTCTCTCGGCGAGCTGTACTCGTGATCCGATGGTATTTATCTACTTTCTTTTAAATCGTCACATAAAGGTAATATCGTTTCACCATTAGTCTTAACTAGTTAAAACTTTGTTAATGTATTCGTACGAGTCTAACCAGCCATAGACCCGTAGGGATATAGCGTTAAGGTTCACACAAAGTTGATCTCAATAGTTACGTCAGCTAGCTGTTACTTATGCGATAATTCTACGCTTTCATTGTTAAATGTAATTTGAAATTATTATTATTATATTATATTGAACGTTGTATGGACTTTTGCTAGATATGTTTTTGCGATTGTATTTCAAGTGTAGACTCATCTAACGTAACGTGGAACTCGGGGCAGGATTAGATGTGAGGTTCTCGGTAAATCGATGTGTTTATGAATGTATTGAGATGGTAACTTTATTGTTGTTAAGTACTTACTTACGTATATTTGTATTTAAGTGTGTCCAAGTATTGAAACTAATCAAAATACTAAATGTAAAATAAATGTAATTCCAAAATATGAGACTATTATAAATGGAAGTATATTCCAATGTATTGAGAAATATCATACGAGTATAGGTACATTTTACATAGATGTGTACCTTTATTTATATCTATATTTTCTATTCGTTTAATTAAAAATATATTTAGGAATAAAGAAGAATTGGAAAAATGAGTCATAAACGGTATTGCTTTGTCAGATCGCCCCCACAGTCAACCATCAGGCCTGAGATTGAGAGCGCATACTTCATTAGCTTAGCGCGCCAATTTAGACTATACTAGGACAATAATCGTTTCGTTAGCACGCGTGGCGTCGCCTCCGATCTGACGTCACCAAGTGTCTTTAAGAGAGTGGATATTGCACTCGCCCTCTAAGTCTTCCGATCAAAATTTGGCTTCAAATGTGTCCTTTGTACCGAATCTGACCGCGTCGTTTACAACTCCCTATGCGAAATTTACAATGTTTTATCTTGACATTTACAATAAATGTTAGTCGGAGTGATGAGAATTAGATAGAATATATGAATGTAATTTATTAATAATACTGTACGGTATGTACCGGTCATTTTAACGACTTGAATGTTATCACTTTGTTCAAGTAATTATTACTAACACCCGAATATAAATGGTTTTCAATAAAAATTGTTTCAATCATATCTTAATTTTTCTACACCCTGTATTTCCTCTACCTGTAAATTGTGCTGAAATGAATACTAGAAAAGAAAGGAAACATTGTAAATTCCTTTGCGAACAGATTGTTATTTCCATTAAGACAAATTAACTCACGAGGGTTTTAAAAGATTTAATTAGAAAAATACAAGAACAATAATTCCATGACGTGCAAACATCGAAAATAACGCTGTTTCTAAGGAAAACACACACAAACGCATGCTCTTATACACACATGATTACTGCTGATGTAATTAACGGAACAATCGCTGTACTACATATCGATGTCTAGGTACTTGATAATAACGCTGAGATATCTTTTATTGATAACTCGATAACGACGAGTAAAAACTTGCCGATAACACAGTCTGACCACGCATTGACAACAAATAAGATATACCCGTACAAAGTGAAGCGGTTTGTGAAAAATTGTGCGAAAACGAGGCTATTTCAAAAATGGGTGACACTGGAGATACGGAGCTAAGAACAGAAGTTAGAGGGACTGATAATCATGGCGCCACTGAAGGTAAAAACGTTAATTATGGTGTAAATTATGAAATAGATAAGGAGTCTAATGATTATAAGTTCGAACACAAAATGCTTGCTGAAACAAAGAGTAATTAAGATACAATGCAACGTCATCGATCAGGGACATTTTTCAACTTTGAGGTATTTGTTGTTATTTAGACGAAAAGTGTGAATTAGATTTTCCAGGCAAAAGGCATACAGTTAACCTGAATGGTGTATGTGCTGTAGTTTTTCCTGTAACTAGATGACTTGCTGAAGCTGAGCTAGCTATAGTCATTACCAAAGACTTTTCTATTAATTTTTGAATGTTTTACACAGTTAAAAATAATAAAAAGCGTAAGTTTTATTCTTATCCTTATACTTGAACAATTTGGCTCCGAATGATTCGATGATGATATTCTTTTCGCAGACGATGGAACACCTGTGAGACCAGATTTAGTTATAAGTGTGCAACCTACAAATGGTAAGTAAGAAAAGCATCTTCTAAAGGTTTATAATCAAATTGATGAGAAAGGTAAAAGATTAACATAGATTAGGTTACCACATATTTTAACCATTCCTTTTGATATCATTTAATGACAAGATGTGTCTGTGAAAGGGCCGGGAGCGTAAATATTTCAATACCTGTAATTATGCAGGCGTGGAAGACTAAAGTTTTTCAATATAAGTCTTGACTCGAGTCAGTTCCTCGTGCAAAACTTTAAGAATAACAGAATCAATCTGAATCTTTAGAAAACAACCGAGCCCAACTGCCAGTGTCCACATTGGATTGGAGCTCAAATACCAGAGGCCAGTTCATTCCGGTGCATGGACTGGACTTCCTCATTGGAGTCTCCAGCCTTCTGATACAGCAAACTGTAGAGCTGACTGATCGTAAGTATATCCACTTAATTAAACGGCTACCAGAAATAAAACTTCAATAATTATAAAACAAAGCTGCTTTATTGTGTCTGTCCGTGCTGCGGTTTAGTTCTCCTGAACTTCTTATATTACGAATCTATAATTCATAATATAACAAAACATTTTCGATGTTTTGTCATAACCTAAATACTTCGTAAAAAAGTAGGTGGAATGAAACGAGGGTTGAAATGAGATTCAATATGAGAACCATTAAGCAAGAAACAAAGTTGCACAACATTGTTCAGCAACATGTTTAGGCGTTGCGGATAACAAGTTGGCGCCGTAGTTCTGAATACGGCCATGCGACAGAAAATCCTTATTCAGCAGCTATTACTTTCCGTATGCATGATAAACAAGAAACATACCTCGAGACAAAGATCTCAAACTCAAAATCAAAGCAAAGGTTTTTTATGTAAACATTTCATTAATAAATAAAAAATAAATAAAAAAAAGCATTTATTTCAATTAGAGCATAACAGGCACTTTTGAATGTCAGGAATTTCACCTGGCGGTACTCATTTTATTTATAGCGAAAAATAAGATTAGAAAGAAAAAGTATATAATAGCCCACACAGGAAAAAACATACAAAAAAAATGGTTACATTAACAATTTACATTATTTGGTTACAAAACAAATATAAAGCCCTGTTTGTTAGCAATTTTCTGGGTAAGTTTTGATTGAATCGAGTTCATAGGCACGTATTTGCTTACGAAGATCACTCATTAGACTTTGACTTCAAAGGAATTTTTTTTATCTTGCTAAAAATATTGGAAATAACTCGGACAAATGACTCACGAGCAAACGATTGCACAAGATGCCGTCTATTTTATTTCCGTTATGGTTCCATATTGGTAAGAATACATAAATAAGTCTGTTTGTCTGTCTATAACGTTTATTTCGATGAAACATTTGAGCAAACAGGTAGACCACCGCCTGGATTAGACCATACATACTATATCGGATACCTTTTTTTCGTGTTCGTGGAATCATTTTTGAACTTCACGCCGCCGCCGGTGAAACTGTGGTCATAACCGTGAGCAAAAACTAGTTTACAATAAAAGGCTCTATCCATATTATAGGTTTACATGGTTTACAAGTTCTCAACCATATTATCATCGATCGACGTCTCGACACTGTTACACTTGCAGCTATGCAAACGACACAATCGGACACTTGTAATCAAAAGGATCAGAGTAGATAAGCCTCAATAGCTGACAACATTAATCAACGTATTGCAAATATTTCATAGTGGTAAAATTACGAGCCTGAAGTAAAACAAAAGGTCTCAAAATTGCCTGAATTCTGACATTTTAGTTATTTCATAACAATCATTCATGAATGATTAGTTCCAACAATATAAACTGAAAAGAAACCTTCCATAGAAGTATTTATATAATTCCAAAGTACACAATATTCGATTTCCACACGCCTGCAAACCTCAAAAAGCAACTTAAGCACTCTGCTTTTGTTGCGGGACTGTTCGAAAGAGATACCGCGGCCCTGGAACACAAAGGGCAAAGGAAGGAACATGGATGGGTTTTAGTCAGTAAAAGTCTTACACTCCCTCCTGCTCAGCCCAGAGCGGGAGGGGTTATTTGATGATTTCCCATCGGTAAAAAAAAAAAAAGCACTCTGCTTTTGCACGTAAAGTTCCGTACCAAAGCCAGCAGATAAATGTCAGCGACTTGCGTACGCGCTCAGTTGTCCGGCGACACTCAGCTGTTCTGTTTAAAAATTGAGAACAAATACGCCGACATAATGTCCGCGGCTCGGTGTATGGAGTCCTTATCAAACGCTGACGACCGTTTGTTTTATCTCTGGAAACTTAAAACTCTATGTGCATACTTATAAAAACCTCAACATTTCAGTGACATCAAAAATCGAGTCGGAAAACCGATACATAGTAAGGGTACCAAACGGCGAGGCTCTATATATCGCGAGTGAAACATCCAGCTCCACCCAGCGATGTCTGTGTGGGCCTGGTCGAGCATTCTGCATGCATCTCCATGATAACACCAGGCAAGAGGCCATGGTGTTCACAAGGAGACTTGCGGCTGCCTCTTGCTGCTTCCCTTGTAGACTGCAGGTCAGTTGTTCCCTTTGGGGCAAGTGTTTGATATAGTGTACAAAATTAGAAAAAGGGTACCTGTAGGTTCTCGTGATGAACCATTCTCAATATGGGACCAATAAAGAATTAGTGCAGTAACTGCTATAGTCACATGGAGGTTAGATAGGTACTTCTTAGACTAACAAATGTAGTTTGTGCTACTGCTCGAAAGGACGATGACAAGTAACCAGCTTAAATGCTTTAAGCATAACGTTGGCTTTGCTTAACATTTGAGGATAGTATGGAGGAGGATTCACCATTCGGAGGGAGTAACCTTCTGGCCACAGCCAACCGCGGCGCGGATTGCGGCGCGGCGTGCGGCGCGGCAAGCGGTGAGTGGCGAAAACAAATAGTAGACAATGTATGAAGTAAGCCACAGCTACCGGCGGCGCGAATTGCGGCGCGACCTGCGGCGCGGTGAGCCCCGCGCGGCACGCGGCGGCGACGGGCTGCGCGGTGTGCGATTGAAACAAATGTACTAGCGAGTATCGAGGAAGCCACAGCTCAGAGCGGCGCGCGCGGCGGCATCGGTGGACGTATTCAACATCGCACGATCGAAACAAATAATTTTGTTTTTATCGGGCGTTGAGCTTGTATAAATAATGGATACTGAACAATTTATTAGTGAAATACTGAGTAGATCAGGGGGCCTAAAATGGAAGCTTTATCAGGAATCATAATATGAATCACGTTAAAAATTTGAAATTCTTAAAATGATCTTTATGGTTATGACCACAAAGTCCATTTTAAGAGTTTTAAATTTTTAACGTGATGCGTATTATGATTCTGATAAAGTGGCCATTTTAGGCCCCCAGTAATATGGATATCAAAACATGTTATAAAAAATTGTGGAACGAAATAAAACAACAATTTAAATACCGTGCCACTTTTGATAGGGCCATTTTAATAGTTCGTTCTCTAAATACGTCCACCGCTGACGCCGCCGCGGTCGCAGCTAGCCGAGCTGTGGCTTACCACCGCAAGTCGCGCCGCCCGCCGCGCCGCCCGCCGCACCGCGCACCGCGCCGCCAGTAGCTGTGGCCAGGACGTAATACTCAATTTCGTAAAATCTTACAACTGTCATCGTGTTTCAAATTTTCACTGCCCATAAAAATATCGACGAGATGAGATTAATACAATTCTAAAATTGCCGAATTTCTGTTTCCAGGAGATGCAAGTAGTAACTCCACCTGGTGACTACGTGGGTCGCATCCAGCAGCAGTGCACGTGGATGGTGCCCTTCTTTTTGGTGAGGGACGCCAACGATCAGGTGCTGTTCGTCGTGGAAGGACCTGCCGTGATGCAGAACAGTGCCCTGCTGCTCTCCGAGTTTAAGGTGAAGTTTTTGATGTTGAGTTTAGTGTTAAATGATATAGCGTTGATGATAAAACCAACTTGCAGCAGTTTCTTCCTTTAGACAGAAGACTCGTAGACAGAAGTAGATTTAGCCTTCGCGTAGTAACTATCCTACGGGATCGTAAAAGTATCCAGGATTATAAACTCAATCTCTCTAATCTGCATCCAAATCCGATTTTTTGGCATGAAACAGTTCATCCAAACCGTGTATCGGTGGGATATTACATCTGTATTAAAATTGGTCAGCAATATTCTTAAATTTCTTTTTTTATTTCACTGTAGGTAATACGTATGATCTCTTTCTATAATCAGTATTTGTACACAGCCTCGGGGTTTTTGAGACTTGAATCAACAATACTTTTTTAAGACTCACTGCTACCTCTATTGGACTTATTTAATTATCCTTCTTCGACAGATAATGACCGGCGACTCCCTCCGCGTGGTGGGTAAGATAGCCCACGGGTGGGACAGGGAGCTGAACAGCTTCACAACCACAATACAAGTACCTGCGTCCGCCGTACAACCGAAACATAAAGCTCTGATATTGGGCGCTGCCTTCCTACTGGTAAGAATTTGATATTTTAACTTTATTTGGGCCCTAGAGATCCGAAGCTCTAAGGGACCTCGCGACTACGACCATGACTTTTGGCCGCAGAAGCTTCGGCCAGGAAGAAAGTTTGATAGTACAACCAGCCGCCCGAGCAGTTTTGTTTACGACAGCGCGCAGCGGCCGGTAATGCCACAAGTCTTTTTTTTTTTTTTTTGAAGGTACAGGTACTGGTTGATGCTGCTTAACCGGACTATAATGCCACAAGTCGAGGCGTGTGCAGTATATATGTATAAGATGTTCTGTGCGTGTGAATCACTGATGATGTCATACAGTAATAATAATATCACTCAAACCGAATTTCAGTCACAGCGGCCAGTCTCAACAGATATTAGCCAGGCACGCAAGGAGTGTGCAAACACACCTCTGTACGCTAGCACATCACCCGAAACTGTCAAATTTTCCCAATCAGCTTTGAACCTAATGCGTTAGCGATAACGTTGAAAATCTATTAAAGAAATTTGACAGATTGTAGGAGCTTGATGTGCTTGTAACGTCTGTACCTCCTGCAGCGCCCTCCCTCTTTTCCCACTCTCGACAATCCGACACGAATGGGGGAAGATCAATAAATTAAAACTGCGGGTTCCTAATGATAAATTACTAAGAGAAAATCTCAATTGCACTTAGTCCTACCAATAAAGCTTAGGGATCGACCTCAGGACCACCAAGTCGCGAGGGTAACCACGCGGTCAATAGGGCAACTGATAATTAAGGCATCGTGCCAGGTATACCTACTCTTTTACTACCGAGTGTCTGTCCAGGGTATGCGAAATAGGAAAATCCATTATTACATGGCCGACCTACATATGTGTAATTTAAAATTATCAGAGCTTTTACATGTGTATTTGTACTATTCTATTCTTTCAGGAATACACTTACTTCGAGATAGCCAAATCGAGTTGTTGCAGATCATGTTGCTAAGAAGAGATAATGTAAGAAAAACCTATGCTGCATTTGTCCCCGAAAGAGTGGGCAGAAATGTATAGAAGCCCTTTGTGATGACGGGCAAGCCTAATACTTAAGTACCTAATACTCCCCGGAGTTATATTACATACCTATTAAGAATACAGTAACTACAACATTTATACCTTATACATATTGGTAATAAAGCTTAAAACTATTTTATATTGAAGATAAAAGTTTAAATAAATGGTTTATTTTACACTAAGGAGTCTTATTATAAAAAATAACAATCAAATATTCCTAAACTATGAAAAATGAGGCCTCTTTTCAAATCTGAAAAAACCTCCTTTTCCCAAGCATACATTTTGGTCTACATTGCTCGGTCAACATGACACATGTCACGAGCACGACCAACTGTCAAAACTTAAATCCAGAGAATACTTAAACCAAACTTCCGTTTGGTATTCTACTTATTCTTTACATAAAATTGTGCCGTTTCGTATAAGTGTTCTACTCTTTCATCGTTACTTCTTTTTGCTATAAGTATTTTACTCTTTGATTATAACATTATTTGTAAACAATTACAACATTTACATCAAACTGGTATTATTTTTGTGAAATAAAGTGATCTCATGCGTCATCCAGCATGCCTAGCAATCCGCCGCCGACCAATACCGACAAGAGATGGCCTTACGTGGAGTACTATCTCGGGGAGAGAGATGAGGAGAATAGGAAGAATGGGAAAGGGAGACATCACTGGAGTGGACCTGAGGTTATACCCTATTAATAAGTTATGCATGTTATGTTACAAGACAAGTTCTCAATGGATTTGCATCGGCAAAAGTGTCTAGTTTTCTGTGGAAGCTCGTCACTGATGGTCTGTAAGTTGGCAACGTTGCCCATAACTTTAAAATTTTTCTCTGTTTTGTTATATACATCAATATTACTGAATACATTTTAAGGGCAACGATATAAACTACCTAATGATAATAGAATTGCCTAAAAACTTCGCTGCCTGGCTAATATTGTTGCAACTAGTAGATCTACTTTAGAGCGAGGAAGGGTCCGTTCGCACCTTGTATATGAGCACTTATTGTGCTGGTAAAACTTCGTCGACAAGGAACTTATTTCTTCACATTTAAAACGGCTTCACATGCAATCTACCTTCAATTTGAAGCAGCGGGATTAACTTGGCAACTGAATCACTACAGTCGTGTAGAAGTTTATGCAAAATTAATTTAAAAGTTAACTACTAGTTGAGCCTGAAGTTTGTATTAATTTTCTCTAAGAATTTATTTATTTAATTACAACCGTTGTGTTTATAACTAAAATTATAAAAATAAAAAAAGTATAAATCATGCGTAAGGTTTACCAGCTTACCTGAGAAAACAAACGCAACGTAACATTTTAGAAGTAATGTAATGGGGTGAGAGATATACTTATAATAAACTAGGTGTAGCCCGCGACCTTCCTTCGCGAGAAATTATTTTAAAAAGTATTACTTTTCTTTTTTAATCGAATTTTGTTACCAATTTCAAGGGTTTTAAATTTAATTTTTTTGCATGGAACTCTAATTTTTTTCTAAATTAAAAGTAGCATATGTTAGACCTTATAACACCAGCTATCTGTCAGTAAAACTCGGTTCAGCGGTTTCGGAGATTAGCCGGAACAAACAGACAGAGAACATTTTCATAAAATGTGTTTTTGTTTTAAGTACCGTACGAGTACCTTTCATATGCATTCAGTAAAAAGCTATTATTTTGGTATTACAAACAGACACTTCAATTTAATGTATTTGTATAGATTCGAAAGTTATCTATCACGGCTGAACGATCTTTACACTCATAAAGACTACTAGCTGTTGCCCGCGACTTAGCGCGCGATTTGGTCGGAAATTATCCCACGGGCACGTTGTAAATAGCCTATGGTACTCGAGGATAATGTAGCTTCCTATTAGTGAAAAAAATTTCAAAATCGGCTCAGTAGATCCAGAGATTACCCCCTGCATACAAACTTACACATTTTATCTCTTTATAATATTAGTATAGAAGTATAGATGAACTAGGCTACAACAAAGGATACTTGCTATCCATAGGGCACCTTTCCCGCGGGATAGTTTACAACCTCAACGAGAGCGATTTCGAGGTCAAAAGTTTATTATAAAAATTCGGTTATTTTTATTTTATCGAAAAAACTACTTAAATAAGTAGTAAAAGTAGTGGGAGGAAAAGGCCTTCATATTCACCAATATCCAATGTTATAGTCCCTAGAGTGGTATCACGGGCACATGCTCCGCGACACGATGCATGGTGACGGAGAGTACCGCTGGCGGTACCGCGGACCTGACCATCTCGACACCACCTACGAGGGCCGGTTCTACAACAACAGCATGCATGGCTACGGCTTGATGTCCTATCCTGATGGACGCGTGTTCAATGTTAGTAGACATCCATCGTTTATACTATTCAGCGAATTTCCGCGATTTTTTTATCTATTTGGCCAACGAACGGAATCATCAAACATAATTTGACCCTGTGGAAATCTAGCCTCAACTAGAATTCGCAACAGAACTGTGAACAAGGATTAGTGTCTTTTTTCTAAATCATCTACAAGTTGTCGAGTTCAACAACATGAACTTTAATAACTAACGTGATTACACACCACTAAAATTTTCACATGAAAATAGCAATACAATAGTTTTTCACGCTAATGAGTAGCGGCGCCGGCGCAGCGTGCCTCTAAGTGGATCACCAATCAGAGATGAGGAAGTTAATGTGCATCCTGGTCCGGTAACCAGGCGGGTCTGCCATTGGTCAGTTAGTGCTAAAGCAAAATTATCTAATAAGCGGTTAAAAAACCAATAGGCACACCCAAAATTCAAATTTTTCCGTCACAGGAATTTCTCAGTAGCACCCACGCAGTCTGGATTTGTACCCGGTTGATGGCAATAAGCTCGCCTCCTAGTACATAGAACTTAAACTTAACTGGCGAAATGTGGATGTACTAAAGGTACACCTCTGCCTAACCTTTCGGGGATTACAGGCGTAATGTTATGTTATGTAAAATTCTAAATAATGTAATAATATTTCTTTATTTATCACACAACAATAATCCATTGTGTTAGTAAGCAATACAAAATAACTTATTTCTAGTGTTAGTAGCTGAGATACATTATAAAAGGCATAGTAACTAATAGTATTGTGAAAAGGGCATCCCCAGATTAATGTTCTGTGATTGTCCTTCTCACAAAACTTTTAATAATCGGAGAGTCAATACTATCCGAAATAGTTTTTTTTTAAAGCCCGCTTGCACTACCACAAATCACTAAATACGAATTTAAAGAAAGAAAGAAAAATATTTATTTGGGACAAGCACAGGAACAACAAAAAATAACAATAAAAAAAAGAATCTAAAACTAAATAATAAAAAAAGACCTGTGCGAGGCCAAAAAGGCTCCTATCTCAGCATGATGCTGCGATATATGAAAAACAAATACCGCAGCGCTGGTATTCTGATAGGGCCCACTGTGACGTCACGGTCACAACTACGAACACACAATATATTATATTATACACAATACATTATATTATTACATTATAATTTAGAACGCCATTGTGTATATGTCATTATCAAATGGTCGTTATAGGCTGAATGGTCTATAGATCGATGCCTGCCTTTTTAAAGCTGAACGAAAAAAAAAAATGTTCAATAGCAATGATATAACCTCTGGTTACTGTGATTTTGATGCAAACTGGCCCACTATAATCCTTATATCCTATATAAAGGACCTCGACCACGACCAGAAACCAGGATGCATCCAAGTCATGTCCGTGGCCGCGTAGTGCGCGAGCTCCCTTAACATCCTCTTAATTTGTTCGAATCAGGGTATATTTTATAAGAACTTCCGCTGGGGTCCTGGAGTGGAAACCCACACGTGTCTCAGCGAAAACGTGGGGCTCTGGAATGGGTACCAGCTCACCCGACTAGCTTGGCGGCCAGCTGTGCCCAGCGTGGCCATTGACATCGTGTTGAACCCAATCGGAGTTAACACGATCACGCCGCATCGCGTACTGTTGAAGACGAATGTTACTACTGTTAGTTATGTTTTCTAATATGATTTGAATTTTAATTATTTAAAGCCTGTTATAGAATAGAATATTATTTTGCAAACATGGGTAATACGCAATAGTTGTTATAAATATCAGCCATATTTTACCATTCGGCATGCATATATTATTACACTATTTATGAAACATGTACTTAATACATCAGTTTAAAAATTATGTCATTATCATTACAATTGTCATTCAATAAATCAATTAATAAATTACCATTTTCATTACAATTATCATTCAGTAGATCAATCTGTTTGCGTAATATTTACAATGATTGTATGTATGGAAATGCAAATCAATTTGACTATTTTTCAGCAGACGTATTTTTCAAGTGTAGTAATGGATAAACATTTCCTTCAAAATCTTTTGAATTGTAATTCAAGGGAGTTAAACAATTTGCGTGCTGGGTGAAGAAGCCTAATAAAGAACTGTCATAGGAATATTTGAGCGATGCCCATATTAATTTAACGGTAGTACAAATATTAACCCAGCTCATTTGATTAGGATCTCCATCTCTACACAGATCGGCGAAGTAAACTCAGCATTAGAACTCCTAAAACAATCTGGTTGCGAGCCACTAGCAGCTGCTGAAAAGTGGCCGAAGCTGTACGCGAAGAACTGCACCGATCTGTCCAGCCAGCTGTGCCACGTCCAGGCGTTCGACCGGGCTTACTATAGGAATGGAATCAATACGCTCATTGAGGTTACAGAGGCTATTGAACCCGGCAAGGTATTATTTTGGGTCAGTACTAGAACCACCCTACAGAAAATGTTAAAACCTATTGTTACTTCTACTGTATACAGGGTGTAGACAGACCCTTCACGAAGCCGTCAACCAAGCATAGTACATCAAACTAAGTAACTCTATTACTCTACGCAAAAATTAGTATATTGCTGGGAAACGATTTTTTTGGGGTGATAAATCACGTTTTACGGTAGAACTCAATGTAACACACTCAAAACATTGTGCTGATGGGTGCTGTGAATAGTAAGGGGGTCGTGGAGCTAATTAAAGTAAACTTATAACATTAAAAACTTGTAATTTCTAGATTGTAATACTCGTACATAAACATTTTGATATAAGTGGGGAAACTTTGTTATTGCATTCGAGGCGGAATTAACACGCGAGCTGCAGGCGAAGGTGTTATGGAGCCGAGACATGCAGTAAGAAATCCCCACGCGTTATATATGCGTTGGGATTATTACTGCGTGTCACGACGTTTTTTAATATTCGAAGAAATCAAATATTAGAAAAGAAACAATTTTTGTCAGGAATTAGAAACGTTATACGAATACGCTATACGAACGGTATACGAATTAGTAACGATTAAGGATGATGCAAATTATGGTCCCACCCTCCAATAGCTATGTGTGATACATTGTTGGATAGGTATTTTCAAGCTGCACAAAAGTTACTATGGCGCCAAGTTTCAAATCTTAGTCCGTTCAGAGTTAAGCAGTATTAAACAAGTCAGTTTAACAATAGTCAAACGTAATATTTTTCCCTAATAGAATGCACTTTTTGAATTAACGATGAATTAACTAGTATTATCTACATAACTACCGCTATCATCATATACCGATGGGTGTATGAAAGTGGTTTGTGATAGCGGCAGCGCATTGCATTGTTGAAATATCTTTGGCGTAACAGCTTAAAATCGCGCTTGAACCTGCCGATAACCTAATAACAGTAGTGACCAGTCGAGATTGGTTGGGCTGATCGGTGGTAAGTTATTAGTTACCATGCACAAGCTTCTAAATATATAAAAACACACTTTGCAACCTTATGCGTCAAGCCTTGAAGATGGTAGAGGACTAGTGCAAGGAATATAAACCAGCAGTGAACCCTACCAAAACTGAATTCGTCCTTTTCATAAAGAATAGAAAGTTGGTAAGCGTCAGAACCCGTAGACCAATAGTGACAATCCCACAGTTACTGCGCTTCTTTGGGACCACGCTAAGCCTATTGACTGAAACCAAATACCTGGGCCTCGATTTGGATAAACAGCTGAACTGCGCAAAACACCGATTACATCACCACAAAAGCCAGCATAGCCCTATGGCAATGCAAAAGACTGCTGGGCAGGTATTAGGACCTAAGGCCCAAAATCACCTACTGGTTATACACCACAGTCATCCGACCAATCATCACATATGGCTCTTTAGTTTGGTAGCCCAGGGTCAACCTGAGCACAGCTCAGAAGGAATCACCGGTAGCCTGAGAACATCACCCACTGCCGCATTACAGGTGATGCTGGGGTTGCCACATCTACGTCTCGTCGTAAGAGAAGAGGCGACCCACCGGACACGGTTATTTTGGGAGGTATACCTGCACCGAATCGGGCGAAAGGAAACGCCCGGGTGTTACCATTGTGAAGATCGCCCGGTGCATACGGCGGAACACACCAGGTCTGCTCCACTTGGGCGGAGCACCGCCGTGTCCTCGTAGCGGTGATTGGCGGTGGCGACCTCTTGCGTCCGGCCCTGGTTCAATCCCTGGTCTGGAGCCAGAGGGAATAGGAAGCAGTCACCTCCTTCTGCTAAGCAGTTATGCTGGCGAAGGAGGTGGCGGAACGTGAGAGGAAGAGAACCTCACGTCCCAGCTGCCGCGGGAGACGTCCCGGGCGTCGGGTGCCGCGTGGTAGCTCTCGGCAACCGTAGGCGCTGGCCTGTGGACGGTGAGTTATGGGCTAGCTCGCCGCCCGTCCGTCTTATGTCGACAAGCCGTATCGACGGCGCGTTCGTGTTCCACGCGCGCCACAATGAGATGTCAGCAACCCGGAAGCCGGAACCGGAAGGGGTCTGTAAGGGCCGATGCCTGCCAGGGCTCTCTGTCTATCAAGCTGAGTGTGTAGGCATCATCCAAGCGGCACACGCCATAGAAGTCAGGGAAGTTACGGATACCCATATTCGTATTCTCTCCGACAGTGCCTCAGTTCTTCAATTCTTAAAAAGAAACCAGATCACGTCGAGACTAATACTAGAATGCCATAATGCCCTAGAACGTGTTACGGTACTAAACCGCAACACGGTGAAACTGCAATGGATCAAAGGACACAGTGGATCACTTGGAAACGATGCAGCTGATGAACTCACCAAAAGGGGATCCAGCACAAAAGCCTTCGGACCCGAACCCATTGTACTCATTCCTTTCAAGCAGCTAAGGAGTTGGTTAAAGGATCACACTCAAACGCAAGCGGAAAAATGGTGGACCTCGACACCAGGGTGCAGGCAGTCCAAAGAAGCTGAGCCATTCCTGTATAGGAAGCTGGACAGAAATAGCCTAGGACTGGTGGCGGGGACCATCACTGGACATTGCTCACTGAACAAACTCTTCCACACCCTAGGTATCACTGACAGCCCCCTGTGCAGAGCGTGCATGGAGGCGGAGGAAACGGTAGCGCATGTACTCCACGAGTGCACCGGCGTTACCCAGATCCGCGAGGAGACTCTTGCAACACCACGATCCCTTTCGGATGTCCTGGTTGGAGTAACTACCACCATGGCTCACGCACAATGTTCCACTTTAGGAACTAAGTGCGGAAACCAAAACCCTTAACATAGAGCTAGAAGGTAGAATTCTTACATTATTTCACGACAATCATATTATTCAAAGATACTGTACCTGCATGACCGGACGACGTACTGTAGATACCTGTGCGCATATTGTGTGTAAGCCCCTAAGGGGCTTGCCAGGCATGAGGGATTTGTAGGACCAGCCTTATTTTTAAATGAGATCATATTAGAGAGTAGGATAGTATAAAAATGTTTGATTTTCCCATGATCAATACCTTATTTAATACATAAATACAACACAAAATACCTTAACATAAAGTTCCATTTAAAAAAAAATCCCTTCGACTCTGATGATAATGGTAGTTATGAAGTTAATACTAGTGCTAATTTAAAAAGTGCATTATACGAGTATTAGGGAAAAACATTACGTTTGACTATTGTTAAACTGACTTGTTGAATACTGCATAACTCTGAACGGACTAAGATTTGAAACTTGACGCCATAGTAACTTTTTTGTGCAGCTTGAAAAGACCTATCCAACAATGTATCACACATAGCTATTGGAGGGTGGGACCAGAGTTCATACAAATCCTGGCATCATCCTTTGCTTTTTTTCCGCGGTTTCCTTTCGCCTGGTTGAAGAAGAAGCAAAGTATGATGCCGCTAAACAGCCTAATATGAAAAATAGAAAATTCAAATATTTTTGAATTTAGAACACCTTTAAATGTTAATTTGCTCATAAAAGTAAATATTTGTTTTAAATAATTATGTTTATCTATGATATTCTATTTATAAACACAATTTATGTACTCAAAAAATATTTACGCCGCAAAGACGCATTATCTGTGGAAATTTTTATTTTAAAAATCCACACGTGTGAAATACATTGCATATTGAACCTAATCGTAGCGATAATAACTAGTTTTCGAGAAAGTGAATTGAAAAGTATCTTTTGAGATGCATATATTTGTTAATGTGGTTATATAATAAATTGGTAAAGCATTTTCATATAACTTTCGACACAAAGCTATAACCAGTTCAAACTGTAGCCACGTCGATGAGTGTAGTTACTCCGGTACTTATTAATACCCAGGATAGCAGCCAAAGCGACATTCTAATGGCCACCGACAAAACGATATACTACGCGTGGAACAATAACAAGAAAATTATCCACATGATGAAACACTGCTTTACTCACGAGGAGCAGAGAGGCAAACAAGTGCTGGACATTAAGAACATCCTATCTGGGATGAGGCAATCTTTCGAAAAACCAGGAAAACATGAAATGGATTGCAGGTTTGTAGCAATCAACCTAATTGTTCTTCTTCTATCGTAAAGTTGTAGTCGATTTTTTGGCTGTGAACGCAATTTCAGCGACAAAAAATATTTGTACCGAGTACTTAATTTAAAGAACTAACCTCTCGAGTTTGGTTTCGACAAGAAGTGTTAAAATGCTCATTGAGCCTCGTATTTTCAGAAGTTTATTAATGGCAAGCTATTTGGGATTAATCTCAAATGTTGCCACGCTTATCAATGAATACGACGTGATTCCTGACGTCACGGATGTACAAGGAAACTCAACTATAATGTACGCAGCAGTAAGTATGATTCAGTAAATAGGTACCCACTTCAATTATTAGTTCACAAAAGGTCTACACTTCGGCAGATGCGCTAGTCCTTTTATATCGATTTCGAAATGGGCTATTCCAGTTTCATTTCATTAATTTATTTACTAGTTGTAGGTACCCGCATGCCCGCTTGCGCATGCGTTGCAATGCCGTAAATATATAGATACTCAAAAAAGAACATAAAATCACTGCTACACATGTAAAATGTAAATAAAAACATCATGGTAAATTTTTAAATTTTAAAACGTATGCTTCTCACTTCTTGTGACTGTACTTACCTACCTATGGAACAGGAGAAACAACTAAACGAATTTAATTTGATTTTAGCATCTACAGCAGGTTTAGCATCCATTCGGGATCCGTTCAGATTTTTATAGTATTAAAATTCCAACATACACGCTTCTGTCAGGTTCAAAACTTTAGTCAAATAGTGTCGAGTGAAGGATTTCTAAAAAAGATCTTTTACGATTGCCAGTGCGGTGATCAACTTGACACAATTAATTTCCTGGTGGAAGCTGGTGCCGAAGTAGACACGTACAATGACGCTTGCTGTACTCCTCTAGCCATTACCTTGCTGAGATACGCGCTGGAGAAACGAGGTGTGGCACACAATGCAATGGTCCAAGCTTTGCTACCACCTCCCACTTCTGTACAGCCACGTAAGTTAAAATAACAGTAAAATACTTTTTGAAAGAAACATGACTTATCTTTTTTGTAGTTGTTCTAACAGCATGGCCTCACGGTAACCTAGTAGATCTCTATGAGCTCGATTGGGGTAGTACTACCAAAAAAGTCTGGTAACAGTGTGGTAGTGTGCTGTACCAAATCCTCCTTATGCAATGATTTTCAAATACTCAGCTTCGACAACAAAATATACCAATTAGATTTAGTCACGTAACAAAGTCTCTGATTAACAAAAATATTGGCCAAATATGTCCGGTCGAAATAGACATAAAAAATACATAAACGTTAGCATTAACATTATAAGGAAATTGTGGAAAGTCCCCGTCGATTCCATGTGTGCAAAAAAAAATGCGAGGACAAAGTACGCAAAAATGGGTGTTTGTTTTCTTTAGCAAAACGGTTAGTTTTATGAGAAAAAAAGTTCCGACAAAAATTGTAGATCATTTAATTATCTACAAAAATTGCTCTTTCTCCCTAAAAGAAAAGCGATTCTATTTATGGCCTTCTTCTACTATACTTTTACATAGATGATTACCTGATATTCTCGAGTGAAGTTTTAGTTATTATGCAACTTTAGTAAATTTTAGAATCGCTTTTTCTCAGAAATGGTAAACCTGAGGGAAAAAAATATAAGGGCTATTTTTGTAGATAATTAAATTATTTACAATTTTTGTGTGAACTAATTTTCTCATAACACTTTTTGGATTGTTTAAGTTTTGTTACAAAATCCAAAAAACCTGTTTTTGCGAACTTTGATTTCGCATTATTTTTTTTTGCATACATGGGATCGTTAGTGACTTTTCACATTTTCATTATAATGGCATCCCTAACGTTCCTGTAAATTTTTAGCTTCTTGGGAATGTATGAAGGGTCGATTTCTATTTTAACCGGGCTAAAATTCCAGCACTGCCCAATGAAAATATACTTGAATGGAAAATTAATCGAGAGGCCCGAGAGTCTGCTACGAACGGATTTCCCAACAAATCGAAACATACTATAGCTAAAAAGAGTCCTGATAAAGATAATAATATGCTTGTAAGCGGACTGTCTATTGGTAGGAAGAAACCTTTACTACATTCCAAAACAGAATTGATAAAACCCGCTGATAAGGAAACGGCTGCGATTACTGATCCGTTCGCTGAAGATAAGCAACTGTATGAGACTATCAATACTCAATATTTGTTAAGAGTGGCTGAAGCGTTTTCAGAGCCCAGTGAGGTTAATCCTATACCATATATTTTTGAAGTAAACGACATGTGTAAAGACGTAGAAGCACATATTGAAGAGGAAACAAAAAAAAAAACAGAAAAAGCTCCTAAGAAAGGAAGCTCAGCGAAACAACCGTTGTCCAATGAACCTAGTAGAGACGAGATGTTTCAGGAAAAGGAAGAAAGTTCAGTAGCAGTCAGCGATCCGAAGAAACAAGAAAAGTAAGTAATTATTGCGTTTGGGTTTAGTTTATCTAATATTGTGCATCAGTGTGCCAATTGGTCACTAACTAGTGTACTGTCTTGTTTTGTACATAGTGGCCGGGCTAGGCAGTAACGTGTAAATAAAGTACTATACATCATAATGATGATAGAGGGTAACGTAATTATGAATTAGAAATGGGTCGTTTGCTCTTGGGTTACCATTGTAAAGTTAGCGGAAGCTCTTTTATTGTATCCGTCTTATGCCGAAAATGTAATGTAACAAAACTTATAATGTCACTTAAAAATAATGAACAATTACGGACACCCGTCAGTAAGCGACAGTATTCGTTTAGTTTTAAACAGTGAAAGCTTAAAACAGTGTATAATGTAACATTATTGTCAGTGGTGTAGTCTACACTCGGTGTACCTAAGCCAAAGACGTCTTAAACGGCGACGACAATGGGAGGAGCAACGCGAACAACATTGTAATCTATTTCCAAAAGCCAACTGTTTGCTTTCAGTACAAGCGTAGCGTAACGTATCAAATCTTGCCAATTAAGGTGGAAGCGCAAGGGTAGCCCGCGAAATTTCAATACAACCCTCCAAGTTCATTTAACCCCATTGAGTGACTTTTTCATGAAATTGTTACAAAATAGGGTTATATGAACTTAGATGGTTGTATTAATTATTATAATTTTGTAACTACATACGTGTTACTGGCGAGACTCATTTTTCATCAACATACAACCTGACACTGACCTGCAATTTGTAAAAAACGTAAGAAAATTTGAATTTCGGGCTACCAACTTGTCTATATGGACTCACTTGAGATATGGGATCAAATTTTTTCTATGCCATTTCTTCTGAACGCCTCTCTAAAGGACCTATTTTAAAACTTTGTGACCTAGGACTACACTTCCTATTAAATGCGTATTTCAGGCTGGCTCGAATAATGTTGACAATCCTCCAGCTGTTATCGCAAGGTGCGGACCCGCGTAAAGTGCGGTGTCCTCAACAGCCCCTGTTCATTGCTGCCGTGTCCGGTTGTTCAGAACTCATACTGCACTTAGTCAGACACGGTGCCGATGTTAATGAAGTTTACCCAGAAGTAATTAATTCTTTCTTCATTTAGTTTTTGTCTGACGTCTTTTAAGAAGTATTGGATCCTAATGGGGCAAGTCTTGGGGAGTCACTTCCTATATAGGTTGTAACAAGACCCTTAACAATACCGAAAGGTACTTGTTCTCCCCGTCAGTCATTGCGATCAATTTTTTGTTCTAAACCATACCTGGGAACCATCTAGTTACGGAGATATTGGGGTCAAAGTACTAACTTTTTCACAAGTTTTTTTTTTTTTTAATAAATGCTTTAATGTAAGATTTTTACTTTAAACACCTCCACGATTACCGTATTAGTCAATCTATCCATCAGTACAATGTTTTGAGTGCGTTACATTGAGTCCTACCGTAAAACGTGATTATTCACCCCAAAAAAAAAGTCGTTTCCCACCAATAATTTTTGCGTAATGTTATTTAATTTTATATCATAACTCATAATGCTTGGTTGACCACTTCGTGAAGGGTTCTGTTACGTCCTGTATAAGGAGTAGCAATGTTTACATCCATACATGTACCTACTTAAGAGTTTTCTGGGTAGACTGACTACCAGATACTTAACTGTAATAAGTAGGTAATCGGGAACCTGGTGGGAGTGAAGGACTATTGTTCAGTAACAAATCTAATGTCATGTAAGTAAACAAGACAAATATAGTACATTTTGATTTATGTGGGGAAACTTTGCTAGTGCATCATTTTGATTTATGTGGGGAAACTTTGCTAGTGCATTCAAGGCGGGCGAGGTTGTTATGGAGCCGAGAACTGCAGTAACAAATCCCCACGCATATCAAACGACGTTTTTCAATACACTTTCGAAGAAATAAAATATTAAAACGGAAAGTATTTTTGACAGATATTATTAAGAAAGGAAACTATTGATTTAATTTGCGTTTTTTCCGAGTTTTGCTTTCGCCAGGTTGAAAAAAAGGTAGAAGGTTGAAGAAAGAAGCAAAGGTATGATGCCACTAAACAGCCTAATATGAAAAATAGAAAATTCAAATATTTTGAATTTAGAACAGATATATGTTAATTTGTTCATAAAAGTAAATATTTGTTGTAAATAATCATGTTTATTTATGATATTCTAGTTATAAACACAATTTAAATACTGAAAAATAATTACGCTTCGATGCATATCTCTTTGCCGAGATTTAAAAAAAAAAAGCAATCTTAGTATAATATAATTATCTGTGGAATTTCTTTTACCGCACGTGTGCGGAAAAAAAATAAAAATTCTCACGTGTGAAATACATTGCATGTTGAACCTAATCGTAGTGCGATACGAATCAGTTTTCGAGAAAGAGTATTGCAATTTTTTTTTTCTTAAGCATTTCATTCCCAATAGACTCTCACCACTCTCACTTTTACATAATGTTATCTAAACTACGTAGTTTTTTTTATCGGTTTTACATTATTAGGATATTGGGCTCATTCTAAAGTGAATCTGAAATTCGTTTTAGAAACAATACTATATTTTTCACAGCTGTATGGATATTCAACTTTAGACGTGGCAGTCAGCGGGCCGCTGACACATGACAATTTGGAAGTCATCCATGCATTGCTCCAAAGTGGAGCGAACCCAGACCACCGGCTAAAGATCCCTGAACGACCATCAACTGCTCACCCGGATATTATGATGGAAATCGAGGTCCCGGGCCCAACATTGTTTCATGCGGTGTTAGCAAGAAAGGTTGAATATGAGGGAGAAAGTACCAGCACCGTTGATGTAAGTAAATAACTGTAATCCTTTTATGTCTCCCATCTTGTGGGACACTGCGAGGACGGATCACTTCGGGTTTCCTGAAGTTAATAGATATCTACGTTCATCTCTGCTAAATGATAGAATGAAGGACAGTGTAGAGTGAACGATTTTTTCAGGATCGGATATTACAATTATATAATTCGTGTATAGTAGCCGTTTGCACAAACTGAGACAAAAAACGTTTTTTCTAAAAAAAAAATAACCAAATTCCAAAAAAAAACACTAAAAGGTGGAAAATAACTTTTGTTTTTCATTGAAAAGGTGGAAAATAACTTTTGTTTTTCATTGACTTTTTTGCCATATACAACGTGTAACAGAAAGGGTATAATCATATGGAATACTGTGGTACGGACCATCAAACTGAACAACTTTCTCTATGAGACCACCATCAAAATCGTAAAAAAATAATCAGCTGTCCTATACAAAATTTCAATACCTACTCGACCCAAATGTATGATAAAAGTTGTTCAGTTTGATGATCTGTACCACAGTATTCCATATGATTATACCCTTTCTGTTACACGCTGTATACATACATATTTTTTTGCAAAAATGTTTTCATTTTACCATTTTTAGTTGTGGTATCTCACAATACTGGTCAAGAATCTAAGTATTTGACTTTGTGATTTAAAACATGTTGGCACATCTAAACATAGGCGAAGAAAAAAAAATGCACATTATACGTAGAGGATACCACCGCGCGAACTTCCTCTAGCTTAGAGACCAGGGGGCCTAAAATGGCCACTTTATCAGAATCATAATACGAATCACGTTAAACATTTAAAACTCTTAAAATGGATTTTGTGGTCATAACCATAAAAACCATTTTAAGAAAGTTAAATTTGTAACGTGATTCATATTATGATTCTATGATAAAGCTTCCATTTTAGGCCCCCAGTAATCACGGAGAAATCGGTGAACATAGGTAGGTAGTGTAGGTATGTACATGAAAACAAAACTTGCTAGGTCCACCCGTTTCTGAGGAAATCGGTGGTGACACACGGACAGACGGACAAGATACTCGTAGTAGTAGGGTACTGAACCTTAAAAAGATCGTGTGGAATACATAACCTCCTCTTTTTTAGAAGTCGGTTAAAAAGAAAACATACCTACAGGTACCGTTGACACGAAAAAGACCCAGTTCCATATTTTAATTTTTAATTTATGGATAAATTCTTTTAGATTCGTGACCGACGTCTGCAGTTGCTACTTCAATATGGCTGCAACCCAATAACCCAATATAAAGGTCAATCAGCGGTGGATATAGCCATGAATCAAAGTTTGTCATTGCTTGAATTTTTTCTAAATTGCCCTCGGACTGATCTCAACGCGGTTATCAATGACTCTAATCAGACTATATTGGTGAAAATGTTTTATTTGCCCTTTTGCTCAAGTCTCCTTCTCTCGGAAAAATTACAAATGGTACGTTCTGGAATCCTAAAACCTAATCCATACTTACATAATAATTGCAACTTTTCGCGCCAAGTTGAATAGATTTGGATGTTGGCACACGAATGTCGGATAGACCATGTCCTAAATTAGAAAATTGGTTATGTACTTCTTTAGTTGCACGATGCGCTGGCCCGCTTCTTTGTCTCAAACAAATAGTGCCGCAGCAGAAAGCACATCGCTCTTTGCTGTGCCTTCGTGTTGCACCGTTGCGCGAGGTAAGTCACCAGTAGTACCAGAAGCCAGCACATCAAGCTACTACAATCTGACAAATTTCTTATTCATATTCTTCACAAACCTTATAATTGTGATTTTGCATGTTTATTTTAGTTAAGTAAGTTTAAATATTGTTTCGACCTAAGTAACCAAACGATTACTGAACTACCCACTAGTGCACTTATAATGTCTAATTAACGCAGAAATAACTAGATCCCACGACACAGGGTATCCTAGTGTGGGGTTTAGCGCTACTTTATTGCACTACTTAATCTACTTATATCTTTATTTTATTTTTTACTATCTTTTATTTGTTGTGCATAATATGTCATCAAAATGTGTCAAATAAATTCATATTCATATTTTCAACTTTATCGCTAAAGCATTAGTTTCAAGGTTGATTGGGAAAATTTGACGGTTTCGGGTAGCTTGATCTTCTTAGAAAAAAGGGTGATGCAAAGACAACATACAGTAAAAAAAAAAACTAGAAAATATTTATAACTAAAATATACAGCTTGTAACAGAAAGGGTATAATCATATGGAATACTGTGGCACAGACCATCAAATTGAACAACTTTCAACTTTCTTGAACAACTATGGGACCACCATCGAAATCGTAAAAAAATAATCAGCTGTTCTATACAAAATTTCAATACCTACTCGACCCAAATGTATGGGACAGTTGATTATTTTTTTACGATTTCGATGGTGGTCCCATAGAGAAAGTTGTTCAGTATGATGGTCTGTACTACAGTATTCCATATGATTATACCCTTTCTGTTACACGCTGTATAAGAATAATTACATTCAAACATACATTTATGAAAATATAAAAAGTTAAGGGAGGGGAACTACCACAACTTAGTTCCGAGACGAATCTGCCAACTTCTTGTGTAGTTCTCGAGCTTGTTCGTTGTCTTTCGTTGTTGAATTCTTATCCAAGGAACGATTTGTTTGCGGATGAATGGAAGATTTTATTGGCAAGTCCGAAGTAGGTGCTGTGAGAAGGATTCATGAAAGTAGGTATTGTTACATTTTTATGTGAAATGTTTTACTATTATAGGGGGCCTAAAATGGAAGCTTTATCAGAATCATAATATGAATCACGTTAAAATTTTTAAATTATAAAAAGAAGCCATTTTAGGGCCCCTGTGCTGTTTTTTAATTCATTATTCATCAAATAAATCCCGGTTGTGAGTTCTCGTCAGATCATTTCGGACCCTGGCTGACGAAGCCGCGGACAAAAGCTAATAGGTACATACTTAATATTATCTTTCCTAGAAGGTAGTTTTAGTTTGACCTCTTTCATTTAATATTTTCAGCTGACGAATCTACTGCTGTTTGGTGCAGATCCTTTGATAAAATGTCGAAATGGAGAAGACGAGTATGGAAACCTGTTCGTTTTTGCAAGAAGCGTTTTAAGTAGCATGCAAGCACCGATCGCTAAAGTTACAACTGGAGCAGCACAAGCGTCAAGTAGGTACCTACCTAATGTAATTATTTAAACAAATATATAAAATTGAAGTGACTGTAATTTCCAAATAACAGCTGTTAACTTTTACTGGCAGCTAGATAGCTGATGTTATGTTATGATAGGAGTAACATAGGCTACCTTTATTAGGGTTTCGTAGCCCAATGGCAAAAAACGGAACCCTTAGGTATAGGTTCGCCAAGTCTGCCTGGCTAGACAGCCAGGCAGACTTGGCGAACCTATACACAGAGACAGACGTCTGTCTGTCTCTCCGTGTATGCAGCTCTCCAAGTTCATATAATCACATAAAATAGCTATTTCATGAAATAGTCACTCTTTGAGATTATATGAACTTGGACGGTTTTATTGATGATTTGAATAATTACAATTCTGTAGCTCCATACGTGTTACTGGCGCGATTCATATTTTCATCAACATACAATCTGACACTGACCTGCAAATTGCAATAAACGTAAGAAAATTTAAATTTCGCAGGCTACCCTTGCGCATCCACCTTAAGATACTAATTTTTGCCCTTTTTTAATTCTAGAAGCTCCAAAAAAACCTGAGAAAAAAAACGATTTAAAATCAACTAAAGGGCTCAAGGATGTAGCATCAAGGATTAAAACAAGCGAAGAAAGTTCCGGCGATTACCGACAGGCTCTCGAGCTGGTGGTGGAGTGCGCAAGGCTTCTATACATTAGATGGTTGCAGGCCCAATTGATGAAGGAGCTCATTGAAATTGTAAACAAGTAAGTATACTAACACTAGAAACGAGATATTTACCATATTTACTGTTTGTTTTGAGTTCCCGATATTTCTGCGCTGTTGCAAGTAAGTACCTGCCATGATCTCGGATAAACTGAAGTTATTGCGGGTGGGTGTTTATGAGCACACAAATCGGTCTACCGTCTTTCTTGTTCGTTTTTTTGCACTCAGTACCCCTACCATTGTCACTCGTAACTCGATTCTGTTCCCGACACACAAAACTCACTGTATCCGCTCGCGAAGCTTTTTCGGCACTTATTCGATTTTTACACAGCTGAACTGAGAGACTATCGAAGAAAGGTCTGTATAATACATTATACAAACCTGAATCAGCCACTGCTATATACATATAGCAGTGGCTGATTCAGGTTTGAAATGATGATCATGTAAAATGTTCAATCTGTGTAATCGGTTTTGCTATATCAAATACCTATATGATATGAAAGATCAGATCATTTTGGTGCCTTCCCTAAAACATGCCCTTTGCTGATCATAATCAGCCTTTAATGTTCCCACTGCTGGGACACTCGGCCTCCTCTCCATGAGAGGGAATGGGCTATAATCCAATGGGCCCAGTGCGGGTTGGTAGATGTCACATGTCTTCGAATTTTTGGTTCTAGGACATGCCGGTTTCCTCACGATGTTTTCCTTCAACGTTTTTGAGAGCAGTGGTGATGAAATAAATTACACAAAATAATGCGCCTGCCTGGGTTCGAACCCACGACTTACTGTTCGTAAGTCGGGGCCGCCACCACTGGGCCACCGCTGCTCTCCGCTGCTGCCCTTTGCTTGTTTATATGTATATATTTTTTTATTATAAAGTCATGGAACTTGTGTTGTGTGAATAGCGATTGCTTGCGTCCGGTTAATCACTTGGATATGGATAGACAATCGAACTAAATACTTGAAGACTGTACCTAAACTACGTTTGTTTGTCTAGATACAAACAGCGGCATTGGACCATGATACTCAAAGAACATAATAATAAGAAGCCTATTAGCCTCTGGTTGAATGTGCATCGCAGTCTAGAAATTTGGGATGCCCTAAAAACGACAAAGAAAAAAATATACAATGATAAAAAGATTTTAAAACAAGTGCTATGTATAATTCACTTTTATTTTATGAGGACAAGGGTCCTACGATTTCCCTCTATCAAAAAAACGTGGCATAGTCCCCGGATTTCGTTTCAAGAAAAAGACTTTATTGAAAGTGAAGTAGCGAAATTTATGCATGAACATAAACTGGCTACAATGTCAGCCCCTGACTTGGTGCCGGCTATACGACAGTACGTTACACCGGAATTGATGGTCAAAGAGGTACTTAATTTTATGTAGGTCCTTATTTGTGCGTGAGTAGGTACAGTTATAGCAGCTGTACCTATTCACACAGATAAAGATTATCGCAAAATTCAAAGAGCGTCAGTAGATACTGAATGTCAACAAGCCGTAAAACGACTGTCGGAGGGTCGGAGGGTTTATCGTATTAAGTAGTCAAGTACCAGTTGGTCATTAAACATATGTAGTGTGAAATCGTGAAGAAAAACCGAATAATTTGGTAGAGGTACGAGAAAATCATCAGAATCGATTAGTTGCTGCCTAACTATTTTCCCATTTCAAGCATAGGTATCCTTCACGGATTGTTTGATCTGCTGTTTGGGATTGAATGCTTTAATTTAAAACTTTCAGGTAGAAAAGTTCAACGTGTGTTTCGAATGTATCATGCCACTCGAAGTTGAAAAGATCCCGTGTGACTCATGCAAATTGGTCACTTTTTGCTCGTTTGAGTGCATGAAAACGAACATTGATAGAATAAACTGTCATCCATGCAGTGACTATCTGCAGGAAAAATACTTCCCAAGTCCAGAAGAGGCAACTAAGTCTGAAGAAATGCTGCCTCATCTAGTTCATGACACACGCACGGCTGCCTTGCCTGTAGTTTAACGATTCTTGATATAATTTTTTACTTAATAGTATTCAAATTTATTGATCAGTTTAAAAGCTAGGTGAGTAGGTACTTGGTTCGATTGCATTCTCCACAAACGCAAAAATGGCACAACAAAAAGATGAGCACGCACTATTTTTGAGCGAAATGAAATGTCAAAATAGCCATCTGTCATCTCATCTGGTTCATGCTGACATTTATATTTTTTAATCTGTATCACTCAGTCTTGCTTTGTTATGGCGAATTTGTGGGTTTCTTTTCAATAAATATTCTGATAAAACTTTATGAGATTTCCCTTCTCAACATCGCGAACGATTGCAATACAAATGGCATCTGCAGCGAAAAAACTCAAGCTTTCAACAGCAGCTTCGTTAGAAAGCAAGAGCAATGGAATTACTTCCCTTTGTAATGTTGAAGAATTTATGAAGAAGTTGCAGGCTAAACGCGAAGATACGGCTAAGTCAATTTTAGAGTATAAGTTCAATAAAAAACGAGTTAGGATCGTGTCTCAGGAGCAGATGGTGCCTGATAAATGCGAAGGGGTGGTGTACTGGATGTCTCGGGACAGCCGGGTTCAGGATAATTGGGCTTTTCTGTTCGCACAGAAACTCGCGCTCAAAAACGAAGTGCCACTCCACGTGTGCTTTTGTTTGATTGCCAAGTATCTAGATGCCTCTGTCAGACAATTTGATTTTCTTGTTAAAGGTAAATAAACTTTATTTATTTAATTAATTCAAACAAATAAAAATATTAAGAAAATGAAATAGATCTCCATTTACAGACATGTTCTTAAAAAAAAAAAATTAACACTTCTATTGATAGAGTACTTACCTATCATTTCAGGTTTAGAGAAAGTGGCAGCTGACTGCAAGAAGCTGAACATATCATTTCACCTGCTGGAAGGGAGTGGGGCAGATGTTTTGCCACAGTGGGTTGTGAAACATAACATAGGGGCTGTAGTCTGTGACTTCAATCCTTTGCGAGTGCCTTTGGGCTGGCTGGACGGCTGTAAAAAGAAACTGAAGAAAGATGTGCCACTTATACAGGTGAAAAGTAGTTAATGATCCTATATATAAAAAAAAAACAAAGGATTGAAGACTTCATCAAAGTCATGTTCAAATATTTTAAGTAAGTAAGTAAGTAGCGGTGAATGAGATACTCGAAAAAGGTCTCAAAGTAAATGTAAATGTACCTTCACTCAATTCTAATGAAATGGAAGGAAGATATAGTAGCGCAACTAACTCCTTGACAATACAAAATTAGAAATTCTTAAAATGGTCTTTATGGTTATCTCCACAAAGTCCATTTTAAGAGTTTTAATTTTTTTACGTGATTTTATTATGATTCTGATAAAGCAGCAATTTTAGGCCCCCAGATCTGTTTGTTTAAAAGTTCTGCATGACATGTACATCAACAACATTTTATATTTTCCAGGTGGATGCCCACAACATAGTACCGTGCTGGGTGGCCTCAGAAAAACAGGAATACTCGGCAAGAACAATCAGGAACAAAATAAACTCGAAACTTGGTGAATATCTGACTGAGTTCCCTCCAGTTATAAAACATCCTTACAATGCCAAGTTTGATCCAGAGGTAAATGGAAAAATGCGTACTTCTGTTTGTTTTCCACCGATCAGTATCTTTAAGAAATATGATTAAAAAAATAAGATTTCCTAGGTCTTTTAGTTAGTTAGTTTATTCAGCATAAATAAAATGCACAGGATAAAAGAAATGTAAATAAAATACACACTCTAATCCAAAGTGTTCAAAAGCCTAGTACCTATTTTCCGTAAGTAAAATCAAAATGACTGATTAAAAAGTTTAAAAGATATCTTGCTTTGATTGCTCATATTGATTGAAACTTACATTAGCAGAAGCATAGCTTGCCTCTTATGTTTGACTTAAATATTATTTGAAATGTGGATGCACCAACCACTTCTGAACTTCATGGCAGGAGTGATAAGTTAAGTTAATAAGATTTCCTTCATAATTTTAGCAAAAAGATTAATTACTTGACAAGCAGAGCTCTTAAAAAGATTGCCCACCTTTTATTAATTCAAAATCCTAGGATTAGCCACTGTTAAGTAATATAACTACTTATTTTTATTCTCTTTTAATGAGCCTATTCTGTCCCATTACTGGCGAAAGGGCTCCCCATTCCTTTTCAACTCTCCCGGTGTTTCGCCATCTCTGGCAAATCTGTCAGGAACAAGCCCAAATTGATAAGTACTTTATTGTCTAAAAAATACTGGTGAGAAGTAATAAAACTATTTCTTCTTCTTAGAAGTATGCAGTTGTAAAATAACTCATTGTTTTGCCAAAAATTTCCAGATAATAGACTGGGATGAAGCAATAGCATCAAGAGAGGCAGACAAGAATGTCGGCCCTGTAGAATGGGCCCAGCCAGGCTATGATAATGCCATAAAAATGTTGAAGAGCTTTCTTGACCAAAGGCTGAAGGTATTTGCTACAAAACGGAACGATCCTACTAAAGATGCGCTGAGTAACTTATCACCTTGGTTTCATTTTGGTAAGTAATCTTTAATTTTGCTTGATTATTACAAAGAAATACATACATGATCAAAAACAAATAAATTTAAAAAAATCTTGTTCCTTATCAATGCTTCATATGTTAACTGAAGCTATTGAATGAATGACTGATATTCAGAGAATGGCATGGCAACCAACCCAAAAAATACAAACCTAACTTGAAATATGTTTTCTGTGGTGTACCAGTCCGATAAATTATATGGTGCTGTGTTAACAGCGACAGTGATTCAAAATCACTATTTATGTTCTAGCAACACAACACCGTATCTACCTACTTCAACAGTAAAGATATTATTTAAATAAATAGCTACTGAGATAATATTTTTCATTTTTAAACCAAATTTTCAGGTCAAATATCAGTACAGAGAGTAGCCCTGTGTGTTCAGGAGCACAAAGCAAAGTACACAGAATCAGTGAATGCATACCTTGAGGAGGCCATTGTCCGTCGCGAGCTGGCTGATAACTTCTGCTTCTATTGCGAAAATTACGACAGCATCAAAGGTGCCAGTAACTGGGCGCAAAAGACTCTTGATGATCACAGGTAATTAAAATAACTGATCAGGGACCGCCGTCATGAGACCGCTAAAGTAAATAATACAACCGCGTATTATAGATATACTAGAATTTGCGCGGATTTTTCGCGGTCATAAAACCGCGTATTGTGAACAATACGCGGTCTTATGACCACGATTGGTCGCAGTACCGGATGGATCTGGGCAGCTAGGCAGCGGAAGTTGGAGTGGCGAACACGTCGTGCGCGATATGTCTTAAGAGCGTTAGGCCTGAACACCACAGCGGTAATTTGTGAGGCGGAGGGGAGAGTAGATGCGTAAAAGCTAGGGGTATCCACCGAATAGAATAGAAATCCTATGGATTGTACCTGTCTTTACCACTATTCCTATATTGGCTTTTCCTGGGGATCACGCTCGACTCAAGGCTACAATGGGGTCCGCATATAACATCTCTTGCAGGGCGGCTGAGTTCAGCAGCATATGCTGTTAGAAAAATCCGCCAATTTACTGATGCAGATACCGCGAGGCTAGTCTATTTTAGTTATTTTCATAGTATTATGTCATACGGTATTTTACTATGGGGACGGGCTGCAGACATTGAGTCTATATTTATTCTGCAGAAAAGAGCCATCAGAGCCATATATGATCTACGTAGGCGCGATTCTCTAAGGGAACTGTTTAAAGAAATTAACATCATGACAGTACCTTGTCAATACATCTATGAAAACATCATGTACGTTAGGAAAAATCTGCATTTGTTTAGTAAAAGAGGTGACAGACACCACTATAATACTAGAAACAGGGACCAACTAGTACAGCCAGGTTTCAGGCTAGCTAAAGTAGACTCATCTTTCATGGGGTACTGTTTAAAATGTTATAATAAAATACCTCCCCACATGCAACAACTGAATGAGACAAAATTTAAATCTTGTATAAAACGCACACTATGTAGGCAAGCATATTATAAGTTAGGGGATTACATCGATGATAAAAATGCCTGGCTCAATGCTGGTCCTGCTCCACAACCATAGGGGCAAACTAATCAGAAGCTCATGTGAAATCATTGTGGAAGCTGCAGAAGATTGTAAAAATATCTTTGCATTGTATAGATTCAATCTCTTAGTATTATATAACTGCATAGCACATGTGTGAGTACTATGTACTGTAAAGCTACCATTTACATTTAGTTATCCTTCATTGACTCGAATGTGCCCTGGTGGCTGAGAGAATGTCAGGCTCACTCAAATGTCTCGCTGATAGTGGCGGGTGTGTTGGGTCGTTTAGTTCCCTTCAATATGGTTGAGCTGAATGGAGCTGATGCATGCGTCATGTTCGTGAACGGGCGCTGTCAGTTGGGACTGGTCATCTCTTAGCTGCCACGGTTTATTTTAACTACTTTGTTTTTAAATTGTTGATAGTTATAATCTTTTACTCTGGACGCTCTTAATGTGCACGTCTTTCTACATCGTTCTCACATATATGTATAATCTCAACATGAATGATGTAACCAAGATCTTGTAACAATATTTTGATTGAAAAGAGTGTCCATGGAGTTTCTTGCCCATTCTTCTCCATAGAGATCTACGCTTTGGAATGGGCAACTACAGTACTTTCACAAGTTATTATGCCTTGTGTCTGTGACTGTAGCTTCGCCTTTGTTTTTCTGACTTTCAAAAGTGCCTGCGAAGGTCTAATTGAAATAAACGCTTTGAGTGAGTTTGAGTTTGGGCTCTAGGCTGCATAGTGGGTCGATTGTGCCTGACTGGCTGCGGTTGGTTGGGCTTCCTCTCCCATCTCGAGCATGTTTTTCCTTGCAAAATCGTGCCCCCTGGTGTATCCGACTTGTACGGGTCAGGCTTGCTCCTGGCTGGGTGTGGTGCTCAATCACCATCTTAACCATACTTAATAATAATAAAGCTATATTTAAGCAAGGAGCTTCACGGACGCTTCTACCGGGCTCTTCTAGCGTCCATGTCCTGGCTACGTTTCGGTGACTTCTTTGGGGAAACTGGTTTTGTCTGTGCGATTATGGAAGAAGTTATGTTGACGAACAACTACCGGAAATATATTATGAGGACGGGACGGTTGACGTGTGTCGGGCATGCCACCGTCCGGGTGAGTCCATCAGACATATTATTTCTGGTTCTTCTCGTCTGGCTAACGGCGAGTACTTGCACAGGCACAACCAACTGGCCAGGATTATTCACCAGCAACTTGCCTTGAAACCGTACTACAAGTATGTCCGCGACCCAGTTCTCGAGAAAGACCATGTCACGCTGTACTGGGTACTATATCATCACTGACGGGACTATTGTCGCCAATAAGCCTGACATAAATCACCGATCAGCGCGCCGCGTGATGATAATCGATGTTACCATCCCGCATGATGAGACCCTCGTGAAAGCTCTTGTTGTCGACATGTGGAACGTGAGCTCGGCTATCATTGTGCCGATTGTCGTGAAGACCAATAGCCTTATGGCCAAGAGCCTCGACGACCACCTTTCGAGGCTCTCCTTAGGCGGTTGAATCAAGGGCCTGATTCAGAAAGCAGTACTTTTTTATGAAATAGTTATTGAATGGGGTTAAATGAACTTGCGAGGGTTGTATTGATGATATGAATGATTATAATTCTGTAACTCCATACGTGTTACTGGCACGATTCATATTTTCACTAACATACAACCTGACACTGACTTGCAAATCGCAAAAAACGGAAGAAAATTTAAATTTCGCGGGCTACCCTTGCGCATCCACCATTTTTTTTTTTTTTTTTTTATCGATGGGAAATCATCAAATGACCCCTCCCGCTCTGGGCTGAGCAGGAGGGAGTGTCAGACTTGTACTGACTAAAACCCATCCATGTTCCTTCCTTTGCCCTTTATGTTCCAGGGCCGCGGTATCTCTTTCGAACAGTCCCGCAACCCTGGCAGGCATCGGTCCTTTCGGACCCCTTCCTGTTTGCTGACTCTCTTTGAGGCGCGCGTGGAACGCGCGTATGAATGATTATAATTCTGTAACGCTATACGTGTTACTGGCACGATTCATATTTTCACTAACATACAACCTGACACTGACTTGCAAATCGCAAAAAACGGAAGAAAATTTAAATTTCGCGGGCTACCCTTGCGCATCCACCCTAAGCTAAACGGAGACAAGTGTTAGTAACGAAATTCTATTGGTGGTTTACAACACATCTCGTCTCGTCGCCGCTTCGGTGGAGTCCGGCCCTAAGGCTCAGCGCGGACCGAGAGGAGCGCACAGCAGTCTTTACTGTATAGATGACGTTGGTCGTTGACTAATAGAATAAGACATTATTAATGCGTAGTCCAAATGAACTCGTGCGAATACGCTTGACTTTGAGGACGCCAGAGGAACCCGTTGCGAATTTGCTTTTCGTTCAATTTAATACCTTATGAAGCCACATCATGAAAACAGTTCTTGATTTGCTGGGTTTCTGCTGGTTTTGTTACAACAAACACAATTTGCAAATCCACATCATCCCTCTGCCAGGTAAAGGCCTGCTTCGAGGCTTATAAATAATGAAAAGTCTACTAAGTATGAATATTATGTGTTCTTGTTTTAGTCTAATATCTTTATAATTTTCTGACCTACAGGAAAGACAAAAGATCCCACATCTACACACTGGAGCAGCTAGCCAAGTCTGAGACGCATGACGACCTGTGGAACTCGGCGCAGATCCAGCTGGTAAAGGAAGGCAAGATGCACGGCTTTCTGCGCATGTACTGGGCCAAGAAGATCCTGGAGTGGACGCCGTCGCCCGAGGACGCGCTCAAGTACGCGATATACTTGAATGATCACTACAGTATTGATGGGCGAGACCCTAGTGGATATGTTGGTAAGTTAGAACTTCAACGGTAAAAGTTGAGTTTTTTTTAAATTGATTTTATTAAATACTAAGTGCTCAGAGAAGCCATGAGCTCAATTGAGGAGATAAATTAAACTGCATTAATTACGTTTGAGGCGCCACCTTCGGCATTCATCTTGGGGTTCGACCTTTGATGGAAAATGGGAAAAAATAAATATTGCACTTTTGATAACCCTGCAAAGTAGGTTTGCTCTTTATCAGATTTCTCAGAAATTGAGCTATATTTGTATGGCCCAAATTTATGAACTAGCTTTTGCCCATGGCTTCGCATGCGTTATACTCGGAAAATATCTCACAGGAATGCTTTAAATATAGCTTGACACTCGGGGATTATGTAGGTTTCCAATAGTGAAAGAATTTTCTAAATCGCATCAGTAGTTACTGAGATTACCCCCTACATACAAACTTACCAACAAATTTGACCTCTTTACAATATTAGTAAAGATATGAAGTTTCCATAAAATAAAATATTTCAGTGTTCTTAAGTGATTATTATCCTGTCTTACAGGTTGTATGTGGTCAGTATGCGGTATACACGACCAAGGCTGGGCGGAGCGAGCGGTGTTCGGCAAGATTCGGTTCATGAACTACGACGGATGCAAGCGCAAGTTCGATATCAAAGCCTTCATAGCAAGATACGGCGGGAAAGTTCACAAATATGTACCAAAGAAATGAGAATCTGTTTTATAAACTTCTATGGAGAAGGATCTGTTACACAAAGGATCTGAATGTTAGAAGTAAGTTTTTGGTATTATCATTTTTACATTTGAATTTGTAAATGACATATTGGTAGGTTTTTACCGATAATTCCCTATAATACACCTCCTGCTTGTCCATCACTGGTGAACAGTGACACGATTTTTAAACATGAGTATTCTCTTTTTCCAAAAATGGCGGACAGTGACAAAACTTATTACTATTATTCCCAGTAACAATCAATTTGATGGCCAATGGGAATATTCAAAAAAGTCGTGTCACTGTCCATCAGTGGTGGACATCGGGAATTATCGGTTTTTACTAACTCAGTGCACCATATTTTTAGTTTTATAATCCCGTGTTTACTCCCGACTAAACAGGTTGTGATACTTGTTTTCTACGAGTCTTATAAAATACTTGTCAAAAAAACGTTTATAATACACGATTATGTTATTTCAGAATTGCTATTGATTACTATTTTGTTCTGATTTGAGATAGTAGACACAACATGTGTTATAACTTGGTGTAACCGCAGGATAACGGGTACGTCTTGCCGAAGCAGGCAATCTTATAAAATAAATCTCAGTACTTAATAATTTAAGTACCTACCTAAATATAGTGTTAAGTGCAAATTAATGTTAACAAAAAGTACAAATAAGCAGGGAAAGCGGTATACAATACCTACATAATTGTTTATTTACTGTTGTGTATAATATAACTGTCCTTTTATTATTATATTTCATTGGTAATTAAAATTTATGTATCTCCAAATTCTAGTATATCTATATTTCGAATTATCGTATTATTTTTAATGTTGATTTAACACTATTTGTAATACTATGTGATATTTTAAACTAACTCCTCCACAGACTACCTCATTTAGGCCAAGTTTTTAGCTCCTATTGTCTATTGAACACTTTTGTAAACAATATACTAAAATAAAACATCAATTTTGCTTATAAATATTTTTATTTAAGAATGTGAGTTCTTGTAGTTACACTTTTCTCATATATTTCGATAATAATCTTCATAAAATTAGAAATAGAAAAATAATATCAAAGAGCTATTTTCTTCATTGGAACTTTTCGGTGAGTCAGGTTATATTGCATTTGATTAGAATTTCATCACGTTTGGGCAACTAGTCAAAGGCTGAATGCTTCTGGGTAACCCAAGCTAAAGTGGAAAGCATTCAAATTAACATTGTATTTCTCACAATATCTTATAAAAGCAAAATTATTGAATTTCATGTCAAATTGTCTTATGAAACACAAAACCATTACGATTTCTATTATGTCTCAAATTATTATTATTATATAGGTTGTATTAAATATAAGTCTCTACAAAGGAAAATAATAGGAAAACATGATTTCACCACACAACGACATATTAATATAAACGGAAACAAATCTAAGTGACATTGACTGATTCAGATTATTATTATGGGTATTGAAATTTATTATGATTCAATATAGGCATGAATACCTGAGTTAACTGTTTCAACTATGAACACAAATCGTGGCTCGCTTCTATTAACATATTCCACTAATACACATTACAGCACAAGGGTTATTACACCTTTACTTTCAACATACAAACATTAGCTTACAATAAGGCTCTCAATTAAATTTCATAGAAAACCCGAGATAAACATGTCGTAACGGGTAAAAGGTTCCGAGATCATAACCAAATTCTCAGTCGTGTCAGGTTAACTCAAAAGGAATGTGCTAATTCCAAGCTCTTGCAGGTTAAGGCAGAATTCGGTTACAACCCCCCAACGAAACGAGAAATAAAGAAAATAGTCGTCAAAAAGAGGCGACACTAGGATAAAAAACTAATTGATTGTTGTCTATGCTCCCCTGTGTCAGTGTGTGTGTGAAAGCAGAGCTACATTCGCTGTTACGGGCGCAGGACGGTTTCCCACGGACGCTACTGCACGCAGCAGTTGGGCCCCTTGTGCCCGTTCTTCTTCAGCCGCGACTTCGGGCGGTACTTCTCCAAGTACGACAGTTGCTTCGCGTTGATGGCACCGCGGCGTTGGCTGGAATCAAGAAGGAACACTTAGAACATACATGACAAGAGGAACACTCAAAGCAGTTTACAAAGTTCTTGGGGAGCTTCAGTGCTATTGGGCGTTTCTTCATTGGCCGGCCCGGCCCAGCACCGATACCGACACCGACATCATTGAACGGATAATTCTACGAAATTGTAGGGAACACCGTCATGCCGGCGCCGGCGCCGACAACATCGGCATCGTTACGTATGTGTTGTACCTACGCAAGCTTCTAAGTGGGCGGGCGTCCAGTGGCGTGAAGCCCCCGCCGCCCGACTCGCCATTAATTAATAAAATAATAGGTAATTAATCAAATAATAGGTTGTGCTATTTGGGGTCAATGACCTAAGAAATATATTTTTACCACAATAAACGACGTAAAAAACTAGAATCTAACACGTACTCGCATCAAGAATGATGGAGTTATTTATGAAACATAACAAAGTTAATAATTTAGAAATAACTATAGTTCCATAGCTCCGAGTTATCTCTGGAATTATAAAGCCGTCGTGTCGTGTCGGTCAAATGAAGAATGTAGCCGTCGGTGGAGTGTCGTTGAGTACTGTCGGTGTCGGTATAGGTGTTTGGCCGGACCGACCAATGAAGAAACGCCCATTGTAAGGAAGGTGCTGTTGGTAAACATATTTTGTGAAATAGTCTGTGGAAATTGTATTGAAAAGCGAGATGGCAGCTCTAGTTCCGACTGTAGCTACGCACTAAAAGAAATATGCAGCACTGTATTTGGGGGTCCGAAAGGACCGATGCCTGCCAGGGTTGCGGGACTGTTCGAAAGAGATACCGCGGCCCTGGAACTCAAAGGGCATACGAAGGAACATGGATGGGTTTTAGTCAGTAAAAATCTGACACTCCCTCCTGCTCAGCCCAGAGCGGGAGGGGTTATTTGATGAATTCACATCCGAAAAAAAAAAAAAAAAAGCACTGTATCTGCGTTAACATAACCGTGTAAGGTAAGGCAACTTCTTATATCCACACCTCGATCTAAACATGTGCATAAATATACACTTAACGCGTTACTCGTACATATACAATTATCAATTAATTGACATGTGCGTCACGAGTCTTTGCATCCTGCGTACAGCGTAGAAGGCGTTTTATCATGCGGGCACTTTTATATGTGCATAGGTATTATTGGACTTCGGTGAATAATCGTGAAGCTTTGATTAGCATGGCGAAAAGTAATATCAAACAAAGATTGCGTCGAATCAAATGCGAATTTTGTCGAAGACTAAATGAAAAAAAGAGAAGGCCTAATTTTAACTAACTGTGCCTGCAGTTCTGTGTGTGCAGTTTTAGACAGTGATCGTCAAATCAGTGCTTAACAGGTTGCTGATCGAATTCGTGCACATCAGTGGCACATGAGCACCAACACGCACAATAACGTTAACAGTTTTATCGATATGATGTGGCAAATAGTTTCACTTCGGCAACCGTCTGCGCAGACTTTGTAGCCTTCACATCCAAACTAAGTGAAAGACTAATGATTAGGTGACTCGGCGGCCGTTTCGAGATTTTTTAGTCATCCTTGTTCCCATTTCAATTGTTCGAAAAAGATAGCGCTATACGTTTTGCATAGCTCCGTACCTCATTCGCATTTGAACAAAATCAAGTCATTTTTGCCGACTAGGCTGAGAATCAATACTTTTTGAACGTGGAAACTACATTGGTCCCTCCGCCCTATACCACTTCTACGTGCAAAAGGAGTTACGGAACAAACTGCCCAAAATTACATCGATACTTCGCTCCCCGACCTCTGCTCATGTCTCCTAATCATTAAAGAACGTATACTCACTCTCGAATAGTCTCGACGGCTTCCTCGTACTTCATGCCGAGCTCGATGAGGGCGATGGCCACCATGACGGGCGCGCGGCCCAGTCCAGCCACACAGTGCACCGCCACCGCTGCCTCAGGCTTGTTCTGCGCTCTGGAGAATTAACAGAGACAGATTTAGTAATGAGCATTTTTTGCAACATTTTCATAAGAATATTCAGGCCTCAAATTGATCAAAGATGTAACGTGCTAATGCCAGTCGAGGGTGCGCCGAATTTAAGTAGCCCGGATTAATAGTAGTTGTTGGAATAAGTATAGTGGAGGTTTAAGTCGAAAGGAGTTCGACATAAACCACTCTTTAAAAGAGAATGCATACAAAAATAAACAATGTCTAAATTGATGATCCTTCACGGATATAATATCTTAAAAAGTTGGCTGAATACGAATTCATCACAGAAGAATGTGATGAATAAATGTGTTTTCTTTCCATGGTTCCTTAAAAATTGGGAACGTCATTTAACATTTGAAACCCTGCATACCCACCCAAGTAATTGTGGTCTTTGAGGAAACCGAATGTTCTAAGAATGAGTCAATATTATGGCGTTGTCCGTGTTTAACTAATAGTCAAACAAACAAGAGGAACGCTTGATAATGTGGTCGCAACACCAAACAAAACACAATTTACATAAGCTAAATAACACGACGTAACATACCAATTTAATGGGCTTTAAATGAACTGGCGAATCCGAAATATATATCATACATATGTTGGTGATAATCAGTACGTCAGACCGTAGTTACGTAACGATAAGTTTTAATATGCGTCACTCAATAATAAATACTTAGAACAATTTATTTCGTGACGCTCACATATTATTACGGCAGAATTTAGATATTTGCATCTGAAAAGCCAATGTGAACAAAGAAATATTGAAGTCTGTCAAATACGTTAACTATGGAGTATATATATGGAAAGGCAGACAAAAAAGCCTGTTAAAACTGTCAAAATTACAATTATTTTTAGGACCCAAAGAAAGAGGCCCTCATAACGGCAAGCAATTTCAGATTTTTTCTAATCTGGGACACATGATAAGAAAAAGGTAAAACCCTAAACCCCCACATCCTCATTATATCTCTTATTCCAACTACGTTGGGGTCGTCTTCCAGCCTATGCAACGGATGCAACTGAATATCCGTATTTTATATGGACCCACAGCCTAGTTGTTGGGTAAGCCGATAGATCTTGGAACAACACCCTCAGATCATTTAAAACGATTGTATGTGAAGGGATACTCACTTTTCACGCAGAATCTCAAACCAGTCGTCCACGACGTTGGCAGGCGGGAAGGTACCGTCGTCGTAAGCCAGGTCACGCACCTCGATGCTTTCGGCTTTCAGTGGGCCCGTGTCGTAGCTGGGCTCGCATACGCGTACCACCGTGCACACGTTGTGCTTTCTCAGTTCCTGTATCAAGGAAAATTCCAGTATGAAATTATCATCTAAAAATCTGAGCTGAGACTTGCGAATTTCTCAACCAAGTCGAACACTGCAGGGAAAATCTGGCCAAAAAGAGCATGGAGCATTTGAAGCGACAGAATCTAAAAATTTCAAAGGGTAAGGTGGAAGAAAATTTCCGCAACAAAATGATCAGAAACAGCTTAGGTACCCACAAGAAAGTTTTGCAATAATATCTGCACCAACAATATAGCTGACCGCTGCTGGCTACGGAATTAGTACTCAATTTTATATTGTTCGCCTCTCTGCAGGAATCAGGTTCCAGACTAACAAGAAGAGGTTGGGTATTAACACGGAATTACAGAGCACCGCAACGGGTGAAACCGGTATTGCTGGGTTAGGCATTCTCGTTTATTGACTTTTCAATATAAATTATAAGTGTTATCTTCTTTACGAATAATGAGGCTTTTCCTTTATATTACTTGCGAATTAGTAATCGTGCAAACGGACAATCTCTTTCAAATTGCATTTTTGCGGTTAAAAAGTAAATTGCTAGTTTCCTTAATAGCATTTCTAATGGTTCTAAACATTCCCACGGGCGCCAGAATTATGGAAATCTGGAACGTTACCACAATTATATTTTAATATGACTCTTAAGTTAACTGGTCAGTGACAGCAGTGACCTCGTTTAAATCAGCTATAATTTAATTCAACATTTTTTGGGCACCTGATGCGTGAGAAAATCTTCGAAGGGCTGCGAGTTTGAACTTTAAATAAGTCATTTTCCAAGATCAGAGATAAAAAAGGAACGAAATAACTAATCAAAGACATTTTAAATCTTCAAAAGTCGCAAGATCTTCGAAATATTTTGAATCGAAAGCAAGATTGATTGAAAGTTTTGAATGATTTCCATTTTATGGTTCATAATTTTTTTTCATAAGTTTTAGCCAGATAAGCTGGATTTAATAACCTTTTGGATTATTTCAAACAGAAGAATAAAAGTTCGAATATTTCGAAGGGAGACAATTACTATAGATGAACGTTTGCTAAGTTCTCTAGATCACATTTTTATAGCTAAGTTATAAAAATCACCGCACTAAAATTTTGTCATTAACTCGGTCATAAGTTCTCAAAAGTCTAAATGGCCTATTAGATTGCCTTCTAAGTAACTCACGTATTTCAAAATAAATCGGTTACAATATATTTACTTAACGTTGAAGTGCCATTTACGTTAAGCTAATACATTGTACAAATAAAATATATATTTACCTGAAGATAGGACTGAATGGTGACGTCGGATGGGCGGTCGGTGATGAGGAACCGCATGTTCTTGTACTCGATTAGCGAGGGCGCCGGCCTGATATCCTTCTGCTTCATGTTGATAGACTCGCTGCTCTCCGGTCTCACAAGATACGCACCCGGCTGGGACTCACGTCACACGCGTCAGAGAAAGATGTCACGGTCCGTCACAGTCTAACAGACAAACTGTCACTCTATTTCCACACAACACACGACAGATTCGTTACTTTTCTTTAGAAAGGGTCCAATTATATAATGAGAACCACCCGCATGGATGTCGCTTTCAACCACTTGATCGCATTCGGAGACGAACAAACAAAAGTTCAGAATGTGGAATGGAACTAAAAGAAATTATGCGAAAAACATAAGTTTTGTTATCACACGAACTTCGGCAACTGAATGATATGCTCCAATTAACTGTGGCTTCCGAATTTAAGGTAACTGAAACAAAAATAAGAGTTTTGTTAACGTCAGCGATCCAGCCGGCACCGCGCTGAGATTTACGACGAATATCATTTTTAAAGCGTATTTGCGTCAAAGCCGAGCAACGACTGAAGTGGAATAAAAAATAGCTTCTAAAAATAGTGTTCGGGATACAGCGAAGTTTCGGTCATGTGGATGTGCGATGTTCTGAATGTCTGTCCATCGACATCGGTATTTCCGAACTGATCCAGAGCCAACATCGCGTCAATTGTGGACGTGCCTCACACAGCTCAGCAATACAGCACGCAACATAACACTATGATAACACAATATGTAAACACTGCGCCATTGATGTTATTTTATATCGATAAATACCTGCTCAACAAGTGCACCTATATTATTATAGTGATGTAACGCGTTAGGCAAACGGATTCGGTTACAGTATTATCACCGGTATCGCGTTCTTGTCTTGGTCAGGAGCAGATAACAACTGATAGTTCGGCCGTGGGACGCCGGCTTCGGTTTACCCCTCTCTCGATTTCAATATGGCGGTTGATCGTAGTTAGCGAGAGCTTATAGTCACCTGTGGGTGGGTATACGTGGTACAACGCTTGGGGTGCGTAGTATTGCGCGCTCCCGGCAGCATGGGTCCAGCGGTTGCACGCTCCGCTCCTACGTCGCACGAAACGCCCTGCAGTTTATTTGTGTTGGGCCTGGCAGTACTCCGCGCTGTCCAAGCGGAACTCCATCAATGTCGCCACAGAAGGGATCTCCAGCTGCGACAAAGAAATAACATCAATTAACAAAATGCCGCAGTGTCTTACTGATGACTCAGGCTGTTGCTTACACTATGTTTGATTCATGATTGTGGTTCTTGGAACTCACATATTAATGCTACAATGGCCAACGTTTAACTTAAATAAATGGTCCAGTGAAATATGTAATCGATGGCAAAGGAGCTTGCAAGATAAATAAAACAATTTGTCTTGGATATCAACGATACCTATAGATCCTTCGTGATACACGAATGGTATTCACACTTCAACGAATAAAGATTATTCACGTATAGCTATGGAACACATGCTATATTTAACTTCTATAGATCAAACACTTATTAACACATTCCTAAACCACTGGAGATCACGAAATGTATTTAACAAATGCGGCAAAACAGAGAACAGTGCTGTTAGCACGATATAAATGATATCGTTTGCCCTCAAAATATCTGGCATCTTACGCGTGACACGGCGGGTCTCACTAAGTATTTCGGTGTTAAAATACAATTTTCATCACAACTAGCACAAAACAATAAAGACGACGAATTACAGAAGCGGTACGGGCGCGACTCTGAAACAGCGGCGTACGATATGTTGGCAGCTACGGTCCCGGCGTGGGATTTACATATACACGTCACATGTTTACATTTCAATTTACAATCGTGTATGTATAATGTTGATGCAAAACATTGGCCGCAATCGAATTTACTCTTCTCCCTCAATACCTAGATGCTAGAAAATCTTCACGAATATTTTGAAGTATTTTGCTTTATTTATTTCCTTCAGATTTTATCAAGGAGACGGCGCAGACTTGGGTCCAAGCCAAAAGGAACAGTGGCTCGTGCCGACGCGAGCAAATATATCTCACTTTGGGAATTTAATTTTCCTTGAGCGCAAATAGATGCTTTATCCTACACAATGAGGTTCTAATCTCATAATATAGATACGATTCAATTTACGCGGTTTTATTAGCAGCAACAAATTCATTACGCTGCACGAGATAATTGCCCATTCAATCAGTCTATTCTAGATAGAACGGTCAACTGTAGATAAAAATAATAGTGACGTTGTCACCGAAATAGCACGTTATCTGCTACGCGCTACTGATTTATGAAATGGCGGAGTTCTCCGCAGTCATTTCTACAATATTATACATCATTGGATACTATTAAAGAACATGTAAAGTTAATAACAAAATAAGTTTAATGAGTTCATAATAACGAGGTTACATTGTTGAAATTGTTTTATGTACCACGTGGCTTACAAGTTTCTTGGTTAAAGTCGTTTCAGTACTTTTGAACATTCATAAAGATATTATGTAGGTGCCATGAATCGTATGGAAGTAAAAAAAGTGAGCAATAAAACACTGAGACAAAGGGAAAAGTCTGCAGTCGCTGCCGAAGGGAAGATTGTCTGAACTAGACGCTACGGTCGATAAACTCAAGCCAGACAGCACACATGTCATGTGTGCATCCAACAATGCAGATGGTTCAGACTAACATGAGTAATGTCTGAACCTGGGAGAACGTCTAGCCGAGATAACTGGGCCCACGAACTGATACAGTTGGTACTTGAAAATCTATACGCAAACTCACTTGAAAGGTAGGAACAATTTGTTGGAAAATACAGCAGAACTGAAACATCTGCTCATAGTTATTGAATATGTAGCCATCGGCGAAGGCGAAGAATGACTGGAACTAAATAGCATTATCACGAATCTTCGCATTTTATTTTCACTTTGGAAAATACTAAGCCTCTGACTATGCACTGACTCTGATTTCTAACCTGTTACTTATAAACTCCAAGCAATTAATCTAATGTTATGCCTTCAATTCAATCGCTATTTGGGTCATTAATGTACTCATCATAACAATACGCTAATGTTTGGATTATTGCGTTACAAACAAATTTGATGTGAACAGCATTTTTGACACAATGTACGATTTGTGAGTGCAAGGGCACGAGGATGCGGATGTCATTGGTCTATCAATAGCACTGGCAATCTAGCTATGGAATTCAATGGACGAAGACTAGCAAAACATCGGCATGAATTTATAGCGTCGACACGTGGCAAACACCGCCATTTTGAACTCGTAACATAGTACTTGAGCAACCACAAACAATTATTGGAAACAATGTACTTCATTGTGTTGGTCAAAGTCACGCACAAGTATTAACTATTGTTAAGTTTTGCTTTTAAAGTCGATAGTGATATTTAACAAGTACTGTCAGTCCGTTAAAACATACGAAATTGTTAAAAGACTTGGTTCTTAGAACTAGTGTCTCGCCAATTTACGACTGCTGTTTATTTATAATTGAACTCAAATTGAACTCCATTGAGCCACGGTTAGACGTGACGTCATAGCAGACAGAAAAAGGTGCATTCCCCCGAAGGGTAGATTTTCCAGTGCATCAAGTATCGCAGTAATGGCGGAAACCGGGCGAGGTCGTCGCCCGACAGTTTTATGCAACCAGTTGCACGTTTAGCTTCATTGCTAGTAATTCCAGGAAATACTCGTTACAAACCTTGATGTTGTTTACCCCAAGCTAAATTAAAACGCAATTTCTTCCACAACAACTGTTGGCAGTTTTAGAGTTTTTCCATTATCCCTTTGTGTAAAAAATCCAATTTACTTTTACAACGCAGATGCTTTAGGAAACTTGGATACAATAAGTTATTCAACAGTGCAATAACAGACTACTGCAGTTAAATAAAATCTATTGTGCGGTCTCCAGCTAAGAATAGAACAACCCACTTCTTCCCGATGTCGTAACAGACAATTGAGGGTTTATATCATACGACTATCATCATTCATGTAGCTGCAGAAAATGGTTAAAAGAGGTCCTCATTAAACCAGCTTCTCGATGTGAAACCGACTGGCCGACGCCGACGTATGCTTGCTAACCAGTGCACAACCGACTCTTTCAAGATGTGCTGGTTGTGTATGACAATAAGTCTGGAAAACTACAGGATACACTATAGAAGTAGGTACAGATACTTGTAATTCCACAAGTTGTTCTACCACCAAGAAAAAGACACTTGTTCAGAATAGCAAATACAGGCACTAACAGTTTACAGGCGGCCGTTCGTTCAGTTTTCACAAGCTGAGAAGTTTTCCTATTTACGACTTCTTATGGAAAACTTAAATAGCAGACGGCACTAAAGATTTATATCACCTATCACATTGAGTGCTCATTCATATCATGGTAATGGAAAAACAGATCAAGCTGATACCGATATCCACCTATCTCCCGGGATTATTATGAACTGATGGAACAATAGCGACAGCTTATGATTTAGCGAAGCAACTCCGTAACTGAAGGCCACTAGCAGATAAATAAAAACCTATGCGTATGTGCTTTCGATGCGACGTTCATATATTATCGTTGGTAGTTTAGTACCTCGCAAAGCACACAATCATGTTGCCGGGAAACATAACGTGATTTTTTAACTATGTTGGTTGAGGACCAACTTACCATGAATAATCAATAGATCATTGCATAATGCATCGTCCTCAACTAACCTGGACAAAGCCGCACTTATCTGCTACATATCCATATAAATGACTATACAGCATAATAGCAACGTGCACATTCAAAACGATTTGACTTTGAATTGCTCCAACGCACCTCGTTTGCGCACCTATTAGAGTGCGGCTCATACATACATGACATCATGCTTGTAAATTGTGAACCCAAATGGAGAAACTAGATTTACTATTAGAAATATAAAATTAACTACATGAAACTTAGTTTGAGGATGACCTAACTGGGCAAGTAGAGAGAAGGCCAGAGCAGAGAGGACACAAGTCTAGGACGTTAAGCGGACAAGTTCGTTTGTCCTTGTCAGTACAAGCAGCAGTAAAGCTGCTTCTAATAATTCATGGGCGCAAAACATTTCGTAGTTGACTCATTCTGTTTTTCATTAACTAGCAGGCCAGGGAATTGCGACTCATTTCACAAGAAAAATAAAGCGTAAAATAAATTTCCCAATAAAAACCAAACTGCGTCAACACTTCCATCAGCTATTCAGCTCGTTGTTAAATGTTTACTACTTGAGCTAGGTTACGAGTGAATCACAAATGAAACTGAAAACATGCAAATATTTACGAAAATAATATATTATCATCAAGAATGTTATCAGTATTTATCTCGAGAGTTGTAAGTTTAATAATTTATGTGTAATCATCCGAGTGAAGTCATATCCGCTGCCACTATCTTGAAATAGAAACAATTATAGCAATATCTTCGATATAAAATAATTATTATTTATCTGCTTTAACGCTTAGATCTATTTGATTAAACCCAAAATAAGAACTTCAGATGGTTCCAGATTCTCGAATCCAGTATTTTGATTATGTTCTCTTCCCTACATTTATATCCCAAACATGAACGTAAAAGAAGGCACAAAACAAAATAAACTTTCCTTTTCCGTATAACTTTCATACCTCATTTTATTTTACTTTTCCTATTTATTCTTTTTTCTTATTACAGGGAGTTTCGCGACCTTTACGATGGCCGGGGGCACGTTTACCTGTGACCTCAAAGACTGGGGTTTGCAATATAAAGTGAAAAGTGGAATATAAACGGTTTACCTGGAATCTGACTTGAATTTAAATTTCAATTAGCATCCATAAGTTATTGTAAACACCGCATCTTAAAAGGAGGAATGCAGATAAGAGCTACATATAGAACTAATGAATATGAACATATGAATAAGCATACAGATACTCAACGTCAATACACAGGGAGCAGAACCATGAATACATTAACGATAAATAACCATTACAAATTCCTGATCGATTACTGCTAGATAATTGAATGTAACATCAGTGTAAAAATGTTGTTGCTAATCACAGTAATTTAGATGACTCAGTTTGTTTAGCTGATATTGACGATTCAATTTATGAATTTTTTTCCTAAAAGAAGAATAAGAGAAGAACGGAACGCATTAAAAAGTAGCCAAGCAAGACCATTAGTGAAGGGGACGATAAACGAGAACGACATCCACTAGCAACAAACAAAGGAGATGCTATATCATGTCGTAATTGACCGTGACATTGATAGCTCACGTATTATCGAAGAAATCTGATATAATGAGGAAACATATTAATAAAATAACACTAGAAACTGGAAATATTTACCCGGTAAAGGACACCGTAAGGGAAACGCAATTAACCTTGCTTATGGTTGAAGTAGCTGTTAGAAATGCTAATTCCTATTTAAGTCATTTAGGTAGTAGCCGCACCCACGAAGAACGATTAAAGTGGTATTAAATTAACAAAAAACATAGATCATTAAGCAAATGTGTATTTCCATTTCCACAACACACCCTGCTACAATATAGTATTTTTAGCAAAGGGCAGATTGTATCACGAATTCACGAATGGGTAATTTTTGGTTTCAAATTCAAGTGAATTTGATTCATTAGGTCATTCAGTGAACCACGTTCAAGACGGACTTTTTAAATCTTTTCAAGATTTTCTAATAACTTAAACAAATTAATTTTGATAAAAACAACATTCCTTATCGTCCAGAATGTATAAGTTATTAAGTACACCAGTAGTAAAGTAGGCCTTACCTCACGACGTCATTTTATACTACTTTATATAAACCTACTTTCTGCGTGATTGTGATCACAGCAAAGAACTTCATCATTCATAAACACAATCACATGAGAACGAATCTACTGTTTTTAATGCTACTTATAAAATGCGAGGCGTGACCACGCTTTTAAGTTGAACACCTGTTGATTCATACTCTTCAAACTCGACAAATGATTGCAAGTTTACTCTGTATTATGCATCACTACAAAAGAAAACATCATTGTGTATTATCAAAAAATTACCTGGTCACTTATTTTGACCATATCCAACCGACCAGGATCGAACGACGTACGTGTTTCCCAGACTGTCTTACTATGGTCACGCTCGCACGACTCTTGAGGATTCGTTCAAAACGAGTCAGTATTGCGGGACACCGACGTTAATGATGACACAAAAACTTCACTTACGTGAATCCGGCGCGGCGGATGAGAAAACAGTTAATTAAACACAAAAATTAAGTTAATAAACCGATGAGGAAATTAACTGAAACTATCGTGCACACGCAACTGAGGCTGTCGTTGTAGACAGATTAGAAGGTTAGGCGTTTACATCGCAACGGTTCGACACTGTCGGTGCCGCGGTTGTGCAGAGACTGGCGCGCCACCCAGCGCCGGCCGCGAGCACGTCACGGCGTGAGGCGCGCCGCGACGGCGGACCAGGCGGGGGCGTTGGCGTCACACGGCAGACGTCTTCCGAGCCGCACGCCGCCCGCCGCCGCCGCTGTCCACATCGCACACACGCACACCAACGTCTGACCACACGTTTCGCACAAGTTTTCAAACTTTTCATACGTTATGATCCATAATATGAATGAAACAATGACTGTTTGATAGATCTCATTTTCGAACAGTCAGAAGTTATGAATCAGGTTGCAAGAGGCAAGACTAAATAGTATCAGTGGCGGTGTTAAATCATGAATTCTTGAGTCAAACAAACACAATCCAATGAACAATGTACAGTTTTATAATTGTTTCCAACTGATCTCAGGGTTTTCCCTGGTCATGAAACGGCTCCTCATTGATGGTATGTTCAAAAATAATCGACAGCAATAAAACTGAACCAATTGCATTTCAAGCGACGCATCTGTGACTGAGAAGATTCGGTTAGCAACCGCAACGCCGCCTGCCGGTCACATTCTAATAATAGCGAGAAAAACGAGAAAGAATTCGTATTAAGAAACCCACGCGGGGCTATCTGTATACACACGCAATAAAAAATGATTTAGGGGACTCCTCATGTCAAAGAAAAGTCATTCAAGGATTCGCTTGAATTTATAAAAGAGTTATCCTGAAACAGCTTCACGATTCATCCAATACTCTCCATCGCCCCCGAGAAAGTTTTAGCGGGTGGCTACAACGTTGCAATCTTGAAAATGTGGAATTAAGGATATCGCTAAAGCGACCTCATTCGTTCTCACCGGCTAGCCGCTCGGTACGTAGATTTTAAAGACAAGTCTGTTAACTGACATTTTAGCAAATTTAGAATATTATCACTACATGCACAGAGATGTTGGCATCCTCCTACGTCTAAATGGGAAAACAGGCTTTGCGATACAGCTGCCGCTATTGTCGAAGCCTGCCCACTATAACCCACCACGTATAAATTTAGCTCCACCCACGGCCAGAGGAAATTTTCTAGTCCATTGAAGATAATGGTATGCCTAGTTTAGAGACTGAGCAAAATGAGTGTTTATCATGATGTAGATAAGCGGTTGACGTATTCAAATTCCAAAACCAAAGATACTGTATCATCCAAATATTTATTGATAGCCTGTCAGTAGATTTTGTCATTTCAATTCAATCATTAGGTACTTAATATCGGCTTGTGTTCACTATTGATTATAGTCTATCAGTGTAAAGATTTCCGATTATTTCACATCCCAATTTTGACTGAAAAGTTCAAATAAACCGGTCCTGAACTATTGAATATTTGAGATAACTTGATTGATTGTTTTTGATTTATTCGCATTTTTTTGTTGCAAATTAACATTTTTGATTTGATTTGAGATAGCGCTCAGATAAGGCTCGCTTGATAAAGCAAACTACCGAAGTTATACTACTCATCATCATCATTCTCCTGCCCTTATGCCAATTTATTTGAGGTCGGCGCAGCATGTCTTCTTCTCTCATACTTCTCTATTACTCGTCATCTCAGCAGTCACCTCCTTTCATTTACCATCGTTTACACAGTCCATCCATCCGAAATTGTACTACTATTTTATTTCATGGGCTGGCGAATATCTGCGGGCACACATCTATGATGGAATATTAGAAAATGATGAACATGGCCACAAAATCTGGAAAAGACTAAACAAACGATGGACGGATGTGTGAAAGATGTTATGGTTAGAAAGGGGATGACCACTGGGATGACGGCTAATCCTAAAAGATATGTTCCGACCCCAGGTATAAGTCAGAATTGTTGGAATAAAGGCAAGAGAATGAAGATGATTATTATTCCCTAATCACCGAATCGGTGATTAGGGAACATGACACGACAATGTGGACGTGGAGAGGGAACGCAGAGCATTGGCAGTTCGATGTAACATGCTGGCCCGTAGGATTGCACTTTGTAGGTACTAGGGAGGTAAAAATTACACTCTTTAGAGCATATTGTCAATCTAAGTACGAGTATACGTGCGCCATAAGGGTCTGCTATACAAAAAGCTCGTACAATGCTCTACGAGTCCAATATACCTAATAACGCTTTCAGCAGAGTTATGTTGGAACTACCGCGCTTTTGCAGTGCATCGGGGATGTTCGCAGAATATGGTGTGCCTGATTTTTACACTGTTATGCGGACACGAATGGCATCCCTGATGCGGCGAGTGCGCGGTAGCTCTAACAGCTTGGTGGCTATAATGTCCGACAGAATGGACAGGCCAATGATGTGGCACTGGATGACCACTCATCGTGCGTCATTTCAATATTTAAAATAAGATGTCTACCTAAGAAGACGAGATATATTACGATTGAGACGATTAGATGTCTATCTAAGATGTGATGTGTGATGTGATGTGATATCTGGACTTGTTTGGTCTAAAATTTCATTTTATATTTCCATTGTGTCATGAATTTTGTTTGTGATTCCTTAATTTATCAGAACCGCGAAAAATTGGTGCAGTGCAGTAAGTTCACTTGAAAGTTCATCAATGGTGTTCTTTCGAAAAGTAATTAATTTAATGGCATTGGGGTAAGAAAGCCGCGTGCGTATGTTTGCGTAATGGTTCCACGAAGCTAAGACTTCCAAAAACGAGGCGTTAATAAATAGAAATTCATTTTACTGTTGAAGTAGGGCTTGCTCCAACGTGTACCACCCACGTGAATCCAGCACGTGGCAATAGCCCCAACGTGTGTTTCTAGGATAAAGAAAATGGAACTGATTGTTTTGGCTTTAATTGGTTATATTTAAACAAACTCTTAATGCAATCGTGCCTATTAAATATAAATAGAGATATCTAATCAATTTTACCCATTTTCCTACTGGAATTGCCGTCAATATCGTTATGCACGGTTTGCGGAGTATAATCCTTGCAGATTAAAATCAGTTCCCAGTCCCAGTAACTCTTTTCGTATCGCAGTAATTATAGATTTGATAAGAATTTATCAGATAAAATATGTTTTTAAAACACAGTTATCTTAATGAAACGCGGTGGAGTTTGCCGCAGTGATATCATTAACAACACAAAGCTAGGTACGAGTGCTGGGGCCCCCTGGTATGCTATGTGGATTTCCCTGTATTATTTATTGCAGCTGCAATGCGGAAAAATCCTTAAGGATGGACCAAGCAAAAATGGGGAAGATGTCTACAAAATTCTAATTCATTTATCTCATTCTCCTGCCCTTATCCCAACTTACTTGTGGTCGGCGCAGCATGTCTTCTTCTTCTATACTTCTCTATTACTCGTCATCTCAGCAGTCACTTCCTTTCTAGCCATATCATCCTTCACACAGTCCATCCATCGTTTCTTTGGTCTTCCTCTACTCTTATAGCCATCTACATTCATACTCAACATTTACCTCAATACATTCTCCTCATTCCTCCGCATCAAATGTCCATACCACGATAACCGATTACCACACAATTTTTCAGTCACCGGCGCCACTTTCAGACTTCCTCTTATGTACTCATTCCTTATTTTATCCATTCGCGTTACACCACACATCCCCCTTAGCATTCTCATCTCAGCCACATGCAAATACCTTTCATTCATCCCTTTTGTGGCCCAACATTCTGATCCATACAAGACAGCAGGTCTAATCATGGTTTTATAAAACTTTCCCTTGAGTTTAAGGGGAATGCGGGAGTCGCATATTGTTCCCGTGACCTGCCGCCATTTCACCCATCCAGCGTTAATTCTGTGCTTAACACTGCGATCTATTTCGCCATCGCATTGCATGAGTGAACCGAGATACCGAAAGTCGGAGCAGACAGGAAGGAGCGCGCCATCTAGCGCTATGGCTGCAGAACTGGAGAGACCGCCGAAATCGCAGAACATGTACTCAGTCTTGCTTCTGCTGATTTTCAAGCCAACATTCTCCAGTTTCTGTTGCCATTTCTCCAATCTGCTCTGGATCTCAGGTCCATCTTCACCGACAAGAACAATGTCGTCGGCAAACAGCATCTACCATAAAGAAAAACGTCTGCACTCTAAGGCGCCAAAATCTTAGTGATGTAATATTAAAGCAGTCTGAAGGTCAAATCCATTCGCGTCGACATGGCAACGGGCGTAGTAGATTATTTTGGGATAGCTACTTGCATTGACTGACTATTCTGTCATAAAAATTGATTTCTAGAATCACCGACAACGGCTTTTAGATAATAAAAGAATGAGTACGCGATTTTATATATGTAGATAAAATAACGTCAGAATGATGTAAACCGTCCAGAATTTTTCTTATTCAGATAAGACGAAAAAGTACAAGATTTTGAATTGGGCTAACACGTATAAGGAAAACTCCGTTCTATTTTGGGATTTTACTTTACGATTCGGGACGTTTCGTGCAAACTTGCGCATTTCCTTGAAATATGAATAGGTCGTGCAACAAAGACTACCATTCCAGTGGTGAAAAGTGAACGCTTCATACACCTATAAGCAGCATGGAGGGGAATATGCGGTGCAAATCAACTTTCACAACACTGATACTTACTTACCCAAGCAATGGGCCAATCACAACGATTTATCGCCTCGACGTAGGTGCCTTCAGCATTTTATTCACACAAACGAACCCGGCTGAGGAAAGCGTTCCATCGATACCCGACCTCATTATCTGACATGAATTATTCAGACTTTCTCTTTACAGCAGAATTTCCATTTAAAGCCAACTTACGGACAGGTTATACGGTGAAAAAGAGGATACGGATCTTCATTTCGCAGCCACCAGGAGAGGTTTACAGCTCGGTGTTTACTGAAGAATTAACGAAAATTTTGCAGGATAGCTGGGCAATAACTCGGTACCGGTTACCGCGAAACACGGAATTGACGTGACTGACATTTAGCAAGTCGGGTACTAAACGTCCGAAGGCCACGCACCACATCGACCGTCCTGTGCAACGCTCATGAAATAAACGTGTACTGAACGTGCAATATACATATTTATGTCTTTCATATCTGTAAATACATTTGTAGTTATAGGGTATTGTACCTCGACAATATAACTGAAACTATCAAAGTCTATAAATAGAAAGTAAAGTTTATACGGCACCGAGTCACGGAAACATTGCCAAAATCAATATTCAAATATGCTGAACTGATTTTACAGATTTCCTCATTAGAGATAGTGAAGATAATATAAACAATGTTTGAAGTGTCCAAATAAGGCTATACTTATAAACATACTAGAATGAGATCAAGTTCAAAGTTATTGAAGGAAAAAGAGAAAAGACACCGGCACCGTCCTGATTGCAAATATCTAGAACACTTCCACGTGTAGGCAAAGAGTCTCTATTCGCTTGAACCTAATGCAATGTTGTATCGAGATGACCGTTGCATCGCTCCCCTTGGTTGTATTGCAACGGAAAACGGGTCGCGACCCACTTCGTCGGGATCAATACTCGGTCATCGACTCCGCCCGCGCCTTTAGCACCCTCATGTCTGTTACAGACAGACATGGATTTCAACTTATGTTTTGCCTAGTAACTTCCGTCGCTTGACCATTGAGAATTGCACTTAGAAAAGCGTGAGAGGTCATTCAGAAATAATCGCTCTTTGTGGAGTAATCCACAAAGACTATTTCTGACAATTTGCTCACAATTTTCTTTATTATAAATGGATATATTGCACACTGGTACAATACTTCAATATGAATTATTATTTGGGTGCTTTTGCGAGATATTTTTAAAGCAAGAATTCTGGTAATGCGTAAACATTTCGAATTGCTTGTTGAAGGGAAGGGTCACAAATCTCTGACGTTTAATTGAGTTATCTATCAACGTGCAGATGTTTGGTTGAAGAACAGCATGTTATCGTCGTGTGGTTGCATGATAACTGATGAACCGTATTCGATGAACTTTGCATCAAACCTCGTATACTATAATAGGTACAAGATCACCACTTAGCACTGTTTACAAGATCTAACATAAATCATCAGGTGATTTTTTAAAGAGTTTATTAAATATTCGGTTCGGTGTATCTCATTCACTTCAGCAGATTACTGCACGGCGGGTGCATGCCTCCTCTAAAGTCAGACAGACAGTGGCCAGGTTGCGTTTTATGCAGATTTGTAGTTTTAACGGTCCTCTAGTGGTTTCTTTTTCTTATGGCATCGTGTAATGTTAGCTTGATGAGAATTCTTCCTCTGTTCCGGTTCTATGGGGAACACGTTCTGAATTTGTGATTTTTTGGTTTAGCGTCAATCTTTCACCGACAGACTTGTGCCCGATTAATCTAATATAACCAACTCTTATAATATTATACTGCTTTAGGAGTATAGCAGAAAGTTGACAATCTCTATGAATGACTTCGGCACCGCCAACGGTATTTTGTCGTATGGTGATTCAATCAAATCCAAAATTCAGAGCCATTAATAAAATGCATGTAATTGTACATACCTGTCAAATGAAATCAAGGATTGAAAACCGATAGGATACCTACCTGTTGGTTTGGTATATTGGTAAGATTATGATGATATTTATCTATTTAACATGGATAAGTACGTTTAATAAGCGATATTTTTGAATGTAATAAATGTAATTTGGGAATTTTGGTTTTACCTAATTACGAAAGACAAAATCATTATCTCATTGTTATCTACTTTACAATGTAATATGATAAACCTTAGTACAAACAGGAGCAGAATGTACTGGATGGCGAGAGTCAGGGCGTGACGTATTATCTGTGACGTACTGCGCATGACGTCACGCGCAGTGGCCGATTGGCTATATTTAGGGCACTAGTTTTCCCAGAAGTCCAGAACCCAGTGTACCAACTATTAATAACCTCCCTGGAACACAACAAGGATAATTTTACTCATTCAGTAACGGTAAATAGTTGCGTGATTTTAGGTCACCTTCAAAATCTGTTTTTGTCACGAAAGCAGATAAAAAGAGCACAAAAACAAATCGGTTAACCGGTTATCTACACTAATATTGTAAAGAGAAAAGATTTGTGTGTTTGTAAGGAATAAACTCGAAAACTACTGGACCGATTTCAAAAACTCTTTCACCATTAGAATTCTATATTATTCCTGAGTAAAATAGGCAATATTCAACAAAAAAAAATCCCACTCTTGCGGGCCGCTAGTGAACCTATAAAACTTTTGCCTGACTATTTTAGTAGAGAGGTTATGGATTTTCGATTAGAATTAATCTATTTAGGATGACAAAGACAACAGATGCAGATGAAAAAAAAAGCTTATAAATACTTGATTTCTATTATATTTTTAACCAGGCATCAGAAGGAGCATCGTCCTGACCGTGATGGTACAAATTTTTATTTTAAAATTTCTATAGAAAACTTATTTTTCTCATAACTCTTGTTTAAATCAGTGTCCATTCAAAATATTTCATTGGGAACCTAGATATTTTGTATTTCGATCGGAATAAAGAGACAGTACCTTAAGAATGTTTTTGATTTACAAGTTATTTTGGTATTACGTTTGTATGAAAAACGCATCGGTCGCCGGCCTCTTAAGCCGCAAAATTAATAAAACCAAGCTTTCCGCTTCGTTCACGCTGTCTCGTTTTCGATAAATGTATTTTTGTTCATGACCCAGAAATAATGTTTTAACTTCCAAAATCAATTAAATAAATACAGGTTTCGGTTGAAAACCGATCAATCATGCTAATAATGTGCGTGTTGTGTCAAAAGGACGAGGTTGGGTGCGTCGCCCTGCGGTTCGAAAGCCCGTCTATGCAAGGAGCTCGGAGCAACGACCTTAGCCCTTGCTGAATAGCAGCCCGAGTTTTTCTATATACGTAGTACATACGTAGATATCGCTCGTCAAGCGGCCCTCTTCTCCCCCGAGGCGGGCGGCGCGGCGCTTAATGGCCACGCCATTTAACAGCTTTAAGTCGAGTCTGAGTGGCGCTTTCCGGAAATTCCATAAATGTTTGCGGTACCTCCATGATATAAATACATCGGTACCTACTTTAAATAATAGCAGCAAAATTCCTCGTTGTTCCAATCAATTCAATTACTATTTACTGACGTAGGATGATGGACGTAGAAGCGTATGTCTGTTAATTTGTTTGTTTAGTCGTTAACGTCTCTTGACAGATATTAATAAACTGAACGGTAATTACAGTACAGTCGCTAACTAATCACGCCATTTGCAAGTACACATAGGTAGGTACTCTACTCTGGTACAAGAATAATCTCTGGGGAAAATAGCGAATAGAGAAAATGCACTGATAATATTCGCTTCCGAGAAATAGGATGTGCGTTGATAAACAAAGCTAATTTATGCATGAAACGTTTGTATGAACCATGAATTGAGAAAACAACACGTACTCGTTGAAGAATGTTAGTACCCAACTAACTAACATCATCTCTTAGAAGAATTCTTCAAAGTGTTCCATAGCCAGAATAACCATCCGTTCCTAATAGTGACGACAATAAAACTATAATCGTCAGCTAAAAACGGTGAAATCAGTGGAGCCTCACTCGCTCTGCGAGTAGTCAGGCGGGATCGTGCGTGGTCGGGGTAACGGACCAGCGCTTGCGCAGGGTCAACACACGCTAGCCAAGGTCGGGTCGACGCACTATCCAGGGAGTCCTGACAATTTATGCCGGTGCATTAAACTCCCATCAGTGTACAGTCCATTTCCCAATACTGATATTAAAAATAGAGCAGTTTCATAGCTGCACCGTGTGCGGTCTTCAAAGGGATCACGTTGCAAGCAAGGTCTTAACCGCATACGGACACACACATCGACGCTTATCTCGCCATATGTAAACGTTTGGGCAGCTGTGCGCAAATATCAGCGCAAAGTAACCATCCAGTGGGGTTTAGTCGTATGTAGCGTGCAGATTTGTAGACTTTACACGTGCATAAAATGCTGTGTTAAACAATGAGTTTAAGGCAGCTCATGTTTCACAACTCATCGATACACCGCATTATGCAATCCTGACGTAATAAATTAGGTACCTTCTAACGTAGCAGTTTGATTTTGCAGTCTACTAAACTTGTGGACAAATTTTAGATTTACGTAGGTAGGTTTGTTAGTGACGTCAACACAACGCTGATTGTTAGTTGAAATAAAAGTGCGCCGTGTTTTCTATCTAGAAAGATCTTTACTAGATAAGTACTATAGGCCACAAAATTGCTATTTCATGATGTGTGCTATCTAATATTGATTGGTAGCAATTCGGAATAGAGTAATAAATATACTTGGTGCATAAATCTAATCAAATCATTTTAAAGTGTATGAAAAACTCACCTACGTAAAAAGTCACAATTAGAAAAACCAGAAAGGTCAGGTTACATTTCTAAGTTAAGATTTAAAACAACTGTAGCAAAACATTCCAACGTGTGTCAGGTAAAATTCCTTGCCACAGGAAGGGTACTTTTGTTTGTAAACGAGTTTTTTGTCAGCCACCATTTTGAAAAGATGGAAATAGAGAATGTGAATTGAAAGCACTAAGTTTTACACTACACTGAAGAGGTATTTCAGTAATACATAATTAAAAATGAGAAAGTATTTTATTGTTTACCACACAGAGGAGTGTTGAAAAGCAGTAGATTAAAGTATGGTGGTCTGTATGGTGTTCCAGATAGAGTGTAAATAAATTATAAGTATTTACAGAATTAGAACATAATTAGCAAGAAAGCAATTAATTACTTGCACTAATGAGTTAAGGAGGAATGTATGAAAGAGTCCAACTGCATAAACTTCCAAATTATGACGTGCAGAATTCAGAGCAAGATACAAAACAATCTTTATCCAAATAATCACAAACTTCCTGCGCATTAAAAGCAGACATTTTAAATCCATCATGCCAAAAGTACATAAAAATCATTCATGGGTACACTGAACACTCCTGACAACTTAGCATGGACAAAGACAAATCAAAGACAATGGACATTTTAAATGGAAACAATCATACAGTCGCAGCTTGGTTTATAAATGCTTGCTTTAACAATCAAACTCTTTAATAAACAATTAAGTTTTAATTAAATAATTTATATTATACTAACAAGTTTAAAAGTGATGCTACATGAACATTAGATTGTGTTTTAAAACATTATCAGATTTGACATGTTCAACCCACATTGCATAAAATTACAGGTCATGGTGTTATTTAAACATGCAATATTATGAAAGTTGGTTGTAAGTGTCTCATTCAGATATCTAACCCTCCTATTAATAAACACAGAATAAAGTTATTCCAAGTTTAAACCTTTGAAAATGTATGGTTATTCCTTTGTTATTCCTGGTGTAATTTTATTCCGTGTTTATTAATAAGAGGGTAAGGGTTTTAATTGTATACTTTTAAATAGTAAAAAATTCATCAGCTTATACCAAATTGACCTAATATTTCAACAAGTTGCAGCCTCATTTAGATAGCTAAATATAAACTGTGCAGCAAGCTGCAAATGATTCACAAAAACAATGTTTTGTTGTGAGTTGTAAGTTTCAACAACATTACAACAACTTTACTTTCCAATTTTATACATAGCTAGACTAGAACCCGAAGTACCTACAACAAGTACCTACCTAGCTAGATTAGGTTGCAAATGTGCTGTTCTGTACCATCATAACTTTTTTAAGTCTACAATAATGCGTGACTCATTCGACAATACGACATCAGTATATCGACCGGCGATTTGGTCGGCATTATTAGGATTCGAACAATGAAATAGAGACCATGCGTAAGACAAAAACGGTGGCGGGTACTAAAACTCCACCGTGGGGCGGGACCACATAAATTTCGATGAACCTTTCTTATCTAACTAACGCGAGATACGTGGATAATGGCACAGAAGTTAGTAACAACAGGATAATGTAAATTGTATTAAAATTTAAATAGTTTCGTGACGCCTGCTGACGTTTGTCGCTCATCGAGGGCACGACCTTTAAAGTGATTTTTTTACAAAATGATGACTGTAGGCGAACTTGACATGTATATACAATGTAACTTACCTTCACAGCCATACACATTGAATAGAAATTGAACGGTTGCAGCCGTGAGCAGCCAAGGAAATTCACTACACACGCAGGAAACGTGTGCACCGCACAAATAACTTGCTAGACTAAAAGTCTGGTGTTGCCTTTTTCAGGAATTCAATTTTCCAATTTGTATTGCAATTATATAAATCGAAATTCTACCATTGCACACATGAATGAGTTTCTTTCCAGGCCAGCTTCCACGAAAAAAATATAGATGGCGCTGTCCATGACTCAGTGTAAAAAAAAATGTTTGGCTGTATGGAGCTAGCGTTCATTGCCTTTCAGAAGTCTTCCTTCCTAGTTTGTGTGCGTTCGTCTTTCTTCATTCCTCCAAACAGATCGTCGATTCTTGTCTTTTGGTATTAGGTGACACCCAACATGTTTGCACCCAATCACAACACAAATACCCATACTATATCAAGGAGGATATAATACTCCACTTGCGTTTTATAGGGTTTTATATGGGTACGATATTTCTTTTTAGATTCGATTAAATACTCTGAATATTCAGATTACTGACAAGTAAGCAAGAAAATAACAAATAAAGCACCCACAGAAATATACTAGCAACCATTTTATTATTAAAAGGCAATGAACGCCAGCTCCATACAGCCAAACAATTTTTTTTACACTGAGTCATGTACTGAGCTATCTACCATTTTTTAGTGGAAGCTGGCCTGGATAGAATCTCATTTGAGTCCCGTTCGTTGTCTTATGAAGTTAGAACACATGACATTGTGTACATATTATACACAAAGTCATGTGTTTTTAACTTTTTAAATTACGTACCGTCACATCATGTTACCACAAATTTACAATTTTCTCCAAATGTTTTTAAACCATAAAATGTTGATGATTATGATTAAAATCAAATGAGAAAATTTTGACAGTTTTTGGCGACTAGATGCGCTGGCGACGGCGCGTATTTTGTTTTGTCAAATGTTAATGTAGGTATAGCTCGCCTAGATAAGTAAAACTGTTAAAATGTTAAAAAATAAATCCAAGCTTAATTATGTATATCAGACGCCAGCTCAAGCTACTTAAATATGTCAAATTTATTTAATAGATTTTCAGCTTTATTGCTAAAGCGACAAAGATAACTTTGTCGCTTTAGCAATAAAGCAACACGAAACTGTCAAATTGTCAAACAATACATAAGTATTATTTGACAATTTGACAGTTTCGTGTTGTTTGATGTGCTGGCGGGCGTCTGTACGAGTAAATTTTAAAATTACCATACATTTCTACAACTCCGATTTAACGTGAAAAATATAGTTTATAAACGTTTGTTTTTCTCATCTGAAATACTCAAAACTGATCAATTCACTATTACTACTACTATTTTTTAAATTTTGCAAATGGTAGTTATTTTTACCCTGTGACGTGTTATCTACCATGACAGTGGCCATGGCGGGAATGTTCAACATCTATCAATCTTGCGAATCTTGCTACGAACTTGCTTGCTAAAACTTATTGAAAAATGATTTTTGCTGTCTACCTTGTAAGGTACTTTATATATTATTGTACTATATAACGCTTCTTTATCTATACACAGGGGTGTAAACAGACCCTTTACGAAGCCCTCAACCAAGCTATTCTGTACATCAAACTAAAACTACGCAATTTTTTTCTGGGAAATTACTTTTTTTTGGGGGTGATAAACATTTTAGGGTAGGTAGGACACAATTTAGCACACTTATAACATGGTGCTGAGGCATGGATTGAATAGTAGGTACGGGGGTCGTGAAAGTATTAAAAGTAAGAATCTCACAATACATCTAGGTACCTATTTAAAAAAAATACCTACCTACTTCTGAAAAACTTGGAACTTTGACCCTTAATATCTGTGTAATTAGGTTCCTAGGTCTGGTCTAGAACAAAAAAATGCTCGCAATGACGCGGGGGGAACAAGTGCCTTTCGGCTTCGTTATGGCTCTCATGTTACATCCTATTTATAAAAAAAGTCGGGTTAGTTACAATCATTTATAACTCAAGAACGGCTGGCAAGTGCGGTTCCACCGTTGTGGGCACGATGGGCATGCCCACACCCACAACCCTAATTTGAGGTTTCTATTCTGATGTTTTACACAAAGACTTACTCGTACTTAATAAAAAATTTAAAACATATAGGTAACCCTAGTTTACCCTAGCATTCAACTTAGTTACCTTACGTGACTCGCCCCGTCACGCGTCAGCGTGGCCATCGCGCACAGATCATTTTCAATAATGATATTAATGGTTCACCAAAATCGGTGGAATAGCTTAGAGTTTCAATGTGTGCTATGTATTCAAATAAACACACTTGTTATTTTCGTGATGAAACAGGCTAACATTTTACAGGCCTATTATAAATTTATTAGTGTTTGTCCCACGGTTTTGCCTGCGTATACACTGTAGATACAAGCAAGCAATGGCGTATTTATTTACCCTTAGGCCAAGAATGTTGTGACCTGGGGCGGCGAGAACTGCCCTAACTTGTTGATAAAAGCACTATTTTTTTTACTAGTCTGCCGCCTCATACTCAAGTAGCTTCTCTAATTTGTATTGCTTAGTGGTCAAAAGAAAACCTAACTAACCTATCCGAAGCGGGCTGCTTAATTTTCGAGTTCGCTACTCTCGTATCCTAGTCTCATAATTGTTCAGAAACTTTTATGCTTATTTATGTCGACAATATTACCTCTATGAATGGTAAAAATAAAATCTATAAGTACAAATCCGAGAAGGACTGCTAAATTTTTCAAGCTCGTTTCGCTCGCGCTTGCAATCTTGAGTCCAATTTACCTACCTATAGTTATTCTGAAATTGTTGTCGGCAAAGTAAGACGGTTGCCAAAGAATTTCGAGCTCGCTACATAAAGTATGTACGGTTCTAAGTGTCTAGTTTACTAGTAGTAGTAGTTTACTTGTACTAGTTTTTAATAGATAGAGTGATTCAAAAGGAAGGTTTATGTATAACATTGCACCTGTGCGAAGCCGGGGCGGGTTGCTAGTATGGTGTAAATAAAGTGAAAGAAAAATTATAAAGTGTTACAATTCGGAGGAGAGCTGGGGGGTTACTATGACGTCTTAAAGCAGGAGTCATTCCAGCGTGGGAAAGAGACAGAGCTAAACAGGTAGTCTAGCGTCATCTCTTTCCCACACTGGAATGACTCCTGCTGACGTCATTGTAGGCCACCATCTATCAGCTGCATTCGGTTAGACTGGAAGCCGACCCCAAAATAGTTGTAAAAAACCTAGGCAGGTGATGATGATGGTAGGCGAAGTGTTCTTAGCTTTTTCCATCAGGAATTTCTCAGTAGCAGGCTGGATTCAGGATCAGTGGCCGCCGGTTGATGACCCTATTCGAGCTCGCTGCGCACGCTCCTGAATTCTAAAGATTATTCTGCAAATCTCAGAGGCGGGTACAAAAAAGTCGAGCTCGCTGCACTTGCTCTTGCAGATTATTAGTTTCGCGGGCTACCCTTGCGCATCCACCTTAACTACCACTCCAAAAAGATTTTCGCTTTTTTTATTTTGACGTCACTGCTGATTTTAGGGCCTTGACCACAACCTATTTTGAGGGCTGGATCCGCGCCTGACGGCTGGATCGATTTTAATGTTTTCTGATTTGTTGAATTCGTCTCCGCCGCGAATAGCAGAATAACTATTAAATATAATATCTGAAATATTCACGGGGAAAAAAGATATTCAGAATAAAATGAGTTTTAAAATTAGGTTTCGCATCTTCCTCAATTCGCGCCACGCACGCAGGTAGGGTAGGTGGTAGGTAGGTAGAGTAAGGTAGGTAGGGTAGGGTAGATAGGTAGAGTAGGGTAGATAGGTAGAGTAGGGTAGATAGGTAGAGTAAGGTAGATAGGTAGAGTAGGGTAGATAGGTAGAGTAGGGTAGATAGGTAGAGTAGGGTAGATAGGTAGAGTAGGGTAGATAGGTTAGGTTAGGTAGGTAGGCTAGGGTAGATAGGTAGGTAGGTTAGGGTAGATAGATAGATAGGTAGGTAAGTAGTGTAGGTAGGTAGGTTAGGCAGATAGGTAGGGTAAGTGGGTAGGGTAGGGTAGGTAGAGTAGGGTAGCCAGGTAGGGTAGGGTAGGGTAGCCAGGTAGGGTGGGGTAGCCAGGTACGGTGGGGTAGCCAGGTAGGGTAGGGTAGCCGTTTATTCCCGTTGTCCCCGTACACCGTGTCCCCGTCCTACGGGGACAGCGGTACTTCAATTAAATATTTAAAAATACTTCCCGTTGTCCCCGTTAATATAGTTGAATAAAATAGGTAAAAATTATTGCCCACAGTCCCCGTTTTTTCTTGTTTCTGTAGTCTTATGTGTGAGTCGGCATCTTTTACCCAACAAACAAAGTGTATGGAATATTGGTAGATTAGTCTTGGTTCCCGGTAGATTAATATAAAGGATTTAGACCTTCTTTTCTTTTCAAGTAGTAATATTTTTATATAATGAATTTGATCGAAATAGCAGATTATTGTGAATGATAATGCCCTCAATTTTGCCTAAAAAATAGGTAAGTACACAATCTTAAACTAATTTAATTACATGTTTTACAATTACAAGTTAAGTTTTCTAGTAACTATGATAAACGGAGCGGCTTTGAAAAGGATGCGCCGGCGTCGCGCGCGCCTTTTTCTTTTTCCCATGCTAAAAACCGAAGCTAAAACAGAATGCAGATTTAAGAGGACAACGACTCGTGAAAAGTGTACTTCCCGTTGTCCCCGTTAGCCGAATGTACGTTATGGGGACAACGGGAAATAGATTTAATCACGTCCCGCTGTCCCCGTGACGAGGATATGGCATACGGGGACAACGGGAATAAACGAGGGTAGCCAGGTAGGGTAGGGTAGCCAGGTAGGGTAGGGTAGCCAGGTAGGGTAGGGTAGCCAGGTAGGGTAGGGTAGCCAGGTAGGGTAGGGTAGCCAGGTAGGGTAGGGTAGCCAGGTAGGGTAGGGTAGCCAGGTAGGGTAGGGTAGCCAGGTAGGTAGGGTAGGGTAGGAAAAGGTGTATTAGTGTTCTTCATCCTTATTATTAGCGACACTATCGAATGGTGTAATAATATTGTTTTTTTTTCCAAAATCAATGGGTTCGATTCCTGGCTCGAAATATTGAATTTTTCAAAAATCTAATGATTTAGATTTAGTTTTCATCGAAATCGGGCTCGAGACTCCTTGAGCATTTTTCGCTATTCCTCATAGTTTCAGATTTGGCCATCTACGCCCACTGGAAAATTCACCTTTTATACGTCCACTTAATGGAGCTGTGTGCTTTGTTCCAAGATTATGGAAGTTGATGATTTTAAAATGTCCATGTCCATACGAATTACGGCGCAAACCATGCAGCAACGGCATAATCTAAAATACTCGCTGGATATACTAATTAATTACAAAGTAGGCACCTACTTAAAAATATTACAAGTACCCACCTACCTAGCTTTTTTATTACGTACTGTAATTTTTTTACTCGTATTAGTCTTGCGTTCCCAAGTGATGGATTCGAAACCAGACTGGCTCTATACTTTGTGTAATTTATTTGATCACTGACCTTAAAACGCTAATGACAATGTGATGCTCTGTGGCTAATGGAAAAAAAAACATGGTGAGGAAAAGGCATGTTCTAGAACAAAAAATAACTGATGAACAATATACTCATTATGCTGCGTGAGAGCAAAAATCCAGTATTTCCAAATTAACTTTATTCATAATGATGTGGACAAAAGCAAGGACATAGTACTATTTCAGTGGCTACATGAACATGTTGTCGTTGAAGCCGGGAGGCGGCAGGTGGTCTGCATCTGGCGGCGCCGGCCGGCGTCCCGGCATGGGTCCACCGGGGGGACCGAACGGGTCGAAACGAGCTCCGGGCGGCACTCCTCCTCTGTGAAACCAAGAAGATTGTTTATAACATTATAAGCATAAGATATTTCCCATAGGCACAAATAAAGAACTTCCATATAACCATTCGTCCTCTATTTTAACCGCTTTAGGCTGCGTTTAAACCAGAGACGTGCGAGGCGAGGCAGAGCGAGGCCGCTGAGCGGTGCGCGGATGCGTAGCGACGCTGTGAAACGGTGCGCAGATGAGCGGTGCGAGGAAGTGTAGCGGGCTCGTTTCAGATGCGAGCGGTAACCACACCGTCTAGTGAATGCTATTATTTCGCTCGCCTCCGTCCCTACCACACATCCCTCGCAACATCCTTGCCTTGTTTTGTATGTAAAAAACCTCGTTCCGCTGAGCCGTTTCCACTAGAGCTGCGCTGAGCGAGGCTAGGTATTTACCTAGCCTCGCTCAGCGCAGCTCTAGTGAAGTGATTCTCATCATCACCATCATTTCAGCCAAAAGACGTCCACTGCTGGACATAGGCCTCCCCCAAGTGTCGCCACACTGACCGGTCCCGTGCAACTCACATCCAGCGGATTCCCGCAACCTTCACCAGGTCATCGGTCCACCTAGTGGGAGGCCTTCCAACGCAACGTCTTCCGGTTCGCGGTCGCCACTCCAGAACTTTTCGGCCCCATCGGCCATCCGTTCTGCGAGCAATGTGCCCTGCCCACTGCCACTTCAGTTTGGCAATTCTTCGGGCTACGTCGGTAACCTTGGTTCTCTTGCGGATGTCTTCATTTCTGATTCGATCACGCAAGGAAACTCCGAGCATAGCCCTCTCCATTGCCCTTTGGGTGACTTTAAGCCTTCGAATGAGGCCCATAAAGTGAAGTGGTTCTATTGGGTCTTAACAAACAAATCCTTCGCAACGCATCCTCGTACATCTCTGGTGGAAACGCAGCCTTAGAGGGTCAATATCAAGCTCATCATCATCATCTGCCTAGCCTTTGCTTCCAGTCTAAACGGATGCAGCTGAATACCAGTATTTTACATGGAGCGACTGCCTATCTGACCTCCACAACCCAGTTAGTACTGGGTAATACGATACCCCTTGGTAAGACTGGTAGTCAGACTTTTTGGGCCACTGACAAAACTGGCTTGTTCAATTTCAAGCTCATATAGGTTAAATAATGAACTCTTGGTTTCATGCTTCTAAACACAGCAGTTTAGGCGGTGCGTTGTCCGACAGTGAATGACGAATCTAAGATTTTTATGTAAAGTTAGTTGGAAGCAAACCAGCCGGTGTTTCACCTAATGGTAAGTGGTCGTCGGAACTATTGTGAACACCACCGGGTCGGAGATTGTACTTCAAACACAAGCTCTTCTTATTCTCTTATTCGTCAAGTCAAGTATACTTTAGCCCACAACTGTAGAAGGAACAGTAATTGCATAAATTCCAAACGTCATTTTTCAAATTAGGCTGGGAATTAACCCCTTTTGAACGTCAAAATTAAACAAGATAATCGCCCAAACCGCAAATTCTTCAGCATGCTCTAGTGTTTTTCACAACTAACTCCCCAGCATCACCCCCCCAACCTATATCTGTTAGTACTTGAGTAAGGAGAGTGATCGTTTCATTCTAAATTCCGTTCAAGGTTGAAACAACAACACAATGAATGTGTGCACGTGTGTGTTATGTCCGCCGACACGCACCCAAGCCCACAAGTAATATGTACGAACGAGTCATATACGTAGCCTTAAAAGGCTAACTTGAAATTGCTTCCCTAGGCGTGCGACTGCAGCGGTTCTAAGCCTATTAATTCTGTGTTAGTAAGTCAAAATATGCATCTAATTGCAAACAAGACAAGACCTCGGTAATCCTCCAGGTATGCCAAGGCCAGGGTTCTCAATGTCTCGGCGAGGTTCGAACGGGTTGAACAGCATGCCGCCGCCGCCGGGTGCGAAGGGGTCCAGGTCTGAACTGCCGATGTTCGGCATACGGGGTGGTGGCATTCCCCTGGAAAACAAAATAGTTCCACCTGTAATTCTGAAATATGAGATCATGGCTGGTAAAGCTAGTAGTAAAAGAGAGTTCACCCTTTTAGGACCTTCCAAAATGAAGTTAAACCAAAATATTTTCCTGGCCTCAATATCCAATAGCCTCACAATTGTATCTCATAATTTATACATAAACATCATAGAATTAAATTTTAGATAAAAAAATGTAGCCAATGTTAACGGGCTTTACTTAAAGATACCATAGGTCTGGGGTGTCGGGATTCACTCCCGGCATTGGTCGGGGCGCTACCCTCAGGGGATCGTCTGCTGGCCTCCTTGTAGTCGACTCGGCTGAAACAATTACAGTTCCACATTTTATGAGGGTTGTCTAGCAATTTACTTATCTTTAATTGAGCAGAATCACGGTTTAATCTTAATCTATCTACTTACGGCTGATTTCGAACCTTCTGTTACACAGTTCTGATACTTATACTTTAAATTCAGCTAGTCTTCTAGCAATGTCATGATAAAGACCTAGGGATCCAGTACGGACAAGTGGGATCGGTACTGATTGGTACAGGTAAAATATTTCCAATCGATATGAAAAACCAGTCGAAAATTGAGAACATGACTGTGGATGGGTATAATAGTTGAGGAAGACCAAAGAAACGATGGATGGACTGTGTACAGGATGATATGGCACGAAAGGAGACGAGTAATAGAGAAATATAGAATAAGACATGCTGCGCCGACCCCAAATGAATTGGGACAAGGGTAAGAGAATGATGAGGATATAAAACCAGTCGAAAAGATACAGGTTTTCTGGTACCGACAAATACCGATAATCCTGTATTCTTAATACCATAGATCTAGGAAACGTGCAATGAAATTTTTAAGTTTATACTAATATTATAAAGAGGTAAGGTTTGTGAGATTGTAGTGGGTAATCTCTGGATCTACAGAACCGATTTTGAAAATTCTTTCACTAATAGGAAGCTACATTATCCCCGAGTGCCATAGGCTATATTTACAACGTGCCGTGTGATAATTTCCGACCAAAACGCGAGTGAAGCCGCGGGCAGCAGCTAATGTTAAATTAATGTACAAACTGAGCTAGACATGACCAACATGATAGTAAACAACAGATTCAAGGTGAAATCATTCAAACAACAACTTACCTCCAGTGACACTCAGGGTAAACAGAACCCCAAGTGTGACCAAAACTAACACATCACTTAGGGACAACATACTTCCGAGAAAGGTCTCAACTATGTAAAAATCTTGACAACAGAATGTGATGCTGTATTATTTATGAGCAATCTAATAACCTGTTTTCCTTAGTTGACTCATATGATACAACTTGAATAACAAACGAGAAGAACCTGATACCACTGTGTTTGAATGACTGATATGTTTCTGTTATTTTCCATTCAGAAACTGACCTCCCGATAAGTAAATATCATTAATTAGAAAAGGTGAAAGTTATCAAAACATATCACTTGTTATTATGTATAATTTCAAGCTACATATTTAGATACAGAGCAACAAGTTGTATGATAAAAATAAAAATTATATGATATTTTTTGCAATTAATGTCTCCAAAACTATTTGTTTTCTACAGTTAACTATTAAAACAAGCTAGTACCATAAACAAAAGTACATATTAGCACGAATATGGTAATTTTAAGCGCTGAAACTATTTGTTAAAGGAACATCTATCTATGGATACATTTAATACATAAACACACATCAAGCACAGAGAAACATCAAAGTATTTTTTTTGGTGAAGTTTTATAATTTTACCTTCCCACTTGAAAGATTGATTTGTTCCCAGAAACCACTCTCAATGAAGATTGCTGACCATAAAGGTTAAACCACACTTTACCGTATTTTTGGTTCCTATCAGCCATAAATAAGTTATTCTGAAATTAATAATAATATTTCATACTTCTCATAGTTTGTGTCTCGGTTGTAACCATAGCCCTCTCGGTGACTGTGTCAATAAGGTCCCTTTTCACATTGTATATCAACTCCTTGTGATTAGGTATCATCTTATCAATAGATCCAGTTAGGTACTTCACTGTATCTTCTATCTTTACTGCTATGTTGGAGACCAACAAGTCTTCTGATCTCTGAAATGATGAGGTGGTTATGTTGGAACAGGAAAAGGTTCTTACTGTCAAGTCATGGTTGTAATTAGTATATAATGTTAACTTTTTGAATGCCAGAGCACAAACACACTCGCATGCTCCCCACACCAAACCACAATATTTCACTTACCATTTTGTCACATATTTGTGTCGTTTGGCGCACAGGGCACGCGCTTGCTTGTCACGTATATGTGACAATTGCATTCAAAAGGTTAATGAAGAAATGTTTTTGTTTTATATATAAATTTTTGTCACAATGTTTGTTTTTAAGACAGTCACAATGACAGAATCAGTAAGTTCACAGATAACAAAAATATGTCACAAAGCATAAAGGAGGTTAATATACATTGTGTAACAATTTTGGTTCAATCACAGTTGTTAAAGTTAAAGGTATGATTCCAGCGGGAACTGCAACCAATTAAGCTGCTTAAAAATTGTAGTGACCCAACTGGTTTCTGTGCAGTTTACTGTTGCATTACTAACTATGTCTATCTAAGTATACCCAGTGTTAAAAAAATATTATCCTTAACTTATCCATTTGTTTACACTTTTAAATGATATTTACCATTAGATTTACAATGAGATTGCCATCAGTATTCAATCCATGTAGAATGAAGAGTTTGTTATCAAGAACATATCGAAGGGCATAGTTGTCCTTGTCATTCCAGCCGGTTGGCAACAGCTCAGTTTTTTCTTCATCACCTGACAAGGTCCTCTGAAATAGTAAAATATTTGATTATAACTGTTACAATAGATACCTGTTTACTGACAGGAAGTCCATGTAAAATACTGGGATTCAGCTGCATAAAGTTAGAATTGAAGCCAACCTTAAGTGGCATCACATAGTTGGGAAAAGCATTGCAGATGTCATAGCATTGTATGTGTTTGAGTGATTATAAACTTAGGTTACTTACGGATAACACACCATAAATGAATGCTTAAATGCACTCGTTTTGCTCAAAATGTTGTAGTTATGTTCTATTTGCAAGTAAGTATACTAATGTAGTGAAACTGTGCAAGTATAGTGATAAGTATATGTAAGTGCCTCACCTCATCTCCTATGCCAATACTCCTAAATCCTCTCTTCGTTAGGTTCCAATGAATAAATGCAATAATAACATCTGATTTTCTTTTGATATCTCTCTCTACAGTTTTAAAAGTTAAGTCCCAGCCAAATAGTGCATCGGAAGCCATATTGATGTGCTTGTGTTGTATTTTTCTCTGAGACAAGTATTTTACGTATTTCTAGGTGATATTTCTTCTGGATTTTGCTTGCAAAATTACTTGTTTTTTATTCCTGAGAAATACTGAAAAAGACTCGTCATGTTTTGCTTCGGCTGTCAAAAATTGACATTTATTACCGGCTGGATGTCAAAACATGCAACGTTTCGTCACGCATACGATAAACTAACTCGATAGGACTATTTTAATTAATTATATATTTATCATAAATGCAATCAAAGAAGTTTTTTAGTATTGGCATAATGATTTGAGACATTTTTTTTTGGCAATTTTTGATAATTAAGTATCAGTTTTGAAACAGGAAATATTTTGATTTGGTAACATTACTGAACGGGGCCACTAGTGTTGTTCTACCATACAATTTACTCGAGTGAAAAATTCAAAAAACTTGTTTTTTGACATCCGAGAAAACAGCATTTACACTGGCAGCCACCATATGAGTGATAACTTGAAAAGCGGTAGGCATGCCATTTTTTTTACTACCTTTTATGACGTCATAGTATTATTTAGTTACTGTACAAACAAGTTACTACAAAAAATAGACTCCGCGTTTGTTCTCTAGATGTTTAGAATTAAGTTCTTGAGTTGTAACGTTGTTGTTTTATACAAATTGGCTTGCTGCAACAACAGCCACGTTAAGTATAAAATACAGGAAGTATCTTGCGTTGTCTAGGTATATCTATATCTGTGCTGGCAGCACAGCATAGATCTTTGGGAAAAAATAAAGTTTTGCGAGGGTATTCATGTAATGTTGTTATATTTATATTTCAGCTAGTTCCTCTGAATTATAAATAATAATAATATATCAAGGACAAGAGCTCTTGGAATGACTTGGTGAAGCCTTTTCTCAGATTTTGGTTAGTTAAAAATTCATTTTGTATTGCCAAAAATATTAAATAGGCCCCAAACTACGCAAACGTGTATCTTGGCTACTATTTTGTGTTATTTACTAAATTGCGTGACTGAAAAGTCGTTTTTTTTTTTTTTTTTAGGCTATGGCATCTCTCAGTTCAGCCTCTGAGGCTGGCTACTGCTTAACCGGTCTATCCCTGTGGATGCCTAGAATTTAAGGCCTCCAGCCAGGGGCAAAATGAACTTATAAACTAAGCGACCACTCGCTAAGGGCACCCCCTGTGGGGTACGAGCCTCGGCTTAGGGCGTCACTGGGGAGGGCAGCAAGGGGACAGGCTGGATCTGATTTAGGGGCTGTTTTATTGCTACTGGCTCAGCATCGCGGGCTGGCTCATGCAAGGGTCGGGGGGGGTTTGAAACGGGACGTCGCGACGGACCACGGCGGCGGGGTCGGAATGACGGCGGTCTGTGTTTGTATTTCCTGAGTGTGCTGGTTTCCCTACTGCTTTCCTGGAGGAGGGTGGTGGGGTCATCGGGGGTGAGAAGAACGTGCCGTGGACGGCGAACGTTACTGATACGCGATGGCTTGTATTGGGCGGCCGATGCGATAAGGGGGTTACTGTGCTTGACAGCTGAGTCGAAGAAACGTTTTGAAAGACGTTTCATAAATTGCTGGGTGGTGGGCAATTTAAGATCTAAGTGAAGGCTTTCATTGCGGACGTAAAAGAGAGCTCCGGTGATCTTACGGAGGAATCGGTTCTGCAAGGTCTGCACCCTATGGAGGTGGCGGGGGTGGGCATGGGCGAATACGACACAAGCATATGTCATAATCGGTCTGATGACTGCGGTATAGAGACGCAACTTGCACTTAAGTGACAACTTGCTCTTATCCGTTAACATGTAGTGGAGTCTACCCATAGCAAAGGCCGCTCGTTTTCGAGCTGCTCTTATAACCTGAAAAGTCGAAGACAAGAAATAATCTTTTGTAATATTTTCGCTTTGTCAATCGATTCTCACGTGCATTAAAAGGAATCGATTAAATGTTTCAAATATTGTAAATGACTGCACAAGAAGACACGTCAAGCACTATCGAACGTACTAAAAACAATATGGCGGACAGTGTCAATCCGGGAACGTCGTGATCGTAACGTGAAATAATGAATTTTGTTTTTTTAGAATATGGGTGAATATGTGCAATAATTTACTAAACAATTGTGTGCAAAGTGCTGTGTTTTAATTTTATTTGTGTAATTTGAGTGTAAAAATGGCCACGGATAAGATTAAAGTAGCCGTTCGGGTTCGTCCTTTTAACAGGCGAGGTAAGCTGGTTTCATTTAGCTAATAAATAAAGAAATCACTATCGCTCAGGTGACTACGTTGTTTCAGTTTATCTGTGTACTTTGTGCATAAAATACACAAGATAAAATAAGTGATAGTTATACGCATTTCTGTACACAATAAAATTGTACAGAAGTGATTTCTTTTGTGAAAATAATAGTCTTAAATTCTAATAAATTCTATTACTGGAAGTCTGGTTTTTTCCGATTTCTAGATAACATTTCATCTGGTCTTTCAAAACATGTAAATCTCGTTTTGCAATCTCTACTATTGTTTATTTACAACTGCATTAAAGGACCTTTGATCCTAAATATCAAATTACTCATGCGTTACTTGATTATAATAGAGTTTCATAATATATTATGTTCACCTTTGATGTACTTTGGTTATTTTTGTATGTATCCCTTGTACTCTTAAAAATATCCAAGTTGATCATTGTAGAAGCAAACAGGAGATAGTTTATTATTGATAATTATTATCTTTTGTATGACTGTACAATTTTGTGTTGATGTTGATTTCATTTTCAACATGCTTTATTTTTTAAATAAATGTGACAAAAACCAAGGCCACCCCCACCATAAGCACCAAGTTATTGCGGTCATCGTTATTCTTACATATAATAACATCTAGCCCTCACTGTTGTAGTTATTTCCGAAGTAGTATTAAGTTCATATGGAAGATATCTGGGACATTTTCCTGGTAAACAGATTGGTTGTTCACTAGGCATTTAATAAGGCAAGCCACTGAACTGGACAAAAGACTTCAAAACAGAAATTAAAACAGAAAACCTACAAATGAAGATAAAATTCTACTCGTATCTTGATAGGCTGCTGATAGTATTCCTAATAAACATTACATAATTATGTACTATCAAGAAATACTTACCTAATCTATTAGACTAGTCATATTCTCTGAATTATTATTTTCAAGTTACTCATGTTTCAAAATAAGTATAGCCTTGTCAGTGTAATGAATCACTCTTACATTTGTGTTGTTGCCGCATTTTAGTATTAGCGTGTTAATTAAGTAAAAAGGAATTCTTTGTTGAGGTAACATCTCAAGTTTCATCATCAGCAGTGGCCAGTGATCATTTAGTATTCAGCTTAGGTTTCTTTCCTCCTACATAGGTAACTCTTCTCTTCATGTACAGGGTGAAAGAGACAAACTCACAGACAGCTCCCACATACTTGGTACATCATTATAAACATAAAATTTTTCCATTGGTTATTTAAAAAATATACAGCTGTTTCCTACAAAAGTGCAATACCTACACGGTCAAATGGTACGGAACTGTTTTTTTTTTTTAAGACTTTTAGAATGATGTACTGAATACATGGTAAAACTGTTTGTGCATCGGTGTCCCTTTGACCCTGTATTTTTCATGTTTTCCTTTTAATATTCCCTCTGCCCTCATCTATGTGAGAGTGGGCCATCCCATCATTCCATCTAGCGGGGTGATGGTAGATTTCACATATTACCATGTTGCCATTGAGCCACCAATGCTTATCTTTGCTTTACTTAATTAATTGTCTCTAAGGATATAATGGGTTTAACTATGTAGCAATTGTCTAAAAACTGCCCTCTCCTTGTAAGAGCTCTTTGGTTTTAACAAATATATTTATAGTCATATCAAGTACTTATATATTTTTCTGCCATTGCATTGGTACTGCCATTGGTTCATATAACATTTCTTGGTTTACTTACCATATTTACCTACCCACCCCAAGTTACCTACCTACCATGCAGATCGCATCATCACAGTCTAGTCCGGCGAAGCTTGTTTTATTTAAATTTTGTTGTCACTTTGCATTTATCTGGCCCGTTATGGTTACAAAAATATTAAACTTGGCCCTCCATAAAATTATGTTGGACACCCCTGTAAGTTACTAGACTATCAGTATGCATTACCTATGAGATATTAATTTGCAAATTGTACCTGTTTTTAGGGTTCCATAGCCGAATGGCAAAAAACGGAACCCCTATAGATTCGACAAGTCTGTCTGTCTGTCTGTCTGTCCGTGTGTATGTCACAGCCACTTTACTCTAAAACTATTAGGACTACACAGTTTAAACTTAGTAGGTACATGTATTCTGTGAACCGCTATAAGGTTTTTATACAAAATTTAAAAAAAAATAAGATTAAGGGGATACATGGAACTATAAAGCTAAAAAATATTTTTTTCATCAAACCTATACGTGTCTATAGATAGGTCTTTAAAAATGACATAGAGGTTCCTAAAACCATTTTCTCTCAAAGTGAAGGTTTTGAAAGATAAACACTTCCAAAGTGGTAAAATGTGTGCCCCCCTCTCTAATTTCTAAAGTAAGAGGAGAAAAATTCTGAAAAAAATATAGGATTATAGAACATAAAAAAAACTTTCAACCAAAATTGGTTTGAAAAAGATTTGATGTTTATTTTTTGAGATATGGGACTTTTTCATCAAACTGCAGCAACAACTTTGTTTTTCATTAACATACTATGAAAAACAAATTTAGTTTTGTTGATGAATGTAAAACAATACAACATATGAACGAATGCCTTCAAAATATTTTAATTAGATTGTTTGGTGCTACGGAACCCTATGTGCGTGTGAGTACGACTCGCACTTGGCCAGTTTTTGTTTTTTGCTGTTTTGTTCACAATAAAATAAAAAAAACTTGTTTACAAGCATTTCTTTGAATTTGAATAAATTGTTGTTTTAGTTTGCAACAATACTCAGCACAGTGTTTTCCTCTGTATTATAAATAATTATAATACATGTATAATAAGATAGGAACAGGATATTTAATTGACCTAACTTGTTTGTATTTCTCATTGAATATAATAACCTTGTGCCAAATTAGAGGTGTAATTATTTTAATTGCAAATGTTTGTGTTTAGAAATTAATTTGCTACTATTAAGGGTGTGTACACACCATGTTTGAGTAGGTGTAATTTGGCGCAGCAGGGCGGCAAAACACGTTTGGTTTTGCTGCTCGATCTGTTGAACACAACATGTGTCACGTTATCACGTAGTACGGCTAATATTGCTAATGCAAGATTTTGTGCGACATTGGATTAAAGCTTCTTGTATTGTGAATGTATTTCAAAAAGGCACTTAATAAATATATAGTGATAAGGAGTGCAGCATCGTTAGTCATCAAATTTACAGCTTTATGATACACAGTTTACATCCAAACTATGCGACAATTCATAGATTCTCTTGCTTATCAAAGTCGTCAGTTTGACGAACCTCATCCGATATCGCTAAATGCAAATTGCAATACGAAGTAGCTCTATCCCTTGTGACCCAGATGAATAAATTAATACCTTTTCCGATTAACTTATACTTGTCACAAGATCCGTTATCGAAAAACGGATTCGGGAAGTCTGAAAGAGAATTTATTCTGACTGTACTCCTGTTTCCGCTGTACAATGAAAATGGATGGATTGGATCAACATAATGACTTTGTGAAACAACAGCTGGCTGACCTATATATCTATCATGTGCCCTATTGTGAATTCCATCGGTATTTATAATACTCGACTTGGTCGGCAGACCGCGCCGTGTATGGAGAATAGAATAATGCTGCGGAAAATTCGCGATTTTTCTAGGTACGAAAGATTTTTTTTTTCCCATAAAACTTGAAAAAAAACCTGATAGGATTATTTTAACGAGTTTAGGAAGATAATCGCTGAACCTTTTAGGGCTTCTTTTGGTTATTTGACTTGCTAATTCACTAACCAGACTTACGAAATTGTATATCTACTTACTGGTAAGTCTAATAACTAATATTTTAGTCGATTTCCGTTCACAACACTAAAGATCAGTGAAGAATTGAATATTAATTCAAGTAATTTAACCTTGACAAAGACGTCTGAATGACTTTGTTAGTAAATAGTTGTGTAAACTCGGAGATCGTTTTAGTACAAGAATACACGCTCACTTGCATTCGTCATGGTAAATAAACTCGGTGGCAATCCTCGGTGTGATTGCCGCTGCTCTACTTTCAAAGAAACGTCTTTACGTAATTTGTCAAATCGATTCTAGACTGGACTGTTTGTTGCGACATGCACCGCCTCGATGAGCACTATTTTTTTTCCTTCCTTCTTTTTACCACAGGAATTCGGTATCTTTTATAGTCTCACGATATCGAAAGAAATATCGCTTAATCGTGTCTGCATTACCAGAAATTACAAGCCGAGAAAATTGTTGTTTCTCTTCCGATGATATTGACATTAGAGAATCGAATAAATACATACTAAGCAACATTAGACTATATTTGGCTCTTGCATGATCTCATGATATGCCGTTTTACTCACGATTTGGTCTAACTTTGGTATCGGAGGCTACTTCAAGTTAATAGAGTGTTCAAAAACTTTGAGGAGGTATAAAAAGGTTTTTTTACACTCTTCATACACCAGTCTGTTCCAACGTCTAGCCGAGTTAATACCGTTTGTTTTACATAAGCCTAGCGTACATGAAATGGTATAGTAAAACCGGATTTGAAAGAGCATCGCCACGGACGTACGGCCCGACCTCGGCTTGACTCAGCGCTGGCGTACTTACTATTTAAATTAGTATATTATGTGCTGTATAATGTATTATGTTAGAGGTTTTCTCCACACGTATACATATAACCTAATAAGAATAACTGCCGCTACTTCTATCTTATCGGATGACCGCCTAACTAAACCGATGGCTTGTCCTACACAACGAACATTATATCGGAATTGTTCGTGCACTTGTGTCAGAAAAATGTCGAAAAGAAGTTCAATCAACTGTTTTTAAGACAACTGTGTTTGAACCATCGACGGCTATAGCATTCGAGGCAAAAAAACACCTGGGTGTAATATAATACCCACAGAATCCAAGCTTGCAGGCAAAGCAATTTCAAAAGAAACCCATAAAAGATGGAATGCCATTTGATATTTAATTTAAAATTCTGATAGAATAGAGATAGGCAATAAATTGAAGGTCGCGCAGACTAGACACTGCTTAGGGTCAATGAAATATACCATGAAGGTTAAATACATGCCAAATTTTAAATTCAAACTATAATAACAGTAAGCTTGAGCTGTCATTATTTAGCCCAAGCTTGAGCTGTCAATATTTAGCCAGGAGCTCGTGGCTAAATATCATTAGCCGTACGGGTCCCGGTTCAGCTCTCCTTGCCTGGGTCGGTCCGTGGATGGGTGTCCATCCCTTACATATTGAGACCGCTTCGTGCACCGTTAAGCCGTTGATCATGCCTGTTATTTGTAGATCTTTGATAGTCGTTGTGGGATGTTAAAAGCCAAATAGCTCCACGTGAAAAACTATTCAGCTACATCTGGTTAGATTCTTAAGCAGATGGGGACTACTGCAGGAAATAAACTTTTTAAATACTGTACGTAAAATATCACTACATAGTATAAAACAAAGTCGCTGCCCGCTGTCTGTCCCTATGTATGCTTAGATCTTTAAAACTATGCGAGGGATTTTGGTAGGTTTTTTTTATTATATTTATAAAATGATTCAAGAGGAAGGTTTATATGTTTAACATTGTACCTGTGCGAAGCCGGGGCGGGTCGCTAGTCGATTCATATAAGAATATTAACATTTCTGTAAATAATAGTAGTAATAACTGCTTACACAAATATTACTCGAGCCATAATAACATCGTATTTTCCTATTTCTAAACAACAAGTATACAAACAAGATTTAATCTTATCTTGGAAACTACTTACTATAAAACTGTTACTAATCTAACACATACACCAATAACCATTGATTAGCGACTGGGCTGAATACTAAATAGTCCGTTATTAGTCTCTTAGGTCTACCATTACCCTTACACGAAATAATTAAAGGTGATTAGCATGCCAGGAGGCGTTGTTCTGTAGTGTCATTAAATTCACCGGTTCGATTACATTCTGTTATCTCTTCGTGACTTTGCTGAAGGTGTGGTGGTGTACTAGAGGTTAGGAGAATGAATTTTCTGGCTTGTGCCACTGTTTTAATATAAAAATGAATCAGCTTGTTTAGTATTTAGTACTAGCTGTTGCGCGCGGCTTCGCTCGCGTTTTTGTCGGAAATTATCCCACGGGCAAGTTGTAAATATAGCCTATTCGGGGATAATGTAGCTCTCTATTAGTGTAAGATTTTCAAAATTGGTTCAGTAGATCCAGAGACCCCCTACATACAAACAAATTTTACCTCTTTATAATATTAGTATATAAAGAGGTAAAATTTGGTAACATTAATATTCAAGAAGTAATTATATGGGACTTAGATCTAGTGAAATTATCTAAACAAAGCTATAATAGTGATTTATTAAAATTTGAAGTTACTAGAGAGTTACATTTGAAGTACAATGAATGGCTTAGCATATTTACAGATGGGTCGAAGAGTGTAGAAGGCCGCGGGGCAGCCTTTTATGTGCCTAGTGAACCAACAAATTGTCAAAGTAATTGCTTTAAAATAGATAAGAATGCGTCCATAATGACGTTGGAGCTTATTGCGATTTCAGAAGCACTTACGTTTATTAACAGTAGTCAACACAAAAAAATTGTTATTTGCACAGACAGCAAAAGTTCGTTACAACATTTAGCTCGATGCGCCTCTGGCCACAGAGGTGTATCGCTAGCTTATGTTATTCTATCGAAGATAGATGAATTAATGAGTAAAGGGGTTACACTGAGATTGCAATGGGTTCCATCGCATATTGGAATACAGGGTAATGAAAAGGCTGACATGTTGGCAAAATATGCAGCTAAAAATGGAAAAGGAACTAACATAATTTTGGATTATTCAGAAGTTTTACCTAAATTTAAAAAGAAGTGTTATGATGATTGGAAGGAATATTTTGACAAGCGCTCATTAGATAAAGGGATCTGGTATAAAACCATGCAGGGTCAGCCTTTTCGTGTGCCCTGGTTTATAAACAGTAATTTAAGTAGAAAATTAGTTGTTACGGCTCATAGACTCAGATCTGGACACATTCCATGTAATAAGTTCGCTTTCATGATGAGAAAAACGAGCTCGCCTAATTGTGTGGAGTGTGGAGTTGTTGAAGACTTACACCACTTGTTGATGGACTGTGTTCGGCATGAGTCTGGGAGAAATGACCTGTTTAGGGTACTGAAGTTGAACAGACTTGAAGTAGGCACATTCCATAAGATCCTGGCTCAACCAAATGGTGATGATGCGAAGAATCTGTTCAGGTTCATGGCCCAGATATGACCAATGTGTATTTAGGGTACGATGGGACTGACATACGCATTGCGGTTATAAATGTCCCTAAATAAATAAAGAAAAAAAAAATATATATATATTAGTATAGATTGTCCCCCACTGAAGGGCAATGGTCTCTTTAGTCACCACGCTCGCGGAAGACGGGTTGGCGATCTCAGACGAATACTCGTATCCTATACTTTTAAATGAGCAATATTTGTATACATTGTAACCACGCAACGATTTCGAAGAAAGTTGCAATGTTGGAGTTTACGGGGGCGAAAAATCGATCTAGCTAGGTCTCGATAACAGGGAAAATTCCTTTTCTCTATTACACACCCGAGCAGAGTTCGGTAGCCCAGATACTTAATTTTATAAGTCAGGGGTCTTCATGCTATGGACGGCGAGCTATGGGCTAGCTCGCCGTCCGTCCGTCTTATGACGACAGGCCGTGTCGACGGCGCGTTCGTGTTCCACGCGCGCCTCAAAGATATGTCAGCACACAGGAAGGGGTCCGAAAGGACCGATGCCTGCCAGGCTTGCGGGACTGTTCGAAAGAGATACCGCGGCCCTGGAACACAAAGGGCAAAGGAAGGAACATGGATGGGTTTTAGTCAGTAAAAGTCTGACACTCCCTCCTGCTCAGCGGGGCGGGTTATTTGATGATTTCCCATCCGAAAAAAAAGGGGTCTTCATCCTCGCGATATTTTTCGTTACGAATGTCCGTGATGTCCAAGTACTTTAAAAGTTGAAAAAAAATCATTGGTTGTATTTGAATATTACATCGTCTCCCGACTCATCCGACATCTCTTTTTCATAAAGTTTGTAATGTTATTTTTATCATCAATGCAATGGTTCATAATAATATCTTCTTTGCTCCTTCGTCCTTCTTTACTGAAGAGTCCGACCACATGTTTTGCATCTCCCAGTCCGTACATGGTGTCATAGTTTCTTCTTACAAAACAAGCTCTTGGTTTAGGTCCTTTATGTTTAGCCTTCCAATGAGTCACAGATGTGTGTTGGTCATAGGGGGGTTGGGTTACGTGCAGAAAGTCATTACGCCTGTAATCCCCATAGGGTAAGGCAGAGGTGTACCTAATAGTACACTGACATTTTGCCAATCATATAATAATTTGCATAATTTGCGTCAAAACCAGGCACGACTCCAGACTCCGTGGTTGCTACTGAGAAATTCCTAGCGGAAAAATCCCGTAGCACTTTGCCAGACCCGGGAATCTAACCCAGAACGAGGCAGTTATTCCGAGGCAATTATTAATCGCCTAAAATCAATAAGCTACATTGACCTTAGCACATTGGGTCAAAAGGTTATAGGACTAACGTACAACCGCGCTCACTGACGGTCGATATCTTTTCAACCTTATAACTCAGGACATAAGGGTGAAAAATCGACCGTGTTCGACCGTTAGTGAACTCGGTACGTCGTAGCACATCATTGTGCGTTCGTCAACTTCTTTTTCATCGTCATTATTTTAGTAATGGGGGGTTACTGTGACGTCTTATAGCAGGAGTAATTCCTGTGTGGGAAAGAGACAGAGCTATACAGGTCGTCTAGCGCCATCTCTCTCCCACACTGGAATTACTCTTGCCTAAGACGTCATGGTAGGCCACCTGATCAATATAAAGTTATCTAGAGTGAGTGATCAATATTTTAACTTCTATCGTTGTCTTAAAACTTGTTTGTTTTTTTCCAGAACTCGAACTGGGTACACAATGTGTGGTGGAAATGGAGAGTATGCAGACGGTTCTGCAGGTTCCTCAATCGAACCACGAAAAAGAAAGGTACGGTTAGCAAATAATTTTGTGAAAAGTTTTACTGTATTTTGCTTATTACCATAACGGATATTAATTAGCATAAAACACAAATACTCCTTTTTATGTTTGAAATTTTTATTAGAGCGTTAAATCTCTGAAACTCTGAAAATTAGTATCTGGTCGAAAATGCTTTTTGTGTGCTACAAAAGGTGAAAGGAAACTATAAGCTTTAAATTCTGCTGTGAAATGTGCAGTTTACCTTGAAAAACGCTGAAACACCCAAACTCAAGGAGAGGTGAGTTAGGCGAAGAAACAACCTTCATATTCATATTTTTTAAGGTTTCGTACCCAAGGGGTTAAAACGAAACCCCATTACTAAGACTCCACTGTCCGTCTGTCTGGCTGTCTGTCACCAGGCTGTATCTCATGAACCGTGATAGCTAGACAGTGGAAATTTTCGCAGATGATGTATTTCTGTGGCCGCTTTAAGAACAAATACTAGAAACAGATTAAAATAAACATTTAAGGGCTCAATACAAGGGATGGAATACAACAAACGTGTTTTTTTGTTGTTTTTTAGATTATGGGACGGAAAACCCTTGTGCACGAGTCCTATTCGCACTTAATCGGTTTTTTAACTCGCTTTTATTAGCTTCACCTGTAGCTATGTTAAAAAATCATCAAATAAAGTTAAATTTGACCCACTTCCCGATTTCCGATTGTGCTGAAATTTTGAATACATGTTTAGTTTGGATGACATTGCACGGTTAACTAAGTGATGTCATTCTAACTTCAATATGGCGGACTCCCAAAAATGGCGGACTAGTTGTTTTTATGCATTCCCATGTTATCGGTATCAAATGAAAGGGTTTGCTGAGAAGAATACGCGAAATAAAATTACTTCACTCTAAAGCGTGTTTTTAAGTTCTTATTAAACTATAATAAATTATTATTAGGAGTGAAAATCATTTACTAGGCCTGACAGTTCAAGAAGTATTTTTGCATCTTAAGATTCAATACAAAATCATTGTTTTAATGAAGTATGTAGTTAGTAGTTTCGTGTTGTAAGAATGCATTTCCGTATCGACCTCACAAATCATCCTTGCCCTACATGGAAGGCGAACACTAACTTAGCGATATAGGAAGACTGTAGGAAGGTCGAATGCGCTCTTCAAGTCTCTTGAAGTTGCCATATTCTTTTTGTTATCAATATTATCTACATTATTCGATGAAGATTAAAGAGTTGATGTTTAGCTGGGGATAATATTTCGTTCGTGCTTCAGAAAGGTCTGGTGCGAAGATTCGCAACCTGATGAACGTGGACGAGGCGAAAAGAGTATGTAAGGATCGAGCTATGGACTAGCTCGCCGTCCGTCCTTCTTATACAGGACAGACAGGCCGTGTCGACGGCGCGTTCGTGTTCCACGCGCGCCTCAAAGAGTTGTCAGCAAAAGGAAGGGGTCCGCAAGGGCCGATGCCTGCCGGGGCTGCGGGACTGTTCGAAAGAGATACCGTGGCCCCGGAACACAAAGGGCGATGAAGGAACATGGATGGGTTTTAGTCAGTAAAAGTCTGACACTCCCTCCTGCTCCGCCCAGAGCGGGAGGAGTTATTTGATGATTTCCAATTCGGAAAAAAAAGGATCGTAGCAGGTGGCTTTCTGAGGTTTCTGCCTACCCTCTTGGTAAAAAGGCGTGAGTTTATGTACTTATATATATTTTTATTTATAGCAAGCCTTATAGTTGCTTTTTCTGTCCATCATTTTTGAAGTTGCGTAGTTTTTTTTGTTATTTCTTCCAAAATACGCTGTAATCGTAACAGAATTGCGTAGCCAAATTTGCGGTAACATTAAGTACATACAACGAGATGCTCTGATTGGCGCGTTACTGCCGCAGCTCGCAGGTTGCGTTACGCAAGCAAGTGGCGCTTGCGCATATCGTAAAAACAAGCAAATGTGAACATTAACGGAAACGTGATTTGTAAAAGTAAGAATGATGTGTCTTAAGAGATTGAGTACCTTTAGTCTAAGATATTCTATGGAAGGAATAAGATATGCTGGACATGCTTCAGGATAATTATTTTGAAACGGAAGGCATTCCTGATTTTAATGTCGACGTTAGAAAAACTGCCTACAAATTAACATAAAAATAGAATAAAATTATTCTTTAGAAATTTAGCTGAAACAGCCTGAGGGTTGTTCAGTTTTGCACTGTAATTAATTACGAAAAATGTTCGAGGCGAAAATAAAATTTGAAGTAAACAAAAGCGTTTGCGGGTGAAGCTTATTGCGGTTTTGTTGGCCCACTCTTAATTACTAGCGCCTGTCCAACATTGAGAATTGGGCTTTCTGGACATAAACTTACATTAATTATGTTGGAACTTGAATTAGAACTTGAATTTAGGTTCATATTTTTATTTCCTTTTTTCTAAATGCCTCTCTCTCTTTTTACTGCTTCTTTGATCTAATGGTCGCAAGCGCGACTGCTGAGCATGAGGACCTGGGTCCAATTCCCAGGTCGGGCAAAGCGCTATTGAGATTTTCTATCAGGAATTTCTCAGTAGCAGCCACGGAGTCTAGATTTGTTCCCGGTTGATGTCAGTGAGTCGCCTCCTATTTCTAACTGGCGAAATGTGGGTATAGTATTAGATACACATCGGCCTAACCCTTCGGAGATTACTGTCGTGATGTCATGGTTTTTCATGGTGGCATTGGAAAGGTCAATTTTCTCTCCCTCGTTATTATTTCTTGCATCTCTGATACGTACCCCGCAACTTATTTTTAAACGATTCGAAGGTCAAAGTTTTTTCCTCGATTATTTTTCTTGCATATTTGCAAGTAACACGTGTTTTCAATATAATTTTTCATTTGGTAGTAAAACTAGGGCATTATTTTACTCCATTGCTAAAAAAAAATGCTTATTTGCTGTAATTAAATCAGATACCTTTGTTTATGTTTCTAGGTCATGATTCATAAAATACCTATCAAATATTAACCCACAAAAGTCGCTACTTATATACAAAGAATTATATCCTCCACTCCACTGAACGCTGAAAGCGTAAAGATTTTAATCAAAACTTAGGCGAAGGAAATGAAGTAATCTAATTATAATAATTTAAGGTGTTGATGCCTATATATATACGCAACACAATACATACGTGTCTGGCCGCTTATATATCTGGAAAGCGGAAATATATACTTTAGTAATGAAATTGCAGGTATGGTTCATGAATTTTGATTGTTATGAATAAATAACTAAGGTACTGTTGAATCATTGAAATATGTTGAAACCTAAGCTAGCAAATGTTATCTCTGCCACCGTGTCGTGGATACTTGAGACTTTAGTAAATATTACAGAAAAAAGGTATGATTACGACTTTATTCAAGTTTTCATACTTTTAAAATGAACACAGAATAAATTCGAAATGTTGTTCCACCTTTTCACCAGGTCTCGGCACCAAAAGAATAAAGAACCTAAGCAAGACTTTCATAAATTGGCCGCACACATAAATCAATGCAGCCAGTTTGAAATTTAAATTTTCACTAACGCCTTGTTTTAAATCCGCCCACGCGGCCACGGTTACTCGGGAAAGGTTCTGAAAGGTCAGCTTTGCATTTCATTTCACGCGACTATTGTGTGAAACTCTCTTTGCTTTTGAACTGTGACCACAGCTTTTGTAGACCAAGAGCTTAGGACTATAATAAAAGATGGGAGATTTCTCGCAAAAACCATTAAAAGCTGTGCCACAATTGAGGACAATGAAACAATGGTTTAAGTAAGACTTGTTTGAAGATAAGTAAGTAGTACTTTCTGTACTTTCCACAACAGTATATCGACAAGCGTGAGAAATATTGCATTTCATACTTATAAAGCGAGGTCATAGAAATTAGCTCCAATTTCATGTGAAAAATGAAAACGAAAACATTAACATTCTTGATACCTTGAAACTACATTGCAGCAAAAATTTTCAGTGGCAGTGTCTGTATGACGTGTATCACCCATTTCCCAGATGGCGTTCGTTATAATAGGCGGTAGGTGTGGGTTAGCCCGAAAAACTGGGATCCCTTGTGAGTTCCCACAATAGAGCTTGTCCCATTTGAAACTCAGCAAGTCTGAGATAGTTTTGTGCTCAATTCTTTTGAAAGCCGTTTACTTCTCCCTCGTATACTCGTATTTTGCACGACTATTTTTGGCCTCCGCGCTTTCAATTTCATCCTACGTTCGTGAGCCCTGTTTTACATGACATTAGAATTTAAATTAAATCGCTTTTATTTACATAATGCGTATTACTGTTTACTGCACCATATAATACGAAAATCAATTGTGGTTCTCTACCTCTGTGTGTTACTATGAACGTATTTTTGCAAAAAAAAAATCTTACACGGTCTCTTCCCGCCATAAAATAAGTTTAATGCTCACATCTCAAATGTCTGGTGGACCGGTGGAGCGTAATCTAATTAACCAGCTCATTACCTTGATTAGACCGTTAATAATAATTTAACAAAATTGTCGTATAATGTTTTTTGCTAAGAGTATACAAATATTAACGACAAGACTTCATATTTTTGCCTCACGCTGCAAAAGCACAGGTGGTACTACTTTTTCCAACTCCCATTGTGGCTCATGAATTATATTGTCCATGCATTTTATCCACTAAATAAAACATGGAATGGGAGCTATAAAACGCAGTCCACCTGCATTATGCAAATCGCTGTTGGCGAGTTTGCGGCAAAATTAGTTTCTTACGTCAGTTACTTTAAAAATATACCACTAACTGTGTTCTGTGGTTTAAAAATGACGTAAAATGTACTGTAGTTATGTAAAGCGAATAATAAATCTAATTCGTTTCGTAAAATTGGGTCTCGGTCTTCTCTTTGCTTCGTTGAGTTTTGTATAGAATCTAGACGTTAGTACCGTTACTCAGGTATTAGTCTTAGTTCTTATTTCGCAACATGAATCGGAGGTTCGTGACCGCGGCTTTTTTGTTTATTTCATATTCTGAAATGAATTGTCTGCATTTATCTCATTCACAACAAAGATTACTTATCTGCTCCTTTCTGAAGTGTAACAACATCGTGCGAGGCGAGGAATCTCAGGTCATTGATCTATTTGCGAAGCTGCGGAGCCAACAATTTTTTATTACATATCTCAAATTTGTTACTACATAAAACGTTTATGTGGCCACCAATAGTTTCTGTTGCGGAATATATTATGAAAGTGTTTATTTTGTCCGTAATCTGTAAACAGGAGGTATTGGTCGTGACGTCCTCTAAACTCGAGACTGCAGTAATATAATTGTTAGTATTTTATAAAGTTTCATGATCAAAACAAGTTATATTTCTATTTTGTTTGACCTTCTGATTTTTGATAGCATATCTTGCCCTTGATACATGCAATTATAATTATGCATGATTAATAATAATATTATGTATTTGCTGCACTGCTCTATAGTTTGCAGGTTTTATCCGACTGCCACGGAAGGGTTATGTTTTTCGCGCGTATCTTGTATGTTTCTTTGTTTGTTTGTAAATTTCTTTATTACCTCGTATGTTCCAAATGGATGGATAGATTTAAACGATGACGGTATCATTAGATTAATGATACTTAGATAGGTTTAAAAAAAAAACAAAATGGCGTATTTTTGGCGCTAAATTGTAAGTCATTAATATTTTTTTTTTCAACCAAACCTATCGAGAGGGGAATCAAAATGAAGGAAACTAAAAGGAGATTACTATTATATAATATTATGTAGGTACATAATACAATTTGCTGTCGGGTTTTTTTATACGTTCAATTAAATGTTACTTGTTCACTTGGATTTTCCTGGCTAAAAGCGTTGGAGTGGCCGGTAGTTTTCTTCCTTCCGAAGTAGCTCCTCACTCCTCAGCCTTGTATAATAGACAGTCATTGATTTAATAATGAATAGTTAAAGCGGAGGTGCGTGTCGTACGATCCGACACGCGACTAGTCGTTTGTGGTATCGATTGACCCAAATGTGCTTATTGTCGTACCTATGCGTGTTCTTATTGGCAAGTAGACGCTCAATAGCCACTAATAATAGGATTTATAATAAGCTTATTTAGCGTCAAAGTTTCCGAGGATTAATTCATTCACTCACTCATGTAAGCCTCTTCAATCGCTCGCTTTTGAACTCCATCTCAAATTGGAATTGGCTCCATTTTAATAGTAAATAATAACAGACTGAGAATGTTAATGAAATGGTAATTGCCAATTACCAAATTATACCGATCAAATATTCGTCGCCGAACGGCTTCATCGGGTTAAATTAACACTCGCATGCATGATTAATGTTTGCAAAAACAATTATTATTTGGTAATACATTATTTTGATAACTATTTCAGTAAACGATCAATGAGCGTTCTGCTTTTACTCTGTTGGACAATTGTAATTTAAACTTTGCTCGAATTAAAATTGTCGATGCGTCATAATTGGCTCAAAATCAATTGCCATAAAACTTGCCAATCGTTGCAATAAAATATCCAAGACCATTCGAATTTCTTCATTACCTATGCAGCAATGACTTGGAACAACATAGACTTACCATTCGTATTATTAAATTAATGAAGCGTTTCAACATGATATGAATCATGTATCTGTCATTCAAAGCCTGAAATACTTAAAACAATCTGGTGTAAGCCTCTTACGGGCTCAACGGTTGGATATGAAAAAGCCCCATCCCTGGTTCTTACATGAAGGATATTAATCAAAGGGAAACAATGACCTTTTACCTAATCCATTAACTTTCCAAGGCCCTAAACTGCTACATTAGGTTTCACCCTGACATGGCTCTCTTGAAGCATTTGAGAATTACCTATTCGTGACGTGACCGAACGCAACAGTTTTCCGCAAATATAAAAATGTTTAAGTCCTGCACAATATTTTTGTTTTATATTAAAAACAAGCAGGAAAATCATCCGAGAACTTGTTTTTAGTGTTTTTTACAGCTTTTGGACGACTGATTTAGGCAGAAATTGACTCAGTTTTCTTCATTGGCCTTTTCGGAGAGTTTGAACAAGGTTAATAAAAATAATTCATGTTTTATAATAAATATGCCTTTCCTTTGTTAGGTTATCTAGTTTATGTACGAACATAAACCAGATTAACAAAGGACAGACCTTACGCTTTTTTGCACGTCCCTTTTTCGAAGGGTTTTGCGCAGGCGGAATGAAGGCCACGTATTTTTTATTCTAGCTTTTTCATTTCAGTACAAAAGCATAAAATATTTCTCTGTAAGTTTTAAATATTTAGAAAAGAAATAGTTTTCCAGGAATACTTAAAAATTTGAAAAAACTGGCACGCTTTACAAATAGTTGTTTGGTTTTCCTTTGCCTACCGCAGCAATCTTCCGTTTTTTCTCCAAGAGCTCGGCTTACACGCCATGCTGTTCGTGATTTCCCGAGGACCCCTAACAATCTCTTTGTGCACGACCTCATTTTGTGTTGAATGCTCGCTTTTAATAGAGCCACCAAGTCGCTGTCGGATAAACATCTACACGTACAGATGATGCCTATGTTTGCCTTTGAGTATTTTTAGTCGTGTCTCAATTTTCGACTTCGCATTACTTGGCATCATTATGGGACTATTCAGGACTAAAACGAATGTAGGATTTATTCTTGTCTCCGGAATGATGTTAATCTGACTGGACATTTAGACGATTTTAGTTTTTTTTTGTTTCCTTTCTGCAGTTGGAATTTAATACAAGTAGCTAATACTACTTGTATTCCAAGTGATCGTTAGTTACACGATCCACCTTTAAAAAGAAAAGCAAGTAAGTATCTAATTAGAGTTAGGGACCTAGTCGAGGTCGCCAAAATTCTTCTAAAAAAGACGAAAGTAATTCTTTCAATTTGGAGTTCCTCCAGAGAGAAGAGAGACTAATTACATTACGTGAAGTAGCAAACTGTGACAATTTACTGCCTTTGCGCTACTTACAAAACTTGTTCGGAGAACAAACGAGATTAGTATTACATTTAGAAGAAATTTTCTATTTAACTTTTTTGGGGCTTTATAAATTCCCGAGTCTGAAGCAATGTGCGAAAAATTCGGAATTTTAGGGATCTCTACTTTCACTAATGTCCTACAGAAACCTAGGACCAAGGACTAAAATACAAATTTGTTTTTAGTAATTGACGTTTTCTAGTGCTTATGCAATAACAGTCCTATGTTGCCTCGTCCCACTACATATTTACACACAAGCAACACTCATGGAATTCAAATAGGTTGGAACTATACCCAAATAAATTTTCTCCATGGTACAGGCGCCTTTACTGCTGGTCTTCAAATTAATTACTTTGAAGATAGTAAAGAGTACGTGAGCGCAATTTGGCAGCGCCTTCAGCTCCAGTTAGTTGTCACGATAATGTCAAATGGACGGTTTGAGGAACTGATAGGACCACATAACAATTTAAGCGGTTCATTTTATTTCGGTATACCTGTTGTGCAAAAAATATGTTTTTATCCACTCATAAATCAAAGTGACAATTTTCAGTGGCTCGAACTGTAAAAATATGTCGTTGTTTACACAAAAATAATCCATCAGTTCGAAATCCAATAATTGTTTTATACTACAGTTCACCAAAACTTTTATTTTTATTTTCAAGCGGCCCCGTGCAGTGATTAATCAATTCAATGTCTGTCGTTTTATACAATGCACTATTCCTTACTAATGAAAGAACGGGTCCTATTACGGAGGTCTTTCTTTGAATGCTAAGCTGAAATAATAAATATTTATAATGGCAATCGCCTTAAAATAATGCCGCGTGAAATATGGACACTGCTTAGTTCTGTTGTTCTCGCTTTAGGCTCTAAATTATAAATAATCCTATCGATAGCAAAACTACGCAGATTTGCTTCGATACCTGGCAATAAATCGCCTAATACAGCGAGCCCATTAAATAGGAAACCCATTTCAAACGATTAGAGACTTGCGAAACGCCGAAATGGCTTCAGCGGATACTTCGGCTGCAAATCTCGATTACCGAACAATAAATCGACTATGTAATCTCATTAATACTAGACCCTTGTTCATTTCCGTGGTAACGCGTCAAATCTCTCGAAGATGTCGGAGTTACGCGATAATCCTGCGGAGTTTGGTTGCGACAAATATCATTTGATTTCCTCTGATGTGATTTGGGGCCTACAATCTACATATTGGGACGTTAATGAGCTCCATTTATATTTGTTGGATTAAAATGCTAATTATTTGAAGGTGACTTTCTTTTTAAGCATCCTTGCCTTTCTTAAACATATATTTTTGGGTCTTAGTTTTATATTTTATTTGAAAAGAAACTGGATTTATTAAGCGCCCTGTTGAGTACCAAAGTACATCTTAACAAACTTGACCTTTTCATTAGGATTTCTTAAAATGTCGTCCAGATAAGAAAGTACTCAAAACGATACTAAACCCAATCGTCAATACGTGCCTTTAAAAATTGACCCCAACTCCATTCTTTTCAGCGTTTTTCTTCGGATTACTAAATCTAATATCGTTTTCGCTTAATACGTCGCTCAGTGTATTTTGCAACAAGGCTGGTACAGGCCATTATTGTTAAAATTGCCGTTAGGTTTGTATTCCAAGTCCCTTTCTGTCGGAAAATAGACCTAATTGCATTACTTGAGCCTTGGGGCTGAGTGGGTCGTGTCGAGGATTTAGGGATATACCGAACTGTAGTGATGTCGTGTTGGTTGGAAGTATTCGTGAAGGAAAATAAAATATATCGGCGGTATTTCTTGATGGATTGGGGAGTGACTTACGGAGGTTTCGTGTGTGAGTGACTTGCCATTTTATGGGAAAGACGTGAGCAGTATAGCCACCGATATTACAGCTGTCGTAAATCTGAGACGAATTATTTGAAAGCTTTCGCGAGGTTTGTTCTGATTATATCTGCCCTAATTTCGTTCCTTATTGAACTGTAGTGTCATAAATTGAGGTTTTCTTTTCGCTTTTCTGGAACTAACATAGAAATAAAACCCTCGGCCTTTCTTCCGCCAAAATCTTCGTGATGTTGAATTTGATCACAAACGTAAAAAATCCCAGTTCTTTTGAAGCTTCGTCCGAATATCGGACATAGGTTGGTAACTTTGATTTATGTTGTGGTATCAGTTGTACCAACCCACGCTTGTTACAATATTTAACGAGGCAACCGGGTTACTTTGAGGTATTCGTAGGTGGTCAGCCAACCTGACATTATTTATGCACATTGTAAACGTCAAACCTAATCAGTTTTCTGTATTGGGTGGCTCTTTGTATCATTGGATATCCGTATCGATCGGAGCTCTATTTGTGGTCTAAACACCTAGTATGATATTATTTGTTGTTTTTTTCGCTCTAATAGCTTTTCAAAACAAGAGTTCCACAGACATCTAACGAAAATTTTGGCAGGTTATCGAGAACATTTGCGGAATACATAATTGTTCCTCTGCTGAATTATCATGCTAAACAAATAAATTAAACCCAAATCGGAAGACGTATCATTTGCAGGTAAATGTAACTAATTCAGATAAAGCTGAGCTTAAACTATTCATTAAATAGGTCGCCTCGGCCCAGGCTCGCGGTCCAGCGGAATTATTTATAAGGAGACCGGATAGGGTGCCCATTATTCTCTCCCGCTACAACGCTTATTTCATTTTACTAAGTGAATATAGATCCCATGAGAACTGTGTAGTACACACAATACAATAGTACGTCCTGAGCATTAATCAAAACTAATTGTGGATGGATATTTATGGGGTCCAAATTATACGTTAGAACTGGTTCTGTGCATGACATAACTATTTTTTTATATCTATCTCTTGTGAACTCGTTTTTTGCGTTACGTTTTTGCGTCTCGAATTACAATGAACATGCCATTGATCTCCTTATAGGTACGTAATCTATATATCAATAGTTTATAGTTTCGTTGGGTAATGCTTCCAGTATCGAAGATACAACTCATGTTCTGTCAAAAAAGTCTTATGGCATATCAGGTAACGCCACTCATTTAAGCCTAAATAGCTATTGAATCGAATACATCCCATAGATATGAACAATTCTGGTAACCCTAGTTGCGGGATATTTCTCCTCATCAACGTGAGTGCTGAGCTTTAGGTCCGTCCCAATGCGTGGTTGTGTGACTCCGCCATTACTCTTTATGACATCTGTGAAAATTTACGCCTACCCGACCAAGTGAAACATCCTAATGTCTTTTTATATCGACTACCCACAAAATGTGTGTCCTTAATTTTTCCTATCATCGATTATGGTGATGTGTGCTACTTTGACCTGAATGCGGATTTCCTAGACAAACTTGACCGTCTTCTAAATTACTGCATTCGATTCGTTTTCAATCTGCGTAAATATGATCATGTCTCTGAGCACCGGTCTCTTCTTAAGTGGTTGCCCATACGTCAGCGTAGGGAGCAAAGGGCGCTAACCACCTTGTTTTCTTTTCTTGTTTCTCCCTCTTCCCCTAGTTACCTTGCTCCCCACTTTCAATACATTTGTGCCAACCATGACAGGAGTCTGCGCTCATCGCATAACCGAGTTCTGCAATGTCCCTCTCACCGCACTGACTTCATTCATCGATCATTCTTCGTTCAGTCTATTTCTCTGTGGAATGCGCTTCCCCAGGAAATCAGGATGGCAATCAATCGTCTATCTTTTAAAATTAAAGTTCGCGAGTACATTCGGAAAAAGCTGGCAGTTTCGTCACAACGTTAAGGTTTTCTCCATTGTTAGTCTTTTTATTTTAGTTTATTTGTGTAAATGTCTATTTACACATGTATGTATTTTTTGATATGTATGTATATGTATAGTATTTTGATATATTTTATAGTATTTTATATATCCTAGTAGTTTATTCATAGGTACACCTACCAATGTTTGTCTCTGCATCACCCAAAGGTTGACTGGTAGAAAATGCCTATGGCATTAAGTCCGCCTCTGTACTATGTGCTTGAAGTGTTAAATAAATAAAAATGTTTGCGGCCAGATTTCGCGTAATTTTTATGAGGTTGTATTTTTGGGCTGCGGATTTGAGAGCTTCTGTCGTGGAAAAGACTTTCGGTATGGGATGAAAACTGGAATACAAAATTGTAGGGCAGGCTTATGTTTTGATTGGAGAAAGCATGAATTTATTAGTAACTAGCTGTTACCCGCGACCTTCGTTCGCGTGAAATTATTATAAAAAAATATAATTTTCCTTTTTGAATCGAATTATGTTACCAATTTCAAGGGTTTTAGTTTTTTTTTTTGCACGGAACATCTAGTTCTTATCCGTAAATAAACTAGCTTTAGTTAGTCCTTATGACATCAGCTATCTACCAGTATAAGTCCCGTCAAAATCAAAATAAAAATTCAGATATACAGACAGACGACAAATATTTAAAAAAAAAGTGTCTTTGTTATAAGTACCGTATATACTTTCATATGCATTCAGTAAAAAGCTGTTATTTTGGTATTATAAACAGATACTTCATTTTTTTTGTATAGATGTATTGATTATGAAAGTTGGAAAGGATAAGGAATTCATACTAGCAGCTGTTATCTATATCTATACATATAATAAAACAGTAAAAAAAACTGTGTCTGTACATTGAATATATTAAAAAAATAATTATGAACGTCTTCAATCGTCTCGCTCATCCCGTTGTTTTCCCGTTCCCGGGCCTCAGAATTCTACATCAGACGTTTCAGATCTTCGATTTTCTTGACGACCCCGTTGTCGCTGGCAAAAGCAACAGGATCCGCGTACGAAGTCGCGGGCAGAAGCTAGTTATTAATAAAAATACGCCAATTTACTATTCCTGTTTAGAATTATAAATTAAATTCGCATGTCCTTACTATTTTTGTCCATCAAAACAATCTGGAACCGAACACTGACGAACATGAGTCTACTTCATACATCGGCTGAACCATACGGTGATTTACGACCTATTTATTTTAGTTGACAATAATACCCTGCATTTTGATATCGTAACTCCTTGAGCAGAAAAGGGTCGTCATCAAAAAGATTATAAAGAAGATTTATATTCCGTTTGATTCATACGACTTTGCAGAGTAGACCTTTCTTCTAAATTACATATTCGCAAACAAACCAATTTGGTTCGTCTGAGAGAATTTAGTCGTGTCTACAGTTATTTTACCTCTGCCCTTATATCAACGAGAATAAAGGTCAAAATCAGTTGCGAAATAAAAATGAAAGAAAAGTACGTACGTATAGCATCTGTGTCTCATCCATCACACAAAGGATCTTCAACATGTAGGTTTCACGCAAAAACAGCTAGGTCTAGCTGAAACAATGGCAGGGTATCGGCGCGTTTCTTGCGTGACTGCCCGTTAGTTGCATCCAGACGAACCGTAGACTTAACGACGTGATTACACACTGGCTGTTAATAGCTGACAGCAGCGTCTCTAGATAGCTTACTGTCGGTTTTAGTACATCGGGGCAATAAACATGAAACTTGAATAGTGTTTGTTAGAAGTGGAATAGACAGTCAGACACAGACATCACATATGCACCCACTTGATACTATCCACTGGCACGTGTACTAAAATTCTAGTCCTATCCTAACTTCTTATCCTAATCCTAACTAATAGTACAAATGCAAAAATAAGTTTGTTTGTTTGTTACCTTGTCACGCCTGAACCACTGAACCGATCATCCCGAAATTTTGCATATACGTTGTCAAGTGTACAGAAACGGACATAGGGTACATTTCATTCCGAAAAAAAATACTGTTTCCGAGGAAAACAACAATAAATGTTCTTATGAAAATAGATCGCCACGTGTCTTTCGAATCATGATTGAATTATAGAAACTTTAGTAGTACAAATTGATTATAAATATTTTATCTATAGTAGGTGTCTAAATCTGAGGGGTCTAAATCCAATTTTGAATCATATTTGTCCAGTTCCATTATATCAGAGTATTGTTCAATAATACGAGTACGTATACGTATATGCATTTAAATACATTTCCTTAAAATAACACATGTATTGTTCGTATTTTCTACTAGCATCAGCAAGAGTTTAGTCACGTTTTTTCCTTATACGTAACGTAATATTGCCGTGACATAAAGATGTGCTGATACGCCCAAGGTCAAGCGGGAATGATTCCTTATTATACTTACTATTGTGCTCGAACAGTGACAGATTGGAAGACTGTTACATGTTGACCCATTTACGCTGAATTTCTGATTAATGAGCGGTTGATACGTGTCGTACCGTACTGATATTTTGACGTTTGATTTACCGAAATGATGCGGTGGAACGTTATTGGCAGTGCATTTCGGAAATATGGACACCAAATTCGAGGTAACAATAATTAATTGGTTCAATCTTCGGGAGAAAAAACTGAAATCCTGAGTTTTATGATCAATATTTTTTCGCTTCTGTCACAAGGTTGATAACTCGTTCATGAAAGCAAGACTTGGAGTGTGTTAGACTGAAAACTTACCCCCTTACAAAAGGTAACAGTTCTTATTGCAATTATCCTTGGTTATCCAAGTTACTAGTTCCAGTTATCCTTAGTTTTCAGACCACCTCTCAGACATCATCTCATATCTTGTTAGTTAGAACTGTGCCTAAGGCTGACTAGTTAGTGCCGTACGGTTAACTGCGATGCATCCATACAATGGATGTTCATTCACGTTGATTCTGCCGTGAGACTGGTTTCGATTGCACCGCTATTAATAGACGAACAGTCAATGAAGATACACTTAATTGCATTTCAGTTTAAATGATGGAAAGAGTGAATGGAAATCGAGAAGTTTCATGAAACTTAGAAGAGATCTTGTGAGAAGTCAAAATCTTCAACAGTGAACAGTTTATTTACTGCTGAAATGTTTTCGCGAAAACTATTAGAATTATTTGTATTCACGGCTCGTTTTGTTTAGCAAGAACAAGTAGAGAATAATAACAAACAATACTTTCAGAAAGAAATTAGCTTACTTACTAAGGATGAGCCCTAGGTACATAAAAGTCTAGAAGCAAAAAAGCAATAATCGATCATTAGTTGTCCATGTTGGCTATTTATTCTGTGATGTTGGGATTAAAACGACGTAGGAATATTAAACTATACTCAAAGTGTAGTGTGTAAACAAACATATATGTCATTTGTTAGGGCTGACAATTTTCAATTTTGTCCGAAATTGACTGTTTCGCCAGCACCGGCCCTTAGAAAAGAATGTTGGAAGACGGTGCAAGTCCAGTACCCAATAGGAACAATATAAGAAAACAAAGGCTCTATAATGGATTAGTACATGCCTCAGACGCTCAGATCTACCTTTGAGGTTATAATAGTATACAGGTTATAATTATAGTACTATTGATAAATACGTGTAGTATTATGTCTGATAACAAGAAACGTAGATAAAACTAATTGTTTATCTTCTACATTGACTGGAATTTTTAAGATTCACCTGAGTTTGCACTGAACTTGAGAACTTATCATTTATTGGATTTTCTTTAACAACCACTTTGAAGACATCATATCTGATTTATTTTATTATTTAAAGTCCATTCAAACCCTTGTTTCCAATTGCTGATTTTTCTACTTTAACACGGATGTTGCAAAACGACACGATCATGTTTGTAGTAGTAGCTATTCGAAAATATTTTTTTAAAAATTATTATTGCAAAGCAATAACGATATTTCGGTCTTCTCTGTTAACCCTACATTAAAGATAACAGTAAGCTAGATAGATGTAAGTGCCACATACTTGATAGACGTAGTACATATACCCAAGCTTGTTTACACAACGGTGCACGAGGTATCGACGTTTACTCAGTCAGTCGGGGGATTGTTAAGCCGAGATGTTTTAAGTGAGACAGACGCACTTTGATGCAGATGCAGCTTTGATCGATGTTCGCTGCTTACTGAGCTTGTGGATTAACTGATTTTGGCTTTATTGGCAGAAACTAGATGTCTAATAAACGTTTGATGGACGGTGTGATATGGCTAGAAACTACTGAGATGACGGCTAATAGAGAAATATGAATGAAGGAGACATACTGCGCCGTCCACAAATATATTGGTATAAGGGAGGTGAACGATGCTGGAAGGAAATTATGTGTCCATGCTATGGCATTTAGTCCCGGGATACTTACAGAAGTGCATTTTTTTTTTATTCTCCATGTGTAAACCTAAAAGGAGGGTTTAATGCCTTTGCGTATGTTTTTGTTACCAGTGCTGTAGTTCTCTACATTTGAATTTATTTCGAAATAAAATCACTTGTTCACTGTGGACGCGCCAGTGATCCGAAGATCCGATTTATCAATTTGGTTTATTTATTTGCCTTTGGGACGGCAACAAAAGTTTCTTTACCCCTTAACAAGACTTGCCTACAACCTTGAATCCCAGAAGATAGCAGACAGAGAATAAACAAAGATATTGAGCGACTATTACTACATTTTCTTAGAACATACAATAACAACTTGTTCAAACAAGTACAAGACTAATTAAAATTGCCGAATCTTGTTAATATTTCTGATGTTTCTTTTTTTCCTTTTGAAGATTTGTTTCTCGCTTGACTAAACACCAGCAAGCCAACGTTTTTGTTGAACTCTTTGCAAGTGAAAATATTTTGCTTTTCCTTCAATTAATTTTGTACCTTTTGTAGTTTTAATTGATCATTGCAATTAATGGACGAGTCGCTGGTTTCGATGGAAATTCAGCTCTCGTACACTCGTTATTACTTGCGTAACGATTCATCAGAATTGAGGTGGGTGGATTCTGCAAATTTTATTCGCAGGTTCATTATATTTATTTTCCACGTTGAAAAATCCAGGTTGTATTACTAATTTCGTCCGGTACTGGTATTATAATCATCTATGATTCGAGTTGACCCTCCTGTATCCCTAATGTATTTGCCTTAGTAGTTTTCTTCTAGTTCCATGAGAACAGATTTCATCAGAATTCTATTTCCTTCTAGTCCTCAACTTAATAATGATTCACACACAATGGGTCACAAAAGCCTGATAAAGACGTGTGTCGTAACTCAATAACGTAATTCCTTGTTGTGGTCAAGTTCTAGGATACAATGTTACGAGATAGACTTCTAATGAATAATACAATTCCCATAAATACAGTTGCCGAGAACGACTTTATTTATAACCCCCATTGCTTTATATTGAGAATCATTTGTCTTTGTAGGTTAACAGAGGCTGAACTTGACGAGGTCCTCATTTGTACCAGTTGGTTTTTGTCTCAGTTTTTTGTACCTTCGTATCTCAATTTTATTTGGGGTCGGCTCTTAGGTCTTAGTTTAGCTGAGGTCTTTTTTTCCAATCAGTGTTCTGATATGAACTGGAGAGCCGCTGAAATCTGATCGATCTTATTAGGGCTCATTAATAGGTTTGTCCAATGAGAAACTGGAACGATTGTGAACGATACCAAGCAATTATTTTTCTAATTGGCTTCTCGCAAAAGTAGGTTATGATTTATGCGGCTACGCTTGATTTCATAAGAGAGTATTAGTGTATCTACGAGGTAACCTTCGGAGATTCCCCCGATAAATTAGCCGTGGAAATCATCACACAAAACTCTTTGATCTAGTTAGTGAAGCTATTCCTTTACTATTGTAATTTCAGTCAAATTACGCTTAGTCACGGCCTTACTGTCTGTCCTTGTTGCATAAAATTATCCGTTGAGACTACCAGTATCAATAAGTCACGAGCAAATTAATAAATTACCATGGTCGCTTACCGTTCCCATGGGATTGAACTGCATATCCTGTGATTTAGTAGTGATATGGAGAAGATAAATGTGTTTTGGGATGAAAGTGGTGGTACACGGAATCTTGAATGATATGTTATCATTAGGGTAGAAGTTAGTTATTTATGCATCAGAAGTGGGATAGGCGATGGAGTTTGAAGCAAGGGTGTAGTAGGAGGGTTTTATATAGCACACGATTAGAATTTTTAAGTCTTACCAGCTTTGGCAGTATGCCGAGAAAAGGCTTCCGTTAAAGAGCTTAGGATTAAAGTCACTTGGGGACTTTTCAGCTCAATCTATCACAGTCGACTGCATGACATGGTCTTATAAAAGTTGCATTTTAAAAACTCTGTTCTCCGCGTTTTTGATACAGGCATATTTTATTCTATAAAAGAAGAAAACAAAAGTTGCCTTACATTTAACATAGAGTTACTTTACAATTGAAGATGTTTTTCAATAATTCTAGTTAAAGATTATTTAACGCAATTTATTTTCCAAGCAGCATAGTTTTAAAACGAAGCATCATTACTCGGTCCTTAATTGAATCCTCGACCTTTGCTCTTATGCCAGGCACTCCAACAATTAGATCGAAGAACGTAGATTAAGATCTAGATGATCCGGGACAGAAATAACTTTCGTTTCGTAACCTTAGTGACATACCTGAGAGCTAAGGTCAAATATGAATGATTTTCCAGGTTTATCGGTCCATAAAATACCTTTAATATTAAAGGAATTTGACTGTTTCTTAGTATAGAATACCAACCTAGTGTAATGAATATTACTCATTTCAAAGCCATATTAATGCATAACTATAAACCATAATGATTAAACGTCCGTAAGTAAATACAACTGCAGAATACATAATTTGTGAAAATGAAAATAAAAGTGGCTTAACAAAAGGTCATTGCATATAGGAAACACATGAGCACACAAAAAACATTACACCGAGAAACAATATGCATACCACCAATGTCGAGGTAAAAATTTATGTTTTACTACGGGCTGGAAAGTATGAGTCATACATTAACATGTTTGTAAGGTTATGTACTTGTACGTAATATGACATTGTGTTGCGTTTGACATCTGTATTATTGGCTTAGCTTAGACCTAGCAGATTTGAAATTGTTTGGACAACGAGGTGAGATTTGCATAAAAATGTGGAAATTGACTTACAAGTCCCATCCCTCGGTGTGTTTTATATAGCACTAGCGACCCGCCCCGGCTCACACAGGTGCAATGTTGTACATAAATATTCCTCTTGGATCCCTCTATCTATTAAAAAAAAACCGCATCAAAATCCGTTGCGTAGTTTTAAAGATCTAAGCCTAAGACTAGGACTAAGACTAAGACTTACACTCTATGTGAATGGTTTTCAGCTGCATCCAGTTAGACTGGAAGGCGACGCAAACATAATAGAGAAAATCGTTTATTTAACGCTTTTCTAAACATAAACACCCTCATAAACACGAAAAATCTATGCAGATATTGACGGGTGTCGTTTATTTAACGGTTTTCTAATGTACAGTTACCTCATAAATACGGAAAATCTATGCAGATAATGACGGGTGTCATTTATTTAACGCTTTTCTAATGTACACTTTCCTCATAAATACGGAAAATCTATGCAGATAATGACGGGTGTCGTTTATTTAACGGTTTTCTTATGTACACTTTCCTCATAAATACGGAAAATCTATGCAGATAATGACGGGTGTCGTTTATTTAACGGTTTTCTTATGTACACTTTCCTCATAAATACGGAAAATCTATGCAGATAATGACGGGTGTCGTTTATTTAACGCTTTTCTAATGTACACTTTCCTCATAAATACGGAAAATCTATGCGGATAATGACGGGTGTCGTTTATTTAACGGTTTTCTAATGTACACTTTCCTCATAAATACGGAAAATCTATGCAGATAATGACGGGTGTCGATTATTTAACGGTTTTCTTATGTACACTTTACTCATAAATACGGAAAATCTATGCAGATAATGACGGGTGTCGTTTATTTAACGCTTTTCTAATGTACACTTTCCTCATAAATACGGAAAATCTATGCGGATAATGACGGGTGTCGTTTATTGAACGGTTTTCTAATGTACACTTTCCTCATAAATACGGAAAATCTATGCAGATAATGACGGGTGTCGTTTATTTAACGTTTTTCTTATGTACACTTTCCTCATAAATACGGAAAGTCTATGCAGATAATGACGGGTGTCGTTTATTTAACGGTTTTCTAATGTACACTTTCCTCATAAATACGGAAAATCTATGCAGATAATGACGATTGTCATTTATTTAACGCTTTTCTAATGTACACTTCCCTCATAAACACGTAAAGGGTTACGTGTGAAGAGAGATCTGGCACAATAAAGTAAACTAAACATGCCATTTGCATCAACCAAGGCTGCGGTAGGTTCCGCTCTGATAATGCCCGAGGCCCAGAAGATAAATATTTGTGTTCCAACTCAATTCTACGCGCAGAACACAAGGTGCGAAACAAACTTATCAGGACAGGTTACTAAGGTATCCCCAAGGCCCAAGAGCTGCCTGTTTCTACAATTTGGGTTGTTTGGCAACTTGTAATTTCGCAAACCCGTTTCCTTATTACAGACAACGGACCTCGTTGCCGATTTGGGTGTCCTTCGAAATTTGTTCTTTGTATAACAGCGGGAAATAAGGACTAACTAAGCAAGTCGTGTTTGAACAATACAGAATTATCGTTCTCCGGGAATGTTTCATTGTTTGTAGTCATTGTTCGATCCTACTCTTGATCCTGGCTTACGAGGATTTGTGGCTCAATTGTGCTGGGCTTGTCCCTAGTTGCCAGTTGATATTTTCGCAGTTTTTTATCTTGGACTTAAGTAGGCATTACGTTTTTAAACATTAATTAACTAGACTTTTAAATGGATCTTTGTTTAAATAATACGCAAATGTATATGTATATCGATACACAATAGAGGAAACGCCTATGACCTCATACAAGAACGATAAGGTGAACATTATCATTTCCTTACCATAACTGTGAAACATTTTGTTACAATTTTCTGTTACATATTGATATTCTTTGAATTGACTAAGACTAACGTCATTTTCAATTCAAATTAAAGACGTCTTATTTGGATTTAATTCAATACTATGGTATGCGATCTCTAACTTAAATGCGCCAATGCAAAACATGATTAAATGTTTTCGATACAGATGGACCGTGCGACAAGGTTCTTTGAACGCTGAATTGAAAGGCATTGTTGGTAAATATTTGAGAAATCGTTTCGTTAATATTTGCGGTATTAGTTCCAGTTAGACCACACGCCAAAAAACATCCTTGTGCAACTATAATCATCTTTTAAATGCTGACATGGCACATAGCATTTAAATATAACCTCAAAACGTCGAAAATCGACTTGTTCTTCGCGACCTCAAGATTAGGTATATGGTGTATAACATTTCTTTACACGCCACGTCGTCGGCTGATTCACTGTGTAAACATACAAACTTGATTTTACTGTATTATTCTATCAAGCAATGTGTTCACAGACATATGTTGACATCATATAAAGCCTTCATAATATGCTCCAGCCAAAATTATAGCAAATCACGTAAGTTATATTGGCAATTTAATAAAATTATTATGGTAACTAAGGCCTATACATACTAAATGTATTTTTATATACATACTAAATGTATTAACACTTTTCGAGGAACTGAAAAGGCTGTCTTCTCTTCCTTATCGTGTGGTTAGTGCCTAACTTGGTGTCAGAGTTTTTATGCCGCCCACGGGCCTCTGACTTGGCCTAACATGCCGTCGACAAATATGTTTAGCTTGTAGATAGATGGTAGGTAGCTGATGAGGTGCTGGTACGTTGGTGCCGTGGAAGATTAAATAAAATATGGCCAGTAATAAAATGTACGTCTGTATTGCACCAGTGTCGCAGATGGAAGGGAATAGTGTTGCCACTATTTACATAATGTTTTACATTTAATGTTGGTGTTGCAAAATAATAAAGAGAATCTCCAACAAAATATCTCTCAGGCATGCTGGTTTCCAAACAACACAAAAAAGGCTGTGAAAGCATAGTTTGCCTAGTTTCAGTCATCTGAAAACTGGGGTTGTATCAATTCTGAAAGTCAGCTAAAAGCATTGCAACTTATGATCGATGAAAGAATTAAATTCCAAGGCACAAAGCGTGTTGCGAAGAGAGACGGATGTAGTCACTGAACAACTTAATCAGTAAAAGCTTAGATACTAAGATACTAACTAAACCACTGCAAACAAGATTTATAATTCAATAGATTTCATGCTACATCCCAATATCTGCCAGGAGCGTTTCCAGTGTTTAAACAAACGCTTTACTGAACAATGAGCAGTAGCATACAAAGTTGTAGTTGTTCCAGGTTATCAGATATTCTCTAGACTATTCCATTCAAACAACGATTGTCATTTAAACCAGGTAAAAGTCAAACGTTTGGCGACATACGAATTTTCAGTACGCAATATCTGCGAGTGAATGGCAGAGAAAAGAATATGAACATCGGGTCCCGTACAATTCGAGCGCGGCCGTAGACAGTTGTGATTGGCATTTTCAATACTGTTCCGTGGATTTTCATTTCGTCCCTGGCACTTGATCCCTGACATCAAAATGCCCTCGTGTGTATCAGAAAAGATTTTTACTTCTTTTGTGTAAGACTTGGAGTTTTGTAAAGGTTTGCTCCAGTTTCCTTTCCGTTTCCGTGTTATTTAAGCTCGGGTTAAATTGTATGCGTGTGTATCTTCTATGTTACAGTAAGTATTCGTATGTTTGTCGTTTTCTTCGCAAATGTTGGCTGTATTCAGTTCGAAATTGCGATTAGACACTTTAAGGGCTATTTCTTCTATTTTAATAGCTATCGAAGTCTATTGCCAAATTCCTAACATCGTCCAACTCGATCCAGAACATTCTAAAGACTTAGCAGCGTCTTAACGGAGGGTAGTTGGCTAATAAAACAGGCGTAAACTACCAAAGTTTACTGTTTTGCCGACTTCTTAAGCTAAACAACAAAATAAAGGATGAGCTGTTAAGTTGCTTCTGTATTTTTAAGCAAATGGTAGGGAGAGATTTCGTTAGGCTAGAATCGTTTGGATATCAAACATTTTTCGTTCATTATCGTTTGATTAACGCAATAAAAGATTAATAATCTTATACGGGTACATGATGTCATTCATCTACCTTTTAAAACAAATTATACCTACATGTTTTTTTGCTAGATTTCCCCAATCTTTGACCGCAACAAACACGATCTCAAATAAGATCCATCTTTGATTAGACAAAAGCTTAGCACCACTACACGTTTTCTGCGATGAATACAAAAAAAAAACATAACTTGTATGAATCCACCATGCTCACAATAATGACATCGATTATTTCCGAGCTACTGCGTCCAATCATCAGGTGCCGTCACGCCGGATCGCTCGCCGTATCAATGGCTAATAAATATTTAACAGTCATTTAAACAGCTGCATACTTTGTTTCACTTATCTTCAATGAGGGCCGCTTTTTGTGGGTTTTATTCTTCACTAGTTTTACAGACTTGTTGCTTATTTGTCCAGTTTGCCGTACTTATGATTCTTGCACTATCCTCATGAATTCCCAGTTTTAGAACCGAAACGATATTTGTTCTAGTAAGAGCATTAAGTGCTCAGTACGTGGTTGCCACAGCTACCACCGGATTAACTTCTGTTTTCATTTCGCCTTCTAAACTCCCATTTGTGTTTGCTCCAAACTTTAACATTTTGAAAGTAAAATCATAATTAAGTTTGTTGGTTTTGCTTTCCACTCCGTGATTTGGGACTGCACTGTTTGCGGTCATGAATCCCAAGGCAGTATTATTTAGTAGCTTTGTGTAGGGTTTCTCCGCCAGACGAAATTCCAAAGAGAAACATTCGTGTTTAGAATTTAGTTTAACTGAGAGAATTGTAAATAAGGAAAAACAATACATTTTACATATTCATCTCTTTGAAAATGAAATACAACAAGTTTTTGCAAAGTTCTAAAAATATATATGCATGCAAACAAGCCTTGTTAACTTTAAAACCGTTGCTATGCATATGTAAGGACCTCTATAATTGAGTTGATGCTAAACTAAGTGTGAATGCAAACATAATTCGTGTAAAATATAAAAGCGGGTGTAACTCGTGATTCACGAGGCTCAGCCAGCCTGTCTCCCGCCACGTGGGAGGCCTCGTGATACTTGCGCAAGTGTACACCAGCCACAAAGGCGAAACTGCCTCCGACACGTGAATTACCGTCTACAAGTTTCAGGAGCTGGAAATGTTTGTAAAAGGACATAAGTGGTGAGTCCCGAAACTGTCATGTGGAAAAAGCTTTCTGTAATTTGCTAAGTCTTCTGTAATAGCGAGAGTATTTTCGTCAGATAAATTTGTGATCGAAATACAAGCATAGTAAACTACTACATAATGCTACTAAAGAGGTGACATCGTTTCAAACCAAGATTCGACGCGCCAATCCTACCAGCTTTACTTTAAGGCGATTTGCTTCGTTCTCACTCCGCCCACACGAAGAGGATACGCGAACGAATAGACCTGATTTCGCCTCCGCAAATCTCGGTCCATATCATAGTTGTCAAGTTAACGATGTTGACCGAGCACGGGCGCTAATTCCATTTATATTGGATTTGCACGACCGCACGTGTTAAGAATGGAGTTCAAGTTCGCATTAAATGTGACCAACTGACCATAAACGCTGCAACGTCGTGATACATACTCGTGTCCAATTTTGCTCTCCATGAAATGCCAACGGAGATTTTCAAGATATATTATGATATGTTGGGGTTTAAAGTTCAACAATATATTGCTATAGCTGAAAACACATGTTTTCCCGACATTTTATAACGTCCTTTATCACCTTTCTTGTTTTAAATCCTTATTTGTGGCCAGTGTTTCAACCGAATAGTCGTTCATTGCCTTCAAATTGCTGTTTGCTTTCCCTGCAATTTGTTTAGCGGTTAAACATTGCAACCATTTCATTACCATACCGTATAAGAACGTTTTCTGCAGTATTTCTACGTTTTGCATTTATAGAATGGTGCGCATAACAGGTCTGCCTACGCGAACGTGGCTGAGTCAATGATCCCCTACTTAGATATTATCCGCCCACGTTACTTGTGTGACACCCTGAGTTTCTATTTATAGCTAATTTTTTACAAAATTCTTTATTTGAATAGCTGCGTACCGATAATAATATGACTTCATGTGACTATATCAATCACACTTTCTTACTCATCGGCACGAGGCCTCTCACCCCGCATAATATTTGCTTTGTTAAGTATTCCCTTCCCACATTTAAAATGTATATTGAGCATGTATTGTGCTCATAATATGATCATTCTATTGCGCTTATGGAAGTAAAATAACTGAATAGAGCCCACTTTCAAGAAATGGTCGTGGGGCGCTTAGGACGTTAGCATAATGTAATCTCTTTTTGTATTCGTCGACCTCATTGTGAGTAAACTTGGTAGATCTCTATGTGGTGTACTATAGAGTGACGCACGTGCTCGCCAATTTACACGCTACGTGCCGCAACAAAGACGTCCAACCTTATTGTTCGCGCGGGACCACTCCAGTGCTGACATCTGCAACTGAGATTTCCTTTTCTCAAGGTTGTACCATTGTATCATCTCGATATGTTTCTTACTTGCCCAGCAACAACTGACCCATTGTTCTACGCACGACAAGGCCGTGTCAAACGAGAACAGTGTAAGCTTTGTAAGGGCTCCGCAATTGAGATACATATTCGGCTACGTAATTCGCTCAAGGCCGAGGTCACGGACCCACGACCGTGTGTCGTGTCGAATTGATACTGTTTGTGAGATTGAATCCCATATTGGAACTTTTCTATTTACCCAGTGTAGCGTGATGGTAACGGTCCTAATTTCAATTCCGTAGCAACGAGCTAGGGTATTGTTACAAACGTTCGTCTGAATAAGTTTCAAAGAGTTTCTATCTAAATCGCGGACCCTCTAGAAAGGGGCGCATTTCGACGCGGTATCACGTACAGCTTCCAAATGAAATTTCCAAGTGCTAAGAGAGTAACGTTCCCTAGCGCGAATTCCCCTGGGACTTCAGCGAGCTATGGTTACTGCTATTAGCTTGCACATTCGCCGAGTTTCATTCCTGTAAAGGATTCTCAACTAGAAGAAAACAGAATGAATGGGAATCGAAAGTGCACTCCATTTTTCTGTGAGCGAATTTGTCTAAAAATAGTACACAAATAAATTGAACTTTATTCAACACTAGCGACCCGCCCCGGCTTCGCACGGGTCAATGTTATACATATAAACCTTCCTCTTGAATCACTCTATCTATAAAAAAAACCGCATCAAAATCCGTTGCGTAGTTTCAAAGATTTAAGCATACAAAAGGACATAGGGACAGAGAAACGCGACTTTGTTTTATACTATGTAGTGATTTCAAAAATAAAGTTTTATCAGCGAAAATCTGTTTAAAGCTACCACGCGTGAATTTAGAAGTATCTACCGTACGTTATGTATTTAGCTGACCTCACCTGTCCATCCAGTTCTTTTTTAAACACAGAGTCAAATTGGGTTATGTGTCCAGTTTTAGAAATACCATTTCGTACTATTTGCGTTTTTGCAAGAACCAAATTAGTTTTTAACTGGTTTTATCTTAACTGTCCAAGCTCATTTTATTTCGTTCTATAAAAAGCAATGGTATGAATCATAACAGGATCCTTTAATTATTCAGAAATTCGAGGGACGTTTGAGGTAAAATACGTCGGTCGGTGGCGGGGTGGTATTTTTAGAGCGGCCACAGATGGCGAAGGTCGTTCCCGTACAGAATGCTGCTTATTTATTTAACGCCCGCCTACAAAACGCGTCTGCTTGTCTCTCCCTTTTGCAATGAGACATATAAAAATACCATAACTGGTGTAACTAGGGTAGGACTCGATGACATTCTTTGGTGTATTTTTTCCGGTTGCGGTAAAACGCTCTCGATTCATTGTGTTCGAGGTTCCGACACACATGTGAATTGGCCTGGAATGGAAGTTCGTCCAAACACATTTTATGTTCGATGTTCACGTCCATGGCAGTGTCGAACATCGAGCACGTTGTTGTTGTTTTATGTAAAAACGTCGAAATAAAATGAAAGAAGTATCTTACGGGATTTGATGGTAACGACCATGGAAATTATACTCATATTTTTTTGCTTTGAGAGATCCAAGAGTTACGACCTTACGACTCAGTTGTTCAGAGCTGGATTCGGAATTTATATTCATGAAATAACACCGTTTGTAGCTTAGGCGTAGCGTTGGAACGCTAATGTGTTTCGGCTAGGTGAGGAGAGGATTAAATAAACGAGTTCACTGAAAAATTCAAAGACTTCATGTTTTGTGTTGTGTAAATTTAATTTAGATTACTTAAATATGTACGAATCTAGACTGGTGGAGAGAAGCAGAGAAAGCATTGTTACAGCAGTCTAATCAGAGTAAATATTTATGAACAGACGCCAGCACATTAAGCTATCCGAAACTGTAAAATTTTCGCAGTCAACCCTCTACCTAATTCTTTAGCTATAAAGTTAAAAATCCATATAAAGAAATTAGACAGACTGTAGTATAAAGAAATTAGACAGAATGTAGCTTGATTTGATATGCTAGCACATCAAGTTACGTTTGACCAGTTATCATTTCTACTACATATTTTGAAGTGAGTTAGACAAAGGACTGGTCCTAGAAAAACTCTCAAAGACACATGAACGAACGGACAAAGACATTTCCGATCCCCAATAATAGAAGAATAATGTCCTCAATAAGAAGGAAACATTCCTGTCACATACATAACTTCATAGTATGCCTGTCGCAGTAGTAAGCTATGTTATTGTAATTAATAATATTCGGGTGCGTGCGGGCTGGAGGCTTGCGTGTGTGGCTTCCATTAGCCTGTCGCCCGCACCCACCAAATATTCTCCTGTCATATCGGTCCGTGTATTTGCTATCTATATCGGGCAATTGGGCTGTTATTGTGCCTTGGTTATGATTGTTCGTATCTTGCTGTTCTTTGTTGGTCTATAGCATCCGCGTTTAGGTCCCAAAGATGGCAAAACGGTGACTAACTTAGCGTGACAATCATTTCTGGGTAATTATAAAGGATCCCCGAAATATAAACTCTATGAGGATATCATTCATGTGGGGATGGAACATATTGGAGCTGGTTAATGTCCAGAACTCCAGATCCTTTACATCTGTGATTTTGATAAAAAAATCTGTTTTCGTACACAAGAAAATCATAAGAGTTATGATTGCGTAAACAAAACTCGTTTACATTGTCTCGCAATTTATTAGTCTATCGGTTCGCCAAAGAGAATACCAAATCGATACCTACATTAATATACAAGTAGTAGCGTAGCGGACTCGTCTGAATTTTATTTGTTTATGCTTTTATTTATACTTATCACTCAAATATTTCCATGAAAAAATTACTGGAATCTCGCTAATTATCCTTTCTTTTTTTCACTGAATGCATGCTTTTCAGTTTAAATTTTTTAATCATTTATTGTGATTCAAGCTTGATTTTTGCGATACATATTGGAAGCTACATAATTGGGTATTTTTAAAATAAGAAGTACCAGGAATTAAACCATTTTCTACCAAAAATATATCCCGTCACGCGAGCAACAAATCTACCAAAGGAAGGTCCTATCTCTGAGACATACGAAGTAGCAAAGACAGAAACGATCGCATTTACCAAATAAAAGTACAAAATAAAGTCAAAGGAAAAATTGACTCCATAACGTACAATTTGCTTTGCAATGCCACAAAGTGACTATGTCGTGACTCCCAGTCAGCGTTTTGTAGAGGGCGGCGCGCCCTACGACCGCTATTTAGGGGGAAGCTTATGAAATTATACTTTTATTCCCACTAGTCATTTACTTGGGGAAGAAAACTTTTAGGGAATTTCCCCGACCGCCCTGTTATTATTAAATTCACCACGAGCCATTAATAACAGCTTGCTCTTTGATAAGACTGACGAATTCGTTTTGCTGTTAGTTAGTTAAATTATTTGGTTAATGTTTCAGTCATTTAATGGCAGGTAAAATTGCAATAACTTATTTGGAGACCGAGGAAAAAGATTTCGCTCTGAAACTACCGATATATCTTCATGAATTGTCAGGAACAATTGAGGGTAAAAGCAGGTAGAAACTGAAGACAATTAACAAATTGCTGAGTTAATTACATTATCATAATGGTTTTGCGTGAATAAGCTGTTTTGCTATGCTCGATAACAGTGCGGTACTGCGGTGAATTTTACCAAATGCGCTCTTAGCTGGGCACTAGACAAGATAAAAACCTAACTTTGGTTAAGTAACCTTTACTCTTTCTTACATCTACAAGTAATTCGACCACACCCCTTGCCACGAAAATCAATATAATAACAAGCGTTAAGAGAGCAGAATTTTGGTTGATCTAAAATTGAGGCGATCCACGAAAACTTCAATTTTGGCAGTTAGTTTTCAAAACGAAAATTAACCAAACATTGATTGTAAATTTACGCCCATCTGCCATTTCTAATCGGTTTGTTAGATAGGATTAAATTGGGGGATTCGTTTAGGGTCTGCTCTTCTGGTATAAGGCACGTACGCTCCTCTGGGAGACGAAGGGAAGGTCCAATGTTTTATTTCTGCTCCCAATGTTTGACTTTTTCACGGTGAGTTTGTGTTTGTTAGTCCAAAAGATCAGTGTTGAGTGAAGTTTTTCCTGCTTAGACAGTTCATAATATTGTGGTTTCTATCTGTTCGTAAAATGGTAGTATTTGGTAGCAATCAGAAACTGTTTCTCTCTGGTAAATCTGTTCATTTGCTCCTAGCGCACAAGACTGCGCCATTTAAGTGGGAAATAGATCTAAATTGAATCTATCTATTACAGTAGCTAGTCCTTAAATTGAATGGCTAGGTGGACCACGTGTTCGCAAATGACCTCGACACGGCCTCTCAATAAATTCATTCATGTTGTATAGACGAATGGCCTTCGCTTTAATTTGGGCAATTCAGCATATCTACTTCATTTGAATGTTTTGGTTCATTTTTGATGACTTTATTCTAACAATATAATTGCAAGGTAGGATTCGGCACAAGAGTTTTTTTTTTTTTTTGTATTTTGGAGATTTTATTTGTTGTAACATTTTAGCATAGAGTCAGCCATATAGATTATGGGCGGCGAAAAATCTTCTATCTAAATCCCGTACCATTTTGCCCTCGAATACAAGAAAAACCTTCTGATCCCAAGATTTAGAAATGCCTCTTTCCTATTGATGTTTTAAATCTAGCCTTTTATTTCTTTATTGGATACTAAACGAAAATCTGTAAAGAGCTTACTGATAAATCGAGTTACTGCTGTTGGAATCGCAAATTTTCTAAACAAAGCCGAAACAATACTGACTGAAAATACGTGCATTAACGTAAACGGGAAACCAACACTCAGTATAAATCGATTCGAGTTATCTGTGTCCGGCGATAATGCTGCTGTATCGATAAGATAACGTAATAAATTCTTTAATGGCCAAGTAACTGTATCAGTATCAACACGGTGACGTCTCCGAGGTCGGTGCTCGGTCGAATCGATACGTGCGGACGTGGCACGTCACTAATGTTTACGTTCCGTTTCTAAGGCGACCGATTCGATTCGTTAATGATTCGAGTTTACATTTGCGCAGACAAATGTTTATCGATAGAATGCGAATAAGCGTTATTGCCTTCTACAACCCTTTGATCTTCAATGGTATATTTTATTATGACATTGAGAACGATCAATTCACTGCCAATGTTATTTCAATTTACGAATCTGCGTTTAATAGTCATAAAACCAGACGTGGGGCTGTTATTGTTTTGAATGACAATTTACTTTTATTACAGTCAATTTAACACATTGTTTTTTCTATCGTAGATTGGTTGTTATTTATTCTGTCTCGATAAATCAGATACAAAATTAGCATTGGGCCCGAAGAAGAACAAAGTAAATCGTTTAGCGTAAAAACTCTGTTGTTCGAATCTGATTATCTCGTAGCCTGACAACATTTTGTTGTTGCTTCGTAACATAAAGGAGAAACTAAACTACGTTGTGTAGATTTCTTTGAAAATTAACCGGGCTTTGGCTTTCTTTGTGGGCTCAGCACTTCCTCTGTGCAGCTCGCAACTCACATTGTGCACCGAGACGTTCAATGATCGTGTAAGCCGCTTTTGTTCTTTTATTGAATTCAATGAATTGAACGTCGCTGAGCAGAATTCCAATTCAAGAGGATTTAAAGTTTTTATGACGTATCACTAGTCTTGGGTCTAGACATTCCCATAAAGATTCATTGGACGTAAAAGTTAAAGTTTTAGATGTCCCGCTGGAGTGTTTATGGTAGAAGTTGGTTTTATTTTTTACAGGTTTCTATTCAAAACTTTTTACATCAATGTTTTTGCTGAAACGTTTCAACGAACCAACCGACTAATAAACCAATTATTTGTTTCAGGTACATAATTTCGTTTTTGGAATGAAGATCGGATTTCGATGCAATTTATGGGTAACCGTATACACCAATTAGGGCAATTAGTAAAATATCAAGCGAAACTTCATCGTAGTACAAATTAGGACGATATTCATTTAAATCACAGTTTAAATTGGATATTTGTTAGACACTCTATGATTCAAAGAAAATATTTGTAGAACAAATTAATGTCGCCGAATAATTATTTCACCTTAAACTTTGCTCCAATAAATCATAGAACAATATTCTTGAATGGGCAATATTGTCAGTGTTGAATGAATACATAAAGGATAAAATTGTAATCTTCACGATCAACGTACACAACAGTAACAATACGTAGTTTGTGTGGATCAATACCAGCAGAGCTTTAGAGATGAGACTTATACCACTGTTTATTTACCCACGCGTTTCTTACCGAAAATCTGCTGGATCTGCGTAAAATAGCGTCCTGACACTCCTACCAGCTTACCATCTCAGAAAAAATTTGGGGTGAATGCCAAAGACAAATTATTTCGCAATATTCTGTCGACACCCCTAAAACACGCATACTCGGCCCAATTTTGTTTGACGGTGTCATTTCATAAACACAAGAATATGCTGTTTCACGCACCGTACATATCTTTAAAGATATTTTATACGACGCCCTTAAAGGGGAATGTGTAGAATTAGTATTCACTCTGCGTATCCACCGAGGGGCGAGGTGTCAAGTTTGAACGAAAAAACTCCCTCAGGGATGGTAGTAAGGCATTATAATGTCATCATTCTGTCTTTTGCTTGTCTTGAATTAATTTTGCACATATTAATGATAAATGGCAAAAAAAAATCTTGAAGAACAGCGGAACGCAAATGTCTTGTAACTAAGGACCAAACCCTTCAGGGCGATGCACATTACGTAATGAAGTTTTTCAAGATGTCTCCTGTTTTAAGACGCTGAGTTTCACGGGACATTGTCTTTTGTGGGACGTTGCTTGTTGCGTGTAGATGCCGTTTGCCACAGGTCTTTGGAGAAAGTTTTTGAAGAGAGCTTTCTTTGAAGCTTTGTTTAGTACTCAGTTGTTCTTAATTATTGGTCTCCAATGTCGACATTTGCCGACATTATTTAATTTTACGAGTTCTCGAAAACCAGAGCAAAGGAGATCCTCTTGAGAACAGGAAAATTCTGGAAATGTGATTTTGTCATTAGGTCCATTACGTTGATACAATTTGAACAATAACGAAGTTTTGTTTTTAGATAGGTTTTCGTAAAAATCTTCTGGGAAAAATATAATTCGTCGCCAATTTGTTTCTAGGTAGGTTATTAGGAAATACTTTGTTGCCTTGGTTACAAATAAACAGCTGAAACATTATTATAATTAACTTTTTATCAACTTTCTTCTCAATTTGGCACGTTTATGAAACCAATGTGCGTTGTAGGTGGTACCATCAAAATGATAATATTACTATTAAGTATATTGTGTAACTGAACACACCTATTAACAGCACAATATTCTAATAACGTTAATAGACAGAGCGTTAATTATGTAAGTAGTAATTAGAATTACGCTTGTATATATGTCAAATTGAAATAATACAGATGTATTGCGGATTGTTACGTGGGTCTCCGCTAATTACTCACACTATTACACTGTTTATTATTGACTGAACTAGTGTTTTACAATGAAGTAGAATATTTTGTCTATTGTCGTGTAGTAGGTATTAACTTATTAAGTACTGTGTGAGTACCACCGCTGTGTGAAGCTAAACGTCTTCAGATTTCTTTTGAAAGACTGAATTATAATTAGTGTGTAGTGGAGAAGAAGTTATATACAGTACGTATTATAGGTGTAATCAAGTATATAGACACAATTAAAAACCTATTTGTGTCTCGCGTAGATCTACGTTCGGCATACGAAGGGTTAATTAGCCTGTATTTTCCACTGCAAGGCAAAAGGTTTGCCACTTTCCACATAATTCTGTCTTTTGCTAGTGCTGAGCAGCCCTCTTGGTAGGCAATAAACTCATCTCGCCATCTTTGTTCTTTGCGCGAAAAAGTACCTGATCAAAAAGTTGGCTTATCTGGGAGTAAACTCTGAAATTGCCATGTTACAGAGTAATCTGTAACTATCCTTGCTCTATCCACGAGATGCATGTCTTCATTCAGTGTCAGACAGGTATGCTGTCAGGAAGATAAAGTATCAACATCTCCTTATTTATGGAGAAGCTCACATCAACATGAGAAATAGATACACGTGTTGAATTTACAAGCATTCACGGGCGTTACTACGTTGTATCGTAAATAGCAAGAACGTGTTTAATTTTCGCTTCAGTTTCAGCGGAAAATTACTCACTGAGGAATTTCCGAGGACTCTTTATCAAGATATTTTATCATTTACATCATTTTAATAAAGACCCGTACCTATATGGAATGAGAAGTTTGTATAATAGGTTGTTGGGTTAAACGAGGAACGTTCCCTAAGATACTTTGAGGGGGTTTCATGAGCATTATTTACTAAAAGGTGGGACCAATACTGAAAAAAAAAAACAACTGCTCTATACATTTATGTTCACATACCCCGTTAAATCCTGTAGAATTGCAACCAATACTTAGTTTACCTAATGATTTAAAGCAAGCAAGCGCTCCAATGCATTGCAAAATTCTAAATAAACTGCAACACCACATTACAACTAGTAAACGTATCGCCATTTTAATATCATTCAGCACGTGACCTTTATCGCATTGTATGCTTACATTTGATAAGCTAATATTAATCATGTTCCAGTTGTTCTAATGATGCTTTTTGAGTACTCGGTTGAACGAAAAAGATGGAAAAAGTATATTAAGCCCAAGGACGTGGTTCAAGGTCAGACTTTCAAGGTTTCCGATGAACGTGAGAGGGAATTGAAAGCAATAAGTCGATTTTAGCCACTTCAGGATTCAAGTATAAGTGAATTTCTTTAAGGTAGGTACTAAGTAGTCTTCGGTGCCGACGGTTTTAATAACAGAGAATTTGCTTCCATATTCAAATGAAAGTCATCATAAATAAAATCATCAATTTCGTTTTTGTGAAATAAAAATCCAAATTTCCTTTAAATTAAAACGAAACGTAATTTTCAAACAGAGATTTTAATTTTTCAACAGAATTCTGTTTCAATACTGTGTTTTAGTTTCAAAAACTAGTTAGCAATACCGTAGTATTCCGAGGTAGAATAATTGAAACTCTTTAGAACACTGAATGTTATTCTATTTCCATGAAGGCTTTCTCGCTGGCGTTCATGCAATACCTACCGATGCTTTGGTGGAAATTCGTCGAATTACCGGGCGGTGTGCTCTCAGCGTTATTTTGTTTTAAGTTTTAGTTTCTGTGAAAAACAAATGTTTCGAGAATTTTAACAGGTAAAACGAGTAAGTATCTAAACAGTAAAGGGTAACACTATTCGGATATTTACAAAATAGAAAACAATTTGATCAGACTGATGTTAAGAAGTTAAGGGAAAATGTATGATGACTTTCAATTCCAAGAGGAATTCGATTAATTTTATAATCGATTTTTTTTATTGATGTTATCTCAGAAAACTAAATATTAGTAAAGCATTTCCTGTCAAGACAGTAGGTACACCTAATTTCTGGACTAATACATGTCTAAAAGATGGTTTGAAATTAAAGAAACATCACATCCACATCACATTACCATACGTGGCGATTGTTCACAGTAATAACTATTCCTTGCCGCCATTTTACATTTCGTATCGCTTTCCCGCCATAATGTGACATTAACATTACAGAGGCGTTTAGACGTTAAGGCACATTTTATAGAGAGCTAGCAGAACATGAGGCAGTTTCGACTGTGTCTTAGCACTGTAATATACCGTGAAAACTATTTAAATGGCGCTTAGCATTTCAGTCGTGTAGCTAAAACTATTTCAAAGAGCCTAGACAAAATGGCTACTTTTTTTTCTTTCTATTGGATGGACATAACATAACGAAAAGCTTATGCCAATACGGTTGAAAATCGTTGGAGTAATACGAACTACTTTGAAAGCGATTGCCTTATAGCCCTTGAATTTGTGTTTAAACTTTTAATTATTCTTTCAGAAAATAAATTTTGCCAGAATAATCTTTCACTTTAAATTCAATTACATAACTAAACAGCCTAATTTCGGCAAGATTATTAAGATTGTGGTTACTAATTCATTCATCTCAACAAAGTTATTGTTTAATTAATCCGATTAAAATCAACTTTGCCTAGTATTCGATTAAACTCCGAATAAGTCGAGTCAAATTGGCCTCAAGCGGGCCTTTAAAATTTTATTTTCCTAACTTTGTCAGAAAACGGTAAAGTGTGTACACAGTATTATCTAACTTATATAACTGTTGGGATTTTTAAAATAACTCGGGAAAGTAATATCTTAACTTTGAATCCTTTGAATAAACAAGAGGGAGCAATATTACATTTTCTTCTTCGTATTTATTGTTTAGATACCCTCGGGGATAAGACACTGAAAGCGTAGGTTACAAATAAAGTCTGTCAATAATGACCTAAGTTCTATTATTTTCTGTTACTTCAACAAAGTTTACTTCGATCTACCTTTCATTGTTTCTCATACGAAACGCAGATCTAATACTACCCAAGTACCCACGCGAATTAGAACTTTTCTACCGTGGGTTTAACACTAATTATACCTTCACTTAAATTCACAGTCGTAACTTCATTTACATGAATTTTAACATCATTCATCACAAAATTGACATCAAGAAAACACATTACGGAAGTGTAAAGGTCTTAAATCTTTTGAATGTGACCTATTTTCTCCAAAATGCGTCGCGTATTCCTCATATATGCTCAACCCACATACTGCACCAGTGCCTCGACAATGTTTTTCAAGCATCTTGGAATTTTCATACCATTACCGGTGTACCGTGCGCTCGCGACGAACTGGAAAATTAATGCAAATTCTCCATCACGAGCTATTTATCCCATTAATTGGAGTAGCGAGCTTATCACAACCCTCCCTAGTGATAAATTGCGGCATTATCTGATAGTAATTAGTGTTGTCTTTCTTGTTTGCAGCGTTATGACGTAAGGATGTCATTTATCATTCTATTGTTCACATTTCTAAGTAAAAAGGGTAAGTAAGGTTTTGTCGAAAATAATGTTCTTGTATCTTCGTGCGTTTTCATTCGAAGATGTTGAACTAACCCGTTCGTTTCTGACACCTATTCGGTAATATACTGGTAATATATTCTCAATCCCAACGTAAGAAATTGATATTTTAGTCTGTAAATTACCGCAGATATTAAGGGGTTTGGCCGATTCCGATTTACTCATCAGACTTAATCAAGCTTTCAGAAACAGGATTGGTCTCCGTTTCTGGATGTTCAACGATTACGGTCTTATTCTTTTGTCGGCGCCGGAATTGCGGCCTCATTCTTATGCCTTAATTACTAAGAATGAGTTGGTCCTTTTTCACCTGTGGTCGTCGTCTGTTCTTATTGAATTTCTTACAATGTCATTTTCCTTTCGTTTATTTACCCTTACTAGCTTTTGCCTGCGGCTTCGCTCGTGTTAATTTAGAATTTCACAATTAAACTCCTAACACACGACGAGATTCTATAATAATATACTCGTAATTCAATCATGATTCGAAAGTCACGTAGCGCCATCTGTTATCATGAGAACGTTATTGTTGTTTTCCTCGAGAACAGTACTTTTTTCGGGATGAAAGGTACCTTATATCCGTTTCTGTACACCTGACAACGTATAAGCAAAATTTCAGGATGATCGGTTTAGTGGTTTAGGCGTGAAAAGATAACAAACAAACTTACTTTTGCATTTATAATTTTAGTTAGGATTTACAAATTTCGATAACTTCGATTCACACTTGACGTCTAGTTTAGTTTCTTAGCCATCTACAAACATTTAATTTCCTTTTACACTTGACAACGTTTAATAGCAACATGATGTAAATTAGTCAAGCTGTCAATGTGTCCGTAATAAAGCGGGTTTGATTGAGAAACTGCCGCTCACATCGCTTCCTTCACCATTAATTATAAAGTGTCCCGTACGGAAGATGTTTTATCGATAATAACGTTACCACTGGGTTTTATTGCTTGTCTGTTTTAATTTTAATTTCATTTTCCGTAACGTTATGCGTCTGATTCACTTAGTTATTTAACTGTCGCGTCGTTTCATTTGCGTATTGCCTTACAGACGGTTAAAATGCCCTACTTAGCCCTAAAGGGGTTTCCTGGTTTAATGCAGCGCTTCAGTGAAAAGAATTCAGTCGTGAACTCATTAGTAAAGTAAGAGAAGGTCTACAATTGAAATGAGTCCTCATTATGGGTTTTTTTACCTCTTTATCATTCAGTAAAGTACTGATAAATATTCTAACGTAATGAGATTCTTTTCTTATTTAGAATCTGTACTATAAAGTTTTATAAATGGTAGAAAAAACAGAAATACTTTAACCGCGTTAAGGCGTTCAATTTGAAGTCCATGTCAACTTTAATGGAGAAAAGAGGTCACACTTCGTAAAGCTTGACTAAAAACGGACAAAGAGGCGTCGCCGCGTCGTGTGGTCACAACTAGTGACTATTCACTTAGTGCCATATATTTGTAAACCGAAATGTTTTTAGTTTGGGTAATGTGGCTCGTCTCATGTCAGGATAGGAGCAACAATTATTTAAGCATATAAACAATGGTGATCCTTTATACTTATGTTTTTTTTTTTAATTAATAAATCTCTATGGCTTTTTTTTAGGGGTTTCTCAAAAGATCAGAAGTCAGAATGCATCCAGACGAAACAGTGAACTACTCAGTTATTTCAATGTCAATAAAAATATCCGCTGGCTACTTTACAACCGGAACCACCCTTGTTTGCCACCTTTTCAGGTGATACGCCAGTGCGCGAACGCTCTATAGCGATGCACTACGCATAGTTGAATAACCTTTATACGTGGGGAAAATCCCATGGGGACTCTCCGCCAAGGGCCAAAGGAATGAGCAGGGTTATGTCCGTCATTCATCCATTGAAACCTTGAGGTTATTACTCCACCCTTGAAACAGGGTGCGGAAAACAGTCACACATTCAGTAAATAAATCTACCGCATCTTCCTAAGAAGTATTTTTATTTTTAACCTTGGCCGTGACCGAATTGATACAATAACATGATTTAAACATTATCTTTGTTATTGAATTAAAAAAAAAAAACGCGGTTCGAAATTCGTACAGTACTAGGCCGCTGTTGGTAAACAATTTTGTGGAATGTATTTAAAAAAAGAATGCGACATTAGTTCCGATTTGGCGACGCGCCAAAGGATCTTTGAACAGCTATTTGTTAGAATCGATTCTAAAAAAAGCAGGGAAAATTTGCCAAAACATAAGTAAGTACTAGAAAATTCGTCTAGCATCCTTAATCTCATTTATGTCAGACGTGATGTTGTTACACATGAGATGACAGACGCAAACAAAAGTGTTTAGCGACAAAGTTATTATCCAATAAGCCGAGAGTTCAAGCAAATTGTTTTATACTCACAATGTTTTCGTGTCGCGATAAATTGAGCTGGTTATCAATGATGTCAGTTTTTGTGTATAATTTTATCATGTTCATGATGAGTCACCGGACGTTTTTTCCAAGTGTTAGTTAGTAGGTGTAGTAGTTTTTATTTGTTTGTGTGTGTGTGTGCAAGTTCCTGTTATGTTTCTGTAAATAATTTTGGTATTTTTTTGCATAAGCCTCTAGATTTATATCATGATATTCATGAGTGCATGTTCATTTTCAATGTATTCAACGTTATTGCTTTTGGCACTTGCAAATTCGCGCCACATTCACATGTCACCGTCTCATCGGCGGAGTTTCAGCGCGAGCTCAGTTGGAACACGCCGAGCCACAGGGGCGCCGCCCCGTGACGTCATCGCCTCGCCCGTAGCCCATACGGCCCTTAATATAAAGTAAACACGACCCCCGTGTTTGCCCACTATGTTCCACTATTTGACGCCTACCGTAGGTTCTAAAACCTCATCTAACTTCATTTTCCGCGAACGGCGAGGCTATGATGTCACTATGTGGATTGACGAATATTAAATCCTGATTTGGATAGACGAAGCTGAGGAAGGCTAACTATGAGCCTGCTAGCCTTTGCGATGACTCGCCTACACTGCTTCTAATGTTGTTTAAGGACTGGTCATCAACTTGGACCGACGGTCATTAATTTTGCCATATTGGTGACGCGGAAACAGACAATGAGATCAATTAATAAAACATGCATTTTGAGTGCTGTTGTTAATCAAATCTTTTTAATTTCCTGTGTAAAATAAAAGTCGAAGACAAACTACGGTTTTAAGTAGACTTAAAACTCTCATTTCTCTTTTATGCTGTGGTTTTAGAAACGCGCGGTCTGCATATTCTTTGAAACATAAAAAGTTAAGCAAAATTGTGCACTCGCAAGTTTTACAAGCGAAAGCAAATTCCTACGTTCCGGAATTTATTTACACTGTGTTGAATTTTCAAACTAACGAATAGAACTTAATAGAAGTCTTTTATATACTCGGAAATTGGTTGAACTTTGTAGGTAACTATTAATAAGTAACTAGTACAACGTCTCCGTAATAAAAGATCACGAAGTTTTTCAGTTACAGCCTCATCTCCGAGGAATATCTTTTTCTTTTTGTCATACAAACATTTGTATGCGGATCTTTTACTGGAAACTTATCCTATTACAAGTTTTGTAAGTTCTGTCCGACTCATTATCATACTCATTGTCACTATGCCTTTGCACTAACGCATTTTCATGGAAGATATTTTGATGAAACTCTTTAAATTATTAATGGCCCTTTTATCTGTTTTAACTTTGGCAGCTGAATCATTGACAGCGGGCAGATAACTTACATTAGCTAACTTTATAATTTAAATTTTAAAGCGATAAGTCCTTTGATCTTGTTTTTAATCTATTTTTATTAAACAGTTGTATACGAGACACATTTAGAAAAAAATACAAAGATAAAGATTTATAAAATAAATTTATAAAAATATGATTTCGTATTCTAATTATTTTGGAAAGACAAAGAACTTGTTAATACTGCGTCTGACTAAGTAGACAAGAAATAGTTTTGGTCTTTGTTCTTGCTTATATTAAACTTCACAAATACTTCGAAATTGTAGAGAAGATTAACTTTTGTCTACCACTTCGTGCGTATGATTAGACGGTGTAAGTTCAATATGGGTAAGTAAGACAAAGAAAAAACCTGGTATAGTCACTATAATAAGGGTCTTTACCCGCGTCGGAGGTAACGCCTCCATAATTATTGTTTTTTCAATACATTTCACAAATCGATTTCCCTAATCTACCAGCCCAAGTAGCATGACCACCGCAGAAACGGGTTTTGTCGACGAAGAGTCGAATCGAATTGTCATTTTATGACAGATTGTGGAAAGATTTCTATTGCCGCAAGCATGGCGATGTTAGAAATGTATGAAATGAATGACAAGACATGTCAACTTGTATAGAAAGAGCTTTGTCGAGTCTTGGTAGACTAGAGATAGTATTGCCATGCTAGGGGGGCAGCTATATGTCGCGTCTGTCGACGTCATTCGGGCGCCAAAAGATCCTTGTAGCACTTTACTTTCAACAGTATCAAAAAGGAAACCAGAAATGTTATCAGATGAAACGAAAACGAGTAACGACACTTTTATCTAAAACGTCACGGTTGACGCTTGCGCAAGCCGCGGGTCACGATCATTAGAAAGTGGCCTTTTATGCTTTTTGTGCTCTATTGTCTCTTACTTAACGCAACTAAAACCTTTTTTGTTGTGATTTCTATTTCTTCAAAAGGATGGCTAATAAGTTTGCGGTCAGCTGATGATAATATCTTCTGACGTGGCTATTGTAGTTACAGAGTTACATGAACATACAATACAAAGTTCAGTTTTATTAATGTTAAAGTATTGTGCAAATAGCAATTTTCTTGCTATCATACACCATGGTACAAATACCTATTGGAAAATGCATCCCAAATTCCCAACACAGGTTTTACTTACATCGAAGTATATTGAACTAAAATCTTTTCTTCCAGAGAGATTAATTAAAACCTTACCGAGTACAAAACAGCTCGACAGCAGCTATACAAGAAGAATGAATGTTGTTGTGTTTTGATCCTTTTCATCACTCATGAATAAGCTCAGATAACACCCTAAAACTTTTTAATACTCTCTACTTTCCTGCAACATAACAAAACTGAAACCCAACAAAGATTTCTTAAGACAAAAATTAATGGCATCCAAACATTGCAGGTATGCGGTGTCCCAAATGGATGAAAGTTTTTAAAAGCGTCATAGAGAACTTGGAGGAAGTGAAACAACTTTTACTTACGAAGCATTCTGTTCATTCCTTTTCATTCTTATAAGTTTTGAAAACTGGTGCCCTTGGTCACGGTCAATGGAGTTTCATTTCAGAGCATGAAAAAAAAGCCGCGTACCTTTCTTCCGAACACAACAATACTTTCTTTTCTTTACGCTATCTAAATAGGTTATCTCATAATGTTCCTTCGCACAGAATTTAGACTAGCAAAAACCTTCAGTGCACAGAAAATCGAGTCTTTAAAAATGTTATCTTCACTACATCATTCCTGCCTATTTACCCACTTGCTATTACCCGCAACGTGCCAGACATGATAATCTTCAGGGAGACCAATATCGCCCGTATTATCACTGTGTACCTTTACAGAAACGACAGCTTAACACTCGAAGGGGAGACCGTATTAATACTCTTCTCCGATATTTCGTCTATCCGCGAATTGGAAACACCCTCCTTTTCATACATCAGCTTTCAAAATGGCTGCAATATTTTCTCCCTCTTCCAAAGATTGATTAAATTAAAAATACAATGGCGTTTATTGTATTTTTAATTTAATCAATACAATGGCGTTTATTGTATTTTTAATTTAATCAATCTTTCCAGTGAAAATCCTATCTGGCTTTTCTTCTGTGTGTGGAAAAGGTTTTGGGTTTAGTAATAGTAATGTTGAAGGATTAAAACACATTACTTGTGTAGTCTTATAGAAGAAAACGGGACAATTGCATTTCCTCAATGTGGTTGGACCCTTTCTCAAACGGCCGTGAATGTAGATTTATACTAAATTCAATTTGTTCCCTCCACGTTTGTCCTATGTTTGTTTTCCCTTTGCCTCCGATTCCATCTCCTCACAACAATAAATCTAATTGCAAAGCTTTTTGTGCCTAATTTATTTTTCATTAATGATATTTTTCACTGATTTCTATGTTTACTTTTATAGAGAATCAAACTGATTATTCTGACATAATAATTGCTTATTTCATATATGCTTTAGCTTGACGAACATGTTATAGTATGTGTATCGGTTTCAATTTATATGAAACAGTGTCATCGATTTTCTGTCCGATTAAAATATCGCCACTGTTTCAAGCAGTATGTATACGTGTATCACTGGTTGTAGCTATCGAATTTAATAACTGTACCGTTTTTCAATTGTTTAACATTCACTATTCTGTCACGTTTATATGATTGTGCTGCCATTCAAGCAGCTAATGTAAACTTTGATAAGCTTAGATGTGATTTTAGCGCTAGCTAGACAAATATTTTACCGTATTCCGTTTGAAGAATCTATCTTTATATTCAACACGAATCTCATAGATGTAGATATTTTATTTATGGACCTCATTTTATTGCTTGACAGAATGTGTAATAAAAGTGATATGTAGGTTTCTAAAACCATCGAAGTTGGCGCAAAGATTTAGAGGCTATTCGAATCTATAACGTTTGATCATAGATGTAATGGGATCCGTGTTTAGTGCTGCCTAAACTCAAGTTGAATCTGAAAGGTATACCTTTAGAGGGTCGTAGAAATAAAATTTTATGTTATTACGTGGGTAGGTACATTTTATTTCGCTATTCGACTAATTCTGCTCTGCAAACATCGAGTTTGAAACATAAAACGAGTTTAATTTCCATGAAATCAGAGGATTATGTTTTATGTTACGTGAATAATTACGGGATTGGATTTTCGAGTTATGAACCGAAATAGACTTGGGTAAACATTTTTCGACAGCTGTGTTTTGTTGATGTAGAGAAATGAAGGTATTCAAAGCAAGTACCGTAATTTTTTTAACCCTGTTCAAATTGAAAACCCAGATTTTCTGGCTGAAAATAAATATACGCTTCAAAAACTGTTGAGTTTTGACGTGAAAATAATATGTAACGTAGGGTTCGTCTGTAATTAACTCCAAATTACCTTTATGTTTACTTATGAGTATTATTTTGTACATAATTGATGCAAGTGTTATAAGCTATTAAAATTCTGTGTAAAACAATCCGGTAAATATAATAAGTTCTCAGAATTGCTAATGAAATAACAACTCTCTTTGAATTTGTACAATGCCGAGAAAATGGATTATTCCTTTCGATTCATTCTCCAACAGCCATTCCGGGAATTAAAAGCAAAAGTTTCTACAAACAATTACGCTTTATATTGTAGAATAAATTATTAACAACAGAATTCCGTAATAAAAGGTACTGAAAAATCAGAGCTGCGCAAAGTTATCTACGAAGTTTCAAGAATCTTCATACAAAGCAATCTAAAATATTTGACTATGTTTCCAAAAGCTATTATAGTTGGTAGATACTTCTAGTAGGAATAACTACAAGTCCTTGCCAATACCTCCTACAATATTTCTGCCAACAAAATGAGGAATTATTTCTCCAACCCCGACGAATAGGCAGTAAGTATGGCTTCCACCTAAGACGTATAGCAACAATAACTTTGAGTTAGTTGCTGGCCGTACAATATCGCCTCTGTCGTTAACAGACTAACCCTAACAAAAGAAGTTATTTAACAAGATAGTTCTCCGAAGAAAACCAACCTCAAATGGAAGGTGGAGACGGCATAATAATGAAAAGTAATGTCAGTCGAAGAGAACGATTGAAAATAATATTGAGTCTGGTATTCGTTCTTCTTTCGTTCGTTCAATGCTCAATGGGTCTCACTCGTAGTCAGTGAACTAGAAACTTCCTGTGCTTACGGCTGCACAGTTGCATTCTCCAGTCTGAGTGCATTCATTGTTCCTTTGAGCTGTGTTAATATGCCTTTAGTATAGTGATGAATTCTTTGTTTGTTATTTTATTTGATTGCCACTTTTTGTCTAGTTTAACAGTGTATTTTTAAGAACTAGCTGTGCCCCGCTATCTTCGTCCGCGTGAAATTATTATAAAATATTAGTTATATTTGAATCGGAGTTTTCAAATTCAAGGGTTTTCATTTTTTTGCAAGGAACCCTAATCCATTTTGTAAAATAAAAAAAGGCCTTATACCATTAGCTATCTGCCAGTAAAAGTTCCGTCAAAATCGGCCCTGCCGTTTCGGAGATTAGTCGGAACAAACAAACAGACAAAGACAAAAAATAGTTTTTTTTTGTGTTATAAGTACCGTATTATATTCTTTCATTTATGCATTCAGCAAACAGACATTTCAATTTAATTTATTTGTAAAGATGACATTCTATGGATCAAGCAAAACACTTCCATCAGTGCTGATACTGAAATGTTGTTGGGCAACTCAATTTTGTTGAATGACAAAACTTTCCTGTCGAAATCGAAACACATGGCCTCTCCTCATAGGTACAAGAGAGAATGATACGAAGCAATGATTTGTTGTTACGTATTCATTGGAGCAGAAATAACAGTATTAAAATAAGTAAACTTAGTTGGCATAAAGACCGAGGTCAAAAGTGAAATAGAAATCAAAGCTAGATCTACAGTAACAACAAAGTTACACATTCAAAAACCAGTTTTATTGGTTACACTGTCGATTAAGCAAAGTTATAGTGGCCGTTTATCCGTAGAACTGTGATTTTAGCACTATCATAAATATCTTAATGAGCCTACAGCTTGTACTAGTACTTATTAGCTCGTTTTAGCTAAATTCCATAGTATAAAAGTAGAAGTTATGTTCGATTCGTTCGTGTTGAATTCAAGCGTAGTATTTGTAATTTTAATTATTACCAATGTTGGAACGAGTTGGAAAATACTTCTACAGTTAGTTAGCAATGTACTACACTTTGTTCAGGTAGTTTATTGTTACGTTGAAAAAAGAAACAAACTTCAAGATGAACAGGCGAAATGAAGTTTGTACTTTCTTGTCAAATGAACTTTAAACGAAATGGCAGTAATCTAAATAAAGGTGTCTCACGTGTAAGCTTTACCGCCAACATGAAACGTGTCATTACTTCAGAACTCCATTTTACGTCTGCACTTAAATGATCCCTGAATCCTCGCATAGCTTAGCTGACTCCGTTCATTCAAGTCGTTGTCATAAAACCCTTCAGAACCTGCTTGTATTGCAGAATTTATCTGAGTTTTTTGACGGGCGGTGTCTTGCGATCCTGCCGCATCCATATTATGAGTAAGCATTTGGATTGTTGCCAGGGAATGTTATTTTATAGCAAACATTCCAGAGCCTTCCGGCGTCCTGCCGCCGCGGACTTCCCGCTTCGACATACACTCCCCATTATTGCGCTCGTTGATATGCTCGTAGTTTATTTGACTGCGAGCCAATTCTCAAACATACCGAACTGTTTGAAGATATCCCAGGAAATTGCGCGAAAACGAACATTGGGGTATAGACTCTTGGGCGATCGGCGGCGGCGACCTCTCGCGTCCGGCCTTGGTTCAATCCATGGTCAGGAGCCAGACGGAATGGGACGCCGTCACCTCCTTCTGCGAAGCAGTCATGCTAGCGAAGGAGGCGGCGGAACGTGAGAGGGAGAGAACCTCACGTCCCAGCCGCCGCGGGAGACGCACCGGGCGTCGGGGGCCACGTGGTGGCCCCCGGCCACCATAGGCGCGGGCCTGTGGACGTTGAGCTATGGGCTAGCTCGCCGTCCGTCCGTCTTATGACTACAGGCCGTGTCGACGGTGTTCGTGTTCCACGCGCGCCTCAAAGAGGTGTTAGCAAAAGCAATGGGGACCCCTTCCTTTTCGACCCCGGAACACAAAGGGCGATGAAGGAACATGGATGGGTTTTAGTCAGTAAAAGTCTGACACTCCCTCCTGCTCCGCCCAGAGCGGGAGGAGTTATTTGATGATTTCCAATCCGACAAAAAAAAAGGTAGACTCTTTTTACCAACTTGAAAATTGTCGAGCAACACGCCTACAATTTTTCTTTTCGCTTAAACTTTTGTGTGTTAAAAGTTTTGTCGTGCGTCTTACTTTACTTCTTGTGCTCGAAGTAATTACTTGGATGCCTTGCGACTCCTGGGCTTCAAGAATTCATAGTAAAACAGGCAAGCCAGCATGCAAAGTTAGACTGATTTTTGATGACTGTTAGATTTGTCCGTGGTCTAACTTAGTTGATATACAGTTTGTAACAAAATTGCTGTTAAATTTAATGGAATTGAACTACCATTTTCTATATACTTTGCGGTTGTGGATAGCACTTTAGGGGATTGGCATAGACGTAAGATAGGGCTTCGACCTTAGTACATAATTGCTAGTATAGTCTTCATAGAAATTTTGGATATATCGTTGCATTCGGTAATGCTCGCCGATATACCTGAAAATCAATTGTTCAGCAAGTTCAGTTTCATACTTACTTTAACATTAACGATGTTAGCTCTTGAATGTAGAAGTTGTTTAGAGAAAGTCAATAAATCAATCAGAACTTTATAAATTTTCCTGTGATCGTTCTAAGAGGAACGTGGAGAAAACTCCGTTAAAATTTTACGATCAGATATTTATTACCTTTCTCTTTGAAGGCAAACAGTAAACAACTAAACTAACTTTACCTGCCTAAGCAATATAAGACGATTAAAAACTTATTTTAAACTGTGAAATTTACATCTTTTGAATGGCACACGTTGCTCTCTTATTAGACGTTGTTCCCGTAGTGACAGACCTCGGCGCTCTTGCTGGAATATCCAATCTATCTCTACAACTGCACGTTAGAGGACTAAAATAGTATAAAAATAAATGTTACAGACGCCCCGATTAACGTGGCCACCTACTGGAACAAAGAAAATTAACAAATCGTACTATTGATATGTAAGAAGACGAAGTAGTGACAAATTGACAAAACTACATATGCCATGTCCAACTTACATCACAGAAATTGGAACAAGGTATTGTTGCCAAAACTGCATCTTTGCCTGTTCGGCTTACAGATCACACGTAGGATCTTCGAAACAATACGAGAATTTTATACGAATACATTTTGTTCGTGACTCACACATAATACATAATTGAATCCATGCTTTTTGTTACGACTCACTGGGTTTTATGAAAGTTTCTTGTCTCGCAGCGTAGTCTCTTGAAAGTTTTCTCGTTCAGTGTTTCTCGTGAGACTATGAGAAGTGTAATAGACGGTGTCGCCTAATGAAATTGTAGCAAGACTTGTTTATAAATTATGCTTGTCTGTTTTGGATACAACTGTTTTTCTGCACAATATTCCGTGTTAATGAACTCAACATTTTCGTAATCTTGTATTCAGGCACCAAAGTGTAACCAAAGTGTATTGGCTCTCTAACTCCCAACTACGATCCAAAATGTTAAACCATCACCTGCATGTGAAATCAGAACACTAAGTCCCGGCTGCATACGGAAACCACAACTTTACCCTTCCTACGACTGACTAAGTTCAGACGGCAAAGGCCTGGGGGCCTAAAATGGCTGCTTTATCAGAATCATAATATGAATCACGTTAAAAATTTAAAATGCTTAAAATGGTCTTTATGGTTATGATCACAAAGTCAATTTTAAGAGTTTTACATTTTTCATGATTCTGATAAAGCAGCCTTTTTAGGCCCCCTGACTCCCGTTTATAACTACTCTCACGGATTGTAGGCTAGGCGTTTAGCTAGAAAGGCGTACCTCATTAGTCGTTGTAAACTCGCGTTCATCAAACGCCAGTCAAGCTTTGTTCATTAGAACTCAACCTTATTGCCGTACTTGTAAGCGGCTCGTCGATTTCTATCTAAGTATGGATAGCTTTGCTCGTTAACACCTTTAATCTCACTGCAATCTGCACAAATTAACTGAAATTATGCTCCGGTCGAATCTGGTAGGAATGAGTTTGGCTTCATCGTTTGTTTTTGGAGTGAAATCTCTCGGTCTAATTTGGACCTTTGTTTGTTTGGCCTCAAATGTTTTGGGAGTATTATCTGTTCATATATTACTTGTAGTGTCTGTGTCTCTTATACCATACTTGATCAATATTCGGGGAAACCCTGCGATGTGGTACGTTTACGTACCAGGTGGCTGAGTCTCACTAATTGCGATCCGCAAAGTGGTTAAGGTATCCTATCTTCTATAATACAAATATATAAGTCTATTGTTTGTCCTCACCTGGAGACTACACAGCATATCTTATCAACAACTAAAGTATTTGAATTAAAATTCATGTTAAACAAATACTAGTCTCAAACACAGAAAGTAACAATCATTTACACATAGTTATCAGTTGAGATCTGTTTATTGCCGTATTTCGCAATGTTCCCTTTCGCGTAGGTTTCCTCGCCTTGCATAATTTTAATACTGAGCTGAAATTGGCAAAGCATGTCTGGGCGTTGATTACTAACCCGTGCAGGCTCGTAGGTGTGACGTAGTAGTCGCTTTGGCAAATTGAATTCTGTCATAACCACCTGTATGTAGTGTGTGTAACCCGAGTGACGTTGGCTTTGATGAATTTTGTTGTACTGGGACGAAGTTATAGATTTTGAGCATTAAAATTTCGACTTGGTAGATCCGAAAAATATTGATTGATCGTGGTTTTCGTAAGATTGTGCTGCCATTCTACATCAATGTGCAAGCTGATAAATATGACACGAGCGTGATGTAATTATTCATTGTTATAGGTTCCACCCCCGTACTTGTACAATTGTCCGTATCTAGGGGCTATCATTACATAATGAGATGTTTCAGAAAAGTGGCCATGGTTACTTATCCTCAATATTTAACAAAACTTCACCTTGCCCTTATCTTTTAATTCGGTATCAAGTTTCAAACTTAATCGGAAATTCGGAAAGTATCGTCTCTCATCGGAAAGGAAACTTGAGAATTTAGCTCTTAGAAATGTGGAAAGGGTTGAAATAAATTTCCACGAGGACGAGCAACTGTATGGAAAGGTCAATACACTCTATTGTTGTAAGTACCCGACTCAATAAAGTCCTAGATGTCCACAAATAAATCTAAGAGTCCAGGGTATTGGATATACCCTTTGTTACATAATGTACTTCGACCTACGCCTTCTAAGAAATATGCCGAAATCTGAATTATGACTCTAACTTTTTTTTTTTTTTTTTACCGATGGGAAATCATCAAATAACCCCTCCCGCTCTGGGCTGAGCAGGAGGGAGTGTCAGACTTCTACTGACTAAAACCCATCCATGTTCCTTCCTTTGCCCTTTGTGTTCCAGGGCCGCGGTATCTCTTTCGAACAGTCCCGCAACCCTGGCAGGCGTCGGCCCTTACGGACCCCTTCCTGTTTGCTGACTCTCTTTAAGGCGCGCGTGGAACACGAACGCGCCGTCGACACGGCCTGTCGTCATAAGACGGACGGACGGCGAGCTAGCCCATAGCTCACCGTCCACAGGCCCGCGTCTACGGTGGCCGGGGGCCACCACGTGGCCCCCGACGAACGGTGCGTCTCCCGCGGCGGCTGGGACGTGAGGTTCTCTCCCTCTCACGTCCCGCCACCTCCTTCGCTAGCATGACTGCTTCGCAGAAGGAGATGACGGCGTCCCATTCCGTCTCGCTCCGGACCATGGATTGAACCAGGGCCGGACGCGAGAGGTCGCCGCCGCCGATCGCCGCTACGAGGACACGGCGTTGCTCCGCCCAAGCGGAGCAGACCTGCACAGTGTGCTCCACCGTGTCCTCCGGTCGATCCTCGCAGTGGTGACACCCGGGCGTTTCCTCCCGCCCGATTAGGTGCAGGAACCTCCCGAAACAACCATGTCCGGTGAGGACCTGCGTCAGGCGGAAGGTGAGGGCGCCGTGGCGCCTCTCCAGCCACTCCTCAAAGAGGGGACTTACCGCCGCTATTGTGGCGTGCCCTATGACTCTAACTTCAGGGGTCATTGTTGTTTGAAGACTTACAGGAAAATTTCAAGTTACGATTATTTTGAACGTTGGAGTAAACAGTAGTAAGGTATAGCTTCCTAGTCTTGCAGATAACTGTCCTGTTTAACGTGTTAAACGTCCCATTAACACGCAATAGCGTGGTGGTCGGTAGGTGGACGGGGCTCCTACACTTTAGGGGCACTGACCGAGGAACGCAGGTACACCCTGGCTTTGCAAATCAGGATACATTGACTGAACAAAATAAAAGAACTAAATTACAGGAAGATGCCTCGCTAAGTCTGTGTTTCGTAAAGTTGTATTAAAACTGCTCTAATTAAGTAAAATGTTTATCATCCATAAAGCGTAATTACTGGTTAGCTCCCAGAAACTCCGGGCCCCTAATTTTAACTAATAACTTGAGCAACGAGTACACATTAGCATATTAGCAAAGTTACTAACATTAGCGAATGCGCCAAAGCTAAGGTCACTGAACTACAATGAAACAAGCAAGCACAACATTTCTAATCTTAACATTAAGCCGCAGAAACTAATGAGGCGTCCAGATACAAATCTAGTAGGATTAACAGTCGCCCTACTATCGTTAAGAAACAACAATTAGGTCAATAAATCGAAGTAATAACATTATCTCTTGGCACGCGACCCGTATCCAATCCAAACGAAAAGTATTGAGGGAATTTATTCCTTTTCTGTCCCTCTCTATATGCGATTGGGTGAACGGGATAGAATATATTGGATCGGAAAAATAAGTTCAGCTGGGTGCTTTAAGTTGGCTGAAAATTTCTGCAGCTCGAATTTAGCTGTGGAGGGGTATAAAGTGATTCAACTTTAGGAAAATATATTATTATGAGAAGGGTATTGGCTCGTGTCATACTGTGATCGGATTTTATTGCTACTGTTCTCGTTCGGGAGTATATTCAGCATTTACTCAATTCATTCGTGTCTTATCCTAGACTTATAACGGTTTTTTTAAGGTTTTCAGTGTTTTATTTCAATTCAAAGTTCTCCGCCTCTAAAACACACACCCTTTACAACGTTAGACTGGAACAATATTCTTATTTTAATCATTACCATACAGGTAAAAATAGAAGTGAGGAGTTATAATATGTTGAAGTGAGGAGTTATGGTTAGGATATTTTTCTAGAAACGTATTTTTCTCGGTAGCACGAGTGGGTGGTAGAAATAGTAAACTAAACTACGGTTTTCAATGTAGAGCTAGAGCGCGCTTCAGAGGGATATGAGTTTTGTTTTTTGTACTCCGCCATTTTGACATGTTTCAGATCATATGCATGCCATATTAGACGAATGAAAATGTACTAGACATGAGGGCATCTCCAAAGCCATGTTTTTTAACCACGACCAAGTTATTTTGTTTTTGTAAAGTGCGGGTATCAAACAGTTTCCAGAAATGCCAAACACGTAACCAAACTAAATAACATAAACCCAAAATTATTGAACCCCTTATCAAAATCGTGTCCAATCTAACTTTCTGACAACTACATAGAAAGGCGTAGTTCACATAAATGGCGTAGTTTAAATAAAATTATATTGTTTTAACAAAATGTAGGATTCAGTAAAGGTCTGGCTGCAATTAATTAAAAGTTAGAAACATTAGCATAGTTTGATTAGACGACCTACGTGTGACTGCTCGACGGCCCGTCCATGGGGCGTTTACGCAACCATTCTGTTTATGTGTAGGTTACCTTTGCCGTAAAGAGGATATTGTAGCTGTTTCAAACTCAAGGCGACCTCGGAACTCAAATGTGTACACATTCACAAGTTTTTATTTGAGTTGTGTATAATACTACTGACCAGTGTGAGGTTTTAGCATACGTGAATTTTCCCATTCTCTTCCACTGAAAAAGTTTAATTACGTTAATGTCATAAAATTATCGAATCCCCATGAAAGTGATCTTCAATTATGTATAGGTATTGTGAGATGTAGTGCCACGCGCATATTCAATTTTGTGAAAATCATCAATGTGAAGGAATTCGCCAAATTCCTTCGAAAGATTCCTAGGTCAAGCATTTATCTGCAACATAACGAATTTATGACATAGCTGACATTTTTTTTCTTTTTTTTTTTTCAGAAAACAACCAAAGACATTTGCGTTCGACCACTGTTTCTACTCCCTGGACCCATCCCTGCCACACTTTGCCTCTCAGAAGACAGTATTCGAATGTCTTGGCAGGGATATACTCGACAATGCATTCGACGGGTACAATGCTTGTATCTTCGCGTATGGACAAACAGGTAAGTGATCTTTTAATTCGATGTTGGGAATTAATATTCAACTAATTGCCTGGTTTGTCTAAAAAGCTGTGTCTAGGTTATATTTGTATCGGTGCAACATTAGAAGCTCCAAATGTAATAGGAAGAAGAGCTATCTACAAACTTCACTACATAGTATAAAACAAAGTCGCTTTCTCTGTCCCTATGTCCCTTTGTATGCTTAAATCTTTGAAACTACGCAACGGATTTTGATGCGGTTTTTTTTAATAGATAGAGTGATTCAAGAGGAAGGTTTATATGTATAACATTGACCCGTGCGAAGCCGGGGCGGGTCGCTAGTTGTTTATAAAAATCAATTAAGTTAACGATTCTTCAATTCCTTGGTATTCTTGAAATCCCTCAGGCGATCGCTCAATAATGTAGGTGATGTTTTCACATAAAAGCTCTTTTTCAGGCAATATTTACACAATTTTCTGTACTGTCTGATATTCCGTGTCGTTAACATATTTCGACTCCCAGGAACTATTTTAATGCCCTAGGTTACGAAGCTGATTCCGGAAATCATGCCCAATGTTCCCGGAAATTGTCTAGAAACTTAAAATATTGCCAACTATATTCGACAGGCTTCCTATTAAGCTTAGTTTGTTTCATGGAAAAACATTGCGTACTTTAGGCTTTCCGAAATTAATGGCTGCTTTTGTCAACATATTTTATGCGTTAGTGTAAGCTCAAGTGGATGATAAAATCGAGTATCTACATCCTTACAAATAAATAAAATTGAAGTGTGTTTCTCATATCAAAATAACAGCTTTTTACTGTATGCATATATAAAAATATATAGGGCAGTTATAGCAAAAACACATTTTTTTTAATTTTTGTCTCTCTGTCTGTCTGTTTATTTCGGCTAATCTCCGAAACCGCTGAACCTATTTTGATGGGACTTGTAACTGCCATATAGCTGATGTTATAAGGTCTAACATAATCTCGAGTCTACTTTTATTTTAGAAAAATAATTAGGGCTTTGTGCAAAAAAATTAAAACCCTAGAAATTCTTAACAAAACGCGATTCAAAAATCAGTCATATTTTTTATAATAAAAATTTCACGCGAACGAAGTACACGGGCAACAGCTAGTTATGGTATATGACGTTGAATTCAATAAACATCCTGCTGACAATTTTTGTCGATGATTATTTATTTATTTTAACAATAACGTGAACAAAATAACAAATAAAACAACAACAAATTACTGTCCAACTCGGCTGTTATTGTGAAATACTCTCTCTTGAGACAGATAAATAAACAATACAATGTGGAATGGAGTATTTTGTTAAATAAAACCGCATGCAGTCCAGAAACTTGTCTAGTTAATGTTAATTTATGTCTCAAGAACATTGGTTTGGGAACGGCTAGTGTTTCGCCAGATAAACTGATGCCCTGAGGGGTTTAAAGTGCAATGCTCCAACGCGGGTCAAAGCCGCCTCCCTTTGAGAAATGGCACAGTCGGTATTTTATGGACAAATAATAAAATCACATTAAAGATATGTACGGTCGAACAAGCTATTTGGTATACAAGCAGAAATATTCACAATCCTAGTACACTGACAATATTGTTTGCAATTTTATTTTATAAAGCTTATGTCATTAAGAGTCAGTCTCTTATTGAAAAAAACTTTATTATATAAAATTTGGAAAAGTTTACGTCTAGGCTTTGGATTGTGAAAATTTCCGCGTGTATACCAAATAGCTTGTTCGACAGTACTCCGGCTTACCTCGTACAAAAATTGACCCTTTGCTACTGCTGAACAGTGTTTAGATTCTGTACATTACGATTCAGGTATATGCAAACACAAATTATCATTCCCCTGCCCTTATCACAATTTATTTGTGATCGGCGCAGCATGTCTTCTTCCATACTTCTCTATTACTCGTCATCTCATCAGACACCTCCTTTCTAGCCATATCATCCTTCACACAGTCCATCCATCGTTTCTTTGGTCTTCCTCTACTCTTATACCCATCCACATTCATACTCAATACCAACGCAAATATCTTTTAAAATTAAATGGTAGACTTTCGCCTCCCTCGTTATCAAGTTCCGTTTCCTTTCGTTAACTTTAAAAAGGTTTTCGCGTACCCACTGGCGTATACACTCATTATATTACCATTAGGTAGGGCCGTTAACCTAATTCATACGTTCTCCTGTATAAGCTTTTACATATCCAGGTTTATTCTGGGTACCCTTTTTCTCAACCGCGTCTTTATTGTAATGTAATTTACCTAAAAGGATTTAGAAATGACAGTTTGAAATCCCTGAAGCATCTACTCTTAGAACGGCTGTACTAACAAATTCGAAAACAATGGTAGACTTAAATGTTTGCAACTAAAACATTTTAGTAATGTGTGTACTGAGTGAATACCTATTTGAATTCATAATGAAAGTATTATTTGACTATGTAAACATGACGGTTGGTGCTGCAGCCAAATCAAATATATTGGTCGAGCAATTTCTAAGCTAATATTCTTATTCAGAACTTTAAATTTTAGCTACATTAATTAGGTTTCGTAATTACACTTAAGTCTCACTTTCATAACAAAATGATAAGATAATATTTACTATTCATTCGTCGGGCTCATGCTCGTGTTTACGACTGTCTACGCGTATTAACTTTTACGATCGTATGTAAGAGAATCTTCAGTATATAGCACATGTCCCGTACCTACCTGTAAAATATAGCACGCGTCTACGGCCTTGAACTTCCATTGTCCTTTAAGCTTTATGATACCCATTCTGCAGTATCATTTTCCCTTTCATTAGATATTCATAGCGCAACCTGGTGGCTGTTTCATTGTTCCAACTGTTTGTATTTCGTTGTTGACCATTTTGTTTGTACTATAAACTAGCCATTCAACTTCAGCTTTCCTTTGAGATTTATAACCCAGGCTCGCCCACTTCGCTTCGTGTAATTTTAATCTTGTTTATCGGTCTTGGCCGACGAAAAATATGTATTCTTTATGTAGTAGGATTATTTCAAAATTTTGAGAAATAACGCCCATAATTCTTTTGCTGTATTCGGATTTTGTTTGTTTTTTGCTGAAAATGTTGCCCGCTGAATTATTTATGTGAAAATTTAGTTTTTTGCTCCGCTCCTAAATCTTTTTGGGGTTCTGTCGTCTCTACAGAGGTTTTATTCCCTAGAGATCAAGTTTATGTAGTGTGAAAGAATATCCGAATTCAGTCGAAGTTATGGACAATTATTCGGAGCATCATTTATTAAGTTCGGAGTGGTGTAGGAAAAGTTTTCCTCAGGAAAAGGTCACTTGGCTGTTTGATGTTTATTGGATTCCTTTGAAAGCACCAATATATTGAAAACAGCAAAACGATAAGCTTAAACTTATACTGTCACTTATCTTCGGTGATCATTGATTATTTTGAGCTCCCTATAGTGAAAAATAAAAGAAATAAGAGAGAAGAGAAGAGAGAGAGAAGAGGAAGATATCCCATAAGTGACAGTATAAGTTTAGTTTTAAATCGTGAAAGCTTAAAGCAGGGTATGATAAGCTTAGCACGATACCAAAGACTTTTTCCATGAATTTAAATTAAAAGTTTGCCTAACACCGCAAAAGGCTCCCAGAACAACTAAGCACCAATAAAAATAGTAAACCCTACAGCCTACACGAAAACGCAATGAGCGAAAAACGCGCAATTCCGTGCGAGCGTTAGGATGATTCACTTACCGGACGGACGGTGTTCCGGTTCTATTAAAAATTCCGACACGTGAGCACAAATGGCTCGCGAAGGGCGGAACGTGCGCCGGCGCCTGCCCGACCGTGAAGGGATTTGTACACGCACCGCTCCGTGAGGCCGTGACGTCACGTACGAGACAGTTACACACGTCCGATATGTTGCTACTGTTAAATTTAACATGGTGGTCCTTTTTTCTTTTTTGATGAAAGTATAGTTCGCATGTTTTGAGAGTATTTAATGAAAGGCTCATAGAAGTTTATATCTATCATTGAATCGCTGAAAATAATCTTAGTAATTTTTCAAAGAACGATATTCTTTGTAACTCGGTGAGCGAATAGACAGATGACAGATTGCTAAAAATACTAGAAGGTATGCCTAACACTTTGGTAGCAAGCAAATATTGAAGCCATATTTCATAGAGCTTTTGCAACTTAAATTAAATCCACCTTCACTTGCTGAAAGACCTTATTCAGCACGTTCCATCGTTGACATAGAAAGTTTAATGATATCCAAACATTTAGAACATACCTCCTCGCGTCGTATGAGAGACTCGCGAGTCACAGTTTCTCATATAAACGTTATTTTTGAGCTCATTATGCCGAACAATGTCGCTGCTCCTTGGTGGGTGTTTGTGAAAAACTCTTGGTAATAATTACTGCCTTTGTTTTGTGCCTTTCGTTTTTCATTTCAAAATTGCAAAAAAAAAAAACTTGGATCTAGAATATTGTTGAAATAATGGAGTGTGAATGTACGGGAGGGTGCAAACAAGGTGACCGATGAAACGATAGATAGTATTTAGTAGTTAGTATTTTATGTGTACACAAATAAATAAATAAATGGACGGTGTGAAAGATTACATGGCTAGAAAGGGAGTGACTGCTGAGAGATAACTAATAGAGAAGAATGGAGACAGCGCCGCGGCGTAGCATGACTTCATGCTAGACCGTCTCCAAATAAATTGGAATAAAGGCAAGAAAATGATGATGATGAATAATGATGCATGTCAATGATATCATAAAGTAAGATACGCTACCTTCATACTGAGCGGCGTTCAAATATCGTTGTGTTGTTACGACTGCGATAGATAATACAGATCGTATGATACAGAAAGAGATAGCTAACGCGCTTGAAGTACTTAAATTACGACAATTAGCTTCCTTCGTCTGCAACAATTTGCGCGCGCTAGTGCCATATCTATTTCTTTTTATTTATAATATCATTGATGCATGTAGTACGGCAGGGTCCCGAAATCATTGGAATTTATCAGTTGCTTAAGCAAACCAAATTAAACGCTAACTTTGTATAACGTACATTCTTAGCGACACTTGTACAGGGTTTAATTACAGACTCGCACTTAATTATTCGCCTCGCTCCACGAATGTGTGCTTTAGAAATTGTTTAAGTTTCCGACGTGGGGAGCAATTTTAGTTTCATATTAGTTTTCTATGTTTACAGTATGGAACTAGAAAAGGTTAGGATTATTTCCAAATTGTGCCCTGAAAATGTCTCAGCGCTTTTTATTGAGGATAAACATTGCTCAATGGCCAGTTTTATTTGAGTACAAGTATTTCCCATGCGGAATGTGGACCGTTCAGTCTGGAATGTTTTGGGATGTAGATTCAATAAATTTCTATGTTTGTGAGCATTTTAGCTTCATGTTATACGTCATGCTTAACCTGAAATTAATTATTACATTTGAAAAGTAATTATTACCATCAGTAGACAAGATGGTTCGGTCAGCAGTAGCTTAACATTTCGGAATTTTAATTATTTGATGTACGCAGGACTCCAGCTATTATCTTTAATGTATCAGAAGATTATTCTTTAAAATATTCCTTACTCTTACCTTGTTAGAAACGAGTAATATCTAACAAGCTTTTATTAAAAAAAACCTGGTTCGAGAGTAGGACTTTACTAGCTAAATATTATATACATTTATAAATTAAAATAACCTAAAGTTACTAACTTAAAATAAACTTAAAAAATGGCGTCAAAAACTCCTCAACGCTGTCAACTGGTAATGCACCCAAGATACTGGTTTCGTTGCCACGTTGTATGGCAATGCTAAGCCTTTGGCCAAGGTAAAAGCCAGCCCTTGGGACACGGGATGTGAAGAGTTTGAGAGTGATTAAGAAACTTTGAGTAATGTTAATCTACTTCTGATGCTGACTGTACTATCGATAACAAATAACAAGAAGCCTGAAATTCTATGAACAGATGTTCAAAAGAGATCTATTAATTCTGATTAGCTCAAGACTGAGATATTATGTCAATAAATGTTTGTAATTTATTAACAACTAGCTGTAGCCCGCGGCTTCGCTCGCGTTTTTGTCAAAAATAATTATATTATAAATATAGCCTATGGCACTCGGGGATAATGTAGCTTCCTATTAGTGGAAGAATTTTCAAAATCGGTTCAGTAGATCCAGAGATTACCCCCTACATCCAAGGTAGCGGGACTGTTCGAAAGAGATACCGCGGCCCTGGAACACAAAGGGCAAAGGAAGGAACATGGATTAGTCAGTAAAAGTCTGACACTCCCTCCTGCTCAGCCCAGAGCGGGAGGGGTTATTTGATGATTTGCGATCCGGAAAAAAAAACCAAACAAATATTACCTCTTTATAATATTATTATTAATTATGAACAACAAGCAATCCGTAACCCTCAAACGTTTCATATGCAAACAGTACTTCAGTTATTCAAAGAATCATTACTGGAGTACCAGCAAAGGTAAGACGAATACGTGCTACGCGACTCGTTTGCAGGAGTTAGCTGCCAGTTTTAAATTATGCTCCTTATTAAAACTTGATGTTCAAAGCTTTGATGTGTTACACATGTTTATATGAATGTGCAAATATGACCTGGGAAGTCCGTACTTGTGGTCGTTAGTAATAGTTTTTTTGAAGTTATTTCATGTCTTGGCTTAGTATAGTTTCAGTTTCATAGTTCGCATATTTAGATATGCGAACTATGAAACTGAAACTATACTTTTCATAGAAATTTCTTTTAAAAGCTTCGTGTTAAGATGTTGATTAAGCCCTAAATTACAGCCAATCCCTCAAGCACGCTTTTGAAACCACGCTTCAAAATCAATATCCAAGCATTTATTTCAAGTAGGCCAGTTACAGGCACTTTGGAATTGTCGAAACAAAGACAACTAAACTAAAACTAACTAACTAAAATGAAGCTACAGTCCCATTCACTCGGCATAATAACTGTGAGAGTACTGTAGTTGCCCATGCCAAAGCGCAGATCTCTATGTGGAAGAACGGGCAAGAAACTCCATGGACACTTTATTGTTACAAAACTTTGGTTACATCATTCCTGTTGAGATGGTACATTATGTGAGAACGATGTAGCAAGATGTGCACTTCAATCGCAGTAAGGGACATACTATACAATTCCCGATACAGCGATGAGACTGAAGAGAAAATCAATATCAGCTGCTGCCTTTGAAAGTCATGTGACTGTATTAGGTACTTAGTGACGTGTTTAATAGGTTTAAAGGATTACGACAGTAAGTACCTACGGTGGTGACAAGAGTAGTTTAAAATAGATTGTTATCTTACTAGGCCGTCGTTCATACTAGATTAATTCTACGGCGATATGGAGTGGTTCTATATTTAGTTCTGTTTTTCTTCCGAACGGCCTCTTTGGAGAATAAATTACTTATACGTTAATGTTTACAAAATACAAGATCTATTTTTGTAGGACCGATGTATTCTAAGCGCCTTGGATGTAAACAGAAAGATATCGTAAATAATATTTAAGGAGCAATATTGGGATGGTGTTTTTCTTTCGGAATTGCCTGTTATGTAAGATAATTTCAACTGAAAAAGCCTTTTCCCACGTGCACTTTTCATTATAGAAATGACTTTTGATCTATCGCTTTTCAATACTTGTAAAAACTTTGAAAGGACACCTGCGTTTAACTTCAAACAAAAAGTGATCAGCAGTAAATGGCCTGTAAAGAAATAAATCCTGCGTGAAATCTGAAAGATTGGAGATAGAAAATATTTGTAGAATGAAGTCAAGGCGTAGTTCAATGTCTTCGAACCTCTGACATCAATCATTTCTGTCACATTTGAGGGATTATTGGAAACAGACGGCGGTGGCTAAAGTTTTCTTTGCTTGACTTTTTTTTTGGTAAACAAAAATGGCTTAATAAGATTCCAATTTTGAATATGTTAAAATGGTTAATTTAAATCGGATTTTGATGTCATTTGACACTAAAAGAATATTGAGAGCTCTTAAACGTAGCTTACATGTACTGATCTTGTTCAGTTTCATTGGTGAAGTTCACCCTAAATGTGTTCTTGATCTCAAAGACCTCCTGCCCTTATTCCAATTTATTTGGGGTCGGCAAAGCATGTCTTCTTCTATACTTCTCTATTATTCGATTCGTTCTTGATCTAAGATAAAGTTGCTTAAAGTTCTTTGTAAGTGCTCATAATAAGTAATGCGCAAAATTATGATTATACCGTTTCTGTTTACCAAAAATACTACAAGATGCATCTCATATACGATATTCATAGAATATACAGTATAAATACAAATATTCTGTCACATCTGGGTCCGAAATCCAACAAACTGCCATCAAACTTATCGGAGATCAATATTTGTTGACCGGATTCTGCAGATAATATAAAAATACGACGCGACGTCAGTGAGGGAAACGTTTGTTTATTTGATGATTCAAGTTCAAATAACCGGTTATTGTAAGGTCACTAAACATTTAATTCTTATGGTAATGTGAGGATAATTGAATCTCCTTTGAAATTGATTCTCCACAAATCAAATCATTGCTATAAATTGAAGAAACGAATGCTTTTGTGTTAACTGTTGTTTATCTTATGAAGATGAATATAAGCTATGTATGAAAAGATACAGCCAGTCCATAAAGAGAAGCCCATTCATTACACAGATACATTCCAAATAGAGGCCGTTCTTTAAATAGTAATACAACGTTCATTCATTCCTTCGCGGACTCACTCAGGCCGAATAACGACTGAATACTGACTGTTATTAACTTTTAATACAGACTCAGCACATTGTACATTTTGTACATTAACTTTCTCAAGTAAGGCTTGTCCACACTGGCGATTTACGAGCGTGTTTGTAACGAGGCGATTGAACACTGTGCAGTAATGTTTTTGCCTTGATTGTGTACCGAGAGAGACTGACGCCAATTTACAAGACAGAGCGAGACAAGCGAACTATACAGGGTGGGGAATTAGCCATCTACACTCCCCAAGAGGGACATTCTACGCGTATATCATACCGAATCCTCATTTCCGATTAGGATAGGATATGAGTTTCATAGCTAAAGTGGTTTAATGATGGCTAGAAACATCCTTGAACGGATGTAGGTGACTAAATAGTCCTTTATTGTAAGATGGGTGTTCACTCTGGACGGAGATCTCTCTTGTATGTCTCTCCCGAAACGGCTCGCAAAAAACCGACTCGGGACGGAGAGCAAGCAAGGAACACCAATGCCGAGCGTTGTTACACTCTCGCACTCGACCTGCCTCGGCTCGGAGTGTCGGTGCACAGCCACCAAAAAAACGAGGCTTACACATCCCTGCGCACACGCGGCGAGCGTGTTTACAAAATAATCGCCAGTGTGATAAACGCCTTAGTCACCCCACCTACATTGGAATATTAAAGTATAAAATATATTAACGCTTGAACGTCCGCGAAGTAATTTTGGGGTAACGAAATGTGCAATTTACGTCTAATTTATCAAGTGAAACGGCGTAAAAATGTAAGCCAAGTGTAATATTAAATATTTTTTTAAGGCCACGTCGCGGTTCTTATAGGTAGGTATATATGCCCAGAACCTTGAAACTGTTATTTGCTCAAGTTTAGACGTTTTCATGGAGTTACAATACTTATATCAGGTGTTTTACGGTACGTTCGCTAAATTACCACCAATCATTTAATCGTATGTAACATAACATCACACGTGAAATCCCCGAAGGTTTAGGCAGAGGTGTACTAAAGAGTTCACCCACATTTCACCAGAACCAGCTACCTGGCGAAATGCAGCCTGGGTACACCTCGGCCTAACCTTGGGATAACAACCGTGTCGTTGGTTTCCCAGGTACATACGTTATCCTATTCACGACATAAATTAATACGAAACCAACAACAAAACTGCAAAACGTAATTAATTCGGCTCTGCTTCTGTATCATCACATCAGTCTAACAAGCTCAAATTGGTCCCATGAGGTTAGATTAATTAACTGGGTATCTAGGACAATAATGGTTTGAATTTGGGGAACACGTGTATTGGGGACACTATCGACATCAATAAACAGTGTTCATTCAATATTTACTTTTGAATCTCCACTGAATACTGACAATGAAAGATAAATAGTTTGGAATCAGCCTTACGTCTGTTTTCAAAAACACAACACACTGTGGGATTTTTATAGCTCGACTCTAAGGGCCTGCGATGGACTTGTCCGCCGAGTAGAAATTACCGTTCCTGTTTAGTGGTTGTGTTGTTTTTTCATCCATTGGTTGTTGCAAATTATTCGCGTACAAATTGTCCAGCGTCTGCTTAGCGCTTAAGTCGAATTAAATTCCAACAATGCTATAAGATTTAGGCAACCATTTCGGTGTTACTAAGCATTAGTGAAAACCGGCGAAATCATATATCAATTAACTATTAGTGTCGTGGGTTCGATCCCCGCACGAAACAAATATGTGTATGATCTACAGGTAGTTGTTCCGGGTCTGGGTGTTTGTGTATGTGAGTTTAAATGTTTGTAAACGCACCCACGATACAGGAGAAATTCCTAGTGTGGGGCAACGTTTTAGAAACAAATATATATATATATATATTAATGTTCATAGAAGACGTGCTACTCTATCTATAGAGAAACTATCACTTTGTCTATTATAAACAAAGTATCAGTTCTTCTACAAAATTAACCTGCTTTTCTAATACTAATTTAATAAACTGGACAGCTTCCATAATACAGCCCCAGCTGAGAGCTTTCAGGATATAGTCAAAGCAGCTTTAATAATAAATCGTTAAGCGATATTGAATCTGGAACCTCCAATAATGGACCATAATTTAAATTTAAAAGGCGTAATACTTCATGTTCCTACTTCCTAGCCAATTTCTATCCTATTTCCTTGGAGACAAGATAACGGAGCCTGTAGAATAAAAGGATGGAAACTTTTCTTTGTGGAGGCTTTGAGGAAAAAAAAAATCCTTTGCTTCTGTCTGGAAATGAGTATGAATGGCTTCGAAATAAAGGGAATAGTAATATTTTTCAGATTTATTTCTTATTTTAACAAAGCGGTGGACTGTTTGGTTCGCTTGGTATAATCAGAATATCTAATAGGTCTATTTTTATAAAAATGGTTGGCGTAGTTAGATCCTTTTTTTAATATGAATAGCTATTTTTATCTTTTTTGATGAATAAGGGATTCCAATTAACATGCTAGCAATAACAAAACAAAGGAAATATTAGGGGATAAAGTACGAAATTGCCGTTTTGTATGGACGATTTCGTGAAAAGTGATATTTCCATACTAACATTTTTTTTTGGAAACGTCTGGAACCGATTATGTATGATGCAATTGCAAAATATAGATAGAACACTGCGTATCTTAAATACTCAAAAAACAGTCTATGATAAAAATATACGTACTTGAAGTAGTGAAACCGACGGCACATTGAAACAGGTGTTTTGACACACTTACCCTATGAAGTAATATGCAACTACTAGTACGGTTTTTAAACTTTAAAAGGTACGTAATTTAACACTTAATAAAATAAAAATGGAATTAATATAACTATAATATGTCAAAGTTACAAACAGAACAAAATGTGAGAAAAAAACGGCAATTTCATAGTTAAAGACCTATCATTTAATCCGGATCTGTGAGTGACTAAACCCGTGTACAGAACTTCCAACTCTCTTGGTTACCCTATATAGGTCACATGTTTTATTTCCTCGACTTTTTCAAACATTAAATACAACTCGCGGTCAGATGTGCCTACATAGGGGTTGTAAACATAAATAATTTAAATCTCTGAGCATTATTTTGTACTCATCTGGTGTTGAGAGAAAATTGTAGCGTACATGAATTATGTTCTCGCATAATTTTTAATATTACACCAAAGCTTCTACCATAAGGAAACCTTTATGGTGGAAGCATAGGTATTTTGTATGTAGTTACAGAATGACAACCATTAAAATCATCAATACAACCCTCTTAACCAAACATATGGCATTATTCATTCTTGGAAGAAAATAATATTACCTTATAAGTGAGTGCCGGTGGTGACTGTTGTGCTTTAATCCTCTCGAACAAAGAGTCGCACAGCCGTGGAATGATGCCACCTTCATCAGCCCCCGGCGAGCCCATCATCCTATATGATTTCCCTGAACCTGGACAAAAAGAAACGAATATGTTAAATTATATATTTATACTATTTGGGATGCTATAATAATACTATCACGTATGTAGTTACAGAATTATAAGCATTAAAATCATCAATACAACCCTCTAAGTTCAACTTGTGTTGTTTAATTGAATGAATTTTTCATGAAATAGTTACAGAATAGGGTTAAATGAACTTAGAGTTGGGTTAATGATTTTAACTCTGTAACTACATACGTGTTACTGGAGCGATTCATTTTTAATCAACATACAACCTGACACTGACCTGCAAATTGCAAAAAAACGTAAGAAAATTTGAATTTCGCGGGTTACCCTGACGCTTCTACCTTAACAGCTTTCAAACCTATTGCTAAATAATCGTTACCCGAATCCCTCGATTAGATTTTGGAAAAAGAATGATGACTGCTTCATTGGTCTAGTGGTCGCAAGTAACTGCTGAGCATGAGGTCAGTTCGATTATCAGTTCGGGCAAACTTTATTGAGCTTTTTCCATCAGGAATTTTCAGAAGCAAACACGGAGTCTGGATTTGTGCCCGGTTGATGGCAATAGGCTCGCCCCCTATTACATGGGACTTAAATATAACTGGCCAAATGTGGGTGCACTATTAGGTACACCTCTGCCTACACCTTCGGGGATTACGGGCGTTATGTTATTTTGACGACTTGTTTAGTAGAAATGGAGACTTCATGTTTTCTCATCAATACCTTTGTTGTTATCTCATTTGTGTTGTGTTCTTAGAAAACCGAATGTTATTAGGACGCTGCGCAAACGTGGACACTTTTGTGCCTTGTGTCGGATTCAAGTTACCAATGAATATTTGATTTGTATAGAACCAGTATGAAATCAGGACACAGCAACTACGGTTTCCTGTGATGGTGTGCCGTGTCGGTAGCAAAAAGTGTCTACGTTTGCGCAGCCCCTTATTAATATTCTGAGGACTTTTAGTCACATTCTTCTCCTTAGTATGTCTATGACAATCTGCCACATTGACTGTCATCGACTCGTATTACACATCTATTAATTAATTTGTGTAACACAGAAAGAGACTATTTTAGAGAGATCGTAAGAAACATCTGCAATTCTTCACCCTATTAAAGTGACCTCAACCAAAATCACCAATTTGAACATACTGTGTTGTGTTCATGATTATCAGTAGAGGGTTCAGAAAGCACAAAAAAATAATCAATAACTAACAAAGAAATAACTTCCACAAGCAAACGGCTATCTATTAATAGCTTAGCTTGTAACATTAGCTTATGACTGAACATAACTCATGCCACACGCATCACCTATAAATACTCCGGACTAGTCTATGTTCTGTTGAGACTAAGCATTTGTTTCATACTTTGTTACCCGGGCCTTCGCAGACGGAGGTACCGTATTATCCAAAGTAACCCGTAACAGTACTGGTGTTATTGCGGTTAAGTTTATTTATAAAAATGTGTAATTATTATTCCGTAATTGTACGGTCGTGACTTGACACGGAATTGAGTGCGAAATAAAATTTTAGATGAAGTTTTGTCTTCAAAACAGGTTTGTAAACACCGATCAGGTGCTGTGTGTGTTGTTCTGTCTCGGTTATTTGGTACATTACTGGAAGTGGCACTAATAAGATGTATTACACTGAAAAAAAAAAAAGTAGTTGCCACAATCAAGTTTTGTTTAGATTGACTAAGTAATTTGTTTGCATCTGAGCCTATCAAGCACAATGATCACAGCTACTACTTTTATTTGATTGAGATTTGAAACGGGGTCTTGATTGGAGTTATCACAAAACCTATTTGCAGCCATCAAGTCAAATAGTAATAAACACAAACAAATAGATATAAACAAAACCAAGGAAAATTTTTAGCGCATACATTTAGCGCAACTTGATCAAGTTGTATGATTAATACAATTAATTGCAATGATAGATGCTATCAAGTCAAATGGTCTTTATTGAAGTAATCGAATTGCTTGATTGACACAACCAACTTATTTTGTTACTGTTAATATCTTTTTAACTTGTCTCTTTTTGAACTCTTCTACAATGGTGTCATGTTAAGGGTAATCGAGAAACTTGTTAGAGCGTTCAATCATTTGAACTAGTATTGCTGCAATCATGTCGTGATGATTAAATTAACTAAGATTTTGTTTAATCTAAACAAGAAATCGTCAATCAAGCTAAAAAGTCACTTGATTGGAGTGCATTTTTTTCAGTGTAATTTTTGGGATAGAATTTCTTTCAGAATTCAATAACAGTGTTGATGCAAACTTCATTGTTCTTTCCAATGACAAATACACGGCCAAGTCAAGTAACACTATATATCTAGAATTTAAAGCTCATTCTTCTTTGACCAAAACTGTAATAAACTCATCATCAATGCATAAATTAAACAAGCACAATGTACCCAAAATAACCTTCCACAAATGAGACCAAAGTACGGTAGTTAACGTCCAAAATGAACACATTTAGAGGCTAAACCGTCTATATCTAACTCACACATTCGTGACGTCACTTTAATGCGTCGTTTGTTACTTCCAGAGTAAATTTACTGTCTCTACTTCACATAGTTGTCTCAAGTTCGACTACTGTAACGTCTGCCCTGATAAATATGTTTTCGTTTTCACTTTCCAGCATATATAATCTAATTTTAGCGCTCGCTTTTTCCATTATGGCTAATCTATTATTCCATTTTTAGGTGGATACATTATGTATGTTTATTTTGGACGCTGTCATTTTAATATTGGTATTTTTAGGTTCGGGATTTGTAATTCTATTTTAGGCACATGACATGCTAAGCTCCACTTTAAGAGGGTCACCTCTTAAAGTGGAGCTTAGAACAATCAAACAGCACCTTTACCCAGCAGTGGGTGAAGTCGGGCTGTAGATGATTATGATGAGGATGGCCCTCTGATATTCAGGATGGAAGAGACACCGAAGATAAAACGGAACCCCCCCCACATAGAAAAAAATATTACAATACTACACGATCGATCAAAATGTATGGAACAGCTGTTTTTTTTTTAAATTTCTATGTGGGGGATCCACATACGATTTTTTTTTGGTTAGGTTTAGAATAATGAACTGAATACCTACTTGGTCACCGTCTTTGTGTCTGTGTCCTTTCCACTTTGTATAATTATTGTGCTTTAGTAATTTATATCCTTGTAGTTGATCTTAGTATTAAATTAAAATTTTGGAGATATAGGTACACCTACCACTGTTTGTCTCTGTATCACCCAATGGTTGACTGGTAGGAAATGACTATGGCATTAAGTCCGCCTCTGTACTTTGTGCTTGAAGTGTTAAATAAATAAAAATAATAATTTACAATGGATCCACGTCATTATTTCTTGCATGAAATCTTGATGTTAATCGACTAGAAGAAACTAAGCACAGCTATCAGTTAATAAAATCTCTATATGAACAGCATTTTCAATTGATTCGAAGTCATAATGTACTAAGATAGCCATATTAACCTTGTTCAAACTAGTTTTGGCACCAATAAAGGTTTTAAGATCTACGATAAACATTAAACATAGATAGTTACATTACTGAAATTAATCCTTGAATATTTCATGTTTCATGGCTCGTTATTAATTTAACAGCCTTATAACCGAACGTTGACACAATTCAATGATATTTTCAGTATTGAATCAATATCAGAATAGTGAAATTACTTCAAAGTCCTACAAAAAACAGTACAACATTACTCCAAGATATTCTTTTATTGCTATACCTCACAGCTCTCTTGGGGTTCTCTGTGAATTTATGCCTTATCTAGAAAAACAGAAATGGAGCATTCTCTTGGGCTTTTCGCTAAGGGAAATATCATGAATTGATACGTTGGTAAAGAAATAAATGAAAATGCTTCTATTTATCTTAAAAAAATACCTAATTAGGTTAATGATTGTGTTCCAATATTTGCGATGGGAAATCTCAGAAGAGAATTAAATTGCAGTGATGAAACTAATATAATAAAAAAATCTGTAAACCAAACGATTATCTTCACCTACGCTTTACGTAAACCCACGTATATTATAGATACGGTAGCCAAGGAAGAACCAAAAAACCTTTCCTTTCCCTTCTTGTACTGCAAATTGATCACCTTTGGCGATCCCGGCACATCCTGGCTAAGTTATAGCGCAATCGTACGAAGAAATTGCAGAAGGATTGCTACCAAGAAATCCTAATAAAAAAGGACGCTTGACAATGTCAAAAAGGAGCGGAAAAATCCAGCCCCAGTAAAACACTTAATATTTTGATTAGATTAGATGATCTAATGACGTAATAATGAAGAAATGTCGTGTGGAAAGTTTTGAGAATGAATCTGGATTGCAAAAAAGTGTAGGGAAAGGCCAAAACAACGATGGATGAACTTTGTGAAAGATATTATAGCCAGAAAGGGGGGACTACTGAGATGACGGCTAATAGACATGAAGACAGAGTACACAGACAAGAAATTTGTTAAAAAATGGTGGTAATCATGATGGAACTTCAGCTTGTCAAATGGTTCTTCTTTATATATCTACCTTTTTTGTGGTCGTAACCAATGGTCCCCGAAGTGGCGAACATTGCGCAATGCCAAATGTAGCTGAATAGCGTGAATAAGATTAATTGGGATAGTCCTAGGCTACCGACCGTGAAATTTTCCGCCGACTGTTTTGGGTCAGATGTATAGATAGAAGTAAATTGGTGGCGCTATGCTCTGAATTTTGGATTGGGGTATCGCATTCGGATTTATTGGTATTGAGATTTGTTCAAACCGTCGTTTTCACCAGTTCCTATAATTTTTGTAAAGTCAACGTTTCCAGCTTTCTGGTTGATAATGAAAATTAATAAAGTTAGAAGATCTGTGGGCCTAAAATGGAAGCTTTATCAGAATCATAATATGAATAACGTTAAAAATTTAAAATGCTTTAAATGGTCTTTATGTTTATGACCACAAAGTCCATTTTAAGAGTTTTAAATTTTTAACGTGGTTCGTATTATGATTCTGATAAAGCGACGTTTTTAGACCCCCTGAATCTGCAAAGCAGTTGAAATGTTCCTTTATTAAATGTACAGGTTACGAACATCTTACTGTTTCAAGATAGAACAAATACTTCATTAACACATAAAATAATAAACTTCCTGAATACGGGAAGTCAATAAGAGCAAGTTTTTATCCACCATCTCCGAGTATAGGTGAGCATTGTGAACAAGCGTCGTCTTCACCCTGTTCGTTTAATTGCGAATTGTGCGTCTAATGAACTGCTTAATTTATTGTGTAATTAAACCGAATAATTGTGTGTACAATGTAATACAACTTCAGGTAATTGATTGTATGCGAAAACTTGTTTAAACTCCCTCGTCTGTCCTGAACTCTGTAATTATTTTGCTTAAAAGTATTACTATTACGTCGAAGATCTTGAGTAACGGATGCGTTGTCTAATAGCTACTTCACGTATTAGCCGACTAACCTAACGCTTTATAAATTGAAGAGGATGTAGACCTGACAAGACTAGATCTTGACGTCTACCAGGCTAAATGGAAAGCATTTGTGCATAGATGATCACATAAATCAACGTAGTGCTAACGATCACGACACATAAACGACCAATTCATTATCTATTGCCGGACACAATTCCTCGGAGGCTGCCATAACAGTAAAACCAGTTCTGTTCCAATAAACAGCCCACTCAGGAACCTAACTTATGATCGCATTATGAATTCATTAACACTCAATTCCCCTTCGGATCCCTCTCATAAAAACCCAATTTCTATCCCACTACGCCCATGGGAGCCGTAGGGTCTATACGTCTGTCATACATTTACCTGTAGCTTTCATCAACGTGTAAAAACATGATAAAATGCCCTTAACATATATTAAGCCAATTAAAAGTATGCACCACCCAACCTGTGAATGAATACTCGGAAACGCTGAATTATGGTATTAAAACGACACGAGGGCTACGTAACAGATTTTAATAAAAACAGGTGGCAAACCGTGGTGTTTTCAATAAAAAGCTTTTTGCATCATATTCATAGGTTCAAATTTAGTGGAAAAAGCTGTTTGGAAATATGGAGATTTTTGGTAGCCCCGAGATTTTTATTAACAGTGATTGACATTCGGACTCTCAAATATTGTCAGCGAGAATTTAGAGTACGGTGGTACCTACACATCTATCGACCCCATATGAGGATGCAGTCACATAACCGACCATATTAAAATGGTCTAAAGCCCAGTATAGATTGAATAAAGTCCTGGGACGAGTGCCCTAGTAATTTCCTGACGGGAGGCTTGAATAGGAAGCTGTCGGGAAATTGATTTTAAAACGTTAATGCTGCAGTGCTGGGCGTTCACTCGTTCAGCTGGCAGATAGTTCAAGCGATGAGCGGACGCGACGAGCCGGCAATGATCGAATTAATTCGTCATTTTGAAGGCCGTCACCCGTCTGGATTAATGCAACTGACCTTCGTGATTGATGAGCTGTTCATAGTGGTGGAAATAAAAAGTGAATTTTACAGGGGGATACCGAGTTTAGGCGCTTTTCAACATTTGAAGGTCTTCAAAAGATGCAAGCTATCTGTCTAGCCACTAAGCCAACTATGTTGGGGTCGGCTTCCAGTCTAACCAAATGCAGCTGAATACCAGTATGTTAGTTACATCGAGCCACTGCCTATATGACCTCCTCAACCCAGTTAGTACTGCGCAATACCCCTTTTTATGTCAATAGATTACCCAAACAGATTTTTCAGCTGATGAAATTGGATTGATTTCACCGGTGATCAGTTTGGCTCACTCTGGATGCTCAACTATTAGTTTCTTCGCGTTTATAAATTGACCCTTCCCTTTTTCGGGTGTTTCAGAGTTAATGACATCGTTTTCCTTTAAATTGCATTTCGTTTCCGAGTCAGGCGTTACGTAAAGCTCCGTCTGAATGTATTACCTTATTAAATGTCTAATTTGTTTCTCCCTCCTCATAATTAGATGGTTTATCTTCGAATTACACTTTATTTTTGCCTCGTTCTGTTTTGTAATAAATTTTCATTCCGTTTTGCTTGGGTCTTTGCTTTTATGGAAGGATTTCGAAAACGGAGCTAATAGGCTTACTAAATTGTGCTATTCAGTGTTTTGGTTTAAATTGACTATTTATTTCTATCTTGAGATGGCTGCTTTGTTTGCTTTTTTATAAACCCTTATTTATTGACTTGCCTGTGAGCCACGGTCTCGATTTGTTTATATTTTACTGTATTTACGAATCACAAGCTCTGGGCTAATGAAGCGAAACTAATCAACTGTTAGTCATAAAAATTCTCTACCTAGAAAAGGTAACAAATATTTCTCAGCTTTACCAGCCTTAACTTTGTAACCAAGCTGTAACCCTGGTTTCCATCGCCAAGTAATGGTTATTGGTAAACGAGGTTCCTCGAAACGTGAATTTTAATGTCCAAAGAGTTCCAGAGGCTTAATAAAGTTTAAAATATCGATGGTCTTTTTGTTTTAAATTACATTGTGTAGGGGCTAAATTGTGTTGCTGAAATGCGCCTATATTCTGTTGTAATGCCTCCATTGAACGTTTTCGTGAAGCGGGCGCGCCAATTACGTTCGTCGTACATGTCAAATACCGCGGGACGCCTTGCTAAACAACGTTGTTTGATGTTGTCATTAATTAATATCTACTTTTTGTTGGCGCGTTGTTACGTCTTTTTGACGAGCCGGGAATATCCCATTAATATTATGTTGTACGTAATATTTTATAGATGTTTTAACGATCTTTACACCAGATTTCATCGGTTAGTCAAGCCCTTTCAATTATTAATTTATAGCGTATAAAATGTTCCTCATTAACTATTACGTAATTATCGCAGATTTATTAAACGAGGTAGTTACGTATTATTTAGACTTTAGAGTCCTATTTTACCGGTACCATTAATTGAACTAATGTCAACAACAGCGAAAACACTTAAATAAATCAATTCCATAATCAATTTCTCTTTTACATAACATTCAAGTAGTACGTAAATCAACTTTATTAGCGGTTATCACAGCAATGGATTGACGTATACAGTGCGATACTGTTGCGCAAGTGCATTACCATGTTCTCTACTTCGTGACGTCATGGATTGGAAACAAATTGTTTCTAGCGTGTTACGTTGAGTTTGTAGAGCGAACCCATGTATGGGAAATTGGTTTAATGAAAATGCTGTGGATTATGTTGGTCTTTAGCTTATTGTTAATGACTTTAATGGATAGCACTTTGTTATGGGATCAATAAGGCAGCTCTCTGTCTTGCAGATGGGATTATTACAGATGGGTGTGTACTTATACAAGGTGAATGTAAATAAACTCATTAATATATATATATATATATATGTATGTATTACGTTTATTATATTTTATGTACGAGTATTAGTTTAGTAAAAATAAGTAAATTTAAGTTTTAAAACATTCGTTTGTGCACATAGCATCCTCATTCGCAAATCTCACAATCAAACTAAGGTTTGCTGTAAGAAAACCCAATTCTGGGTTAAGCTCGCCGTTGTACATAAGTTAAATATTGTAATTTTGTGTGTCCTACTTTTATATTTTGTGTGCAATAAAGAATAATATAATATAGGATTTCAAAACTGGCCTCGCCATGTTTACGATCCCTAAATGTTCTCCCAATAGCATGCGACCAACGCCAAATATTTATGCCATCTAAAAATTTCATTACTCAAATGCCATGCGTTTGTATGCTCCTGTGGGAGTACGCGCTGAACATTTGGCGAATAACTTTGAATATTCATACTTAATAACTGAGCCCTGCTCCTAGGGCCGTCACTTCCATTTGACTAGGGTCTGGCTCATCATCATCATTCTCCTGCCCTTATCCGGGGTCGGCGCAGCATGTCTTCTTCTTCCATACTTCTCTATTACTCGTCATCTCAGCAGTCACTTCCTTTCTAGCCATGGCATCCTTCACACACTCCATCCATCGTAGGGTCTGGCTGTCCCGGTCAAATCTCCGGTCTCGACCGAACGCCTTTCAGAGTTAAGCCGAAATTTACCGGACAAGACCGCAGCTCCTCAACTTAAGGCTACGATCCTCCCAATATTGAGCAGCATGTACCGTTCCCAAGGGAAAACTTGCTCTCTTGATTTAATACCGTCTTACTGTCGAAGTTTTATTGAAGGGTATTAGCAAAGGTACGGCATTAAAGTGACAACCCTATTTACGTTGCTAGAATATTCGAGTTTTCATGTAAAAACGGTAGGTTTGTAGGAGTTGTAAAGCGGTTTTTGCCGGCAAACTGTTGGTCGCCTCTTTGAATTGAATATTTGGTTTTGATGAAATCAGACTGCGGTAGGATGTGTAAAAAAAAAAAAACCTGGAGAGAGCGACTGTCCTGGAGAGAGCGACTGTCGCAACCCCGTGCAGGGCACGCCACAATAGTGGCGATAAGTCCCCTCTTTGAGGAGTGGCTAGAGAGGCGCCACGGCGCCCCCACCTTCCGCCTGACGCAGGTCCTCACCGGACACGGTTGTTTCGGGAGGTTCCTGCACCGAATCGGGCGGGAGTAAACGCCCGGGTGCTACCATTGTGAGGATCGACCGGAGGACACGGTGGAGCACACGGTGGAGATCTGCCCCGCGTGGGCGGAGCACTGCCGTGTCCTCGTAGCGGCGATCGGCGGCGGCGACCTCTCGCTTCCGGCCTTGGTTCAATCCATGGTCCGGAGCGAGACGGAATGGGACGCCGTCACCTCCTTCTGCGAAGCAGTCATGCTAGCGAAGGAGGTGGCGGAACGTGAGAGGGAGAGAACCTCACGTCCCAGCCGCCGCGGGAGACGCACTGGCGGGGGCCACGTGGTGGCCCCCGGCCACCGTAGGCGCGGGCCTGTGGACGGTGAGCTATGGGCTAGCTCGCCGTCCGTCCGTCTTATGACGACAGGCCGTGCCGACGGCGCGTTCGTGTTCCACGCGCGCCTCAAAGAGAGTCAGCAAACAGGAAGGGGTCCGAAAGGACCGATGCCTGCCAGGTTTGCGGGACTGTTCGAAAGAGATACCGCGGCCCTGGAACACAAAGGGCAAAGGAAGGAACAGGGATGGGTTTTAGTCAGTAAAAGTCTGACACTCCCTCCTGCTCAGCCCAGAGCGGGAGGGGTTATTTGATGATTTCCCATCGATAAAAAGAAAAAAAAAGGATGTGTAAAAAGAAGTGTTGAAACTATAAATGGATATAGTGAAGTAAATCTGATTATTTTATTTAATAATTTATGTACAAACTAAATACATAAAAGAAGAAAGGAACAGAAAGTAGTACAAAGGTGATGTTTATTTCTAAAGAAACCTCTATTTTCTTTTTTTTTTTTCTTTTTTTAAACTAAACTAATAATCTAACTTTTTTTCTCCGCTTGTCACAGATATTAATTTGAATTTTAGAATAATGTAAGGTCTCGATGACGCAATCACAAATCGACAGCCAAACGCCTTTATGTAATGATTACATCTCATTTTTATTACTATTCACAAATCTCATGTTAATTTCTATTATGTTGAAAACTTCATCAAGTACTTCATGGCGTTTTAATCAAGCCCCCATTGTCTAGTCGAATAACGGTGTTAAGTAACCTTCCCTAACTTAGATTTTATTCTCTCGGGAGCCATAACCTTTCGTTCCGGCTATAACGCGGCAATTAACGTTCTAACTGTCCCTGTCTGTTCAGCGGAACGCCCGCTTTACGAACTACTGACAGCGGAAAAGCCAACTCGAAGTTTTTGCATTGGATTAGGTGTGTTTTTAATAGAAATTGAAGTCGGCATAACTAATCTAACAAACCAGAAAGTACTGTTTCAATTATGATTTATCTCTGGTACGTAGAAGCTCCTGTATCTGTGTCATTATTTAATAAATTGTAAAACTGACTCGCTGAAACTTGACTCCCTTATTCATCTAGGAACCGATCATTGAAATACCTTTATAAGTCTTCGAAAAAATTCAAGTAAACTGGCACACCGTTTTTAGCGAGATGACAGGAACACTTGCCATAAAAAGAAAACAAATCTGTAAGCCAACGCCATTTCCAATTTCCCTATACAAACTCATATACTACGCCAGCACCCACATACTTCGTTTACCCTCTAACGCTTTGCGTTCTCGGGGGCTTGAACAAAAGCTACGCCGCAGGCCGCTCGCCTAGATACGTCACTAACCCTTTGTGTTCCGCGCCATCAATTCACGCGCTGCAATCAATGCCCGTCGAGGCTGCCCCGCTTTTGCATGCTTTTTCAACGGTTAAAGTGAGTGTGTGTCGTTGCAGGTGGGTAAGTAATAATGCACATAAGCTAAAGTCATTAAACATAATGTTCACGATACTATCCGGCTCGAAGGACTAGGTTTTCTCTTGTTATAACTTCTTTCATGTTTAAAAGTTGAAGTCAAATGTTTTCAGTGTAAGCAACATTTTGTACAGCAATATTGAAAATATCACGAAGTTTACCATATAAAAATATACACAACATACATACATATTAAACTACAAAGCAGACATTCAAAACAAACGCATTAAAGTAACCATTACCATAACAATACCAGAGACATTATTGTCGTCATAGCACTTTTATTGAAGTTATTAGCATACTTCAACAACAGTACCGCCATCGTAAACTTTGTGTGAAACGTATTGGAAACCTCATATTGTTACTGTATGTACAATAATATGTTCCCCGCTGTGACGCGGTTTTCCGACATTTTCCAATAACGACCTGTGTACACTCCGCTTTTGAGTGGTTCCGCTGCATGTGAACTATTTATTGAGCCAGTATGTATGTAGTATGTATCTCATAATGTTTGCGATATGTCTGCAATGATTCTATTGAATCTGAACAATTTGGAGTATCCCAGCGGATGTAGTCGATGTTCGATTCGTAATTTGATGTGCATTCAATTTGGAGCGTATTGTTCTTTATTGTCTGAATGGCTTCGATAGACCTGGTATTTTACCAAATTGTGGAGGATGGCCCGTGTTTATTTTCATTATTCATGAGGAGCTTTACAGCTTATAATCGGCGGTAATAAAGTACAGAAAATACAATTTACATTTTACAATAATGCCTCCTACTGCGGTTCAGCGAAATATGAGCAATCCAAAACTTCCTTCATTATAGGCGCTGCAGTATAAAATACAGCGTCTGCGAGCAAACAAAATACTATTTGCACGAACTTGTATTACAACTGTTGTAACGTTCGTAAGTTAATGCCTACGCACACAAGTTGGCATGTCGCCACGCATAATGGTCGCAACTCCCGAATATTACTTCCTGAGACCTCAGTTATACGGTTCCCGACGATTTTTTGGACACGTAAGACGCTTCAAATTGACTCACATTGGATATTCTCCAAGTTTTACAACAACGTGCATGCAAAAGCGAGTCTCGAATGGGATTATGGATTTAACGGTCTATCGACCATTCCTGTTCGTAGAATACTTGTATATGTTACCGGCCAAACCCGATTTCAGGCCAAACTCGTTTGTCCTAGGCCAAACCGGTTTATTGGTCTATCTTATCAGGATACACTAACCCAAACAAAGCAATTAAACTGCGCCCAACTTGGATGTAGCGCTCGCAGGCCGCTGCGGCGGCACCGCTCGCTACGATCGCGCTGCTCGCTCTGCTCGCGCGTGGTTGGTCACCAATCTAACCTAACCTAACACATTTAGTCGGGGTGCTCTATGATTGTCCTTTTGTGATGATCCCTAGTTTGGCCTAGGACAAACTAGTTTGGCCTGAAATCGGGTTTGGCCGGTAACATATATATTAACGTAATTTTGTTCAACTTGAGCACGAAATATGGGCTATACCGTTACGTTATTTGATACAATAAGTGCTACCTATTAACATAAATAGTATTATTATATTTGATGTGTAGTGCCTCCTGGTTTAGTTTTGATAGAACTGATAGTTCTTATCGCATTTCCAAATTTGTCTTGTAGTTACGGATCCGTTTGAAATATACAGCTCCTCGTCCGAAAGAAAACCTAAAAATTCCATTTTATCCTTGCTGCAAACTCAAGCACGATGCGACCACATAATCTCCGCCTCCAATGCAACGGCTGATTGCATTTTAAAGTAAAAAAAGGAAAAATCTAGGTCATAGCTCGTGACTCGTGCTATCTCCTCGGCTGTTGAGTTGCGGTGTCTGAACGAGCCTCGAGGGGTGACTTACGGTTCGGTACTTACATGATATTGAGGTATACGTAAGTTACGGCTCCCTCGACACGTACCCGCGCTTAATAATGCTGATATCTGCTTTTTGTACTATATTTCGTGTTTACTGCGGCTTTTGTTGTGTAGATTGCCGTCTTTACTTTATGAAATGAGTATTTCAGAGGCGCAGAATTCTTAGTGCCCTGATAATGCTGAAACTTTTTTTCTCGGCATGTGCTGAGTTTGATCCCAAGGATTGGGCTACTTCCCTCCACCAACTGTTATTCGTGTGTAAACTCTAAATTTGCAGGATAGTGCCCATTCATTATTATCAATATCGTATTCGTTAACGGTAAAATGTATATTTCAGTAATAAATCACATTATTGGTCACGCAGTTGACAGGTTAATTAGCAGCCTAAATAAATGAGGATTACGTGTTTTCATAGCTTTCATTTCGATAAATAAGCCTAACATTTTCTCAATATTATTATTCATTAGTTTCGTTTGAACTGAAAACATACTAAAATGTGTAATTTGCATCGGTCTAGATATAAATTTGTTTAGTTAATGTGTTTGTTTGTTACGAGCAACTTCTAAGGAGTAAACATCTTTATGAAGAATTCAAGACTGTAAGCAGATTATTCAGTCTTGGTACAAATACGTTAGATTATTGATTCCATTGATTCTTTACGTCCAACTATTGCTATTCATATTTATTTTCTATCGAATTCTAAAATCTATAAAAAACTCTGTTTCGGTGTTTGACCCGATCGAGTATGGTTTTCGTCGTAAGTGCATCTTCGTGCAATTTTTTATCTAAAGACACCTCCAAACTTCAACCATGGTTTACCAACTAGTTATTTCAAAGTTATTACGTCTGATTTTGCATCGTCTTCATCAACACGGCGATCTTTAGTCGCGTTAAATATGGGGTAGGTGTTGGCAGTGGCGTGCAGTAGTTCGTCTGGTAAGGTAGGCCACGCATACTGAATTACTGACACCCAAAACAAAAAACTCGGCAACATCACAGCGTCGCTCTACTTAGGATGACCCTCAAAGTAGTCACATCTATTGATATATTCAGTCACCCTTCCGGGCCCCCCGCACCCGCCCCTGGTATTTTTAGTACTTAAGCTTATGAGAAACAACGCCATCTAGCTTAAATATCAGGAATTTCAATGGCATTCAGTCAATACAAAAACGAAGGTAGAAGCTTCTTTCTTTAAAAAAATCTTAAAAATAAAACAGAGTGCGCTGTCAACAAAAAAATAAAATTACCTAAAATTACCATGGTATAGTGTAGATTTTTGGAATATTAGAAAAAAAAAACATTGAAAATAAGCCTGTAAAAATCAAAGTTATAAATACAAGAACTCACCACATTATTCAAAGTGCAAATCACGATTTTCTGACAATGCAAACAGAAGCAAGATTCATTTGAAATGACGAGTACGAGATGAATTTTGGGTTAATTCTCGTAATTCGGGTACCTACACCTTTAGACACAACTTGAATCTTATCATTAAACGATAGTGAATACTTACTGTTTTTAACTTATAACAAACACACATTATCAGCGCAAACTTCACAACAGAACACCATTTTACGTAAATAAACAAATACAACAAATAATATTTACACTACTGTACGTTTCAAAGCGAATTACAACCGTCAGATATTATAAAAAGCAAAACATTCAAGATCGCGAAATAAATTTTGCTTGTCACATGAAACAAATATGGCTTACAACTTTCTAAGAAAAATATAATTGCTACTTTGTCGATAAAAAACACTACCAAATATAATTGCATCACTGCATACCGTTTTAGCCGGATAATACTTTGTGGCCAATCAGTGGCCAGCTACACTCGCAGGAGTTGAGCCCCCAATCTATCAATGATCTATACATGTGTGCCGTTCATACACACGAAAATGCGTGCGTAAATTTATCAATGGAAATTAGGCCGGCGGCGTCGTTGCCTAGAAGAGCCGGGAGCGAGCGTCGTAGTATTATTATCAGTTACGTCACACGGGCGCGACATGTTGCTATAAGTATTTTAACAGGAGTTTTAATTATTTTTTTAAATATTTTGCATTATTTTATTACATAGTTATAATAAATACATTTGTTGCGTTGTTAGTAGGAATGGTAGGGTAGGCTAGGCCTAATTGCCTCTATGGACGGCACGCCCCTGGGTGTTGGCTTGCAAGTCTTTGAAGGGACTGTATTATTTTATTTTTGGCTGACCGGCTCCATGAAAGTTCAAAATTGCCTGTTAGTGCAGAGTGGTTTAATTGCAATAAATGCTTCAAGTTTCAGTACCACCAGCAGAGCCCACACAGAACCTCAGAGCGACCTCAATCATCATTTATATTATTATAGATTTTATTTTTTTATTTTTTACATTTTCGGAAAGCTTACAGACTAATAACTTTATGATAACAAAAATATATAAGTAAATTGCTTATTACAAGCCTACACAGATAAATCCAAAAGAATAAAAGTGTAATATTAGATATGGTTTATATTGAGCTTTAATCGCCAGAGACATTAAAAACTCAGTATGTCTCAAAAGACAGATGTTTCAAACGAGCCTGCTTATATTTTCTTATTGCCCATTTTTATTCTCATTCGTTCAAGCCCGTCACGTGAGCAGCCATAACCGCCATTTTACGATAACTTGTGTGTTTACGGTACCCACGTCAGGGTCGTCTTTTGTCAACATAGGATTCCATCTTCTGTTACGTTTCCGTATGACGTGTGAAGTTACGTGATTTCCCTTTGAATGTGGAAAATCACTTGCTAACCAGTAAAGTAGAAGTACAAGTAATAGAAGTAAATGCAATCCTTTTGCTCCTAAAAATGCTTCGTTTTCTGGAAAGGAAACAATAAACCACCACCACCACTACTTTGACATACTCACACACACATTTACAACTCTTCATGCACACTCCTACACACTCATTCACGCTGTACACTTAGCAATGTTTTGTATAGCTATAAATTCTAAATCCGTAATTGGCTGTAGGATTAGTTTATATAGTTTAAGATAAAATTGTAAAGAGCTGTGGAATTTGTGAATAATAAATAAATAAACAATTAAGATTATGGGTCACCACGCAGGGTACTGTGACCCAACATGGGGAATGATATAGGCTAAATATGCTACGCTACACCTTATTTGAATAAATATACTTCAGAAAAGATTCAAGTTTATTAATAAACATTCACAACAACAGCAACAACAACACGTAACATTACGTTAATTAGTAAGCTTTTCATAAAAGCTTGGCCTGGCCACAAATAAATCCTGACGGCAACAGCATTTAGGCCCTAGCTTAGTCAGCTAGTTTGAACTGAGTTTAATTATCTCAAGAATTTCCAATAAAGCCTAAAACTATTAGTGGGAAACTGGGAACACATGCTGTAGAGAAAATTGTTAACAGTTCACGTTTACAATTCATAAATTCTCCTTTATTGTAATCTGCAAAGTTAAATCCGTAGTTTAAAGTCAAATCTGTTGTAAAATAGTCGGATTATTAAAAGGAAACAGTAAGGGTCGCGACAAGTTTAGTATTGACGCCTGTTTTATTATTGCTTCGCTTTATACACGTATTTACATTCCTAGAAGTATTTAGCAATGCAAATACAAGCGAGAAGTTAGCACCGTGAATTTGCAAGGGTCCCTGTATTGGCGAGGCACTGAAACTTGGTCGGGCGAGCTCCTTTCAAGCGGGGCTTATTGCTCAACTCTGCACATAAATTTTCATCGAGAATTTATATTGTTCCTCGAAATATTACCCTAATTTTGATTGTAGGTACAATATATCACCGTACTACGTTGTTATATTTAGTTCGTAGCCGACCTGCTACGAAGTGGCTACGCCGTAGCAAACGTAGCGCCGCGGTGCGGGGCAAACAGCTGAGGCTGAAAAATGAGGTATTGCTGTGGTTGCCCGTCGCTTGGTAAACGAAAATTGTACAGTTTTATGAGTTTCAGCATAAAATATTAGCTTAGTCTTGACCAAGGCTTATTTATGACTTTGTAAAACTTTTCCTTTGTTGTCCACCAACATCATAGCTACTTATTTCATCTTGTTTCACCAATCTTGAACTTTGTGTTTATTGCGTGTAAGGTTAGTTTTCCACCGAATGTTTAAGTAGAATTTAATAAACCACACTTCAACATATCAGACGATGCTTTCATCTAATCAAAAAGACAGACAACGTCGCAACGAAAAACACTCAAAGCCTCCATTTATTTTTCTAACCCCAAACCAGAGCACTCAGTAATGACTATACGCGGGACAGTGCACTTATCTGGCTGCACCTACGTAACAAATAGCAAAGGAATAAGAACAAAGAGGCTGGGACAGGTGCCGCGTCCGGGTGACCTAAAACTGCAGGTAACAGCTGCAAGGTGCCAGAGTCGTGTCACGATGTCGGGTCCAAACTGTAAACTGACGGCGGGCGGTGCTTCGGAAAAAGAGAGTCAAAGACAAGATATGAAATGGAAATGTCGAGTAGTAGTTTGAGTTAGACAGGGACCATCCGAAGGTGTTGGTCGGAAAAAAATATGTGTTAAGAATTGGTTGGATAATGCTGGTTGTTCGGTCTGGTGCCCGCAACTCCACGTCCAGGTTGTTTTAGTCATTTGGATCCGGATTGTTATTGTTTAAGGTGGAAACGCAAGGGTAGCCCCCGAAATTTAAATTTTCTTACGTTTATTGCAATTTGCAGGTCAGTGTCAAGTTGTATGTTGGTGAAAATATGAATCGCGCCAGTAACACGTATGGAGTTGCAGAATTATAATCATTCAAATCATCAATACAGCTCTCCAAGTTCATATAATCACATTCAATAGCTATTTCATGAAATAGTCATTCTTTGAGATTATATAAACTTGAAGGGTTGTATTGATGATTTGAATGATTATAATTCTGTAACTCCATACGTGTTACCGGCGCGATTCATATTTTCATCAACATACAACCTGACACTGACCTGCAAATTGCAATAAACGTAAGAAAATTTAAATTTCGCGGGCTACCCTTGCGCATCCACCTTAAAGCCGTTTAGGGAAGAAATAAAGGATAATGATTTGAGTATGTGACTCGCAGGATCGTCGATTGATACAAAAAAAAAACTTTTGTATCTTTGGTCTTTGGGATTAAACTTTGTGATATGTTTTACATACAGTTCTTTCATAGTTAATTTTAATCTCATTTCTGTCATGAGATTTAAAATATTTTATGGAAACATACCAGACTCCATTAAATTCCAGTCTACCCAACAGCTCGCTCCATTCCAACCAATACAAACAAATAAAATCGTATTCAACCATATTATGAAGTGTCATTCATACTTATAGACTCCATATGTTATGTGTTACAGCTAAGTACCTAATTGAAGAAATTCCCAGCGTCCTTATTTATATTGTTCAAGATAGGATCCATCGGTTGTGCCCATTTCTCTCGCTTTGGCGTGCGACCATTCGGAAAGATTCTACTTTACAGATGAAGGAGCATTCCTTAAGGACGTCTTTTAGGCGTTTGTGAAATTGTCCTCGGTAACGCTCCAGCTGCTGGTTATCGATATTACATTGTTCTTCGTTCATTGATCTTTATTTAGTTATTTAACACTTCAAGCATAATGTACTGAGGCGGACTTAATGCCATAGTAGCATTTTCTACCAGTCAACCTTTGGGTGATGCAGAGACAAGCAGTGGTAGGTGTCTATCTGGAAATAATTTTAATTAATACTAAGATAAACTACAACGATATATAAAATACTATAAATATATATCAAATACCATAAACCATACCAACCAACCAACCAACCATATCTTTATATTATTATGAACTTCAAAATTTGTAAAGGAAATATCGCCTCGTTGTCGAAACTTCTGGAAAATTAACGCCACGCCATCAGCTGTTTTCAGCTGATAGTAAATACTATCAGCTGAAAACAACTGATGGCGTGGCGTTAATTTGTTATTTGACAAAAAAAAAAGTCTCATTATTTTATGAGATTTTTAAGTTTTCTTCATTATCTGGTTACAATGATTTACCTAATAGTACACTCACGTTTCTCCAGGTTATTTAGTTCTTTAAAATGGCATGCCAACAGTACATGCATTTTATAATTAATAAGAAAAGTAAATACGTGATGGCTCTTATGTACACTACTACCAATTAAGGTGCACACGACATTCACGTAAGAATAACGAAGCTTTATGTCATCGCACAGTCATACGAGTATATAATTAAAAATAGTATAATATATAAAATAATAATAATACCAGCCTATTACTGTCCCACTGCTGGGCAAAGGCCTCTTTTCAAAAGAGAAGGCACGAGCATTGATCACCACGCTTGCTCAAGACGGGTTGGTCATTTCAGACTTTTATAAGTCCAGGTTTCCTCACGATGTTTTCCTTCACCGATGTTTGTGATGTCCAAGATAAACTTAGAAAGTACATAATTATGAATTGAAAAAGTTACATTTGTACTTGCCCGGATTTAAACCCACAACCTCATGCATGAGAGGCGAGGCCTTAACCTCTGGGCCATCACGACATTGAAAATAGTAATACAACAAAAAACTGACTTACACTAATATCAATAATAGTGAAGACAAAAAGTAAAGAAAAAAAGTAACCATTTATGTTTATGTCTCGTGTAAAAGGAAATATCTGGTAAATGGTTAACAATTTCAATTAGAACTACGTTTTATTTATAATTACTACTCAATTACACACACGCTAATCGTTTATACCTTAGCCGTCACATAGGGGCCAACTTTTAGTTATTCGATGTTTGCGCTCGTTAATTGTCGAGGCGCAGGCTTAGCTGTCGATCGATAGCAGATAAGTACACTCACATGAGATTATTCCACATTCTCGAGTACCGTTGAGCGCAGGAACAGCGACGAAGACGTCTCAAGCACTTTAAGCTCAAATGTAATTTTGCTGTAGCTGAAGAGGTTATGTAAATTCACAAGAACCTAGGTAATTTGAACCCGCGCACCTGGTTATTTATACGTTCAGATATCGCACTAAGTATTCTATGAGAACTTCGGATGCTTAAAATTGTTTTCTGCACGCGTAGCACGACCACCGTAGAAACGGGTTATGTCGACGGTAGAGTCGGCAAAAAGACAGATCAACAAAAGAATATGTCATTTTGTCGATTCTTCCGTCGAAAAAATTCGTTTCTACGGCGGTCATGCTAGGTGGGCTGGCAGTTTTAGTATTGTCTTCTAAAGGTAAGACTCCTATTTCAATCACGTAATTAGGGTCTAGTACAATAAGGCAATACCTTTACAAAATCTTGTTTTGTTATTAGGTATTCATATTTTACAGTTAGTCAAGAACGATCTTCAAGTAGATGTCAAATAAGCTGATTGCTTTGGTAGCACCGCGCTTTTCCCGTCAATTGTGCATGCATCAGCGACCGCGATTGATGTGGGAAAGATAGAATTAGTGGGAAGAAATACCGCTGTTGTATGTCGAAATCATACGATCCGTAATTCCGTACTAATATTATAAATATGAAAGTAACTTCTGTTTGATGGTGGAACGGAGCGGGATAGAATTTGGCAAATGCTTTACCTGGACTAGGCAATAGGGATATTTGCTATATCGGCAATACTTTCTCGTATGATAATTATAATTTCCAGTCTTCACGCTGGAAAAAGCTAGTTTAATAGAAAATAAACCAGGGATTTTATCGGAAATAATTTGGAACGAAATTCGGTAAAGTTACGACACTTACGACAAATCTACGGCACATTTATCTCTAGGAACCAAATGCACAGTGAGGGTTTTTATGCTGTGATTTTATAGCCCCTACATTCGAGACGAATTTACTGGACTTCTTGTGAATTCTGAAGTTTGTTCATAATATTCTTCTGGAAGTCGTAAAAGCTAACATTTGGACAAGCCCGCCACACTATTACCAAACCACTGTAACTCCTGAAAGCCAGAATCAACAGTGGCGACCACCAGAAAAGCGCCAAAACAATGAAGCTCGACGAAGTCCCAGAGAAATAATTTAATTGTCTTGGATCCCACAACGAAATTAATCGGAAAAGTATAGCGGAGGAGTAGAAAACAACATTTGAGAAAGTTTGATTGCTGAAATATTTTTATAGAGAATATCTTTTAAGAGAAATTCGGTCAGGTCACTTGATGAATGACTCCCCCGATGACGCTGACGCATGGCTGCGAAGATTTGGAAGATCGCCAGAATGTTGATCATCCCCTCTATGCCTACACTAACGATTGAAAGTTTGTTACGTCCATTTACCGAATTTGAGCCTGGATGCATTTTGTGATTGGGACTTCGTCTAAACATATAGGGAGTTACTCTAATTCTGAATTCTAGAATCTTTTCATAACATAACAACTTTTAAATACATACCAACATAACGCCAAGCCTGTAATCCCCAAAGGGATTAAACAAATGTCTTACCGATAGTACATAGATGCACTGTTCGCTAATTATCTTTAAGTCGCATGTAATAGGGGGCGACCGTGTTTCCTTCAGCCGGGACTCTGACACATGAAGACACAAATCCAGTCCCTGGGCTGTTACTGAGGCATACTGGGTGGAAAACCCAATAACACTGCTCGACCCAGAAATCAAACCCAGGACCTCAGCAGTCGCGACCAGATCAACGAATTAGTAAAGATGGAGGTTACCTAGGTATCAAGAAAGGCTTGAATCAACAGTACCAATCAAGAAAAACGAGTTGGTTTCTATTTCTTCGTTCGAGAGAAATACCTATTACTTACCTAAAGACGGTTCCTACAGCTTTTAATTTCAGGAGTGGTTGTGATAAATGACGGCGTCCGGAATGATGCTGACGCGTCATATTCTGGTGTTGGACGACCGCCAGCGGTTTTGATCATCCCTTACCCTGTATTATAGTCACGACTGTAGTTTTGTTTCAGAAAATTACTGATTTCTTTGCAATATTATCTAAACCGACGGTTTTGAAGCTAATCATGATGTGAGAGATAGGAAAAGTTTAATTCAAACTCAAAGCATTTATTTCAAATAGACCCGTGACAAGCACTTTTGCATAGTCAAAAATAAATCTACTCACAGCAGTCCACGTAGCGTATACAGTAACTGTTAATGGACTGTAGTTGCCCATTCCAAATAGTACATCTCATGAACAAGAATGGGCAAGAAACTCCATGGACACTCTTTTCAAATCAAGTTAGCTATTACTTAGTCCTGGGTACAGTACAATGTAGAAATAGAAAAGAAAAGAAAAACAATTAAAATGTTTAAGTTATGGATAAGAATTTTAGACGAGACTTTTGATTTTGACATGAAATTATCGAAGTGAAGGTAGTGACAGGTTCCATAAACATTCAATTAGTACTTCAATCAATAAATTTATAATCTAAACTGCTCAAGCTTTGACTGGCAAATCAATTAGCGTTTGTACGCTATAGTGAACAACATCGAATCACAAATTAATTGATATGATAATAATTTCAGGAGAAACTGCTAACACAACGATATATACATGTTTTGATTTCTAGGTCAAATAGAACACGTGCCAATTAATATGTCTATGTACTCTCAGTCACCATCCAAGTTATAATTCAATTTCGAGCACCTACAAAATTGGCTACTGACGAATAATACCAAATATTGATTTGAAACTGATTTGAATAACACCACCGGTGGCTTCATTTGAAAGCCGTATTGATTTCAATTGATTTCTTCCTTGAATAAGCATATTTTTCCAACGTTATTACAAGAAAAACTTGTTCAAGGCAACTGGATAAAAATCATAGCGAAGACCTCAGTAAAATCAAATGTACTGTATTAATATGAATGAGTGTGGAGGAAAAAGGAAGAACATAAGGCGAAGGAAAACATTATTTTCGTCCTTATATGTCCAATAATATGAAGATATGATTGTGCTTCAGATAGTAAGGTTGTGCATTAATTTCTATTGTTATAGTTTTGTCGAAATAATATTGACCACCGTACTGTTATGACTGGGCCTAATATAACTGAATTTCTCGTTATACCAACCGAACTATCGTTATGCGTGTGTTATGTGAAGATTCCTCACCTCATGTATACTTGATTATTCATCAGTTATTAATAAGATATTGCGCTTCTCCTCCCCCTTGGCACACCTTGCTGGCAACCTATTCCGGGTAATTTAGTTTATAATGAAACTTATCTTCTTACCTTTCAAAATCCAATTTGAACTGTATTCTCATGTTATAACAAAAATAAAATCCAAGTCCCATTATTTTATGCTACTTGAATAACTTGACCTATATTACCAAAAACGAAAAAACACCAGCAATACCAATAAAATCCACCGGCCACCAAAATACATTTTTCCAAACAAAATCGTTTCCGAGCCGTACAAGTATGTGCTCAAATAAAAGTTGACATTCCCATAGCGAACGGCAGCGGTCGGATAGTTATGTCGGCACAATGTTTCATGCGACCCGGTAATCCATGGTGTTTCGTCCTTTTGTTGCTTCTGTGATTTATTTTTTGAGCTCCCCGTGTTTTTGGAGCTGGGAATGGGACCGATTGTGACACCCATGTTTTTTTTTCTGGTCGTGGTTTTTGGTAAATTACGCTTCAGCTGCTGAGAGATAGACGTTAGAGTGCTCTTGGATAATGTCTTAATTTCTTATACTACTACAAGTTACTGGTGCGTTCAAAACAAGTGAAATCAATTATTGTATTTAGTAGCGTATAAGAAGACAGAAGGAGACAAAGATATTATCCACGCAAAGATAAGTCAATGTAACCTTCAAATTAAACTTTCACCTGTGAAACGAAAATTCACGGAACCTTGAGGTCATAACAAAAATATATAGCAAATCCCTCATACATCCTCTTCTTTACATGTAATACACGCGATCTGAATATTCAATCTGTACGTGGGTACTCTGCATAACGTCCCTGATTTGTATATAGGCAATTTTCTGTCGACACGAATAAGGTGTCAGCCCTTTTTCTATGTTTTCCCAAAATATTTATGGTCAAACCTGGATCAAGAGATTTCTGTTTAATAAAATGTCACTCCTTTTACTTATGTCTGTTGGTTTGTTTGTTGCCGGGTTTGCTAAATTAAATAATGAAGGCATCATTTCGTTTATGTTGTCATATGCCAATGGGTCGGCTAAACAAACACCCAAGTCGCTTTTCCCATTAACATCGGGAAGAGACTTGAATTTATTTTCACCATTAAAACTGAAAGCTAATTAACATAACATCTAAACCGCGCTCAAGGTCAGTCAATGTCAACAATTTGACAGCTCTTGAACGTATCTAAGATGTGATTGCTGATCGCATTCAATTTAATTAAAACATTAAATTGTCCCTAGATGAACTAATTACAAAATATATTTTCTTTTCTTTAATTCAAGTTCGAAGAATTCATTATCATATGAGCCGAATGAAGTCCGCAGTTGGGCCTTCTCCTAATGTCGCTACAGCACAGAGTATGTTACTAAATTGTAAGTGTGCTCTTATTACGATACAAATGCGCTTCGTAATTACGTTACAGATGTTGATGACGTGTGTCACACCAGTACTCTATATTCAGCGTTTTCCACCGGCCTTTGTGGCTGGTGAAATTCAGTTATCCTGGATTCCCTTTGAAACGCAGCACGTCCATCGAACCTGCAAACATTGAACGATTGGGATGTTTGAAACAGCTCCAAATTTCTAAATTTTTTCATTCAATCGGGTTTTACTTCAGTTCGATTGCTGTCATAGTTCGGCAGAACAACAATTGCAATTATAAAAACGTTCATTCAATTTGATTATGCTTCAAAAAAACTAAACAGGATGAAAGAGAGAACTTAACGAATCTAAAAGGTAACTTTCTCATATACATTTAAGTCAATATCAGATATCCCACGAGGAAATTAAACGCGCATTTTATCTTATTAAGTAATTTCCGCCCGAAGTCCGCCATATTCAGCTACCTGCTTGTTTACCTTCCCCTGGAGAACCACATTACACTTGCTGTCGGTAAAGTTTAGTATATATTAAGTGAGTGATGTAGGTAAAGGAATTTCGAGAACTTTTTTCTAGCGACAGTGAAAAACTCGACGTATCTCTACGGGTGCAGAAAATGATAAAGGTCGTACTGTAAGCCGCATGGCAATGGTAACAAAAGCAGAATAAGCTAACCTCGTATTGTATTGGAACTGCTACTTCGCTACGTGATCCGGCAGAGTACCAAAGCTGTCGACATAGATAACAGAATAAGAAGCTAGATTGGCAATGGGCCGGCCAGGTTAGCCGTAGAACTGATGATCGTTCGCGTGCATTTGTTCTGGAATAGAGACAGAGAAACGGCAAACGAAAGATAGGATGCCCTCAGACTAGTTGGAGTCACGATCTTTGCAAGGTAGCAAATGGATGTGAGAGAACAAAGAGTTGCCGTAAATCGAGTTGATTGGCGTGCGATTTTAGAGACCTTTGCCCACTTGTGGAAATACGGACTACTGGAAGCTATTGATTAGATGACGCCAGCTCAAGGTCAAAGTCTTACCCCCAACGTGCGGTGTACTGTACTCAAGTTTCGTATTACTCTGTCAAAGACGATGAAATATAGTGTGTAGCACGTCAACTTGACGTAGCGTGTAAATACAGACGCGTCGTTTCACGAAATGTGACATTGATAAGTCTTTGTGAGTTTCAATTCAGTTTTCTGTCTGTTTCGCTAGACTGTTATTAATTTAAAGAATTGTGCTTGATTTAGTGCTGAAACATGTGCCAATTAGTTTAATTTTCACTGATAAAGTCATCTCGAAACGTCGTGTTTAATCATGAGTTATAAAATATTGTTCTACGTACGTATATTGTACCGCGTAGGATAAACTACTAATTACGAGTATGCCTGTTATAGTATGTATTTTTACATTTAGCTACTTTTAAAGGTAAATTTCTTATACTGTATTGATTGCAATTGAACCCCAGATCGTTATTCCACGAGAATACGCTTTTTAATTTAGGCAAGTGTATATGTTAACGGAAAAATATGTAATCCGTCATTGTATACAATTCCTAGGAAATGTGTACAATTCCTAAAATGGATAGGAAATCTATGAAATATTTTGTAATAAACACTTTTCCTAGGTTTATACATTTTCTAAATAGCGATCGGAAATGTATTACTTTCCTAGTATCATCTCGGAATTGCATACAATTCCTAGGAAATATATACTTTTCACAGGAAATGTGTCTTAAAGAATCGTTGAAACATTATTTTAAACATTTCTTAAGTAGGCTCGGAATTGTATATATTTCCTAGGAATTTTGTACAATTCCTAGGTTTCATACATTTCCGGTAACATATACAAATTGGTGGTCGAGACTGTAGGTAGACTTCGTGACACGTGGAACCCAACCTTGACCGAGAGGCGACCAATGGGAGGGAAAATTTGTGTGGGATGAAAAAGGGCAATGGAGTGTAGGATCCAATTAAATGTCATGAGCTCGGAAACGCCCAACTTTTCTTGTACAATCAGCAGACTGGGTGCCCGGTTTTTCTCCCATAGGGAGGAGGCCTGTGTCTCAGCTGTGGGAATATTAATGGCTGATACTATGCCCGTTTTCACTACACTTTTCAACACTAACCAAAAAGCACACAGTTAGATTTTCACTCAGCTTGGCGCTGCGAGTTAGAGCCCTAGAGCGCAATGTTCTAATGATTAATTTCTTTCATTTCTGAATAAGTTATAATTTTAATTGTTATTCCATAATTAATTGTTACCTGTGTAATGCTGTGCTGTGTCACACTGAACATTCATCTATTATTAAATTTTATTATTGGGCTGTGCCTAGTTTGGGTCCCACGGCTACTTCTACTGTTGATTTCTTTTAACTTTGCTCATTGTATTTTGTTTCGCTATTTGTATAATTAACTAAACTTGTGTGTCAATAAAAAATATGATTTATTGATTATTTATTTAAAAATAAAGTGGCAACTAATGGTACTGAAAACGGACATTAGCTTACAGGTACCTTAGCTGTTTTCTCTTCAATCTAAGATCACCGTAATTCATTTCTAGAAGTAGGGAGAAGAATGTCTCTGAACTTTCCTTATGATACGTCTTTATTTATTGTCACTAAGATAAATGTGATATGTTGCTTAGAAGTTTATTACTGAATGTATCGCGGGGGAAACTTATTTACTTGACTTGACGTTACTTATATACTTGTGAGAAAGTCGATCGTAGTTGATATTGATAAGGGAAGTTTTGATCTTGTCCTGCAAACATATATTACTGGGAAAAATATATAATGAAGGAATGCTGAGTATTCCCAAAGCGGTAGTCGAAACGACTACAGCCAATTTTCACCAAGATCTTACAACATATACATTCTAAATAAAAGTGCACTGTTTGATTCATTCAAAACTCGGCTCGCCTATGTGTGCTCCAACAGTTTCTTTTTTAATTTTTGTCTCCCTCTTTATTAGTGTTAACGAGCATAAAGGCCTATTCTCCCATATCTGATATCGAATCTCCCATCCCATGCCCATACACGGTGAAAGCGACACCGTAAGACAAGGTTTTACCATGGACTCTGCATGATCCTAATAGCTCCACCAGCGCTAAAATTTTCACCGGGTCATTTTCACCATGTAGGAATTGCTCTTTAGTATGGAACATCTCCACTAGGTACCTGATCAAAGACTTGATATAGCTTTATGTCAGTCCGAGTTAGTTATTAAACGCTGTTTACAAAGTTTCATATTGTGTATCTTCTTATTAGGCGTTAGGCCACAGGAGAACAATTAGCTCCGATACCGCTAAACTTGGAGCAATTCATCCATAGTTTAATTTCTACTTGATTAAATTATATTACCGTTGGCCCCTAACATCCTAAGTTTCTTCAAACTTAGTAATTTTGCTGTTTAGTAATCTATGAACATAAAGTTGTGAACTAGTAATTCCAAACTTTGTATTGTTCGCATTCAGAACTGCTATCTGTGGACAACTTGGCACTTCCAAAATTGTTCTGGACAGACCGTTTTCATTAAGATTAAGCAACATTTAAATTAATGTTTAAATAAAAAAGTACTGGAAGAACTTTAAACTCTTGTCGCAAAAACCGTCAGTTGAAAATCCAATAGTGCGTTTTTAAGTCTCGTGTAATTTTAAGCGCAGGCCACACCGCAAGTTGGCGGGCGGGCGAGCGGACGAACGACGCATCGTTTCACCTCTTTTCATACTTTGGTTCACACCGCAAACTAACGAAAGATACGAACAAAGTATGAAAAGAGCCTCGTTCGCCTCGCTCGCCCGCCCGCCAGCTGGCGGTGTGGCCTGCGCTTTAGTGAAAACAAGCATCAGACGCAATTTTCTACAATCAGTTCTTGTTGAAACATATACGAGTAAATATTTATTTGTTAAAGTTTGGCTTGTTATAATTTGTTTTTCCACATTTTGTTGTTTTATTGTTTCTGAGTTTCTCCAAAGACTAAAGTTAAAGTCTAGGCTAGACTTGCTAAAGTTATTGGAAGGAGGGAACTTGAGTGCTTGTGAGACAGTCTGTGATCATCGATCCAATTTGATTACACTTAAAGCAACGATTCTTTTCAAGTAAAGTTGTTCAAGAAAAGTGGTCAAAGCTACATAGTACACACACATACTTTAATTCAACAGAACTTATTTTTAACGACTAATTAATTTTTTAGAAGCGCAATACTTTGATATCACGTGTACACACATAAACGAACACTTGTTTATTTTAACACATCTCCAGATCTTACAACGGGGCATAGCAATGTAGGCCTTACTCCATCAAATTATGATTCAAATTAACAGTTTGAAGTATGACATAGATTCAGTATAACGTGCAGGTTTGTTTACAAATGAAGCGCTTTCACGTTCAGTGAGCGAAACGTTTCAGTTTGATTGAAAGAGCAGAGTGCGTTCATTTTCAATTTGTGTTTACTCACCTGCTCTATAGTGGAAAATTGGCGTAATACAATTTTGAGGATGTCTGTTATTGGTTTGTGACGCTTTTATGGAGATTTATAACCTTTGTAGTACAGCTTGCTTCGTTTGGCGACGAAATATTATTAAATCAGTTAATCGTGAAGGAATATCAGGACAATAATGATGTGCGTACAAATCTTTAACACCTTCCTGGGCACTGGAAGATTATAGCTGTCGTAACAATAAAACTTATATTGTGTCTTCTTCAGTGTCCGCAAATGTGTCAAAAGAATAAACGGTTAAATAGTTCCCTCGGGCCCATAAACTGGCATCTCATAACTAGTAAAATAAACAACAAAATAATCCAGAAGAACACAGTATTCCTACAAAAATAACTATTCAAATGCTTGTATTATTGTCATCCCGGAAGAGACGTAATCGCAGTACCAACGAGTACGAGATGTGCCCCGGATACATAAATTCGCACGCTGTTCCCATGGGTTATGCAAAACTACGGAATGCCTCGTGCTACGACTGTTATGGTACTGTTCACACTACTTTGAAAGTCCTAGCTTTAAGCTCCCAGCAGACTATTTAGGTTCTTACTTAAAAGATACATCGTAGAGCTGAAATGAGATGAAATTACCCACCAATTTTAACACGTCGTATTTTAAACATAAGCTATCGAACATTAGCTATTGAGCGAATCGACAAGTGATGTTGACATTTTCTCTTTGACTGCCTACCGGTATATAAAAAATATAAAATCCGGACAGTATGAAAATGAAACATTAGGTATGCACGAGTGAAAACAACCGAACAAAGGCGGACTTAATACGTTATACTTCTATGTTAAGAGTTTGGTTTCTGCACTTAGTCCCTAAAGTGAATCGTTGTACGTGATTCGGTATACTTACATGGTAGCATACGGACTATTATAAATATAATTTCAGAGAGCAATTTTCAAGAGACATTCCAGGTTTAGCTTAATTATTTTATCAGTCAATGGTATTCCTAACATATTCGTTTCTTTTTGTCCAGGTTCAGGGAAATCATATACGATGATGGGCTCGCCGGGGGCTGATGAAGGTGGCATCATCCCACGGCTGTGCGACTCTTTGTTCGAGAGGATCAAAGTACAACAGTCACCACCGGCACTCACTTATAAGGTAATATTATTTTCTTCCAAGGATGATGCCACATGTTGAGCCGAAAAGAGGTCACCGACAGCTAGTGAACGTCACATTTTTTTTTTTGAACAATAACAAAACAAGAGAAGAGTTCTTCATTTTGGTGATAAGTGAAGCTTCTGGCGTTCTTTACAATTCCACATACGAACTACGATTCATACTCGATGTCATGTAAAAAACCTACATCGCTTAAGCAGCGAGTTATTTGCGAGAGTAGGATATAGGTATTCGACAGGCCGAAAAAAACCATCGAACTGTGGTTCATCCCAGCCTCAAAACTCGAGTGGTCGAAGGATTCTCCATTTTTGATGAAGGATGAGGAACAGGCCTTGTTCCGCCTACCTCATATTCTAATAATTAGTAGCAGCATTACTAGTAGTAGCATTACTAGTACTAGCAAAACTAGTAGTAGCAGTATTCTAATAAATGTTCTTGTTCCTCTTCCCTTAGTCCTATTGTTACATCTGAAGGTGACATCTTAATAGGTTACGCTTTAAGATCTATTCGTGATATTAGCCGTTAATAGCCTTAATTGTTAGGATTAACGAACAGAAACGTGTTATTATGACATTCTCAGGTGATGGCCTAGCAATCTGTCTCCTCGCAGGATTAATAGTGACTATCAAACGTAATTTCTATATCAAAGCTGGAGCAATGGCCTTTATGGTGTTAGTAGGATGTCAGAAGTTTATTGGTTAATCCTGATGAGATTGATGCTTGTTGATGACCGTATGAGCTCTTTCTTGCAAATAAATCTTCTAAGACTAGAAGCCAAAGAGCCTAGTCTTTTTCACCCTTTCATGGTCTAAGGAGATTTTATCTTTCCTTAAAATAATTATTTTCTATGCGTCTTCGACCTCTGTAACTATCATCTAGCTTTAAGAACAATTCTTTGTTTATTCTATGTTCTAAAATACTTTTTCTTCTACCAGGTGGAGGTGTCGTACATGGAAATATACAACGAACGAGTACACGACCTGCTAGACCCCGAGACGACGAGGCGATCATTGCGCGTGCGCGAGCATGCCGTGCTCGGACCTTACGTGGACGGGCTCTCGCAGCTTGCTGTTTCATCCTTTCAGGTATGTTGAGGAGTTATAAGATTAGAAGAGGACATGGTCGAGGAATTGTAAATACTGTAGGCAAGAGCATGAACGGCGAAAGATGTCTTGAAGCAATCATTACAACCATTGTTAGGCACCTGTCCTGTACCACCGCCTCCATCGTTTAGCGAAATTTGAGTAGACCTAGCAGCTTAAATTGTCTCTCTATATCTACTTTTTTTACTGACACATCTATTAACGTTTCTTGAGCAAGAAAATAGTCAATTGATCGTCGTTTTCTCGTCGGCGGCGGTGGTACATCTTGTGCCTTAGGTATTACTTTCTACGCGTACCTTAGTACAGCTCCAAATATTACGATTCAACATTTATTTCGAATCCCAGATTAGTCATAAACGGCCAAGTTAACAGTGCAATTCTAATCCAGTTCATTCCAGGCAGTAGACCTATTATATTTTACGAACACTTTCACGAAAGCGCAGCTTGTTAAAAGCTTTAGAACTTTACCTGGGTTTTGTATGAATCACACTCTTCGGCTTAACAATACTCTGATGAACCCTTTACTGAACGACCATAAATATAAATCCGAAGTATCTTGCTGTCGTTACGGTCTCGCCGTATCATCTTACAGAGCCACTTTTCATCCTCAATGGTTGAGCTAAAAGCGCTCACTCGCAGTTCACCTGCCTAAGCGTCATATTTACGGCCCATCGGCGCTCTTATCTCATAAACGATAGAATACCATTCCAGAAAAGTTTGTCCTCGCAAATTCGTTGACCTTGTCCTTTTACAAAAGATTCGTTTTGCCTCTGAATTTAGAATCTATCTATATTCGGAGAACTCTATGACTACGTTTCCAGTTTCAAAGAATCTAAAAGCATTTTCATCGAGTTTGGGAATTGTTTCAAACAACTTTCTTTTAGCGCATATTTACTTTTGTTTCTTCAGATAACGTAAAGTTTAATAACATAAAAGATTCTTTAAAATAATAAGTTATTTTTAAACAAGTTTTTGGTTCGCGAGAATTTTATGACTGCTGGCAAGTAGTACTACCATCTTTCCTAGAACTATTTATATAGCTGAAAGCTACTTAAGTTATCCGAAAGGGTAGTTCTCGTTCTCGGTCAATATATTTTATCGAGTAATAGTTCGTGATAACGACTTATTGACGCTCCGGTCGCGCTGACGACGTCACGGCGAGGACTATAATGCTATTTATTTCCGAATGAAATGGCAAATAGCGATCTAAGAACGTTTATGGACTTACACTGAATTGATTTAGAGTCTGTTATAATTTTTCTGATATAATTCGAAGGCTTGTGACATCCACTAACGATGTCGGGGCCAGTCTGTTTTTTATATTTCTATGGGGCCTGTGGACCCACTCCCTTCTATGCATCGTCTATGCCAGCAGCTGTTATAATAAGCTGACTATAATCTGGAAGTTATTTAGAATTTAAATCGGTAACAGTTTTTATACTACACCTGCTTGGAAAGTTCCTTGATACTTTATCAAATTTACGGTAGAAAGTACGTCATTGCATATCGAACAAATATGCGGGGAGAAAACGCATCTGAGCGGGAGAGAAAAGTGTATGAAAATTCATTTCTTACGTGGTTTTTCTTTTTTAATTTTGGGTAAGACTATGCGCCGGTAACCTAAATATCAAAAGCCAAAAAGTTTTTACAGTGAGTTTTTATCTCCAAGTTCGCAAAATGACACTGGCTACTAGCTGTGTGTTGGATGGTGTCGGGCTGGCAGTGCGACCCTGCGGCGGCAGGATAAACAATTTGAAAAAAGAACATGTGAAAATTGCAGACGCCATTGGCGCCATTTTCAATTTGTGTGTTGTTTGAGGATTCAGTTTTCGTTTTTTATTTTCCTCGTAGGTGTAGTATAAAGCACTATGTATCACTCGAGAGAAAGTGCGATTACCGATCTCGGGTGTTTTAAAGCCCTCGCCTACGGCTCGGGCTTCAAACGACACCCTCGACGGTAATTGGTCACTTTCTCCTCTCGGTGAACAATGTACTATTTATCACGCAAAAACACCATTTCGAGCTTTTAATTGGTTATACCACGACTGGATAGCTATCGAAAAGTATAGTTCGATCCATTGTCTATCTATAACCCGCTAATGATAGGCTGGGTCATTATTCGAGTCGAAACCAACCCTGTGAGTGCTATAGTGGTATTTTTATTACTAAATTGTGTACGGGCCGAAAGGTCGGGACTCGTTTCTACTCTTAATTGCGATCCACTGTCGCTCATTATGCCCGCTCTTCCTCTCCCAGATTAAATTTTCATTGCCCCATAAAATACTTTGAAAAGTTCCCGACTGGCGAATGTTTCACGATAGCTGCAGGCTAATATGTATTCAAAAGATCGTCGTACTGAATTGAATCTACGTCTTTTACAGTTGAATATATTTTTTTAATGTTAATGAAATGAAAATAATACTTTTATGAGCAGTTTTCCAGCTGATTTAATTTGATGAAAAGTTCAATTTATGAAAGCTGCTGGCTGTATAGTCGGTGTAACGTGATTTAGTATGAGATAGCTATAAAAATACTTATTGGGAAATTGGCAGAAGCAAAGATAGCTTTTCCGAGTGGGCTAGCCTTTTTGACAGGTTCATTAAGATGGCTTAGAACCGAGAGGCTGTGTTCCTTTTATTCCCATCGACGAAGTTCGCCTCTCGCCGACAATTTCGTATAGAAACGATCGGCTAAGTTGATTATATTGTAAACATGAAAATGGCTGTTATCAAATTGCTTTTCACCCAGCCTTCCTGTTCAAGTGCTCGTTTAGCGATGATTTTATTTACGATACCATTTTGATCCTGATTTTGTTTTTTTCTTAGTTTTTATTTTGAAGTCCCTTCCTTTCGAATGGAAAAACAGGTGAAATTGTTATTTGTGAGGAGGAGAAGGAACCTGGACTCTGTGGTTTCTGTCTGTGTCCATGGGATAACGTTGTATTTTTTTTTCGTAGTTTTCCACTGCTGAACAAAGACCTCCCCTTTCTCCCCTGTACGTTGTATATTATTTCAAAGTTATCAAAGCTTAAGTAATTTACTAATAGTTTTTGGTTATTAAACACACCATATTTCAACTGCTCCAGATCATTTACGCTCTTTAATGTGTCATCGTTGTTGCTCTTCATGGCATCCTCTATTCATCTCTTCCGATTGCCGCTTTCAATTTTTATCAAAATCGATGGCGCGCAACTTTGCATGGTTGCCCCAACAACTCTGCAAGTCAGTGTAATTTGAAGGATCGTAAATCTAAACGGCTTTTATCCAAGTCGACTCCAATTTTATAGTCCAGTAAAGTTTATTGATCATTTGTCAATCATAAGCTTTTGCTTCATTGCCGGAGTTATTGAACGTGTCAATTATTTCAGCATGGGTCTGCTGAATCAGGTTATTTGATGAGTTTATTCAAGGTTGGCTGAAAGCTGATCATTAGCTTCGTTAGCTTAATTTTCTTTTGGGATTAGATTTATTCAAAACTAGCTTTCGCCCGCGGCTTCGTTCGCGTTAATTTAGAATTCGACAATCGATTCGGATTGTACTCTGCTTGTAATAATATAATTCAATCATGATTCGAAAGACACGTGGCGCCATCTATTATTATAAGAACGTTATTGTTGTTTTCCTCAGTACAACACTACTTTTTTCGGGTCGAAAGGTACCCTATGTCCGTTTCTGTACACCTGACAACGTATACGCAAAATTTCAGGATGATCGGTTCAGTGGTTTAGGCGTGAAAAGGTAACTAACAAACTAACTAACTTATTTTCGCATTTATAATATTATAGTTAGGATTAAGTTAGGATATAGTTTATGCAGCTGGTTTCATGCCAGTAATGTGTCGATTTATAACAGTGTTGCTGGTATTTTTAATCTTTGGAGCGAAATAAGCTGTTAGCTTCCTCAACTCGTTTAGTCTTTTAGACGTCATCCCACGTTTTCATAAATTAGTAAATATTTTGAATCTTCACTTCTCACTTCTAAAATTATTTAGTTAATCCCTGAAACTGTTGTATAATGCGAAAAGTTTATTCCGAGCGCAGTTAGTGTCGAACAGCGGTGGGTGGGTAACAGATTTTGAGCTCGCTTGCTTAAATTTATGTGGTTGGTCACAACATATCCATAATTCCATTCTTATATTATAAATGTGAGTCTGCCTATTGGTAACCTTTTCAAGCCTTATAAACGCCTGATCGGATTTTTAAGATATTTTCCACACATTGACTATCCCAGTAATACGAGTATGTTCAACAACAACACACGTACGCCCATTTAAATATGGTCGTTATATTGGCATTTAAATAAAATAGTAGACCAAAATAAACAGTTCAGTACCTACTGACCAAAGATTATTTGGTCACAGATGAGACCAAATCAACAATCTATATCATTTTTGTGAAAGTTCTGTTCGATCAAGCTGTGCTTCAATCTGTAATGATTTTTCTCCATATTGAAATACCAAAACTTGAAGCTTCGAAAGTAAATTGATTTACCACAAATGGCTCAATTCTATACCTCTATAGGTTATTTATCTATAGGTTCTTACGTTTAGTTTGGTTTCAATATGTTTGTTTTTTACGTGCGCCATAAATTCTCTAATCCATACTAATGGTATAAATGCGAAAGTAATTTAATCTGTCTAGCAGAACGGATGGACGACGAATTGGATGAAATTTGCCAAGATCTAGGTTGAAATATAGGATACTAGTTCCGGTCTTTTTATACCGGAGTAAGTACGTTCATGCGAGCGAAGCCGGGGGCAAATGCTAGTGCTATATATAACATTAAGTTACGTTGAGCCTGTGACATATGCACAGGAAGTAATCATCATCAGCGACTCTTGACTACGTCCGCTGTTGAGCTCGCGGGTCGTTACAAAGACCTGCAACATTGCGTAAAACGTTGTGAAATATTTTCTTTACCTAAAAAGCTTCTTTTAAAAAACTTTAATGAAACATCAATATTTAATTTCGCTTCTCTGATTTCCAATAAACTTCCAAGACCTTATTTATTTAGGGACTTTTTAGTTCAGGCCGTGTATTCAATATATTGAAGCGATCAATTTTCTTAATTCAACTAGACCGAACTGATTTCAGTATTCAGTAGAAAATGCTACATTTTGTAAATACAAAACTTAATGTGTTCAATTCTGAGTTGCTGTTTCCTTTTATATGTAACAGTTCATAAAAAAATGTATTATTGTAGACATTATTCAAATTAAGGTTATTGTCATTTTAATGAATCGTTTGAGTTACGCGCGCTTTGCTCATATTCGTTGAATAAATTACTATTCATATTTAGATGAGAATCGTTTTCATTGTTAAGAAGCCTTTATTCTAGTACTTTATTTTCAGGAAAGATGAAAAGTTTTTTAGAATTTTGAAAAATGTACTTCGGGCTAAATCGGAGGTCTTCTCTCAATAAATCTCTGTGGAAAAGAAAATATAAAATAAGATGAGTAAATATTAAAAGGAAAAGGTTTACGATACTGTCTAAATACAGAATACATTTTTATATTTCATAAAATCCAAGAAAGAATGTTATTTGCCATCCAATTTTCAGAAAGTATTCACAAGAGAAAAATGCTTTTTATTAATATATCAGAAGCATGTTTCTACGGTACCGGGATAGTTTTCTGAGAATTCCCAGAGAATTAAATCTATGAGAGCAGCTGTTTTCTACCGCATATTATTTGATTATCCCTACGAAGTTACGAACCACGACTACTATTCGTTGGTAGTAGTAAAATCTACGAATGAAACAATGAAAATGTGAATGATTGTATGAACTCATTGAATGTATAATAATTAAGCTACCTACGATTGAGAGATTTTCAAAGTGGATCCATGGTGAAATCAAATGAGAGTGAACAATTTGAAGGGGACTTTGCAGCCAAACCTCAAGCCTCCTAAGACAATTTGCAAGCTTCCCTCAATGAATTCAGTTACCGTCGACGACGCTTCAAATATTCCTGTAACAGGCTGTGTTATTGTTGGTCTTGTTTCGTTTTCAATTAACTCGCCTCAGTTCAACGCCTGCGAGTTGTCTGTGAATAACATCGCCTCCAAGATTACCTTTAAATGCTTCTCGAGAGACCCTCTTGGCTTGTCTAAAAAGTTTATTTGAAAATATTTGTTCCCAGCTTCTTAGTCTTGTATTTGAATTTAATTTAACATAAAGCTTTTGTCTGTTCATTATCAGAGAGATCTGTTTTCATTTGAGACTTGAAAACAATGGTAGATTCGTTAGCGTATTCCTTTTTAGAAATAATTAGAGCAGATAAACCATTTTTTGTTTTGTAATGAAAGGTTGCGTCGTATCTAATTGTTCTGCTGAATATTGTATATCGGGCTGGTGTCCGCAGTTCCGCGCGTATCTTGCTTAAACGGCTGAATTATTGTAATAATCATATCAAAATTCAGAATAAACGCTGAACAATATCTTCCAGGTGAAAGTATTCCATCATTTCTTCCCTCCTATTTACTAGGCCGACAGAGACGTAGACGAAGCTATACATCATGTTGTGAATGGCTACAGGTCAAACGCGTGATGGATTGCTCGCAATGACTCGGGTCACGGCCGATGATGCGTTTATATGATTCAAGATTGATGAAGGCATAAATATAAGCGGTTTATATGTTGTAACTGAAACTGAGTTGGTAGACCAAATGACAAAACTAGATCGTAAAACTTATACAGTCACTTTACGGGATATCTTCCGTGTTTATTGATTGATAATCACGGAAGATAATCCTGTAAGTGACTCACAGTATAAGTGTAGTTTAAACCGTGAAAGCCTAAAGCAGTGTTAGATCATAAAAACCCGCAAGTCCTGCAATTAAAAGTTATTTGTTATTTTTATATCATTATCTCAGAACAAACTGAGACAGAATTATGGACGTTGCGATTATAAAATGCTATGATATGAAACACTTAAAATACCGCTGCGATCAGGAGATAGCGGTTAATAGGATTATTGCGGCTGCATGGCTTTCAAATTAAGTTTCTCAGATAAGTTTTATAAGTAGAAATAATGTCTTAAGTCTTATAACCCGTAGCTACCCAGTATGAAAGCTCTAGAAGACCTCCATGATTCAGTTTTGAAACAGTTATTTGTTCATTTTTGTTCTTTCTTTATTACCACCACAGCTGCTTTGACCATAGCACCATTATTCAGAGGCCTGTCTCTGAATTGAATCTTGCCATAAACTGCCTTCGCCCTTATAAATAATTCATTATCAGCAACATTTAAAACCTTTCTGAATCCAGTGGTAATCCTTTCAATAATTTCAACATGAAGCCATCAAAATAAATTAAGCTGCCATCAAACGTAGTAGGCGCGGTTATTAAATTCATTTTCATAATCCTGCATCGTTTTGCGCTTATATAGAATCATTTAGGTATGATCGATGGGATTATTGCGTCGCAGCTCGTCCAATTATCCATCCATTCGGCTAAATGAGGAATTATAAACGTGTTGCGTCATTGTTCGATCTCTATTGTTTTTTTTTAAATCAACTACAACCACACAATAGGTTTGTTTGTTGAGTGTCAACGCGTAGTGGCTGATTCATAACTTTTATCAAGTGCTGTATGCTATTTTGAAATTCCAAAACGGGCTTTGGGTAAGTAACTAAAGCCTTCAAAAGCATTGTTTCCTTCCTTCTATTCATAAAAGACTAGCTGTGGCCCGCGACTTCGTTCGCGTGGAAATTTTAGATGTGCATGGGTGAGAAAAAAACCATTAAGTAGCGTATACTATTTCAGAGTCCAGACTATAATTTAGCCAGCCGTTATGGCGAGATTGAGTAACAAACATCCATCCAAAGTTACGCATTTATAATATTTAAAGTATAGATTTGCTATAGCAGATTCTAAATAAAATTACATAAGTGTCTATATAATCTCGTCCTTCTGCTTGGAAAACTGGTACAATCTTCACTACTGTATCCCATCAAATCATCCAGCGCAAACATAATTTCTTCGTTATTACAGCGTAATTTAGTTTCTTGTAAAGCACAAGACGGATTGCCATCTTCTATACTTTCTTCTGTCGTTATTACATTAACTTCCATTTTCACACTTTTTCGCAGAAGCTTTATTTCTTTGTACGTCATTGTCATGACGTATATCTTGTTTAAACTATTCATACGTCAGTCCCGATCCCTTGTAGGCTAAACATGACACAAGATTATTTGTCCTTTGTGTCCACTAAATAAATCTCTCAGTAAAACTATCATAGGTTAATGCTCTTGACAGAATTGTGCCCTCGACGGTACCATAATCCCGCTCGGGGCGATTTGGCGACCGTTGGAGGGTTTCGGCATAAAGGAGATAAGTACAGCAGGCTTACTCCCAGAAAGGGCTTTATAACATGTGCGGGTAATCCAGGTATTGTGGCTTTCTTAACCCCAGCGCCAGATATAACTAAAAATATCCACAGGTGTTTGGCGATGAAAAGTTTGAAAACATGTTCTGCCTCTTTGCTATCGTTTTAAGCGTTCCGTAACTCAAAAGGAAAAAACGGAACCCTTATAAGATCACTCTCTTGGCCGTCTGTACGTGTGTCACCACCGATTTTCTCAGGAACGGCTGAACCTAGCAAGTTGTGATTTAAACCAGATACTGAGGTCTATAGTCCCTATTAGGTGTATAAAAATCAAGGTCCTGAGTCAACACAATAAAAAGATTTAAGGGCAAATTAAGATTTTCGCGAAAACTTGTAAGTACCAAAATTTACCTTAATTTTCAACTATTTTTATTTTTCGTAATTTTCCCTTTACTTGTGCTGTAAGACCTTGCTTTTAACCAAAATTGACAATACTAGGTCAACCGAAAGTAACCTATAGGTTTTGGGTCGAAAACCTATATGGTAGTTCCCGTTGACCTAGAATCACGAAATTTGACAAAAAGCAAGGCCTTACAGCACAAATAAAGGAAAAATTACAAAAAATAAAAAAAGTTAGAAATTAAATAAAAAAGTTTTTTTTTTTTAGATCATGGTACGGAACCCTTCGTGCGCGAATCCGACTCGCACTTGGCCGTTTTTTTTGCCATGCCTTCAAGTGCTTAAATGTTGAAGCTATGCTAGACGAGTAGGTATTACCTTTTTATAAAGCAAACGTATAAGATGTCATCGCCGTAGTGGGTACATGCCCTGCGTGCTTAGCGCCCTTGCCCGTTTCCTGGCACGAAGTTATGAACACTAAGCAATCCGCCTGCAGTGCGGCTTTAGGCTCTGACAGAACCGAACCACTGCAAATTGCACGCGATTCTTTTGTTTCTCCCCAATGTCTCTTAAGTGTTAAGTAAGGGTGAGGTCAATATCGCGTGTTGCGTGAAGTGGTGCTTTTGTCCTTCTGGTTCCAGTGGTCTCGTCAACGTCAATGGTGACCTTGAACCTGTCAGTCGCGCTGTCTTTTCAACCCTAATGGAGGCTTGATTGTTTAATGCGATTGCCTTATTTCGGGTAAACGGTCATTAAAACTTTCGGAGTTGTTATTCGATAGATAGGCTTTATTCAAGTTCATAAATGAAACTTGAAAACTATCTAAGTTTAAAGAAAATGATAGTCATTTTGTGCCACGCGATTAAGTGACTTTGGAAGTATTTTTTATTTGACTTTGACTCAATCCATTGTATTTATGTGATTTGTTTCAAATTATTTAATATGCTAACTTCTGACGCAGTAGTATTGCGTGATAGGCCCACTGAAGGCATTGACTTCGCACCTTCAAAGCTATGCCCATTGCGCTTACAATCGATGACAAGTTTCAAAAGTTACCATCAGTGTCCCTTCGAGACTTCCGGGATATTTGGCTACCACAAGTAGGTACTACATATGAATAAGGATCGGTCCTCAGAAAAGGAAAGGAAGCCACATGTGGATATAATGTTCGGAAATCACTACAATGGTGGCAGTTTACGACCGGAGTGAATGTATCCGCGGCCGGATGTTACACTCGGTCCTATAAGTTATTGACTACAATTGAATACACTTCGTCTTGTATATTTTATTGATTTGTCTGCTTTAATACCACAATAATCGACTGCACTTTTTGGTGTCCGAATGACGACTTCATTTAATTGGAACTTTAGTATTGATAATGGTGCTAATACTTTCAATTGATCTGTCATCTTAAATAGAAAACAGAACTGAAGGTACCCACTTAAGTCTTTCAAAATTAGTATTCCCTGCTTTCTAGTCGGTGCATCGAACAGTAAGATCCAATTAAAAGGACACAAAGGTAATTGCGTTACATTTTAACTTCGTTAGCATTCGTCTCATCATTTTTCTTTGAGAGTGCATACAGTACGATCCCTCAAATCTACAAACATCAGGTGAAGCGTAAAACAAAGTCTCGTTTTATAAAATTGAAACACGCTTTGTATTGAATCACTCCCTCAACTTTCCTGCCAAGTCGCGGCTTGGAGTGCTTCACTTGAATATTGAAATATTAAGCCGTGTTCAGATTTACTTGCACCGATCGTATGTACTGGCAATGTATCACATGCTGCTGTGATCTGCCAGCCAATATGTTAATACTGCACCAGTGTACATACGTACGTGAGGGGAGTAGTAATGCGTTGTCACATCGGTCGCTGGTCGAACTACAGGCTATTAAGCGAGTACATGATGTAGTAGATTTGTAGTACATGATCGATTTAAGTTCTGAATGGAATGCCGCGTGTTTGACGACCCTTACATAGCAGGTATATGCTCTTTGCTGAAAAACCGGTTTTTCATCTTCATTTCCATATTTTTGAGATTTTGAAGGTGTTGCAGTTTAACGGTTGGTAATGCAGGATCTGGTCTGAAGATCTGCCTTTAAACATGTGAGACACAGTTTTGTTTAACATAATTTTATGATCACGATAATGATGCTCTTTTTTGTATTTCCCAATTTCGTCTCGTATTTTCATTGATTGCCGAAACCATATAGTCTGCTTACGATATTGATGATAAACAAATGCTGCCAGAGATATTACGAGATGAATATCTAACAAGCATACTAGAAATTGATTGAATGAAACTTGATACGGTTTGTGGTGAATAAAAAGGTCTAATTCCATATTCCACTGTTTTCCAACGAAGGCAAATGAAAAGAGATATAACAAACATTTCCCACCAAATTGAATTTTGATACCGTGCAACCCGTAGGGTTGGCAGATCACCTATAAGGTACCAAGTTATGGGAAGTATTTACATTGGTATATTTTAGTCCATAGCTTATAGATCACCAGCAATGTGGCTTTGGCATAACGATCTAAAGAAAAAGATGGGTTTTTTAAGCGCTTTGTAGGTTTGTAGAGCTTCGTTTCCGTTCGTCATATCCGTAGACAGTATCTTCTTTCAAAACATCAATAAGTCAAAATGAAACCGGGAAACTGTCCCTATTTGAGACCTACATGCCACAATAAATGTTATGCTCCTGAGTCTACAAAGATGAGTTCAGCACTCTTCCTTTAGCAGCTCTCATTATTTGTATCACCCCATCCGGTCCATATTTAAACACTCACGAACCGCAGATGGTCATCTGGCAGCCCTGCTAACACAATTTGAGTACGAATGTCTTAGCGTGTTTATGTTAGGGTTTTATTTCGGGCGCAGCGCAAACAACCCTCGCCGGAAGGTGATTGGGTGCCTGCTCCTCATGTGAATTTGTTTACCTAAAATTAACATTCATTTTTACGACTTTTCTTCTTGATATTGATTCGGGTTTTGTTGCGGGATTATGTGAGCATGGTAATTTTGTGGGGTTTGCGAGTAGGGTTAATCAACGAAATGAATTTTGTGGGTATCAAAGTGTAGATTTATACCTTAGTCATGATTGGGAAAACTCCAAGCTTAGCGAAAAACCAAATTTTCATAACTGATTTCAAAATCATCAAAATGAAAGAGCGGTCGTACGTACCTAAATAATTCTCAACTTATTTTTAATTTAAAATGCGTTAAAAACACGCCACTTTCCAATGAGCTACTCCTGACCTTTACAGGCTTACCTTTCCCCGTTTAAAAATTAATCAGCTTACAGTTAATACGTGTGCCGTACGATCGTTGAGCAAGTGTTTAATCATGCGTCGACACCTGGATTATTTATCCTTGTTGCGTACAATCGTGGACAAATTGCCGTCGCCGTAGGGATGACAGATGGTTTTGTACTTGCCATAAAAAAGAAAATGGGGCAACTTAATTGAAGGCTTGGGTTGATCACATGGAAGGAATTGGGAGAGACCTTGGCCCAGCAGTGGGATAGAACAGGCTATTAAAAAAAAATTAAGCCTTGCATAATGTTCAACATCATCTTCATCAAATCAGCCAAAGGTCCTATTGCTGGACTTTGGCTTCCCCAAACATTGTCATAAAGCTCGATTTTACTTCGCCTCCTACCAAAGTTTATCATCGCAACACACGTTCAGAATCCCGCTAAAGTTTTTAAATTAGAAATAACCGGATATTCAGGCAAAACCTGAATTGTAATTTTGTTCCGAAACTTATTTTGCGCTTCCGCAAACCCTACTTTCAGGAGTAACTTCAATGAATGAAATTTAATTCAAATTGAACTTGAATTTCCAAGCAGTAGACGAGGCCTTAACTAAACAAGTTCAGGATGACATTAGCGCAAACGTGTTTGAAATAATTTCTGTCTCTGGATTAATTTAAATGAAGCAATTCATGGCTTGTCATGATGGCCCAGAGGTTAAGGCCTCGCCTCTCATGCATGAGGTTGTGGATTCAAATCCGGGCAAATAACAATGTGACTTTTTCAATTAATATGTCGCTCGTTTGCAACAAGGATGACCTAACTCAAAAATGTTGATTTGTTGAAAATGTTGTTTGTAGTTGAATACAAAATTAACGTAAGTATTAAATGAAGTAACCATACGTAAAATAAACCTTTCATCTTTTGATAAACGGTTTCTATGCAAAAAATAATTGGCAATAAAGGAAACTATATCCAGACTAATAAAAAAAAAATGCTGTCCTGTATTTCTTATTTTTCGAGTTATGTCATTATTGTCGCAAACAAGCGATGTATACTTTCTGAGTTTGTCTTGGACATCACAGACATCGGTGAAGGAAAACATCGTGAGGAAACCTGGACTTATAAAAATCTGAAATTCGCAACCCGTCTTGAGCAAGCGTGGTGATCAATGCTCGTGCCTTCTCTGTTGAGAAGAGGCCTTTGCCCAGCAGTGGGACAGTAATTGGCTGGTATTGTATAATTTATGGCTTGTGCGTTTGTCTTCCCAATTTGCGGTTTTATCGTATAAAGCCTAGGCCTCCTTTTTATCTGACTGCCAAAGAAGGGTTACTCGTATTATGTTTTTCGCGCGTATCTTGGATGTTTGTTTTTTTTTTCAAAATTTCTTACTTACCTTGTATGTTCCAAATGGCTCGATAGATTTCGACGATTAAGGTATCATTAGATTCGTCTCAAAAACCCAAGTGTTTTTTTTTTTTTTAGATGCCGGATTTTTGGCGCTATACATATTATTGTAAGCCGTTAATATTTTTTGTCAACCAAACCTATCGAGTAGGGTATCAAAATGAAGGAAATTAAAAGGAGATTACAAATATATATAGGTACATAATACAATTTGTAGTTGGGTTTTTTGATATTATCAATTATTCCCTTTCCAGACCCCGCACACATAAACACTTAAGTCCTTTCTGTAGTCAAGCTCCACCAGTCGTATTCTCCTAGGAGTGTAATGGAACGTGTCCACCTAGCGTCAGCTATTGTTCATAGTCACTCACTCAGTTGTTCTTTTACCTCACAGCTATCGGAATGTTTATATTTATCCTTCTAAATATTGTGAGAAACAGGAAAAAATAAAGGATCCCTTGGAGACAAAAGACCCTTTGTGATTTCAATCACGATTGCAAAGAGAACGCCATAATCCGATAGCGAGCGTTTCACATCAATCTGATAACCGTTTTCTTTTAAATGCGTCAAATGAGAGCAAACCTCTTTCCATCAGTAGGTTTTGTAGCAGATTTAGCAGTAATTTATACAATTTTTGGAACGATAACGTTGAAATTTATTATCCTTTCCAGTACATAAGTATGCCCTATCTCTCCATTGTACATCTCCATTCTATTTGTACCTGGTTGATGGCAATAGCAAATTCTGTTACATGGGACTAAACACAATTGGCTACATTTGCGTGTACTATACTTACACGTCTGCGGAACCCATCGGATATTACAGGCGTCATGTATGTTCTGTATAGATGGAATTTAATATTCCTCTTCTATATTTCTCAAAACTTAGACCGTGAACTTTGTTAATAAGTTTATTCTAGCTAGACGGATTTTAGGTCTCTTTGCATAACGAACATGTGTACGTACGTATATCAAGAGGATTCTCTATATATACTAAGCCGCAAGCAAAGGATTGTATGTAATAAGCTCAGCTGCAATATACAGAACGGGCTATGTGCAATACAGGCCAGGCAGGCTACTAACGGCTATAGACAAGGCTGTGGCTAGCCGCATTTGGCCAGTTTGCACCGGATACAACTATTGTAGGGTTTAGTGTCTATTTAGTCAGTACAAAATCTTTAAACGTTTCAACGTAGTAAAGTGCTTTGTTGTAGGTTAGCATGAGGGGATGACAATTTTCATACGTTGTGATCATTAAGAGAGATATAAGATAAAATAACTGCACAAAAGAACATGTTACTCAATATAAGGTTGATAGTTGATACAGGTGGTGTAGGCATTATATTTTTTTGCAGTCGCATGTGACCTCTGCATATAGTGCCCAGTCAAACTTCTGCATTGTCCGAATTTGTTTTCGACTATTTTTGAAGCGTCCAGCGTGAAACGTCTAGCGTTCTCTCGATGTAACTGCATTATTCTCGAAACAGCAGATCCGTAGATACTTTGACATCGCGATGCGCTAACTTTTTATTACATAGATGCAAAAGTTTTAACTAGTTTTATATTGCGAATCGCCTCGCCATTAGACGGTATCCTGGAGCTTTTGGATTTACAACACTTTGTGTTTGATGGGACTGATTGTTTTATCGAGTAGGTTAAACTATTTGTCAGAATATTAGATACTGAAATTCGTCGAACAGGGATTCCAGATCCTAATGATCTTTGTACCTTTGCTTTCAAAGAAATAAACCGGTAAACAATATAGAATTGCACCATCAAATAGGGCTTTCACTTATTTTAGTGCATTGTTATAATCCATGATAAACGAAAACTATGAATAATATCTTTCATGTCAACAGGACATCGACAACTTAATGACCGAAGGCAACAAATCAAGAACAGTTGCTGCAACAAACATGAACAGCGAATCATCACGATCTCACGCAGTCTTCAGCGTAGTCCTAACACAGACCCTAACTGACGCTGCGACAGGCGTCTCCGGCGAGAAAGTCGCACGTTTGTCGCTCGTCGATCTCGCGGGGTCTGAAAGGGCAGTGAAGACAGGCGCTGTCGGCGACAGGCTGAAAGAAGGCTCTAATATTAACAAGTAAGTAGCCGTAAAAACAAGGGGTGTGAATATTAGCTGAATCTTGTATTGGCGGAAAAGTCGCGCGGTTTTTCGCTTGCCGATATGGCAGAGCCTTAAAGGGCTGTAGGCGGCAGGCCGAAAGAGGGCTCTAATATTAATAAGAACGTGGTTGAGTAAACAAAACTACGTCCCGTGTTAATTTGTTTAAAATCTAGTGTTTGGCGCGACTGCCTTGTTAGTCTGGTGGTCGCAAGCGCGACTGCGAGCTTGTGGACCAGGGTTCTATTCCCGGGTCGGGCAAAGTGTTATTGGGTTTTTCCATCAGGAATTTTCCAGTAGCAGCCACGGAGTCTGGATTCGTACCCGGTTGATGGCAATAGGTTCGCTCCCTATTACACAGGACTTAAATATAACTGGCGAAAAGATGTGGGTGTACTGTTCGGTACACCTCTGCCTTAACCTTCTGAGATTACAGGCGTGTCCTGGCGTGTTGTCATTTTATGTTATGTTTGACGAGCATAGCCGCGCGATTGTCACTAGTCGACTGGCAGCGACTGAAAGGGCTGTAAAGAAGGCTCTAATATTTACAAGTAAAGTGATGCTGTAAACAACAGTATTGCTTGTTTAAATACCTACTTGAATAGTCTCTTTAATGAAAATACGTTTCATTATGAAGACGACAAAGAAACAATTTGTCTTGAAGAAATCGATTCTATCAACAACGAACCAACCTCAACGAAGTTTATTAGGAAGCACTATACTTTATAACAAAACCTAAGCGATGTTGTAAGATTCAATAGAAGGCCTAAATATTAATAACGCTTCATATCCCACAACCTCGGCGTCGACGTCGTGTGGCTTCAAAACTCACGTGCAGCGTCTTTATATTCATAACTTTACAACATTTGCTCTACTTACCTGTTTCAGAAACTGAAAGCAAACGTATACCATTATGAAAGTGATAGCGAGTTTGTTCCACTTTCCAACTCGGATGTTCCACGGCTCTCCATGGAATTGTGTTAGCTGTATCTAGCATTGTACCTTGTCCGATTGTGGAATGCGGGAATTTCTCGCATTTGTTAGATTCTGTGCACAGTTTCCGAATAGGAACAGGACTCGAAAATTCCACACTAACATGTGAAAATGTGATAATTTAAAATAGCTTTTCAACACAATGTAAATAAATTGTTTGTCAAAATAGGCAATAAGAGGTGCACGTGAAGTGCTTGAAGCACATGTTTGCCGAGCCGAGCTAAATCTGTTAAATCGATGGTTGATGCCGAAATCAGAATTTGACACCCCTTACATGGTTCTCAAGTAACTTTTTACATAGTGGTGAATCGAGACTCTCGGAAGTCTCGATTCACCACCACCTCACCTGATGCTAAGCATTGATGCCGGCGATTCTAAATTGGTTTTATGCTAATGCCTTCAGGTTCTAAGTTATTCTTTATTGTTCCAGATCCCTAACAACACTCGGGCTCGTAATATCCAAGCTCGCAGACCAGTCTTCTGGCAGCAAAAACAAGGACAAATTCGTTCCGTACAGAGACTCTGTGCTCACCTGGTTACTCAAAGACAACCTTGGAGGGAACAGCAAGACTGTCATGGTGAGTAATTTAACGATAAGAGGGCTGTTACAAGTTTAGTCAATATAAAGTAAATTTGTGATACCTGTTGACTGGATGGATGTAGCTTGAAAAACCGCCAATGGGACCGTTAGCCGCGAGAGATCCTTAAGTCTTTGTCTCTTGTAAAAGTCATCTTCAATTAAAAACGATCTATTGGACAAGGCGTCTCGCGGCAAGGAACTCCACGGCACCTGAATAAAAGAGATAAGCACTTAGCGCCATCTACGTGTGTCTAATTTGACAGTTTACTCCCCCATTAGTAATGCAAAACAATTTCTGAGTAGTTCCATGACGGAAAATTAACATAATTATGTCCAGAATAATGCTACAGCACTTCCCAAGTCTTAAACTTACCTGAGAGGTACCCGTCGTGAGTGCTTGGAACAGAAGTCAGAATACACCTGCTTATATCTTAACTTCAAGGTGACTAGCTAATACAGATCGTAAGTGGACGCCTGGACGCTCATTCTAAAGTGCAGGCAGGTGTTCTTCAGTGTCAACCGGTTGTTTATCTATATTAATATAAGTTAATGAGAACGATCTGTGTTCGTTTATAATGTTAGTCACAGTCTGCAAGTCGTCAAGCTTGTCTGGTTAATGTTTGCCCGCGGTTTTGCCCGTGTTTATGTTGGAAATTATCCCTTATCCCACGGGTTCCGAATCCAGGTCATGGTCTGCCTGTTAACATGTGGAAAGGTAACGTACAGAGTTACCTTAGCATTTATAATATGAGTGTAGAAGTGTGGATGGTATTTCTCAGTAGCACCCACGGAGTCGGGATTTGTGCCCGGTTGATGGCAGTAGGCTCGCTTCCTATTACATGACTTTGCCATAACTGGCGATAGGTGGGTGTACTATTAGGTACACCTCTGCCTAACCCGTCGGGGATTAAAGGCGGGTTATTATGTAGGTATGGACGGCTCAAATGTAGACTGGCTACTAGAAAATCGATCGATACATATTATAGTGTATATTGACATTGATATGTCTGCTATATGATACTCGGATCTTGAAACTGAAGCGCAATATAGTTTCAAACTATTGTTACGTCGTAGAAAACATCGTAGGCTGTTTTCGAGTAGGTGCTCTCTTTATAGTTCGTTGTCATGAACTCGTGTTTCAGTAAAAAAGGTATATTTGGTGATATAATTTAACGTGGGGTTGTTATGGCATTATTAACTGCCAAAAACAAATTTAGCTTTTATATTATCGTGGCAAATGTTATTTCAAAGAATTTTAATAGTAACTCAATCAATTTACACTTAGAAAACTCTTAGAGCGGAAAGATAATGCAAATAGGGTGTCCCCAGACTTGAATAAAATTCAAATTCCGTCCACGGGCCGCCGCGCCGCATCCTTTGAGTCACCGTATCCAGCTCAAAACACTCATGCTTCGTCGTCGCGCATAGAAATGTTCTGCGGAACCTCGTCTATTCCTCGGTGATATTTTATAGCGCACTGGATTTGCAACTCTCTGTATTGAACCGAGCTTTGAGGATCTAACAAAGCGGGTAAAAAAAGCGTACTGTTGAATTTTCAACGCTCGGTGATGTTGAAAATCCAGCACGCGATGAAAAACACGACAACAGTAGTACCTGCGTATACGAAGTTTTCTATTATAAACAAGGATGATTTTAGTCTGGTTGGCTTTTAAAGGAATATTATATGGGGGCAAACCTGCCGTTTTTATTTTTGTATTTGTTTGCATGAGTTTGAAAAGTTATCTCTTTTTAAACTGAATACCTAATGATTTCCGTAGTATTTGTTTTGTTATGTAGATAGATAACTCAACACGAGTAAAATGTTTGTAGTTACCAATTTCTGAATCCAAGGCCAATTACCAAGAAAATAGTACCTATATACACACATCAAAAGTGTCTAGGGATCAAGCATTTTTATGTGGATTTCTTGAGATTGAGATGTGGCTTTGTAATAAATTTATGATTTTATAAATTTATATGGATCCTTTTTGGTGCATTTCATAATTTGAATCAGGAACTGTGAATCAAATTCGAGTAAAAGATGAAAATCAGCTGTCAATATTTTCCCTATAAAAACATACAACGCATTGAAGACATTATTAGTGCTACTGTTTCCCTACTACTGATTAAAACCAACGTTATTATGGAGCGGCGACGTCATTTAAGCAGGGAAGAAATGCTCAGAGCCGTGGGAATGATAGAAGCTGGTTCCCGGCAACGTACTGTGGCTTTAGCTCTGAATACAAGTCAGAGTGTTATCAGTCGACTTTGGACACGTTACCGAAGCACTGGTACCGTGGCTGAGCGCCATGGAGGACGGTATCGCTGCACCACACGGAGACAAGACCGATACATTCAAATCTTAACTCGAAGAGCTCCAACAATAACCGCCATGATGTTAGCCGTGAGGCTTCATCACTCTTCAGGGAACTTAATTAGCAACCAAACAGTCAGAAACCGCTTGCATGAAGTGAACCTTCATTCCCGAAGACCGCTACGGGTACCACCTATAGCGATGCACAATCGTAGGATACGATATCAATGGGCTCTTGAACACAGAAATTGGGCAGAAGAACAATGGCGTTTCGTGTGCTTTTCTGATGAGTCTCGTTTTGGTATGAGACCGGATACAAGACGTATACGACACTGGAGAACCCCTGGACGCCAACAGCGATTAAAATCCTGCCAGGAAGTCCATCCTTATAGTGGTGGAACCATCATGGTATGGGCGGGTATTTGGATCGGCGGAAGAACTGAGTTGATTTGGATCAGAGGCAACCTCAACGCTCAAATTTATGCTGAGACGAATGTATCAGACGTCATCGTTCCTCTACAAGTGCAAATCGGTCCCTTATTTCAGTTAATGCATGATAATGCACGACCGCACACCGCAAGAGTTGTAAGACAGACTCTCGCCGCAGCTAACATCAATGTCCTGCCCTGGCCTGCTCAGTCGCCAGACTTGAATCCGATTGAGCATGCATGGGATATGCTACAGAGAAGAGCTCTGCCGAATATGGAGGGTATCCAGTCGCAAGAAGACCTTTTTTTGTTGTTGCAACGAACATGGGCGGCCATTCCACAGCGTGATTTGGATGAACTCATTTTGAGTATGCCAAACCGATGTTCTTGTGTTGTTAGTGTTCGCGGTAGAAACACGGATTATTAATTGTTTAAGTTACCCAATAAAATTTTAAAGAAAACTGTTATTTCAGTCTTTTTTTCGAACTTTTGTGTTAGTGGTTCAAATGTCAAAAATCCCTTTATTAGGAAAATGGCAAATTTCTTTATTAATGCAAAGGTGACTTGGTTTATCGTTACTGTGACAAACGAAAACACTTTATTTGATGAATCCTTAAAGAAAATTTTAATTAATATCAATCAGGAGAAAAGTTATTGCAAAAATATATGTTGATCCCTAGACACTTTTGATGTGTGTATATATATATATATATACCTTTACAAATATTATAAGTTGATTTATGTGTCCAAATTTCTACATCATTCTAGATAGATATTGATTGATGTATTCGTTTTTGGAAGGCCTCCCACTACGTGGACCGATGACCTGGTGAAGGTTGCGGGGATCCGCTGGATGCGAGCGCACGGGACCGGTCAATGTGGTGACACTTGGGGCAGGCCTATGTCCAGCAGTAGACTTCTTTCACGAGCTGAAATGATGAATGATGATTCGTATCTTTCGTTCTGGGTATTTCTGTCTCCAAATACGAACTAACCTTCATACCGGGCGTCAGGCAAAATCCTGCATCACAAAATCAGGTCTTTCCCACATTTACGGTTAACATAATTAATATACAGAAACCCGACTACAACCGTTCGGCAGTAGCCCACCACAGACGTAACACCTGTCTGGTCCGAGAATCCTTATTTTTTTTTTTTGGAGAATCAGGAGCTTGACATCCTGTTCTTCATAGTCTTCAGGCTCATTATGAGGGTTCCGTACCCGAAGGGTAACCAACGGCACCCTATTACCAAGCCTCCGCTTTCCGTCCGTCGGTCTGTCTGTCAGCGGGCTATATCTTATGATCGTAATAGGTAGACTGTTGAAATTTTCATAGAATGTGTATTTCCGTTGCCGCTATTACAACAAATAATAAAAAATTAAAGTGGCTCCCCTACCACGATGTTACGGGACCCTTCACACGCGAGTTCCACTCGCACTTGACTGTTTTTTTTAGAATGAGGAGCTTGACACACTGTTCTTCATACATCTTCAGGCTCATTATTGATTCTCATTTGTTTATCCCATTCACAGGTAGCCACAATATCACCAGCGGCTGACAACTACGAAGAAACGTTATCAACTTTGCGGTACGCCGACCGAGCGAAACGCATCGTCAACCACGCCGTGGTCAATGAAGACCCGAATGCGCGTATCATTCGCGAGCTGAGGCAGGAGGTGGAAACACTCAAGGAGATGTTGAAGTATGCCACGGTAAGTGGCACGGTAAGTTGTACTCGCAGTCTGTGTGGGTATTTTAAAGGTAGCATGGTTATATTATAAAGGACTTTAAAGTAGGCTATGCATGGCCCTGAATGTGACAACCACGTTGAAGTCAGAAAATAAATATTAAGATCCACAATTACCCATTTGACAGTGTGCATTGTGTCGTCGCAGTAAGGGCGGATTTTGTAGCACACTTTGCCGCACGACAGTGATAACAACACCAATATTTCTAAGCTTCATATTCTACATATGAACTCCTTGCTCTATGTCAGGTCAAGGTGTGTTACTACTGCGTGCCGTTGACCGTTCGCATTCCTTGGTGGTTTTCTATTGCCTTTTAAAATTGAGAATATCAAAAGAAAATAAAATGCTTGTATACATAGGTTTGAATTGGATGCTTTTCAAAATGGAAAAATTAATGCACCCAACACATAATATTCGAAAGATACTTTCTCCAATTCTCGAAGACTTTAAATCGGACCAAAGCTAGTTCTTATCAATGCATCTATTATACAAAGTGAACAAGGTCTCACGGCTCAGGCGGCGGCGGCTCATCGACATTAAAAATCACCATGTGTTGTACAAATGTGCTCCTCACATGCGAACTGCCGCATACGTGCAGTCGAGGGATCGATTGCCTCAAGGGAGTAAACCGTGTCATGGCGAAGTATTACAATGACTCGATAAATTCAATATTCATTGTAGGTTACTTCCTTTTTCTTCGAAGCTCCTGAAGCTGCTTTATTTGTTTGGAGTCTTTGATGTCAATAAGTTGTTGTCCTGAAGATATCCTTCTTTGAAACCTTGTAATAGTCTTGTTTCGTATCGTGTTGTTGATTATGTAACAGAGACTATTGTAATTTACTACATATATGCATAAATAATCAGTATTTATAACGTTCCTACTCATTGCTGGGACCAAGGTTGCCTTACTGTCAGAGAGACTGGACCTTAATATGCGTGTCTGCCGCACGTGCCCAGTGCGGATTAATGGTGATCAAGTTTGATTTTCAGTCTAGAAACAATCGTAAGTCATAAATAAAAAATAACGGCTCCGCACAGGCAATCTTTTTCGTAAATAGCCTAATCAACCCTATAAATACTACCCAAAACATAAGCCTAAATTCATTGGCCGAACTTGTTCATTTTCCAATCGCAAAGGGGCGGGGGACACCTTAATTTACGGTCTGTTTTCCTGAAGGATTAGTATTCTTGTTACGTATCCTCGGGGCTTTGCTGAAATTAATTAAACTTAACCTTAGGTTTAATGGCGGTCGATCAACAGTCAGTTGGTAACTGGATTATTCAAGCACGTATGAATGAAATAGAATTTGATTTTAATTACACTATCATTACATAGAGCTCGTGGCAAAATAGTAACAGCCGCTCGGGTCGATCTTTAAGTTAAGCTGTGCTAGCCTAGGTTGGTCTGCGGATGGGTACATTACATACCGAGTTTCCTCCGTGCATCGGAAAGCACGTTAAGCCGTTGGTCCCGGCTGTCATGTCAAATTTTGAAATATGCATTAAATCGACAATAATTAACAAAGAAAAAGACCAAATTGGCGTTTAATTGACGCACGCAGGTCATACTATTACGCCACAATATGAATTTGTCGAATTTGAAGTTATTCATAAAGAAAAAAAATAATCCAAAGGAAATTTAAAAAAAGAAGTCGCGAGCTGGAATTTTGTTTTTTTTTAACTTTCTTCTATTTTTATGCTTGTATGAAAGTACCGCCACTAATTTCCTGCTATTTAAATGTTTATAACATGTTGTGCTGTCTTTCTAGGGTTCCCCAGTGGGTGAAGAAGTTCACGAAAAGCTGGCGCAAAGCGACCATTTGCTGAAGGAAATGTCGCGAACGTGGGAGGAGAAACTCGTGGAAACTGGTATGTTTACTCTAGTCCTAGTTTATTTCCAGCCCGTAGTAATGTTTTTTATTTATTTATTTAAACTTAATTTACAATAGTGGTTACGTAGGCGGACCTAATGCCATAAGGCATTCTCTACCAGTCACCCTTTGTGTCAAATAGGACAGCATTGTGATAGAGTACAAAATATAATAGCTCTTGAATAGAGAAAAAACATCATCAGTTTTACAATGAATTATCACTATATAGTATAAAACAAAGTCGCTTCCTCCCGCTGTCTGTCCCTATGTATGCTTCGATCTTTAAAACTACGCAACAGATTTTAATGCGGTTTTATTAAATAGTTCAAGAGGAACGTTTATAAGCATAACATTGCACCCGTGCGAAGCCGGGGCGGGTCGCTAGTTGTTAATAAGCCTCCAGATTATCGTATTCAGTTGTTTATTTCTGGGCATATTTTATTAGAAAAAAAGGAGGAAAAAATATTCATTTGTCGCAGAGACATGACGTGCATATACAAAATAAAATAATAATAGTTACAGCTCATAAGATATACAATACTTATGTTAATAAAAGTATAGTAAACAACACGACATTTCGGGAGTTTCATAGTTACATATTTCGAGCAATATGTTCGACGGTAAATATCGCTGTTATAATTCACACGCCATTGAATCATTAGTTCTCATCAGAGACCGTTTATGTAACGCTTTGCTGACCACCAGCTCATCAAAAACCGGATATTGGAGCTGAGATTTCATTCCTTGAATACGCTTCGTTTTGCAACCTGACCTTGAATAACAGCTACCAACCCCTAATGATTATTTAATACATAACTTATGTAAATGTGGAATAAGGTGGTAAAGTGTATGAGTGCATAGGGAGCTCTACGAATTAGTGCTGTGAGAACCGTTTCGCGTGATGGGCTTTTGTATGAGACCCTCCTTTAGAAGATCTCAAAAAAGTCTTAAGGTGGAATCGCATGGGTAGCCTGCGAAATTAAAATTTTCTTACGTTTTTGCCATTTTCAGGCCAGTGTCTGGTTGTATGTTGATGAAAATATAAATCGCGCTAGTAACAGATATGGAGTTACAGAATTATAATTATTAAAATCATCAATTCAACCTTCCAAGTTCATTAAACCCCATTGAGTGAGTTTTTCATGAAATAATTATTGAATGGGGTTAAATAAATAACAAACAGACGCGATTCATATTTTCATCAACATACAACCTGTCACTGACCTGCTAATTGCAAAATTGTAATAAAATTTAAATTTCGCGGGCTACCCTTGCGCTTCCACCTTTAGTATAAAATCAACTTTTAAGTATATAGTTGTTTTTTTAATTATATGTCAAAACGTGTATATCTATATAAATAAACTAGCACTTCGCCCGCGACTTCGTCCACAAATAATGTGATAGCTCGGCTATTAAATATGATATAAATATAATTATTACCGACGAATAATATAGCTTTCTGCCAGTGAAAGAATTTTTAGAATTGGATCATTAGTTCTGGCGATTACCCCCTGTATACAAACTTACAAACAAATTTTACCTCTTTATAATATTAGTATAGAAAGCCCCGTTATTTTAGACTTGTGTACATTATTTTGTATTAACGCAAACACTTTGTTTTTCAGGTCGAATACAAAGCGAGCGTCAGCAGGCACTAGAAAAGATGGGTATTAGCGTGCAGGCTAGTGGCATCAAAGTGGAGAAGAACAAGTACTACCTCGTGAACCTCAACGCGGATCCTTCACTCAACGAACTGCTTGTTTATTATCTCAAGGTAATTCATCTGATACTGATCCATGACTAAACGTCGATCTGCTTAAGAGACCGGTGCAAGATACAACCTCGTCCAATGGGTGACAAATTACACCTTAATTGACTTTATAGTACCTACCTCGTGTAAAAAGTAATAATCATAAACATCAAAGGTCACACTTATGTAAATTTCAATAGACCACTGATGCAAATATATTCTTTTTTTGTATTCCTCTCGAACAACGTGAAATTAACCGTAATTCGGACAATACTCTATGCTCCTTGTGCTGTACATTTTAGCATAGATACCAGTGACGTAGGTTCCATACAACTCAATTCCTTCCGGCTTCCCTTTGAGAAATGGCACAGTCAGTATTTTATAGACAAATAATAAAATCACATTAAAGATATGTACTCCCGCTTAACTCTTACAAAAATTGACCCTTCCCTACTGATAGGTACTCACCGTCTGACGGGCATAAGATGGCCGATACAGCAATATCATATCTTATACTAACAAGTATCATTCTTTCCCAGGATCGCACGCTCGTAGGCGGCTCAAGTGCAGCAGACATCCAGCTGTCCGGTCTGGGCATCCAGCCACAACATTGTCAGCTCCTCGTCGAGGGCGGAGGCCTACACATGGAGCCCCTGGGAGCGGCGCGGTGCTTCGTCAACGGCACGCCCGTCGTGTCGAGGGTCAGGCTCGGACATGCTGACAGAATACTTTGGGGAAATCATCATTTCTTCAGGGTTAACTGTCCGAAGGCTACAGGTAAGAGAATAACACCCAGTTTCAGATTTAAGAATTTTATACAGAACTTGTCAAACTCTAACAAAACTTAAAATTGATTACTTCAATGGAATGTAAACCCACGAAATTTAAACTTACTAGGTTATGCCTGCGGCTACACCCGCAGTGGGTTCAGTAATTGCCCTCTGAATCGTACTACCAATGTGCTATTCCAGACTATGATATCTGTGCGAAATTTCATTCTGATCCGTTCAGCTATTCTGGCGTGATTGAGTAACAAACATCCATTCATTCAAATTTTCGCATTTTTTATAATAGCATGTAAAATAAATTGTAGAGTTTGACAAGCTCTAACCCTTAAATACCTAACTCTATAACCGACAGAAGAGTTTTAATACCGCTGTCATATTAGTTGCAAAACTGCTGTTCTGGTCAGATTCTGTCTCTTGCGGTCGTGCTAACGAAATATTTTTTATTTCTGACGGCTTTTATGTGTTTACAAAATAATAAAAGAAATAATAAAATATTCTAGTCTATTTTAGCAGGAAACTAATTATTGTTTAGCATTTGCGCTTTTGCTCTTATACCAAATAATATCTTTTGCTCAATATTTTTTCTTATTGCCTTTTATTTGCCACGTATCGCTTTTATTTGACGCCTCATTTTGTTCTACTAACGTCCCGTTGTAGAACAAGATTCTGGTTATTCCACAGCTGCGGCGTCGGAACCACAAACTCCTGCGCAGCCGATCGACTACAACTTCGCGAGGGACGAGATCATGTTGAATGAACTGAGCAACGATCCCATACAGACTGCTATATCCAGGCTTGAGAAACAACATGAGGAGGATAAACAAGGTACCAGAGCTTTTTATAATAATTTAATTAAATCTCAAAAAGATAAACGGAAAGTCTTTTTTTTTTATTGTTTAGGGAAGACTTCACTAATAATGTATCGGTTCTGTATTTCAGTGGCGCTAGAGAAGCAACGACAAGAATATGAGCGACAGTTCCAGCAGCTAAGAAACATATTGTCGCCGTCAACACCTTACCCGCCATACGCGTACGATCCGCTTAAACTAGGTAAGTAAATATATTTCATACAATATTACTTCTATTAATGCTACTGAATCGTGATAGAAAAACGGTGTCATTAAATCTTCTTGCTTTTAATAAATTGTATGATACACTGACGTGGGTTATATTAAAATTACAGTTAGCGTAGCGGTTCCCAACAGTTTTGATTTCTGTAGATAATCTCATAGCTAATTCAAAATCAAATTAGGAGGGCTTTTCTTCGAGAGGTTGCACGTTAGCATTGTTTTCACAGCGATATAGTCTGACTTAGGACAGTCTTTCCCGCTGATCTGTGCAATCAAATTGACTCGTAAAGGCTAGGCCTATATTCTAAAAACAAATTATTGGATGTTTTAGGCAAAATGACAGCATGCACCCCAACAACAGCAGCTCGAGTAGAACGTTGGGCAGCAGAACGCGACGATACGTTCAAGCGATCGCTAGGACGACTCAAAGCGGACATACTGAGAGCCAACGCGCTGGTGCAAGAAGCGAACTTTTTAGCCGAGGAGATGAGGCGGAACACTCGCTTCAGTGTCACTCTGCAGATACCGCCGCAGAACCTTAGCCCTAACAGAAAGGTAATGGTAAATATCTGATAATTTTTTTATTAATTAGAATTATGGTGGGATCTCCCACCAAAAACGAGCGCTCACGACGAAGAATGCATACCACAATAGAACACGAAAAAGAATATATTATAATTTATTTATTTATTTATTATTCACAAAATCCACAGCTCTTTAATGTTTAATCCTAAACTATACAAACTAATCCTACAGCCAATTACGGATTTACAACTTAATTGCTATACAATACATTGCTAAGAGTACAGCGTGAATGAGTGTGCAGAAGTGTGCATGAAGAGCTGTAAATAAAAAAAAATAAGTGAATGAGTTGCAATGAATGAATGTTGTAGTGTTACAATTCTTCGTTGTGTTGCTAACCTTCGGGAAGAGCTTCAAACTGTCATTTTATTTTATTTAAATATTCCATTGTTTTAAACCGACATTCACATACAAAAATTTCTGAAAAAATGAATAAAATATTTCAACTAAGACAAGCGAGAGAAATAGAGATTTCAACTTGATATAAGTGAATGTTTCGCCAGCGGAAACGCGTTATTAGTATCATGTAAGCGTTATGTAACTGTATAATAATAATTCTTGTTCTCTTTACAGCGCGGCGCCTTCGTATCAGAGCCAGCTATAATGGTGCGTCGTCCGGGCAGGAGCTTCCAGGTCTGGTCCATGGAGAAGTTGGACAACAAGCTCGTGGACATGCGCGACATGTACGACGACTGGCGCCGGAGGCAGGCTCGGGCTGGAGACGATGACACCGAAGAGGTACGGAAACAGTTCTCACGTCGTCTTCAGTAACGAGACTACTACCTTTGCGAAAGGGGAAGTAAAATCAATTCAATTTGGTTGTATTATAAAAATAAACTTAACTTGATTTAGGAAAACGCGAAAGAAGCAAGACTCTGCCTCTGGTAATTCTTATTTGACCTTTGTAGAACGAGCCAGCAGAGATGGCACTGGACCCCTTCTACGAGTCACAAGAGAATCACAACCTAATCGGAGTAGCTAACGTGTTCCTAGAGGCGTTGTTCCACGACGTGACGCTGGATTACCACACGCCCATCATCAGTCAGCAGGGCGAAGTCGCTGGCAGGTTACAGGTATCTTGAAACAACTACTTTGAGTTTTTTTTTTATAAAACCTCTATAAAGCTTTTGCTACGGCAGTAGAGAAAATAGCTTAAAATAAAGCATTTTGTTATATAATAGGGGGGGGGGGGGGACACCGACGCGAAAACAGCTACCTCGTATTCAGTACATCATTCTGACACATAGAAAACACACACCACACCACACCCACATAAAACCACAGACCACATAGAATTCTTTAATCGGTTATTCAAAAAAAAAATCTGCTGTTCCTTACATTTTGACCGTGTAGGTATTGCACTTTTGTAGGAAACAGCAGTTTTTTTTAAATAATCGATGAACATGTTCTATGTGGGGGGTTCAGGATATTGTACTGAGGTAACCGTTTTCGCGTCGGTGTTCCTTTAACCCCGTATAGCAAAGTTCCCTGCCTAATTCTGGATCTCAGTCTTAGGAATCTTACCTTGTCGTGAGTTCTTAGTGAGGCCATACTTATCAGCACAAAACTAATATGTATTAATTTTTCAGGTTGAGATAAGTCGCGTAGCGGGACAGTTTCCTCAAGACAGAATTTGTGAAGCAGCTTCTGACAGTTCTGGTGATATGAGAGACGATGACGATCCAGTTGATTCTGCAACGCAACAAGTAAGTAAATATTATATTATCTCTTTCCATATTATTTTTGTGAAGAGCATAAATATTATTTTTCTTTTGGGCAATCTTGTTGTTGGATGGCTCAGATCTTAAGTGTGCGTATGCCGTGTCTCCCCTTAGACGATAGCCCACCTTTGATCTCGCACCGCATGCCATCACCTGTGCACTTTAGAACTTTTTGACTGTATTAGCAAATGGAGCTCAAGTTGTTGAATTTTGGACCAAACATACTTGAACTTTTAGTCATCGATACGCGGAGAAGCAGATTGTAATATCGTTATGGCTTTATAAAGTATTGTCGCCTGCTTTATCCCATTGGTGGGCAAAGTTGTCTTTCTTACGACTCCCAGTTCTTCTATAAATGAGTGTTGTATTCGATTGCTCAAACAATAATGTTGCTATGCCATGCAACACTTCGTTAATTTAAAACGATAAAATAATATAACCTTCCTCTGTAGGTTACAATCCGCGTGGCGATAAAGCAAGCCACGGGTCTCCCGCCGTCCCTGTCGCACTTCGTGTTCTGCCAGTACTCCGTGTTCGGCGGCGCGGGGCCGGGCGAGCCCGTGGTGGTGCCGCCCGTGGTGAGCGCCGACACCCCGCCGCCCGCGCCCACCGCCCCCTCCGCCCCCCCCGCCTCGCCCAGGCATCAGTCGCTCGTCACGTTCCGCTTCGACCACAAGAAGGACTTCACTATACCGCTGACGGAGGAGTTTATTGAGCATTGTGCGGGTGAGTGATTATTCACATTAAGCCCATTCACACACGGGTCGTAATCGTAGTCGTATCGTTACGACGCTACGCTTACGAGACCTTGCAGTGTTGCACAAACGAATCGTCGCGTAGACGTATCGTTTTGGTTATCAGTTAAAATCATGGCGTCAACGGCACCAGACGTTTTGGATGTTGAGGATCTTGCTTTCTCTTCAGACGAAGAGGATTTTTTATTGTTTTTCTTGAATATTCGCATAACGAATGATTATATAAACAAGAAGTCTTCTACCAGTTTGACGAATTCAATTATTTTTTCAGTCATGTTGAAAGTTAAAAGTCATAAGAAATTGAAATTCAGTTATATTCAGGTAATTAAAAAAAAAATTAAAAGTTAACTTTTTACGCTTGTGTTTTTACGCCAGTACGCTACGACTATCGTAATTACAATAAAAACCTCCTACGATTCGCTGCAACACCACTTCGTATGCGGACTTGTTTAAACATGTTCATGCTCGTATTGTTCTCGTCGTACGCGCGGGTTACGATACGCTTACGCTACGACGCCGTGTGCGAAGGGATTAAATGTCAAAATCATTTCGCTGCAATAATATTGGACAACTTCAAATTACCATGATAACCTTTTAAATGCTGCTGTAGTTTAACTATAACATTAAAAATTGGATAACATTTCATCAAAGGAACAGTTGTACGCCAGGCAGGTTTTATTCTAAAACTTCTTTCTCTTTCGTCAGAGGGTGCCCTGTCAATCGAAGTCTGGGGCCATCGCTCCGCTGGGTTCAGTCGCGCGCGCGGCAACTGGGAAGTGGAACAACAACAACTAGCTAAGGCGCGCTCACTGGCCGACCGGTGGACCGAACTCACGCGCAAGATCGAACTGTGGGTCGAGATACACGAGCTCAATGATAATGGAGAATATGCACCTGTTGAGGTTAGTACTATCTTTTTACATTTAATCAAAGCACTCTTGAAACCAAGATTGATTAGTTAATATAATGCTGTTAATCAATTTACAATGCAAGACATGAAACATTTAAATATCTGGCTAGGCAGTCTTTGGATCGTTTGCTGCACCTTGAAGAACGCTAGAACCTAGGTGACCCTTTTTTACCTGATTGCAGCGAAGCCCAAAAGGAGGATTATGTGTTTTTGTCCATTAAACTGGGTAATCACTGCTTTGTATTCACAAAGAAGTTTGAAATTATTGTTTGTATTGTGATGAAACTTGAGTTGAAATGAAACAGTGTACCCTAACAAATCCTGTTTCACTGTTTCGTTCAAGTCTGGATCTCATAAAACTTGGTTTTCAATCAAGTCATTGAGATTTTGGCTATTCTTCATTCATCATAATCATTCTTGTTAATCTTCTACTTCTTAGGTGGTCCAACGTAACGACGTGTGGACGGGCGGCGTGTACCAAGTGCGGCAGGGCCAGCAGCGCCGCATCGCCGTGCGCGTGCGGCCCGCGCTCAACTCCGGCACGCTGCCCCTCGTGTGCCAGCAGATACTTAGCGTCGAGGTCGGATCTGTTAGCGTCAGGTATAATTAAATAAATATCGCTGGACATTACACACAGCGCCATCTAGGTGCCACTCTAAGCAACGAGGCTTGTGTCGTGGACACCAGATAGTTGATATTAATACATAGATACTTTTTGTTTGTAAATACATACTTATCATACATATAAACATCCATGACTCGGAAACAAATGTCCATGCTCATCACACAAACATTTGCTCCTACCGGGATTCGAACCCGGGACCCTAAGAACGTAAGGCAGCCTCACTACCGCTGCGCCATTCGGGTCGTCAAATGTGTATGTACGACATGCATACTTAAGGTGGATGCGCAAGGGTAACCCGCGAAATTTAATTTTTCCTACGTTTATTGCAATTTGCAGGTCAGTTTCAGGTTGTATGTTGGTCAAAATATGAATCGCGCCAGTAATACGTATGGAGTTACAGAATTATAATCATTCAAATCATCAATACAACCCTCCAAGTTCATATAATCTCAAAAAGTGACTTTTTCATGAAATAGCTATTGAATGTGATTATGTGAACTTGGAGAGCTGTGTTGATGATTTGAATGATTATAATTCTGTAACTCCATACGTGTTACTGGCGCGATTCATATTTTCATCAACATACAACTTGACATTGACCTGCAAATTGTAATAAACTTGAGAAAATTGAAATTTCGCGGGCTACCCTTGCGCTTCCACCTTAACAGAAGTATGTCGGCCTGATTCGAAACAGGGCCGGCCAGCAAAATATACATTAAACTTGCCGAAATCGAAATGTGTCATATCTGGCCGACTCGAACATTGTGTGTAGCACCACTAAGGGAATCGTATCGTATAATATGCGATAGTGCACCAGATGCGCGGGCGCAGTTTAAGATGTAATTTAACGCATATTCGAACCTAGTGTGTTGTAGTATCAATTTTAAAGTTAAACAAAATCTTTTAGAAATGTTAATTTGGCTTAGCGAGTCCATAAATGCTGTATCAATTTTTATAACGTCAATGATTTGTTTATCGTTCAGGTCACGCCTACAAATGCCACTAGACTCGTATCAAGACGAAGACTTGGCGGTGTTGCGGGAAAGATGGAGCGACGCGCTGTTCCGTAGACGACAGCATTTACACGCTCAGTTACAGGCAAGTTCTATGTTATCTTTAATATTGTCATTTGACAAGGTTATGAATTAATTCGGTCGTTTTTTCCAATAATATTGATCGCTGCCTATCTTCTATAATTCGTTTGCTTCTCCATGTTATTGAACAGAAACTGGTGAATATGTCTCCCGCGATGAAGAATGATCGCGACAACGAACGAGAACAGTCTCTTGTTGAACAGTGGGTCTCGCTGACCGAGGAGAGGAACGCCGTGAGTATATCTACATCTTTATTCTATTCAGTAATATTAGGTGCTACATGTTTGTAAAGTCTTGACGTACTTTAGTTACCACACCTATCGATACGAAATCACCTTGCGCCTGTCAGTAAGAGTTATAACTACCGTTTAGGGACCTACTCTTATTCAGCTCCATTCTACTTTCCATAGAAAACACCAGTTTTGTATGGCTGAATGGATGCTTACGTAATTTGCATTAAAAACTGGTGTTTGTCCGGTAGTCGTCAAGGCTCACTTAGATCTATGGAACAAGCAAGTTCTGTTCGCAGTATGATATATGAGGGTGGGTGCAGTATGTCGCTTACGCTAAGTTGACGTTGTCCAGGTGTTGGTCCCCAGCCCGGGCAGCCCCATCCCCGGCGCGCCGGCCGCCTGGGTGCCGCCGCTGGGGATGGAACAACACATACCTGTGCTGTTTCTAGATCTCAATGGTAAGTACCCCTACCATTTTATTATCTTTTGGATTAATTTTGCCAAACCCCCACCAGTGATTTACATAAGCCCTAGATCGAAAATGTCTGAGCTTGAAGTTATGGGAAGAGACCTTTGCCCAGCAGTGGGATGACGCAAGCTAATATCAGTGTCAGTAAACTTTCGAATTAGGGAATATGCATGTAATTTGTTTTTCACTTAAATCAAAAAATGCAGTACTATCAACCCAAGAAAATAATTAAAAGTTAATTTCAACTATTGCTTGTCGCACAAAAAAAATATTAAACTCCTACAATTTTCTACGACAGTTCAAACATCCATGACAGTCGCGGCCATTCATGTCATAGCATTTGATGTCACTTCCCTCTATCTGCCTTGTTTGAATCTAATTTTTTGCCCTTAATAGAATAGTTTTACTATATTGTAAGTGCTTTATTAAAGCAAAAATTGCAATAATAATATTATAGTAAAATCTTTGTGAAACTTTAAGTACTTTTCAACTAAAAGTGTTTCTTTGACACATAGCATTTGTCGTCACTACCGGAATCGATGCGTTTTGTGTTTGCGTTTCGTTTCACCAAAAACACGCTACATAAAGTATTAAATTGTAAAAAAAAGTGTTGTATTAGAGAATTAAACAAGTTTACCACAATGTTTTTATGGGCCAATACAAGGCATTTTTAAGAAATAAAAAAACTTTTGTATTTCTTGCATATACCCTATTGTACCTACTATGTTTTGTCACCTTATGGTAGACTGGTAGAAAATGCCAAAGGCCTTTGTATAATTATTTTATTTGGGATTTACGTTTGGGATTTTTTTAATGAATTGTACAAATTTTTATCAAAAACATTTGAATCAAGAACTGGCGGTAGGTCAAAAAAACATATTCTGAACACATTTTATACAGTTGATACCTACAAACTCGATAAAATGTGTTCTGAGTATGTTTTTTTGATGACTGTAAAATTTGGTTTGAGTCAACCATAGAAATATAAAAAACAGGAGAAGTGGCAAGGAGGCGTGTCGGTGTGGCTGCGACGAGCATGTCTTAAGCATGTCATAGGCAAATGGCCGTCTCCGCGAACTAGTGTGAGTTCGACCGCGACCATGAAAACTTATAAGAATGCCGTGTTGTTCAGTGGTTTCTTGTCAAAACCGAAGCATAAACCAAAACTATGTAAATCGTAGAATCACTTACTACATGTATGTACACTTACACATGTAGTTTACTATATTTGTCTTTAAAATCAAGAAAAACAACAAATCGTAAAATATTTCTTGCTCTTATTATGTTAGTTTTGTTTTCAAGTATCACAGAGACTGTAATATTTTCCTTAACCACTACTAAAGTTTGTCGCTAAGTGACTGGACAAGCAATGTAAAAATCACAAAACGATACTTTTTTAAGCGGATGCTTCTTGCGACGAGTTAGTGATGTGCTTGTGCAGATCCTCTAACGTAGCCTACCGACAACGTCGATTGACGAATGAAATATTGCTATTATAGTTTGTTTTTCAATTTATCAACCGTTTTAACCCGGTTGGAAGATCGAAGTCGAATATTTTTTTTAATGTATTTATCATATATTATGCCTTATACTTAACTTGCTTATTATGCTTTTATTTTATATAAATTATGCCTTAATCTCGTGCTATTTCCTTACTTTGTTATGTTTTTTTTTGTATTTTACTTCCACCAAAGCTTAGAATGCGTTATAGAAATCGGCATGGTTTAGATAATATAATAGTGACTTTTGTTTAAAATAAGTCAACATATTCATGCTATTTATTCGTTATGCGTGGGTTTGTTTTCATTTATTTAACAATTTTTACTAACTAGGATTTTTTTATAACAAAAATCTATTACCTTCGGAGTAATTGCATTACACACTTACAGTAGGAATCGATTTCATTATGTCAGTACAACAACATTCATTGATTTACATATTTACTTTGTTGATCAGACCAATTTTTCGAACACATGAAGATTCGATAACTTTCCAATTTAGTCAATCACTAGCTTAGGTATTAAAATAAATTGCTTTTGCACTTCACAACGATAGTGACCGATGTTTTTGTGTAGGTAAGTAGTACGGTGCATGGTAAATACACGCTGTGTGTGGGATAAGGTTTATAATTGATTGTGTAGTACGTTCTGTTTTAAGTAATGCGAGTGTGTGCGCGACTGCGTATCTATTGCTTTTACTGAACTGCATGTGTAGTAGTTGCCGCGTGAAAGGGGAAACAGATGACACACGGTTCCGATACATTTTCGTCTAACAGGCATATCTCCTTGTTTAATATATCTGTAGGGTCAACCCAATTTATCATTTTATGTAAGCTACGTTTTTTTTCATACATCTCTGTGTTCTATCCTAGCCATAATTAACTTCATTTAGATATCCTCCTTTTGTCTGTCTCTTAAAAAAGACATCCACAACTATACCCGATACTTTTCTACTTACTTCATCATTAACACTGATAAACCTAAAACATTGTCTCTTATTCACAGCGGATGACCTAACAACGCACCCGAGCGGTGAAGAAGTAACAGTAGCGGGCCTGCACTCGATCTTACCAAAGGAACACGGCAACAAGTTCTACGAGCTACAGTTACTGCACCATCACGACAAGGATGTGTCTGCAGTGGCGTCGTGGGACTCGTCCATACACGACTCGCAGTACCTCAACCGGATCACTGAAGGTACCTTATTCTACAATAATACTTTAAAATTGCTGTAAATATTTCTAATTTAAACAGAGGAGTTTTAAGGAGAAGTAAACACGACAATACCTCTTATACGACGTGTGTACTTGTGGTGAACCGCTCTCTTGTTTCTTACGTGCGGTGTGTAAAAATTGGACATTTGAGATATGATATGAATCTGAAAGCGCCATAACGTGCGTCATGGCATATCAGCCTTCAATAATGAGAATCATATAGTTAGATTGGCTTGGTTTGCGGCATGAGCCATTGGTGGGTTGCGGCTCATTCCGTCTCGCCAAGATGAGGCCTGCGTCTCAGCAGTCGGAACAGTGTAGGCTAATGGGGGCTATCGCGTGTGAATTCACCGCTAGAGGCGCTAGTGTAGCACGAGGGCACCGAAATGTCAGATGTCATAGAAAGTCCACGCGTTGCGTGCTTTTGTAGCACGTATTTTTACTAATATTCTCAATTTGTAGTGTAGATTGAACTATTCATGATTAATAATTATGGCTTGAAGATTTTAAGTAGCAACTTGGATCTTACTTGTTAGTACTTGGAGGTAAAATGATTTTTAAATGTTTCATGCTTGCTAATTTTAGGGAGAATATTTTAAATAAATGATCTGAAGTTTTCACTATGTTGTTACAGTTATATGTAATAAAATAAACTTTTTATGAAGTTATTGGCACTACCGTAAAACAGTATATAAAATAGAATTATTGACATAACCTTACGCGACAGTGGCGCCATCTGGTGATCTCAAAAACGATAGCCCTCATTGTGTTAATCGGTTAATAACATGACCAGAACCACAGACTCTGACATAAATTCCTTTTCAGATCTACTATATTATTTTCTCCATTATTTCCAGCAAACGAACGCGTATACCTGATACTGAAGACAACAGTGCGTCTGTCGCACCCCGCCCCCATGGATCTCATACTTAGGAAACGATTAGGATTAAACATTTACAAGCGGCAGAGCTTCACCGACAGGATACGGAAGAAGATCGTCAGGTTAGTCGGTAACCTTCTGGTTCCTTCGCTTTCTTTCTGTCCATGGTAGTATGTTGTAGAGTTGATAGTGGGTAAAGTAAATTGTTGGTGCGTCTACGCATATTTATGGTTTATGTTTGAATGGTAAAAGGGTTATGATCGGGTTAAGTTAGAATAATGCGGGTAAATTAAATGTGTGCTTTGTATCTGGCATGGAAACGTTGCTTCTGGTATTTGGCAGCAGTGAATATAGAAAATCAAATGGGTCGTTGGCTCGTTCTGAATCAAGAACGAATAAGTTCAGTTGAAAACTGAACAAGTCACAAAGAAACAATGTATTAAGTTTACTAAATTCTAATAGTTTTTTTCAGTAATTTTCTCTTCTTAATGACATGCAACAAAATGTACGCACGGCGACCAATCAAGCTATACAAAACCAGTTTATGCGGGTCTCTCATTGTATTGAAAATCGATACAAAGCGAGGTCATGTTATACTGGAAATGTATAGCTTGATGTGTCGCCGTATGTACACTTCTCTTATCAATACTACGAATTAAATTCTCCCACTCTTTATCCCCCCTAACGATACAATATCAATCACCTAAACAAGTTGACATACGTAATATACAAATGTGTTAGTTACTACGTGGACAGGACGGACCTGCTGACGCACACCGGCGTCACGTACGAGGTGGTGTCCAACATACCGAAGGCTTCCGAGGAGCTGGAGGAGCGCGAGAGTCTGGCGCAGATAGCTGCCACCGGCGAGGAGGCTAGTGCTGCTGATGGAGAGACTTATATTGGTGAGAATCGTTCATAAATCTAGTGAATTACAATTCAGCTTATAGAAACTCTCCTACCACAAATAGTCTTGGACACAACGTAAGGCAAGGCATACAGCATCTTGATAGGAATTCGCCTATGCCCTAGACACGGTGATTAGAGACGAGCTTGTATGTAAGTGGCATTCGGGTGGGCAATATTGAAACCCAATTCGTCCATGGATTGGTTTACTCTGCCAACTATACACAAAATAATGTCAGTAATTGCGCAAATGTTTTGACAAATCAACCTTAAGAACTCGAGATAAATACGTTTATTTCTACAGTTATTTTTTGTAGAGTATTTATTATACCTTGGCAAAATTCCCCTATTGATCATTATTAAAATAGATACTTTACAAAATTATTCATGTACCAGAAAAATACACTCGCGGCGTGAGCGCAGTGGAAAGCATACTGACGCTGGACCGACTGCGGCAGAGCGTCGCCGTCAAGGAGCTGGAGCAAGCGCGCGGACAGCCCATCACCATGCGCAAGACTGCCTCCGTGCCCAACTTCTCTCAGGTACACGCACTTGTAGTTTATTTTAGACTTGAGATAACGATAGTTTTGTACTACGTACTAAACAGTAAAATTGAGATATCAATGACTGCAAAATAATGCTGGCAGGAAATTGACAACAAATTGAGACCCTACGTCAATTTATCGCTCAAACGATCAAAGCATGACAGTTCTGCTAAAAAAGCCATTTTATGTTGCTTTCTCAACTATCAATTACGCGAGTAGCAATTCTTATAATTCGCCTGAGAATATTCCTTATTCTAAGAGTCATCCTGGGTTGAATTATAAGAATTGACTTGTCGCAAGAGTTGCAGTTGTGTATCTTTACTTGATGATAATTGTGACTTTGATGGCTAGTACGTAGTACAAAATAATGTCGTTAAATAAAACACAACACAGTTTTAAATAGACACACGTACAGTCGAAGCTAGTTCAAGCACGTAGGTACACGCCAGATAGACCCTAAATATTGCACATGAAGTAAAAACTAAGAGGCAACAGTATTATAAAAAAGTGAGTAAAATTAGGTCGAAACATCGATGCTGTGAATTACAAGCGCCTTACATTCCAGCTTTTCTTTTAAAAGACATTCAAATGTAAAATGCCTTTTTCCGTCAGCTTTGTCCGCGTGTAGGAAGAGGTCGATAATTATCCCACAAAAACGAATGACGGGGATAAAAAGCACTTATCCCATGTTCAGGACATGGAACATCCGTATTTCAAACAGATACATTTACTGTCACATTTATAATATTGATTTGGTATGGATTAAATGTGTGAATGTCTTTTTCGATGGTATATAAGACGCTCTAAATTAAGCAGAAACATTATGATACAATTACGAATTTCCAGGCGCGATATCTTCTATCTGTAAGTTAATTTATACCATAGATGTTGTAAAGCTTTTACGCCGAATAAACACCAAATGATCTAACACAAGTAATAACTAGCAAAAAAGTCGATGTTGCCATTAACACACAAAGTACAGTTATGTATTTCACGATGTAAATAAACATAACACAATAGGTATAGGCAATATAGAATAGAATCGTTTGGTATTCAGGGGGAATGTAATACGCCAGTAACGTATAGAAAGAAAGCCCCGATACCCCTTATAAGTAACTAAGAGAAGAAACAAAAGATTTGTTGAAAAAATCTGCCATAAACTTGGGTTTCAAAATTAAAAACTTTTTTTGTGAATTGTCCTAGGGCGATGGCTAATGTACTATGCTAAACGAGCTAGCATTCGTGGCAGATATAGTCATGAAAAGTGGGAGATTCAAATATCCCGTACTTAATAGTAAACGCACTTCTCGCATTCTTCATGACCCACCATGATCAGCCATGAGTTTTGGCGTTTATTACGAAATAAAAGTTGTGGAATCAGGCGTCTCTTTGCGAAAATCCATGAACGTAAACTGATGGAAAGTCTGGATCTAGTATTTCCGAATTAAAATTAAAAACGGTGAAAATTATTCAAATGGCGGCCAATTTCACGAACCCTGAATACGAACCGAGTCCTCTAGCAGTGTGTACGCTTGCTAACCTGTGTGTTGTCGCTACGCACCGGCCGCAGCTGTCGCAGGCGCTCGAGAGCGTCGCCAAGAACGGAAACAACGTGAGTCAACAGCATGGCCGAAATACACGCAATTTTTACCTATTTCCATCCTGTTTCACAAGCCAATTTCGTTCTTATGCTTGACGGAGTAAGGTTATAATTTAGTTTTCCAGTTTTGTTCAATACGATCTTATTTTTTAAAACCAATAAAGAGCTCATGCTGCACGGTGTAAGGTTCTTATTTAGTTGTTCAGTTTTGTTCCATAAGATCCTGTTTTCTAAAGCCAATTGAGATTTTATGCTGCACATAATTTCGTTGTATATTTTTTTCATGGTCTCGTTTCACAAACAAAGTGAGACTTTATACTCCTTCGTGTAATGTTCTAAATAGTGTGGTTATTTTTTTTGTTATTTTCTTTGGTTTTCACAACCTAATTGAGACTTTATTCTGCACGGTGTAAGGTTTATCAATGAAAGTCGACATCAAGCTGATTTTTTTTTAATTTTTTTTCCATATTCACCATCTTATATATTTTTTAAACCTTTGTTAAATATTCGCCAGCGATTTTGTTGTAGCTGTTCAACCTTTACACTCACGTAGTTAGTTCACGTACGTTTCGTATTTCATAGCATCTGTAAAATTAGTTTGTAAAATATTATTCATTGTGTGCCATCTACCAACCATATTCAGTGATACTGACAGCGTTTGTTACTCTTGTAGCTGACAATATTCAACTATTGTTTATTCTCTTATTAAGATTTGAAATTAAACTAAGCTTTCAGTGTTATTAAGCTTAATATGAAGCTATTATGTTAGACAATTATTTATATTATTCTCGTTTGACGTTGCTTACAAATGTCCCCACAAATAACTAATCAATATGTGCGTATGAAGTGTTAACCTCACTATACATTCTCCAGCTCATGCGCCTGGACTCTTCGTTCGAGTCTCTAGCTGGGCTCGCATCGGGTCGCGCCGGCAGTATGGCCGACCTCGCCGACGAGACTCCACGCCGCTCCGTGCATCGCCACTCCTACGCAGCACCTTCACACAACGACCCCGAAATACCAACACCCACAAAACCATTCGGACTCGGTAAGTTACAAACTATAGCAATAATCCTGGAAAATTGACTGTTGTGAACTAAAATAAAAATATTTTTTACAGTACAACACACTCCTATTTCCGATACATTCATTCTTAACCACTCATAACATTGTCATGCTAACAGTTTTTTTAAATATAATTTCTAATAAAAAAAAAGTTATTTGCAGTATCTGCACCATTGTGCATAAAAATAGCGCATCTAACTACGTCATAGGCTTACATCAACTTGTAAACCGTATTTTAGACAAACAATATAATTTTTAGTGCATTCCAGTAGAATAGGTAACATTACATTTGATTTAGTATGTACAGATATCGATGCACGATAGACAAACTAGAATAGTATACTATTTGGAGTTGATAGTTACATTAAATAGGATTATCAAAAGAGATATCAGGCGATTCATGTTCACAAAGTTGTCACGACATTGACAGTACAGAAACATCCACTCTTCATGATCTCACTATTACATTATTTTATTTTCCAATTGCTTTGTGGCGACGCTATGGCTCAAATAACTTCCCCTTCTGTCTCTACCCCTACTTACTTCTTCCACTGTCATGTTCTTTAATGTGACTTTTATATCTTTACTTATATTTCTTCTATAATCCATCTTTTTCTTTGAGATATTTTTGAATGCGAATGGAGTCGAATACCCCAAGTGTTTGTAAAATTTCGATGTTTTCTTAAATATTGAATGCTTTTCTAACATATTTTTCTTTTATTATTTTTCAATCTCAATCTAAATTTGCACGTTTTATTGGGCTCCATTACAATAGATCTTAAAGAACAAGGTTGAATTCGACCACAAAAATTATTCCCAGATTTTGAAACTAACGTTATATTTTCTGTATCTTGACCCCCGCTACCTTCAGGCTCGTTCCTATCAGGTAAACAGAGAAAACAATATGGTATTAAATCGGAATGGCAACTGTATTGCGAAATTATTAGACGAATGCAACCGAACGATTAAAAACTAAATAGATGTGTTGTGATCATTGTTACTCATAAGAAATTTTTGTTTTGTATGTTACCCATTGATTGGCTGTAAAAAATCATCTGAAACTATTGGCATATCGAAATTGAGTGAGAACAAATATGATGCTGAGTTCATTTTGATAAAATTAGACCCTGTATTGGCTATTAGACGAAAGCAAGCTTGGAGCATCAGGCTTCTGTCGTTGTGTTGACTGTCCGTTTGTTTGCGTGTCTCTTTCATTTGCATGGACCAGCATGACCTGTGATTATTCCTCTCCTTCCCACTTCCTCTACGTTGATCTATTTGCTGTGGATTCGAAAAACGAACGACGCTTTCAGTTTAGACAACGAACACTGCTTATAAGTGTTAGGGTTCTATAACATCTGCCAAATATTGATGAATTATACATTTGATAATTTATGCGATGCGTAAAAACTTGAAAAGCAGTCCTATCTTTGTATTAGTAGTTATTTATCGTAGTGATAGACCAATGAAATTGGATGTAGGTTGTGTGTGTGTTAGGTGAAACTGTGCATGTATTGTAGACAAATATTTGAAGACGTATACCTCGTGGATAGATATTGTAAGACGCATGTGCTAGACCACAAACATTGTAACGTAGGTTTGATATTTCGTAACTTTTAATCTAGAAATGATTTAGATTATATTGTGTGTAAGTGAATACTTTTCTATTTCAAACTGTACAGAATTTAGCCATATTTTTGTGATAATTATATCAAAATAATTCATTTCTAATACAGGAATAATATTGTAATGTAGTTTAATAATAGATTGACAATATTAGAAATTAATAACCTCAATTTAGCTTCTAAGTTCGGAGCCAAATTGTGTTAATATAGTCCCTAATTTTGTGTCAAATGTTTAATCCTTATTTAAAATGTAAGAGTCCCTTTATTTCCTTCAACTTTAAGACGGGAAATTGTGTAAATAATTACAATTTATTTTAGTAATGTATAGTAATAAAACTTAACAAAGATTTTAGAACTATTATTCTGTAAGGTTTCCCAAAATGTGTGTGTTTTGTTAAAGGTTTATATTGACGAAGACATTGATATTTTCATTGCAGCCCGGCCCACGTTCCTAAACTTGAATTTGAACCTGAACTCTCTGCGACTGCAGACGCCCAACAAGTGTACGTCCAGTTATTAAGTCGTAGAATCACTAGTTTCGCTTGTTTTTTTGACGGTTTTCTTTACATGTTTGTATTATTTGTTAAGCTCATTGTATAATCTTTTCAGTGTATTGTTTTGAAACATGATTTACATGGCATGTATTCGAATATAATGAACGAAATGTTAACGCTAACATCAGATTTGGATCACTAGTCATAAGACACGCATGAGATCAATCTTTTGAAAATAAGCTAGCATAGTTCGACTATGTATTTATGTGCATTATGTAATTTCTGTATTGCGCATTTCTAAACTGAGGCAAACATAAAATTACATAGAGGTAGACCATTGTTATACATTGAGAGCCCTCTGTGTCTCTGGAAGCACGTGGAGCCGCTGGTCCGATTTATAAGAACGTAACTATAGAACGTTTCGAAGGCAGTCTACTGCGTTTAAGCAAACAACTTCAAATACATATGGTTGGCTTGCGGAAGTCAGTCGGCGTCAGTTTTGCGTAATACAAGGATGGCTGCCCCTTCAATCGGGCACAAAATTGATCAAAATCTAGTTTAAAAACGCGACAGATAATGTTGCACCAATCTACACTGAAAAGAATCTAGGCCTCGTAAAGTGTTAAACATAGTTTTAATTTTTATTTATTTGCTACATCTCATAGTGAGCTAGTTAGTTCGTATAGTGAAAACATTGGCATGACTCAATCATTGTACAATCTCAAGCATGGAAGCGTTCATTTAAATGATGTTATTTATGTTAAACTAAGTTCATTCATGGTTTGTAAGTCATTTAATTAGTTAAGCTATTACTTTCTCTAGAATAAGCTAGACACTTCGCTGTTTGGTAAAATGCTAAGGAAATTGCACAGTTGTTAATTATTTGACTCTATTTAAAAATATTGAAAAGTAAGCTGTATATTCTTACTATACTTTGTTTCTTATTGGCGCCCAGATGGGGTCAAGATTTTTGTCTTTGTACTACCTATCTCTTGATCAGAAGCTATTTTACTTGAAGAATTACTATTTAAACTTTTTATCACATCTCTTTACACGTAACATAACTTAAGAATTTATTATAGAAACATTTATGGATTTTCACCATCACTTTTGTTATTTCAAGTATTTTGAACTAAAAGCGAGATAAACTCAAAAGTTCGACTGTATTTTTTGTCAGTTTGACCTTTTCTCTCTACGAGTATACAATCAGACATTTTCTGCATAGGTATGTAATACTAAATAGGTTAATAATGTTACAGCGTCTCCAGCAAGTGGCAAACTCGGGTTACGTATGACGACGCTGCACGAAGAGCCGGGAAGGCGCAACGATGAGGACTCACATTCTGAGCCCGAATCCGCTCCTATCGATGAACTTACCACTCCAAGGTCTAATGTAAGTATACAGGTCGAGTCATCATCTTCATGCATTCATTCCAATCAAGAAAAAAAAAAAAACAGTTTCTCAGATGTCCCGAATAGGGTTGCCTTTTTTGCCTTACCTTTTCTCGACGTTTTATACGGGGTGCAACGGCGAAAACGGTTACTACGTGTTCAGTAAATAATAGGGTATATGCAAGAAATACATTTTTTTTTTATTTCTTAAAAGAGCCTTGTATTGGCCCATAAAAACATTGTGGTACACTTGTTTGATTCTCTAATACAACACTTTTTTTTAAATTTAATACTTTATGTAGCGTATTTTTGGTGATACGAAACGCAAACACAAAACGCATCGATTCCGGTAGTGACGTCAAATGCTGTGTCAAAGAAACACTTTTAGTTGAAAAGTACTTAAAGTTTCATTATGATTTTACTATAATTTTGTTATTGCAATTTTTGCTGTAATAAAGCACTTACAATTTAGTAAAACTATTCTATTAAGGGCAAACAATTAGATTTAAACAAGGCAGATAGAGGGAAGTGACATCAAATGCTATGACTTGAATGGCCGCGACAGTCATGGACGCTTGAACTTTCGTAGAAAATTGTAGGAGTTTAATTTTTTTTTGTGCGACAAGCAGTAGTTGAAATTAACTTTTAATTATTTTCATGGGTTGATAGTACTGCATTTTATTGATTTAAGTGAAAAAAAAATACTCGCATATTCCCTATTCAGAGCCCCCCCAGGCCCCCACTTATACATTTTCCATAGGTTAATAAAACGATACGTTTTAACCGTTTTCGTGTTGGTGTCTCTTTCAACCCGTATGTGCCCATGTAGGCCTATGTGAAATAAGATATTTTGATTTAGGTTGACTGCCATGTCATAACTTGCCACTGTCATTATTGTTTTGACTACCTCTTTAGGCGGAAAATAGCTCGTTAAAAATATTTTTGTCTTATCTTGTCAGTAATCTTTATCGTTGTTGCTTTATAAAATTATCATTATTGCCGTTTAATTATTTAATTGAAAACGATCTGTTTTTAAAACTTTATTGAGTAAAGAAATCTGTTAGAACTGTCTAATTTCAATATCAGCTCACTTTTCGTTAGCGTCACAACGGTGAGCAGCGTCAAAAAAATTAAAAATAATGACACATATCTAGGATTTCTCCCTTATCCTGTACGTGTCGTTAAATAACTACAAATAATATGTGTTTTGTAAAACCAGCGCACACGCAGCCGCGCCACGTCCCGCGGTTTCCTGCCGACATCGAAGACGTTAGACTCGTTGCACGAACTGGCTTGCGAACGGGTGCCCAACAAGAACTCGCCCTCAATATCTTCCAGCGGTTATGGTGAGTACACAGATGATAATGGGAAACAATGATAGGGTGAAACCAGTAGACAAAAGCTGCATAAGTGAAAAGTTAGGTTGTAATATACAGGTTATAGGAAAAAAAAAAACCTTTTTCACCACCTCCTACTAATTATGATGACTAACTATGATGTGATGTTATATCTTACCTTACTGATAATTTTGTACTAGTTGTGATTTTCTTCTTCAGTAGTTCCTGAGTGTCTTTTATTAGTCAACGTACTCATAATTGTTTCTCCACCATCTAGGTTCACAAGCAGTATCATCAACAAACCTGACGAACGACGACACCCTGTCTATCCGAAGCATGTCGGTCGATGAAACACCGGACTTCGACAAAACAATGGACTACACCCACCTCAGTAGAACCAAGAACTCTATGGTTGGCCTCCGGCACGAAATCACAGAACTACGGAACGACATCAACGACTTGAAACACGATATCGTTGAGTCTAAACACGAGCTAGATGATTCGTTGTTCGAGAAAGCGAAAACGCCCGTACTTACTCCGGGTTCAAGAAATCGTATCAACCCGTTTTTAAGGGATTGTGAGGACGCAGCCAAAGAGGTAGAGTTGAACGGTAAAGGTCAGATGGTAGATCCGTTGGGAGCAATTCCTGTTGAGAGCGCTGTGTTGACCAGCAGTAAGAGCTTTGAGAATACGCAGGTGAATGGGGATACGTTGCATTCGGAGCCGAACAACGATGCGTCGCATGAGGGGTCACATGACGCGTCGCATGATGCGTCGTTTGGTGAGTACTACTATTTTTATTACAGCTTCAGGTTTGGCTGGCTTTACCTATTGTCTCAAAGTAATACAATTTAAATCCACTAAATCAGTTTTTTTCTAATTTAAAGTCACTCCAAATTATCATTCAGTCCAAGTCGAAAGTCTCCAAGTGCATCCTAATTTTTGTATCAGGTGAAGTCGAAGTGGAGTCAGTGAGCTCTGAACAGTCGAGTCACGATGCTGAACGAAGCCGGGAAGCTTCGTCAGTGGGCGAGAGTGACTCTGCCTCAACCGGACCTGACCAGCCTATTGTGAAGACTCAGTTACCTGCTGGCAAGGTAAGTCTGACGTACATCTAGTAGAGTCAGTGGGCGAAGCCGGGAAGGTTAGGTTAAGGTTGTTTAAGTCTGTGGAGGGAGATAATATAATACTAGATTGCTCATTAAATTCTTCCACTTTTGTCACACATTCGATGATAGGTAGCTGTATAGTTTTATAACGTTTTCTTGATGATTTCTATGACTATGTAAAAAACCTTAGGCGCATTCTCCGGTTGTTTAAACAAAAGAAATATGTCTCCTTAGGCTAGTGAGTTAGCCCTCGTAGCACAGGCCATTTTTGAATGCGATGTTTTTTTATAAGCACTGGATTTTCAACTCACTGTTAAGCGTTGAGAGTTGAAAATTCAACATTGGCTATTTTTGATGTGCTTGAATTCGTTTTGTTGGAATATCAATGCTCGGCTTAAAAAGTATAGTTCAAAATCCGGTGTGAGAGAAACAGCGTTTAGTTAAAATGAACTCGTTTCCCGTTAGGTGGTACGTCGTCGCGCGGGCGGCGGCAGCAGCGCCCGCAGCGCGGCGCGCGCCTCGTACCCCAGCGCGCGCCCGCGCTCGGCGCACGAGCCCGGCCTGCCCGGCCTGCCCGACACGCCGGCCTCCTCTACTGAACGCATTGGAGATGGTAAGAGCGGGATACACCTATACATCTGGGACCGTACTATGACGTTCTCAAGTCATCGTTGCTTCGTTGTGAAAAAGGGATAGAGCAGTTATTCGTCCCGTATAGCTCCATCTCTCTCACTCTGGAACAATGCTCGCTTGAACAAGTCAGAATGCCTTAGATCCTGTTATAATTATGTAGTGAATTGAAATGATTGTGTTAAAGTATATTAGTTATTAGTAGGATAGGACGTATAGTAGTTAATTATCTTAAAATAATGTTTGTGAGGAATTTAGAATTACAGTAGGTATGCAGAATTAGAAACTTGTATTTAATCGAAATTTCTTCCCTTTTAGCACTTTCACGAATTCAGCAAAAATATACACTTATTCCATATGGTTTTTCTTCATTGTTTATGTTACCTAACACTAACATCCCCAAAATAGACGATTCATCAGAGTCCCCGATGCTGCAACCGTGGATGACAGTGGGCGAGAGCGTGCAGCTGCGGCTGAGCAGCAGCACCGGCATCATCGCGTACGCCGGGCCCACGCACTTCGCGCACGGCACGTGGATCGGCATCGAGCTCGATGCGCCTACTGGTATGTTTATTGTATGACTTAAGGCGCGGTGTTACCTCAATATTCGTAAAAATTGGTTTCTTAGTTATTCGAGTATGATGTAATGCAATGACAATATCTAACGCAAAAAACAGAGAAGGGTATAGAAAAACTAAAATCGAACAGAATATTAAATAATAGTTTAATATTCCCAATAAAATATGGGGAAGTTGCGGCACAAAAATAAACTTTGGCGTCGAAGATCTCTGTATTTCCAGCGATAACAACAATTTTTTGTAAAGAATTTAATAGAATTAGCATTTTTTTTTTAAACTTTAACCAAACAATTATTTAATTGAATGACTATATTTTGAATAATCTAAAGAAAACCTGTAAAATAAATTCGCAGCTTAGCCACATGTCAACTCAAATACATATTATTTTCAACCTTATTCACGCTCCAAAGTGGTGACAATAGTTTACGCGGTAAGCGCGCCTTAAGGAGGAATTCTAAGGTACTCTTCTGGTGGAGGTGTCGCAACATACTTTCTTTTCATTATTCAAGTAACGTTACATAATTCTTGTTGAACAGGCAAAAACGACGGCTCAGTGGGTGGACAGCGGTACTTCGAGTGTCGAGCGCGGCACGGCATCTTCGTGCGACCCGACAAGATCGTGCAGGACCGGCGCGGCCGCAGCGCGCGCGCCTTCCGCGACAGCGAGCTCAAGCGCGCGCAGAGCAAGGGTGGGTACCATCCTGTAACACTACACATGTTTATTTTAGGAAGTATTGACAACAGACGAAATAAGTCTACGCCTTTACCAGGTCTACAAGACCCTTAGAGAAGCCGTCAAACAAGCATTGTGTACACACGGCTTCACATAAAGCTATACATTTCCAGTTTATGCTAATCTCGCATTGTATATGATTTCTGTACATTGCGAGGTCAGCTTATATTGGAAATGTATAGCTTGATTTGTAGCCGTGGGTACATCAAATCAGTAACTACGCAAAACGCTGGGAAACGACTTTTTTTGTGGTGAAAGATCACGTTTTACGGTAGGACTCAATGTAACGCACTCAAAACATTGTGCTGATGGATGGATTGAATAGTACGGGGGTCGCGGAGGTGTTTAAAATAAATCTTACATCAAAAACATGTATTTATAAAAAAAACTTGTGCAAAAGTCGGAACTTTGACCCCCAATAACTCCGTAACTAGAGGTTACGGAGATATTGGGTATGGTATAGAACAAAAAATTCTCGCAATGACGGGGAGAACAAGGGTTAAGGGTCTTGTTACACTCTTTGTACTGGCAATAAGAGTAGACTGATTCATATTGAAATCCTTGTTTCCAATTGATGTTATTTCTAATTAGATGAATATTAACGATTATGTGAGTTATACGTTGACTTCATAATGACGAGTTCTGTTGAAAATTTCGTAATAACATTTTAAGTTTGAACGCAAACTGTCTGCGAGTTATTTTTATAAAAACACATATTTGTTTACTACATTGTCAACGTAGACTTCATTCGCAATCTTGTAGCAGGGTACAAGTGTTGTATGACGCCATACCAAGTGATTATGCAACTTTCACACCCAACCTGCCACCTTTACTTTCTGTTCAGTTAACTGATAGGCGTCATCGTTTTAAGAATTATTATCAAAACATTATCTATTTTCTGAATACAAAATTTTACAAAACTGGACAAACAGTGAATTGATGATTTTAGTATGATATGCTTAGGGCATACTGCTAGCTGTGGGACTGTTCGAAAGAGATACCGCGGACCTGGAACACAAAGGGTAAAGAAAGAACATGGTGGCTCGGTTTTAGTCAGTACAAATCTGACACTACCTTCCGCTACGCCTAGAGCGTTATCCAGTCAAAAAAAAAAAATGCTAATAGGAAAAATCTAATTGTTATACCTTAAGAGACCATAGAAAATTATACAGTTCAGGTTTTAGAGGGAATCCGCTTTGTTTCAGGAGAAGGCCTACACAACTTACACAGATCGCGGAGTCGCGGCGACAGCATAAACGCCGTCGGCACCAAAACTAGGAATAGCAAATAGACAACCTCACACCGGCGCGCGGCGTACATCGCGCCACGGCCCCACACCACTCTGACAGAACGCGGACAAAGCCGGCAACGTATCGGACCGAATTTATACTAACGTCCCACAACTACTTGTATCATAGTATCCGCATTTTTTCGTTGCAGTCATGTAACTTTGTATGGTGCTTATATGTATTGTAGATGTTTATTTACTACCCCAAAAGCAATATTGTTCGCCTTCATTTTTATTATGTCGGGGACAGAAAACGGGGAAACTATTATCTCGGTTTTATTGAACATTTCAATAAAATATGTAGATGTCGCGATGTTTCCGGAATGTGCAACTTTCGATCAAGTCATCGGGAGTTTTGACCGCCCTATAAATGTGAGTACAGCTGATTACACCGCTGATATGTCAGTTCTCACCAAATATTACAAGTAATTGGGAACTTTGTATGAAATGGAAATGTATTTAATATCTTTGCCTCTCTAAAATTAAGAGGTTCTTCACTTTTTGTCGTGATATTTAATAAAATTTAATATTAATAAGGAAATGTAGTCAAATATTACTATTAATAAAATCCAATTACATGTCATATTTGGTGTTTATTTTGAACAAGATCGCTTTTGTAGTCGACTGTACTAGTTGTTTTGTTTTATCGTATTATGATTTAAATTAAATTATTTTCAAATATTTGTAAATATAAATATGGAATTATAATGTGATTTATTTTATAATTTTTTGAAATTCCTGTAAATATGTGGATTTTTGTGTGTATTATTATTTGTAATGATCATCGGTGATTGAATTTAATAAGTTATTTGTATAAATTCTTTCTAATGTATAGTTTGTGGTGATAGATGTTACGGTAATGTATACTTATTTATGTATGTGTAGCTCATCGACCACTGTATCTGCTTACCCTCGTGTGACTCGCACAGTTTTATATTCTGCACAGGGAATATAACTTCTGTGTTTTTGACATTTTACTGTTTCTCTTCACTGTTACATTTTATATGACATTTTTCAGGTTAGGGTGAAGTATTCCATTGCTGCCCGCGTTTGTTACTGGTCGTCAAACTTTATGTAAATTAGAATCGAACGGGTATCGAAACTATGTTCGATACCTGTGAGTGTTTCTCGTGCCGATACAAAGCGATATTCAATGTATGTTTCACCTTAACACTTATAATAATATTCTAAACTTTACTTCATACTGCTCACGTGCATTTTGTGTTCGACACACGATTGCCAGTTTCGATTGTGATAGTAGTATCTTGCCACCTAACTATTAAATAAAAAACATATTTTTTTATTTTGACGTCTGCTTTTGCCCCTTTTATTTAAAGGTGTATCTCAAGTAGTTTATGAAATCGTCCAATATTACATCTTCGTCCTTGTAAAAGACTTTGTACTTAGTACACTAAACAGCCACTGACGGATCACTCCAGTCCAGACATTGACGCTCCGATGTACGGCGCAAGCGGTGAGCGAACCAACAAGCAATCAATACTGCCATTTAAATGCTTCTTATTCGATAAAAAGTACTAGTAATCGTTTCTAATCTAATGTTAAATTTTAAATATCGAATAAGCCCATCGTCATTTTTGTGGCGACGAGGACCTCTTGCCAAGTAGATGCTGTCAACTCTGACAGATGTGACGTCATAGATTCTCTCATCTCTTGCGCCACACACATTATATCGATTAGGTTGTGTATATTCGAAAATTGATGTAAATGTAGTCGTGAATCGGCATTCTGTAAATTAAAGTGTCACTACAAAAAAATTGTCCTCAATTTATTATCTCCATCCACATTCGAACAATAAATCGATGAGGTATCTATCTGTAATTAGTGAAACAAAATTCTTAATCGATGTTCTCTCCATTATAGAAATATGAAGAGTTATAGTTTAATTTTTTGAATAAAGCCTAATTTGGATAAATTATCAAGATATATTGTAGCGGCATAGTGCGCGTGTAATCGTATTAGGTAATGTCCACATTGTTCGCTCCGTGGTAAGACGGGGCAATAGTCTTAGATCACCTAATGTATATTCCATCCTTTTAGTAAAGTAATCGTTCGTAAGTACACTAAATGAGTACACAAAATAGAGTTACACGCCTGGTTATCTACTAGTGTTTGTAAGCCCCACTTTCAGCGTTCATTCATAGTCCGCCACTTGCCTCCATTCCTCAAGGGCATTTCTGTGATGTCACATCGAACACACTGTACTTCTCGTCACGCGCCATACGTATCGAATGTGCTGTGTGTTTCAAACGTCGCCGAGTTGCATTCCAACATGTGACGTCAACGAATACCTCTATAAACATATTATGTATATTTACATTTAAATGTAAGTTATTACTATAAAATGTTATTCAAAAATATTATAACAGCTGTTTCAAAAGTATGCACTCGAGAATTTAATGCCAATTTTTAGTGGGGCCGCGATTCCACAGCGAGCGAACGGTGGCGTGATATTGTTCGCTACGATCACTTAACTCGTTTGTATTGCTAACTTTGATATCATGACGTCACTCGACACCTCGCCATGGGACAGCGGCTCAAATAATTTGTAAGCATTGACTGACATCATATTTGTCACACATACATAGAGTTATCACGATTTACATTTTATCGAAAGCTTATTAGACTGTCGTACTTAAACATTCCATTTTTTCTATATATTTATCGTTCTAGCAAACGTTCAGTAGTATTTATCAGTGATTAGTTAGATTTTTAACTACAGAATGCGACTTATATGGCGTTTATTTTGCATTTTACGATTTTTAACTTTGAATGTAAAAGTATATTTACCATTATAATAAATAAATCTGGCCCTAACTAGGACAGCTCAATGTGTAGTCGAAGTTAAAAAAAATCTAAAAATGAAATATACGTATTTTCAAATATAGTAGGATGTGTCTTTGAAACTCTTGATGTGCTTATGTCCAGTAGTTTGGTAGAACACGGGCAAAGGACTAGCTGTCAAGCGAAGCAGGTACGACGCCTAGGTGAGGTCAGGTCGGGTCAGGTGTCTCGGAGTGTGCACTAGGGCTCCTAGGTTTAGGCAAATAGTGACCTTAAAAGCAGCGTCTCGTAGGTCCTAATTTAATTTTTAGAAATTAAGCTGACCATGTGCTGTGCTTTTGTTTTAAACAAATAGTTTTTAGGTAATTGAAATAATTTGTTGTTAATTATTATTTCATTTTTAGAAAATTGTGTGTATTATTCGCAGTCAATTCAAGATATCACACGCTTTTACGAATGTGAATGTAATTATTATTTTATGAAATTGTGACTTGCATGGATTTTATTTTAGCGTAGATAATGTTAAGTAAATTAATTTGCCAGAATTGGAAAGTGTAAAATAAATAAATGACAAAGTAATGTATGTATTTCTAATTCTTTTTGTGATAAATAGGCAGCTACTTTGTAGCATAGATGGTTGCATCTTCATTAATATACACATAATGCATAATAAAGAGATTTTAATATTTAATTACAAAAATAGTTCACTTCTAGTGGAAATATTTTTGCCAAGTAGCAAGTTCGAGTCAACCATCGCTGTCATTATCAATAAATGTATTATAAAATATTATTTTTGTATTTTATTCCTTTAGTTTGTAGATACCTCAAATAGATAGAACCCAGTACATATTTAGATGATTGTAGCTCTATTCATAATTAGCTTAGTAAGTTCATAAAGTCTAGACAGATAGACCTTTCCAATAAAAAACTAACTGTTGAAAGAGAGAATGAGAAACAAATTCAGTATAGGCGCCGCGTCGTATGCCTGCCCTGATGCAAAATAGTCTAAAAAACTAGTAAAATAATAATTTTATTATTTTATGATTTACACACAATCTCTATCTTTTTAATCTAAAAAATAAAGCTTCAAATATTTAATTTAACTTTGCTATCTATTTTGTACGTAAATAGAAGATTATTTTAATGAATAAACTAACATTACACTTTATTACGCATGTTCTGTAGTGTCAGGGAACAGTAATAATGTTTTTAAGAGACATTCTATAGAAGTAGTAAAAATCAGTAAAACTGTAAAACCGATTGCGAGCCCAGGTTGCCCGCTGTCGCCGTCACCTCCTTCTGCGAAGCAGTCATGCTAGCGAAGGAGGTGGTGGAACGTGAGAGGGAGAGAACCTCACGTCCCAGCCGCCGCGGGAGACGCACCGGGCGTCGGGGGCCACGTGGTGGCCCCCGGCCACCGTAGGCGCGGGCCTGTGGACGGTGAGCTATGGGCTAGCTCGCCGTCCGTCCGTCTTATGACGACAGGCCGTGTCGACGGCGCGTTCGTGTTCCACGCGCGCCTCAAGGAGAGTCAGCAAACAGGGAGGGGTCCGTAAGGACCGACGCCTGCCAGGGTTGCGGGACTGTTCGAAAGAGATACCGCGGCCCTGGAACACAAAGGGCAAAGGAAGGAACATGGATGGGTTTTAGTCAGTAAAAGTCTGACATTCCCTCCTGCTCAGTCCAGAGCGGGAGGGGTTATTTGATGATTTCCCACCGGTAAAAAAAAAAAAAAATTAAAAAAAAAATTAACCGCTGTAGATATAATCTGGCCAAATGGGGTATCCTCGATTCATCCCAAACAGATTGCCAGTGTGGAGTCCCTCTCCCTCAGGATGTGGTCCACCTCCACAAACCACCCACAACCACTTGCACCTACCAAGATTTAATCGAAGCAAATGTTTGAGCTGTGGAGGTAGCTACATTCTGTTCTAACACAATTTGAGTTCATCGACACGCAAAGAAGAAGTAAAACTTTGGCTGTGTAGGTTTACCGTTGCTAGACCTAGGCGAAGAAAAAAACCTGTCAAACTCAAATGACAAACAAAGGGCGCGAAGTTTTCGTGAAAAAATAAAGCTTCAAGCTAAAGCCACGTATGCAAAACTAGAAAATTCACTGTAAAACAAATCGTGTGGCCTGGAGCTCCTCTTTGACATTCTGCCCTACTCAAATAATCTGATATGATGCTAAAGATGCTCTACGTTGTTGTCTATTTATAATATTCGAGAAGTACTATAGCGTGAAAGGAATACATCGAATTTCAATGATTAGGTAAGTTATTGCAAGTAAAAGTAAGATTGCAACGACGAATTTAATGGAAGGTAAATAAATTCAGAACTCAGTTTATAACTCAGGAAGGTAACGTTGTGATTTTATGTAAAGATTAACCCAGTAAAGCTTCTCAGACAGTGCAAAAGGTATAAACTTATAGCGGGTGCTAATTTTATATGTTATAGTATGTCTTTTTTTTCACTAGGAAGTACAGTCAGTGCCCTGCATTTCTGGTCCCCTATTATAAAAAAGAAGGGAAAAGGGGTCAGATAATAAAGAGTGTGACTTTATATTGCCAAGTACTTAGATGGCAAACGGCCTATGTAAGAACTGTTTACTTCTTTGCTTCTCATTCAACCTGCGAAGGCAAAGCGCGGTGAAAAAGCCAAATTAAATCATAGTTTCACAATGATTAATTTATGACAAAAATACTTTTCGTTCTGTTATTTTATTTTTATAAATTTGTATTGAAAAACGACGTTCATTCACGTGGGAATTTGTCACTGCAGTTCCGGGGTCCATATCTCGCCTTCGGCTCGGGTGTGAATTCTGCGGCGGCTGCAATGACAAAGTTTCTATTTCCGCGGGCATTAAGACTTATACAGCGTGTAACGGAAAGGGTATAATCATCTGGAATACTGTGGTACGGACCATCAAACTGAACAACTTTCTCTATGGGATCACCATCGAAATCGTAAAAAAATAATCAGCTGTCCCATACATTTGGGTCGAGTAGGTATTGAAATTTTGTATAGGACAGCTGATTATTTTTTTACGATTTCGATGGTGGTCCCATAGAGAAAGTTAGTATTCCAGATGATTATACCCTTTCTGTTACACGCTGTATTATTATTTTTACTTATATCGGTTAGAATCATCCTCTTTTACTGCTTTCAACTCGCTCCCGCTCATCCCTGGCACCACACGAAGGTTGTAATAGCGACAGTTGACCTTATTCTTGGGCGACGTCGCGCGAGTGTCATCTTGCTGGCGGGCGGCGCAGGGCGGCGCGCAGACGGCCTGGTACGCGCTTCTGCCCACTTAGGTAGCTGTACTGGGGGCAAAAGCAGTTGGTGTTATTGGAATAATAACTTATTAGCTTGACGAGTAAGTTGGTCAAGGGACTGCAGGTAGGTACACATTTCTGAAATCTTGTTAGTCTGTGATCACTTAATCTGCTATTGTACCAATGTACGTAGTACGTACTATCTCATTATGTTAGCTTTTGCGATTGGTTGACCAACGTAATATCGACCAATGATATTAAGGGTACATCTGGAGTATAACTTCAATTATAGATCAAAAGCATCTTCAAAATACGGCAAAAAGTAAGGGGAAGATTATGGGTCAATTCCAAAAGTAAACTGCACAACATTATGCCAATAACTAAGCACTACTCCATGGTAATTATGAACCATGGTATAAGGGAAAAGGATTCCTGCCATAATCCATAAAAATAATGACGAACCAAAGATTCAATAAATCTTTTTAATTAAACTTCAGCCATCTTTTCTGTACACCATACACTTAATCTATTTTAGTATAGCGATGCCGATGCTCGTTACAAAGGAGACATCGTTCCATAATGGCATGCCGTTGGGACTTGCGTGACTTGCCATTTGCCTCTACCTTTCGCAGTCCTTACTTTGTCAAAGACGTTCCAACCGGCGTAACAGAAGGAGCCTCTCAAAATGACTTAGCAACATTAACTTCCTCCGATCATGGAGCAAGCTGCTCCATCATCATCGTCCAACCAGGACCCTCGATTCGACTTCTTAGGGTCTTACACAGTAAAATCTTTAAAACTAAAGCCGGAAAAATGGATGAGGGTCCTGGGTTTGGAAGAACACAGGTCTATATTGAAAGACTTTGTGGACAAACCTTTTCCGATGCTCCTGGTTGTGGTCTTGACGAATGCACTACAGTTGGTACCGGTCATATCGTTTCCATGTTATCTGAAGAACAAAGCCGTTTACTTTGTCAAGAAGAGGCCCGATGCTGTCCCGAAAGAAGACTGTGCTCAGTTCGTCATTTTTGGTAAGTTACCTGTTACTATTAATTAAACATTTACAGTTTAGAAGTCAAACAAGTCGAGAAAGAGGTGTTGGATTTTTTTTTTAGTTTCTATGTAACTTATAGGAACTGGAGACTTCAATTGCTACTACAGTTTCAATGGCATAGGAAGAAATCGTAGTTTGTGTGTATGGTGGACCTCATCTAATGAACTTAAACTCTTCCTGTAGGTGACTTGGCACCAAGACTAATAGATGAACTAGCAGCGTTAGTAGACGAAGTGTTCGTGCCTCTTCTCTCAAATCCATTGAATCATGAAGGCTGGCCTCTGGTCGTCTCCCAAGATATTCTCAAACAAATTCATAATCTCAAGAGCACTGTGTATGAGGTGAGAAATTAAGATACATAGTATTTGAATTATCTTTTTGGCTGTGAAATAAGATAACAAACTTATTTGGCTTTTACCGAAGGTGATTTCATAAAAATATAATTGAAGTTACAGTTTCCAAATTGATTGAATACTTTTGACTTCGAAATAATAAAACCATTCATTTCGATTTTCGTGTAATGCGCTCGAACTTTACTTTTTAAACTACCATAATTATATTCTTGCTTAGGTAAAAGGTAAAGTAAACGGCCAAACAGTCCTACCAATGCCAGTAGGCGTAGAACTAGTCCACGAAGCTGAAAAGGAACTGCATCGTGGGAAAGAAGTAGACTTGTACTTGAAGAGTGCCATAGAAGGAGTCGTCATCAAGTGGGCTCAGCAGATCAATGATGTCATGATGGAGGACTCAGGACAGGCGTTTGATAATGGGCAGAATCCATCTCCAAGTGTTGGTTAGAGATATTTAAATTTTGTAGATAGCATAGAAGTACCACGTTTACGCAGAATTACCACTGTGCCTTATCAATTTGAAAGGGACATGATTTCTTAAGGAATTTTGTTTGTTTTACATCAAATTTCCACTTCAAATGGAACAGCTTTCTTACATAATCAGTAATCTTGTCTGTTGGGTACATTTACGGTACATTTTACTATTTATAGAAGATGAATAATTAAATTTTCGAAATCATAAACTAGAATATGTTACGGCTTTTTCTAGAACTGGCGTTTTGGAAATCAAGACTGCGTAATCTGAACTACATTTACGATCAACTACGTACTGAACGAGTGAGATGTATGGCAGTGATCCTGGAGAAAACTACATCAGCCTACTACCCTTGCTTCAGCAGACTCTTCAAGAATATCGTCTCAGGTTTGTACCGAAAACCATCTGTAGGACCTATCTGATTTTGAAGACCAAGATTCACTTTGGGTTATTGAAGTAATGGACTAGAGTACATAAGGAGCTGTTATTTGTCGTGATAAATAAATTAAAGTAACATGCTATATAGGGTGACTGGTAATTAGTGTACGATACTTAAACACGTGATTGTGCTCATGATAACCAACAACTTTTACTATGGGAACAAACCTGAAATCGCGAAAAAAAATCAGCTGTTCAGTACATTTATGTTTGCCTAATGTACTGAACAGCTGATATTTTTTTCGCGATTTCGGCTTTGCTCCCATAATAAAAATTGTTTGTTATCATGAGCACAATCACGTGTTTAAGTATCGTACACTAATTGCCAGTCACCCTATATAAAAGCAGAGCTAGAGATTAAAAGGGAGGTGTTGCTGTTGAAGTGCCTAGGTATCTATTTAGTCCTGTAGGTCGATTAGTCTAACTTGCATCTCCTTACTTAGGCACTGGTAATATTGGGTTATCATCAGTTACATAATACCTTTATACATAGATAGCGTGTAGGCATTGTTCCACTAAAGGGTTCGCTTCTTCATACAATAATGTTTATCCTCTGCCATAAAACAAACATATATACAACAACATAAAATAAATAATCAGTTAAAATTAAATTTTAGCTCTTGCGGAAGCCCGTGAAATAGACCTATACCTACGAACACTAGAGAAGCACTTCCAAAGTCTAGAAGAGATAGACTTCATGGAGTGTCAGCCATTGTTCCGACCCCTGTTCCATGTCATCTGCATGATCTGGAGAGATTCCAAATATTACTGCAACTCTTCGAAGCTCATCGTGTTGTTGAGGCAGATATCAAATCTTCTAATTTATCAGGTAACAGTTTTTTTCTTGGTACATTGAGATGCTTTTGTTTCTTAGAGCGACCTCGGGCATTTGGTAAATGTGATGAAAGCAAGAAGTAAACTATAGCCATTTGCCAAACTACATGTTGTCTAAAAGGCGACAGAACTATGGCAGGATCATTAGGTACGTAATGTATAGTATTTTGGCCTATCTACATCATAATTATACAGGCCATCGTTTTGCATCCTGGTCAAATTCAAGGAGGTATCTATACTAACAATTCTCGACCCGAATCGAAAATAACAAGGTTAGTTTTTTTTTTTACTTATATCGGTAAGAGTAAATCACCCGTATTAAAACGCATCCCGTCTGTTCGTAGCCCAATAAACGCGCCGTCACACACACAAACGCAAACGTTTATTCCACAGTATAATTATGGACGGTATGGAAACTAGGGGGTGGTTTTTTTTTTTTTATATCTATCGGAAATCATCAAATAACCCCTCCCGCTCTGGGCTGAGCAAGAGGGAGTGTCAGACTTTTACTGACTAAAACCCATCCATGTTCCTTCCTTTGCCCTTTGTGTTCCAGGGCCGCGGTATCTCTTTCGAACAGTCCCGCAACCCTGGCAGGCATCGGTCCTTTCGGACCCCTTCCTGTTTGCTGACTCTCTTTGAGGCGCGCGTGGAACACGAACGCGCCGTCGACACGGCCTGTCGTCATAAGACGGACGGACGGCGAGCTAGCCCATAGCTCACCGTCCACAGGCCCGCGAGGGGGTGGTTTACGCTTATCGATTTCCGTAAGAATAAAAAAACGACCTTTTTTAGTATCGATTCGGGTCGACAATCGTTAGTATAGATACCTCCTTGAATTTGACCAGGATGCATAACGACAGCCTGTATATTTTTGTTGAGAAAACCAATGTTTCTTTTAAATGTGTCCGTTACGGAAGCAAGAGAATTGTGGTTTACATGCCCACGCCTAGTCTTATGGCGTTATTAAAATCATAGTGACTAAACATTAAGTACTATTCACTTGGACCTTATGTCAGCCACGAAAGGTAGACCGAAAGGTGATCAAAGTGGGTCGTTGGTGTGGCTCCCACCATGACGACTTTATAGCTTCAAAATCTCAAATCGTAATAATGAAATGACAACTAGTTTTCTACTCTAAGTACGTAAATTGCAACGGCATAATATATCTCGTTAGTCGTGAGCAGCGGTGTGATGTGAATAGATGTTCTACCAATCATTCATTGTGCTGACTGAACGAGATTGCAAGCGGTTTTATTCGCATGTGAACAAATCAAGCTTTCTGAAGCTTCCTCAGCAAAGTTTTGAACATTATTTTGTCATTTGCTGATAATTCGTTTATGTGCTATTTTAGGTTGAGTTAATTAGACGGGATTTGCTAAATCATAATCTTGGTTTTATTACTAGTTTCCAATTTAGTCACCAGACACATTTAAAATTCTTGAATAATTGAGCTCATACGTTAACATATTACTAAAGCTTATTCAAACTTGCTCAATATTTAAATGCTTACATGTAGATGTGGACTAAATGCGGTTACTAAGATTGCGTTAGTGCCTTAACTCTTGATATTATATGTCATGCCTCTCTCTACGCAATTCTTCCGTACTTTTTAACTGAATAGCTATTGCACATTTGGAAGTAAAAGTTTTATAATATCTATTTAAAATTTGAGCGGTCGCGCTGGGGTCTAGGACTCTAGACTCATGAATCCTTGGTAAAACAAAGTATCACGATGTCTTTGGTCGATGCGATGTCGCTAACACCGTTTCTATTGTGCAAAAAAAAAACGGTACCAACTCGCGATATTATCAAAGTGTTGTCCCTAAATATATTTCATAGGAAAAGGTATGAATTATTAATTTCAGATATTCACGAACAACGAAAACAGACATGAAGATAATAAATTCACGATTTACGAACTTGCGACTTGTCACGAAGGCACAATACACGCGGGAGCTACTTATATAACAGAGCTCCATAATATTTTGTGAGATTTGGCTATTACCTTTGGAGTTTGACTCTTGGGATACTGATGAATCAACTATCCTTATAAAAAATGAGATCCTGTTGTTTCAGCAGCAAATAAACATCAGCTAAAAATCAGAGTCGTTCAGATCAATAATATGTGTGCCTTTATCAAAAAAATAAAATCTATTTTTATTTCAGGCCAAAAAATGTCTCGACCCTTCTACGTTGTTCCACAGCGACATAGACGAAGCAACACTACGTATTCAATGCACCATAGACATCATGAAGAAGTTCAAAACTACCTTCGAATATTTTAAAGAGAACCTGGCTAAATACTTTGTAGATAGACGAGTGATCCCATGGACTTTCCATCCCAACGTGGTGTTTGAGAGACTCAATAGATTTTTGGACAGACTAAATACTATACAATGGTTCTTTAAAACAGTTTTGGAATTCCAAAAATTGGAAAAGATAGAGATTGGTGGAATGAAAGGCAGAGTTCTCGGTGGACAAATACGAGAAATATCAGGAGAATTTGACGCCTACTTCACTGGCTTTGCATCAAAATCATACGACGTACTAGACCCCGATGATAACACCTTCAACGTTGACTTCAAAGACTTTCAAGAGAACATCATCGATTTGGATCTGAAACTTTCAACCGTTTTGGTTGAATCGTTCGATAATTGCACGACATTAGAATCTATTTTCAAGGTAATACGATTGCATGACTGTAGTAGATTATTCGATGAAAACTCTCAATTACAAAATTAATCGAGTGATCGCACGAATATTAATAATGTGTACTAAGGTAATCTTTTTCAATTTCAGCTGATTGATGTTGTAGGTTCGGTCCTGGATCGACCTCTAATTAGAAATGAGTTTACAGCAAAATACGTTGAGATAATTGTAATGCTCGAAGAAGAAATTAACACTTGCGAAGTAAGTCCATCATTTCATCCAGTTAGTAAAAGTGTAGACTATGTCAGTTTTAGGTTCTGAACAAACGATAGACTTGTTCGCCGGACAGAAATGACTGCTGTAATTAATCCTGTTCATTGGTTTCTGCGTTGTTTCTTCATCGTCCGTTGGTTATTGTAGTATACGTGTCGAACAAAAGTAGTCCATCGTCTGCTCAGCTCAATATTGTTCGTACTTCCATTTTGAATTTCCATAAAATAGTCCAATCTGCAGTTGAAATTGTGTGCAACCAAGATTATCTTTCAGGAACTGTTCGTTGAACAAAGCAACCGCCTGGAGAGGTACGGCATGATGGAAGTGGATGCCTTCCTGCCTCCCGTCGCCGGGGGCCTGCTGTTCATGACCACGCTAGCTGCGAGGATAACCAAGCCTATAGCTAGCTTTCGCAATTTGCCGCACCCGTAAGTCAGCCTGGGTGGGGCAAATTGCGAAAGCTGATTATCTGGCTTACATTCATCCATACTCTTTACAATATTCCATGTTCAAAGGTTTCATGTCTCTCGATTGTATATTTAGCACTAAAAGATCTTCATGGGTTTGTCGTAGTTACTTTGAGCACTTTGTGAAAGTCTTTTACACTTATTGCTTTTCTAGTTCCTAAAAAATTATAAAACGTGCACATTTAATTGTATTTTCTCAAAAAACAGGATAAAGGGTACGGATGAAGCTAAGAAAATCTTCATAAGACATGAGGAATTGATTGAGAAAATCAATGCATTCAAGAAGAAATATTTCCACGACTGGACGTTAACAGTTTCAAAGATTATTGAGGAAACAACTAACAACATGATTCTGGCACGACAGGGATGTGATCTGGTGTTGAATTTCCATCCAATGGTAGGTCCAAATGTTGATAATGTTGAAAAATTAGCTTGGATAGATTAGATTAATAGACAGATACAAATAATATGTCGTCCATTATTTGTTGCCACATTTGTAAGATTTTGTGGCATTTGTTTAGATATTTTCGAAAGAACGACTAAAATTTAAATCGTTCTATATCAGCTAAAACTTTATCAACATTTATTTCCAGCTCCTAGACATTTTGAAGGAAGTTCACCATTTACGCTCAAATGAAGAGTATAAAGATTTAATGCCACAAGACGGTTTGGCTATTTTCGAGAAGCAGGAAACTTACAGACAGTACAGGATCAATTTGGGCATAACTATCGATTGGTATAACCAGATCAGGAAGAACAGCCAAAAAGTGGAGTTTGATTTAGTGGAAGACGAGATAAAGGCGATTGACCAAAGGATTGAAATGGCGCAGCATAAACTTAATTGGAATTCTGACGGTGATTACTTCAATAATATAACTTATAGTACAAATACTTTAACATGGCATGTAACTAAAAGATAACTTCGAATAGATTTGTTTAGAAAATGAATTGCTTTTCTTCAGATCTATGGAATTACTTGCAAGAACTTCATCGATTAGTAGGTAATCTGTTTGAGAGGATGTCTAAAATTCAGGACAACTTAGTAGAAATAAAAGAAACTATGAAAGACTGGTCGGTGCAGCCTTTGTTTGAAAGAAAGGAAGGAAAAAAGGTAAGCAACGCTAAGAAAGATTTATAACTTCTTTAAGAACTCATTCAAAAGCTTTATGAAAACTTATTTATATGACTTTTTTTATAGGATACATTAATGAATTTGGAAGACCGTCCCGACAAGAAAGTCAAACGTTATAGCGATATAGTGACAACGGCTAATCGAATCAACGAGTTGTTGAATGAAAATATGCAACTGTTCAACATGCAGGATAACCAAAATAGTGAGATCTGGATGAACTATGTCGCTTTTATTGATGCTCTGTTGGAAGAAGCGCTATTCAAGACCATTGCTTGCAGGTAAAAGTATTGAATTTGTATGGATTAGATGATTACCCGCATAGTGCTGGACCACTAATCTTCAGTGGAGAAATAACAATCCACGGTGTGAACCTGATACATAATAATCGAAGGTCACTCACCCTACTTTATCCTTTTCAGTTTGGGCTACATAACAGAACACATGAACCCCAAAAACAAATTGGCGCCTTTATTCGAAGCTCAAATGGAACTCCTTGACCCAGATATAGTTTTCGCTCCCAGTTTAGATCCAAGCACAGAAAAAGGATTCACTGCGTTGATAAAAGGGTTGATTGACGATGTGATGAATATGGCAACATTGATTGAAAGGATTGATAAACAGAGGGATCAAACTTATGAAAAGGAAATCATTTGCAGTGATGATGTTATTGAGATGAAGGAAGAAATTCTGAATGGTATTGAAAAAGTAAGTTACGGCATTTATGAGTAAGTTAGTAATGAAGACTAGCAAAATTGTTTTTTAAAGTGTTAACTAATTGATCAAGCAACATCGACAGTCAAAATCAGGAAGAGATACTAGGGGAGACTTTACAGGATTCTAATAACAATAATAACTAAACTGTTGTTACAACATCAAATGACTGAATATCATGGATTGTGATTGGCTCTTTAATTTTTCAGGTAATTGAAGATGCAAACGAATTTTGCAAGACATTCGAGAACTACTCCTACTTATGGCTTGAAGAAAGAGATGCTGTAATGGAAATATTCCTCACTTACGGCAGAATACTGACCCCTGATGAAGTAGACAAGCTTGCTTTAGACGAAAAGGATAAAGTAGAAGGAGAACAACCTGTACCGTGTGAACCTAAAATGGAAGGCTTTAGAGAGCAAATTGATCATTATGAGAATTTGTTTATGGAAATTGAAGATATGCAGCCTCATAAGATCTTTAATAACTGGTTTCAGGTAAAACGTATAGGAAAGAAACACATTATACAAAATCAGCTTATTTAGAAGAACTAACTTGATGAAATACTTCTATTATTACATTAATAACACTATCATTTAACAGGTGGACATTCGACCATTCAGGCAAGCTCTACTCAATACTGTGAGGAAATGGGGCAACATGTACAAGGAGCATCTGGTCGACAAAGTAACGTGTAGCCTCAGTGACTTGGGCAACTTCATACGTGATGCTGATGAAGGTACGTTTAAGTACGATTTACAGCTATCCTAGGTATTCAATAAAGGTTTGGGGACTATCTATCGCCAAAATCTAGGGTACGAGTGTCCTTTTGGAACTCTTTTCTACTAAATGTTGTCGTTTATAACGTTGAGCTTATGATTTTCATCAACTCAGTCTATCGTACTGCTAGTGCACCACTACACCCGGTTCTTCGCCTTTCACATCAGACCAGCCACGTTTTATGATTTTTATACATACATTTTTAAATTTTTCTCAGGTCTCCTTCAACCAGTACCAGAAGGTGACTACGAAGCCCTGGTCAGGATAATGGGCTACCTCATGCACGTCAAAGACCGCACTGTTACAACTGATGACATGTTCCAGCCGTTGACTGAAACTATTGAACTGCTGAAGTTTTACGACATGGACATACCTGAAGAAGTTAATGTTTTACTGCAGGTAAATGAAATAGATTTTTATATACCAAAAATCAAAATCAATAAAAAATTTACTTATCAAAATCTTTGGGCTACAATGCTACAAGGCTACAAATTAGTAGTGAAATCAGAAACACACCATAAAATAGCCGCATTAAGGAGCATCACTGCTATAGCTTACCCCATGTTTACGTTTAGAAGTTCACTGTAACTAACAGTTTATCTGAAGTCTCAGGATCTTAGGTATTTACTGGCGTATGCATATTTCGATATCTATAAAGATTTTCTAAATTCTAAATGCCTGCCATCTCTGTCATATTCAACCAAAAACATTTTTTCCACTAATAATCTTTCCTTCTTAGGAATTGCCAGAACAATGGCAAGCGACCAAGAAACTGGCGTTAACAGTGAAACAGCAAGTGGCACCGTTGCAAGCGGCTGAAGTGTCCGGCATTAGGAAGAAGATATCCACTTTTGATAGCCATGTCACTTACTATAGAGAAGTTTTTAAGAGATACGAGGTTAGTCTGTCATTGTCGACCTCATACGTAGTTAATCCTATCAAAACTGGTAGACTTGTTGTTTGTAATACACTTTAACTAAAACACTTAATAAATCAGGTCAAATTAAGATAAAGTAAATGCAAAAGATATCACTTTACAGTTCTTCAAATACGATTGCGAAAATCCGTATGAAGTAATGTCAAGAGTAGACTATGAACTTTTGTTCTTGGAAGAAGAGATGAGAGGCATACAGGAATCGGGGTCGTTGTTTGAAGTGAATGTACCAGAGTTCAAGCTTTTGAAACAATGTAGAAAGGAATTGAGAATGTTAAAGGTAAGGCGAAATTTTCACACGTATATTATGTGATCGAACAAAATACTGATCATAATTTCAAAACAAAAGTTAAGCATGAAGATACTTCAAAAATAATGGATTTATAATACAATTTTAGCAACTTTGGGATTACGTATACATAGTAAGGACAAGTATAGAAGATTGGAAAACCACACCATGGCGTAAAATTGATGTTGAAAACATGGATATTGAATGTAAGAAGTTTGCCAAAGAGATCAGGTTACTTGACAAGGAAATGAGAAGGTAGGTTGAAGGCACTACAGAAAGTATTAACAAAATTGTTAATTTAGAATATAATTATTTTATACCATTCGTTTCTAGTTGGGATACATACATCACTTTGGAAGCAACTGTAAAGAATATGCTGACATCATTAAGAGCAGTGGGTGAACTCCAAAACCCAGCAATCAGGGAAAGGCATTGGGATCAACTTATGAGTACAACAAAGGTGAACTTACTAACATTCGGGCAAAATAAATAATTAAACTGAATTGTATATAAATAAATAAATAAAATGTAAATATAATAATGAATGTTGTGTTAGCACCTTCGAGATCAGGATTGCGATTCAGCTGACGGGTTTGGAATTTTAACTTGTGCATTTTGCATGGTCGTTTAGAGTTGCCATTCCATTTGTCTAGAGGAACTGAGGAATTTGATTGTTCTAGACTTGAACTTGTAGAAATTATTAATGTTTTAGTACATTTTGTTGTTTTTAATGATAAAGAAAAGAGATAAAACTGAGAAATGCTAAAGTACAGTGAGTAAGAAATGATGATGGTAACTCTCCGTTTGAATGCGGCATGCATTTGCTTTGAATGAAATGTTCACATAATTGTACAGTTTATTATTGCCTGAGTTTTGTATTATACAATGTCAATGTTTGAGGTATGCATTGAATGAATTGTTATGCGAATGTAAATATGTTTGTATTCACAGAGCTTAGCAGCATTACAACGTGAACTCACTGTAAGTATGACAATGCCGCGGTGTGTATAGTGTACATATTATTTTTAGTGTACGATAATAATTTAAATATCGTTTATAATATTACATATTTTCATTATTTACTTTGCTAACTCTGACATCTTCACTTATTTTTTTAATATCCTAATTCACTGCTTCGTGTTAACGCGTATGGTTTTATCCCATATCTATGTTAGTTTGTATTTCACATACATTTAATATTTAATTTTTGTCTTTAAGAAATTCACACTTACGTAAGTATTTAAATCAAGTTTAACAATTGACTTAAAATTAAAATGCATTATGTCAATACTTTATTCATCAAAGTATGTAAATATTCGTTCCTCATACTCGTTCAAGATTTTTTCTATAATATTTTTATAATAAAACAGGTAAGAATCGTTATGGATCTAAACACTACGTTAGCTGACTTACTTGCCCTGAACTTACACGAATGCGAGGAAGAAGTGAAGAACATAGTAGACAAAGCAGTGAAAGAAATGTCTATGGAGAAAGTACTGAAAGATCTGCATACTACGTGGAGTCATTTGGAGTTTGAACAAGAGGTACATACAAGGACTCAATGTACACTGTTGAGAGCTAGCGAAGAGCTTATCGAAACGCTGGAAGAAAATCAGGTAAATTAATTGAATAAACAGTTCTTAGCCTTAGGCTTATAAGTTGAAAAATATAAAACATTAAATGATGTTCCAGGTTCAACTGCAAAACTTAATAACGTCAAAATTCATCGCATATTTCTTGGAGGAAGTCTCAGGTTGGCAACAGAAGTTGTCCATAGCAGACCAAGTGATCACAGTGTGGTTTGAAGTGCAAAGGACTTGGACACATTTGGAGAGCATCTTTATGAGCTCAGAGGATATTAGGAAACAGCTACCTGAGGATTCCGCTAGGTTCGATAGGATTGATGCCGAATTTAAGGTAAGAACTGGAGAAAACTAATGGGAAATCGATGAAATAAAATTTGTTACAAGAAAAAATGTGCATCCCTTATTTTTATTTTCTAGATATTATCAACAGAAATGGCCAAAACCCCGAATGTGGTCAAAGGAACTAATAAAGAAGGATTAGTTGAGCATCTCGACAGTATACAGAAAGACCTGATCATATGTGAGAAGGCTTTAGCAGAGTACTTGGAAACGAAAAGATTGGCATTCCCAAGGTTCTATTTTGTGTCCTCTGCAGATCTGTTAGATATTTTATCTAACGGGAATCAAGCTGATTTGGTTATCAGGTAAGCAATCTCAAGATACATATTTACTTGAATTCCTTACATTAAAATTTTCATTAAAATTTAGTTAATATGTATTGTAAATGCTCGTTTTAGGTGACTTGAAACATTCACGTTGTTGTTTGCAGGCATTTAACAAAACTTTTTGATTCGATTGCAAAGTTGAAATTCATAGACGATCAAAAACCAGGAGAGAAGGTAGCGTCTGGAATGATCGCCAAAGATGGAGAACTTGTTCCGTTTCATGGAACTTGCGACTGTACGGGACCTGTGAGTACACAGAGAAAATTGTAATAATTCCTTCCACGCCTTATTTCCACAAATTGTTAGGCATATGAGAACCAATAGCACATGCCTGTAACCATCAATTGGGCATAGATCTAGACTTCGGTTTGCCACAGGGAAATTCCAGAAGAAATCAACCACCTACATTTCGCCAGGACTTCATGCTCAAGAGTAGCGTTAAAAATTCACTTTTTATTTTATTTTTATTAGCTTGTATTGTCCCAGTCCTGAGCAAGGGCTCCCCAATTCCTTCCACAAAATTCGCTATCCACTTATAAATACTGTTTTCTTAAAAAGAAGACTAGATTATTGTAATAACGCAGCATTATATTTCAGGTCGAAATCTGGCTCAACAGACTCCAAGACATGATGAGATCTGCCATCCGACACTACTTCGGAGAATCAATGGTATCTTACGAAGAGAAGCCGAGAGAGCAATGGCTCTTCGACTTCATGGCTCAAGTAGCACTATGCGGCTCCCAAATCTGGTGGACTACTGAAGTCAACCTGGCGTTCGCGAGACTGGAAGAGGGTTACGACAATGCTTTGAAGGATTATTACAAGAAACAACTATCGCAACTCAGTACGTTGATCTCGTTACTGATTGGGGAGCTGACAAAGCAAGACAGGCAGAAGATCATGACGATTTGTACTATTGATGTGCATTCAAGAGATGTCGTGAGTAAGATGATACAAGCGAAGGTGGAGGCTGGGTCCGCGTTCATGTGGCAGTCTCAGCTCAGACACAGGTGATGGCGCTAATGTACAATTGTCTGCACTTTCTTGTATCAAGTTTATTCAGTTTAATTGTTTTTAACATGACCTAACATCACGCACTGTCTATTTCACCAAATCTCTAGCTATTTTGTCTGTATTTTACCGAAGAGTTACCAACATTTCGCCAGTTATGTTGAGGTCTCTCTCTTTTCTCTCTCTCTTACATGGGTGTAAGAGAGAGAATTAGGCATGGAGAGCAAAGTGCCATCAACCGGGCACAAATCCAAACTTCAACCTGCTACTGATGCATTCCTGAGGGGAAATACCATTAACACTTTTCATGACGTACAGGAACTCATGCCTAACACTGTGTATTTCATTGATTTATCACCAAAACGTTTATCACTACATAGTATAAAACAAAGGCGCTTCCCGCTGTCTGTCCCTATGTATGCTTAGATCTTTAAAACTACGCAACGGATTTTGATGCGGTTTTTTTTTAATAGATAGAGTGATTCAAGAGGAAGGTTTATAATATGTTTAACATTGCACTCGTGCGAAGCCGGGGCAGGTCGCTAGTTATATAATATACTCGTACTAGTCGTACTAGCGGCCCGTCCCGGCTTCGAACTACGGGTGGACATTTATTTTTTAATCTTTTTGCATTTTTTTTCTAGTTATAAATATAGCCTATGTTACTCACATAATGTAGCATTCCAATGGTGAAGGAATTTTTGAAAAAGGTCCAGGAGTTTTTGAGTTTATTCTTTACAAACATACAAATCTTTTCTCTTTATAATATTAGTGTAGACATACATACTTTCTCTACCGTATTCTGGGTTGGATTTGACCAGTACATTGAATTTTCATTAATTTCTGTTTTATAACAAAACAATGTAAAATCTGAAGACTCCATGTCCTGAAGCAGTTCGATTTCTTTTCAGTAGAATCTCATGTAACATTTTCAAATTAACGAGCTCTAATCATGTTATGTTTGGTATTCGATTCTTACATACGTTGCTAGTTTTAAAACGATGCGCCACGAAGTGAAAACTATGCAGCATTAATCACTATCACAAATCAAATCTAACATGAATACTAGTTTAATGCCAATTAGGAACAAGGTTTTATGCCCAGGTGTTATGATCTTCCAAGTTAAAGTAGCAATAAAAACGAAAAGGCTCTTCCTGTTGTTGGAACACCACGTTCTTACGTTGGAAATTGAGGGGTTTCTGGCTTAATAATAACAGCTACACGGATCGACCGAAGGTTAAGCTTACTTGCCGAGGTCAGTCTAGTGGATGGGTGGCCATCCGTCACATATCGAGACCCTCTGTGTGCCTCCGTTTCTCGGAAAATACGTTAAGCCGTTGGTCCTGTCCGTCATTTGTAGATCTTTGACGTAATGGGTTGTTGATAGCCAGTAAGTTTGAAAATCGGTCTTATAAAGGGGCATGAAATTGCCCTTTAAATAAGTCTTGAAGATCAGATCAGTCGCTCCATGTGAATGGAAGCCAATCTCTTTTAATAAGATAGTCGGGAAAATACTAGGCATGTAATGACTTATGTTGGCAATTGTTTCTAGATGGAGCGAGAAGGAGTACCATTGCTTTGCAAATATCTGCGATGCACAGTTCATATACAGTTATGAATACTTGGGAAATACTCCAAGGTTGGTCATCACGCCTTTGACTGATCGGTGCTACATCACACTGACACAGGTGAGATAATTCCTCATAGTTACTTTAGCTCCTATATGATTCTGTGTGAGACGTCTAGCCAACCCCAAAAAGATTACTGGGTCTGACCGGACATGGAGGTGAACAGGTTGAGAGTGGCTTGGGAGAGGCCTATGTCTAGCAGTGGACTGAAATAGTCTTGAGTTGATTTCTGGGAAATTGAGTGTTTGGACTTCAAATGTTTTCTTTTGACCCATTCTTCAAGATTCACAAGTCACTAACTCCTTGTCATCGCTTTTTCATGTGTTTTTATTTTCAGTCTTTACATCTTATCATGGGCGGTGGTCCAGCAGGACCGGCCGGTACCGGCAAAACAGAGACAACTAAAGATTTGGGAAGAGCTTTGGGCATCATGGTGTATGTCTTCAACTGTTCTGAGCAGATGGACTACCAGGTAAATATGCTCGTAGTTAGGGGTGCCTAAAGTAACATTTTATTGATACTGACTTGTTTCGACATCCATTATCTACACAGCTGATTGTATGACTCAAAATCACATTCCTTACTAAGTACTGTACCAAAACGAATGAAAGTTACAATAACTACTTTAATAAACCGCTTTTGTGCTTAAATAGCCTAACAAGTCCCGATCAGTTAATTTACCAAACAAGCATAACTTGTTCTTATTGTTTGCTAATTTCAAAGCCTATTCAAACAAACGCTCCTATTAGATGTACTTAAGTTCTTTTAGGGCACGTTCGCTGGCCGATAAGTTTCATGACGTTTGCAAATCCAGTACCATGCACTGGATTTTCAACTCTTGTTAAGAGTCGAGAATACAACAGAGCGTTAATCCGAAATAACTCAGTGCGTTAAAAAAGCGTTTTGTGACTTTCATCTTCCAGTGCTAACAAAAAAATATCTTACAAATACCGCCCTTGCGTACGTGGGCTTATACTAAATTGAGTTCCGTTTTCAGTCTTGCGGCAACATTTATAAAGGGCTGGCACAAACGGGCGCTTGGGGTTGCTTTGATGAGTTCAACCGGATCTCGGTTGAGGTGTTGTCTGTCGTCGCTGTGCAAGTGAAGTCGGTACAAGATGCTATCAGGTAAATTATAAAATAAATAAGGATTCCGAAAAAAATAATCCTAATTTTAGTTCAGCGCGGTACTTTTTTTCTATCAACCGCCATATCAGGTATCCACTAGCCATAACAGCATATTTGCATCTTTTGTAATGGAAATATTTATATGTGCATTTCCATCTTCAGGGACAAGAAGGAAAAATTCAACTTCATGGGAGAGATAATATCCTTAACACCATCCGTCGGTATTTTCATCACCATGAACCCAGGTTACGCCGGTCGTACAGAACTGCCTGAGAATCTAAAGGCTCTGTTCAGACCGTGTGCTATGGTCGTCCCTGACTTCGAACTCATTTGTGAGATCATGTTGGTCGCTGAAGGGTTTCAGGAAGCTAAGATATTAGCTCGGAAGTTTATTACTCTTTACACTCTGTGCAAGGAGTTGCTTTCGAAACAGGATCATTATGATTGGGGGTTGCGAGCTATTAAGTCTGTGCTTGTTGTTGCTGGGTCTTTGAAGGTAAGAAATCAATGAACAACCATCATTATTTTACTTTATAGTACACTCCACCTAACCCCTTCGGGGATTACAGCGTGATGATGTTACATAACTTTAATTTTATAATTATCACTAGAAATGGGATATTTACCATGTTAACTGTTGATTTTAATGCGGTGGGTGTTTATGAGCAAACAAATCGGTCTACCCTCTTTCTTGTTCGTTACCGCTACCACTGTCACTCGCAACTCGATTCTGTTCCCAGCACACGAAACTCACTATGTCCGCTCGCGAACTTTTTTCGGCACTTTGTCGTTTTTTAAACATGGTAAATATCCCGTTTCTTGTGTTAATGATAATGTTAGTGACCATGACAGTTTAAAAACTTATAACTTTAATTTTATTCTTCACGCTTCTAAGCGTGGTGACCCAGGAAGACCTGAAGAAGAAGTACTCATGAGAACTCTCCGAGATTTCAACATACCAAAAATAGTAACAGACGACATGCCAGTGTTCATGGGTCTTATCGGTGATCTATTCCCCGCTCTTGAAGTACCAAGGAAACGAGATCTAGAATTTGAAAGAACTGTCAAACAAGCAGCAATGGATCTTTCTCTACAACCAGAAGATAATTTCATTCTTAAAGTAGTACAATTAGAAGAATTGCTAGAAGTCCGACATTCCGTTTTCATAGTCGGTAACGCTGGTACAGGAAAGACTCAAGTGTGGAAAACACTTTTTAAAACTTACCAGAATGTTAGAAAAAAACCTATATTTAACGATTTAAATCCCAAAGCAGTGACTAACGACGAATTATTCGGTATTATAAACCCGGCTACTAGAGAATGGAAGGATGGTTTGTTTTCAGTCATAATGAGGGATCAAGCTAACCTACCTGGCGACAATCCTAAATGGATAGTACTCGATGGTGATATAGATCCGATGTGGATTGAATCTCTGAACACCGTGATGGATGATAATAAGATTTTGACGTTGGCTAGCAATGAACGTATAGCGTTAACTCCAGTCATGAGGCTGATGTTTGAGATTTCGAACTTGCGTACTGCGACCCCGGCTACTGTGTCGAGGGCTGGTATTTTGTATATTAATTCACAGGATTTAGGATGGAATCCGTGAGTAGACCAAGTTTTTTTAGATGTGTTAATTTTTCTACCTCTTACGGCTAAGGCTTCTAAGATTCTTGTAGTATTTTAAGTTACAGTTCACTAATATTAAGGTAAATCTTACCCATGCGAATAAATCGAACTAAATTTAAACGTTGCCTGGTCCTAACATTACAGTTATATTAATATTTGCAGATACGTAACAAGCTGGGTAGAAACAAGAAAGATACCAGCAGAAAAGTCCAACTTAGTCGTACTCTTCGACAAATACATTCCATCCTGCTTAGAAACAGTGAGAACTCGATTCAAAAAGATCACTCCTATTGTGGATATGGCTCATGTACAAATGCTATGTCATCTGTTAAACTGTCTGTTTGTACCTGAGAATACGCCAGCAGAATGTCCAAAGGAGTGGCACGATATATTCTTTGTGTTTGCTTGCGTTTGGGCTTTTGGATCTGCGATGTTTCATGAGGGAAGTGTTGACTATCGGATAGGTAAGTTTGACTTATATCTGAATATGATTGATTGTGCTTTTTAACCGACTTCAAAAAAGGCAGAGGTTTCAATTCGTTGGAATCTTTTTTTTTTATGTACGAGTATGTACACCGATTACTCGAAGACGCCTGAACCGATTTGGATTTTTTTTTGTTTCGAAGGGTGTACTTCTTATGAGGTCCCTTTTAAATATTATGGCATCGGAAAAATCAAAAAAAATTATACATCGATGATATTTTCGTTTACCCCGAAACCTCGCTGTCTCATTGGAGCAGTGCGCAAATGTTTGTATAGGATATTACAACTAAAACTGGAAAAATAAAAAAATAGACTTTTTTTTTGCAAAAAAACAAAACCGACTTCAACACAAATAAGTGAAAAATAACATTAGCTTCAGAAGTCGGTGGCAAAAAAAATTGAATAAAACAAACAAAAGTCACCGACTTCTGAAGCTAAAGCTTTTGAAGTCGGTTTAATTTTTTGCAAAAACGTTTTGGCTGATCAGGTGTTTTGCAACTACCAACAGTGGCTCTAAAATTTCGTCCAACTTTCCGCGAATAGAGTGCAATTTGATTCTTTCTGACTATAACTATTTACACTTCTGATCTTGAAACTAGTAATACCTATTCTGTTGACAGAATTTTCAAAATGGTGGAACAATGAGTTTAAGAACATAAAATTCCCTCCTGGTGGGACCGTGTTCGATTACTACATAGACCACGATACAAAGCAGTTCACCCCGTGGACTGAGAAAATACCAAAGTTTGAGTTGGACTCCGACGTACCTTTACAGGTAACACTACTAATAATGATCACAGTATCTTCTTCATCTTCGCTTTGCTCTTGACAGAACGGTCGTGGACACGATGAATTGTGTCTAGGGCATGCGAAACCGGGTTTCGGTCTCCTGGTAAAACCGGCTTTCCCGGGTTTTATTAGGGCACCGAAACCGGGTTTCGCAAGCCCTAATTGTGTCCCATCGCAGATATTCGTAGTTTGCTTTACGCTTATTTTCATCTGGTTCTGTTAGGTTAGATATAGCCTGGCGCAATTTTCTAACAGCATATTAAAGGTTTGCTGAGGTCTTTGGGAATAATTCATTTATTTGCATCAGGCACAACGATCCATAACTTAGTTAGTAGGTAATACACTTAAAAATAATGTTAATAGTTAAAAATACACTACACACTTGAAAATAATCAAACAATCAGAGACAAATAAATACCACACAATACTATAATATTTTTTTTTACGGATGGGAATTCATCAAATGAGTCACACTCTGGGGGTAGCGGGAGTGTCAGACTTGTACTGACTAAAACCCACCCATGTTCCTTCTTTTGCCCTTTGTGTTCCAGGGCCGCGGTATCTCTTTCGAACAGTCCCGCAACCCTGGCAGATGCTATCATAATTAACTTTTACACAAAATAAAATTTAAATTAAATGAATACAATCGTTTAATAGTGAAAAGTGGTTTGATTATCACCAATGTACCCTTTTTATTTTAGGCTGTGCTAGTGCCTACAGCAGAAACAATAAGAGTCAGATTCTTCCTGGACTTGCTGATGAAGAACAAGCATCCAGTTATGTTAGTGGGAAGCGCGGGTTCTGGCAAAACTGTGCTAGTCAACGAAAAGTTACAAGGGTAAGAAAGTTGATTTTGGGATTCTACTAGGGTTAACATTGGATTCAACATAATCATCATATTTTATTGCGTTAATATTACCTTTCAGTTTATCAGAAGCATACGCCATACAATCCGTTCCATTCAACTTCTACACTTCATCTGAGATGCTGCAGAAAATTCTAGAAAAGCCTCTAGAGAAGAAAGCAGGTCGAAACTATGGGCCTCCAGGGAACAAAACTTTAATATACTTCATTGATGACATAAATATGCCTGAAGTAGATGCCTACGGAACTGTCCAACCTCATACTATCATTCGTCAGCACATGGACTATGGCCATTGGTACGACCGAACAAAGTTGTCTTTGAAAGACATCCACAACACTCAATATGTTTCTTGTATGAACCCAACCTCAGGCAGTTTCACTATAAATCCAAGGTTGCAGCGGCATTTCTGTGTGTTTGCGATCAGCTTTCCTAATACAGAGGCTCTGAACAGTATCTATCATTCGATCTTGAGCCAACATTTGGCCAATCCGGAGTTAAGGATTAATCCGGCAATTGCAAAGTTGTCATGTAAGTAAACTTATAGAAACTGGTTCTCTTGCCACCGTCGGCGTTCCAGCTATATTAGAACCTAATGGCTTGGCACGCGACGATGGCAAGAGACCGGACGGGATGTCTTTGTTTCCATGGAAGATGGGTAGACCTTTAGTGTGGGACGCAACATGTGTCGATAATCTTGCGCCTTTTCAAGTACATTTCATAACGCTTAGTTGACACTTCCCGTGACCCATTGGCTGGCTTTTTTTTTTTAATGAAAAAGCGTTTATTCGTGGTTTGTAGGCAGATGTAGCGCGCTTTTACGTTGGCCAAAGGCTCTTGGGTACATTACCACTAGACAGCGTTGAGGAGGAGTTTTATGACGCCATTTTTTAAGTTTGTTGTTAAGTTAGTTACTTTAGTTTATTTTAATTTATAAATGTATCTAATATTTAGCTAATAATTAATACTTAATTTATTTAAATCTATTTCATTCTAAATGGGTCACAAAATTAAAGGTATTTTGATTTCAATTTTATGGTACATAATCAAATTACCATTTTTAAAATCCGTGTTGTGTATGTGGATGATATTGTTATGTTTATTTCAGCTAACGTTGTGTTGGCTACAATAACTCTGCACAACAAAGTATCTCAAGTGTTTTTACCTACTGCAATCAAATTCCACTACATTTTCAACTTGAGAGATTTGTCAAACGTATTTCAGGTAAACTAACCACTTTAAAATAAATTCTTGTATGTACACAAAGCCGAATATTTTGGTGCAAAGAGTTAATTCTTTTTCAGGGCTTCTTATTCAGTACAAACGAATGTATAGATAACACATCGGATATACTTCGTTTGTGGCTTCATGAAACAAGTCGTGTTTATGGAGATAAACTTACAGAAGAAAAAGATATCGATGCTTTCCTAAAAGTACAAGTTGATATTTGCAAGAAGAATTTTGAGGTAATCTACAACTTTACTGTGATCGCATTTATTCCAAACTAGTATGTCTTACGGATCAAACAATTCAAACTGAAGCGACTGACGATTCACTCGGCCTGTGTCTCGGCTAAATTCAAGTTTATCTATGGTTCTAATGGTTATCATAAAAAAAAACTCACAAATAAAAGCTTTGCACTATTTTAACGTCGTATGCAGTATTGTTGAGGGCTCCCTTTTCCGCATTTAGGCTCAAAGGCGGTCCATTATGCGTGCGTCGTATGCAGTATCCGCTTATTAGTATATTCAACGATACTGCGTATCTTTCCCAGGAAATAGACGAGGGCGTAGTCTTCGAGCGCCCCAACATCTACTGCCACTTCGCGGGCGGTATCGGTGAGCCGAAGTACATGCCCATTTTGAACTGGGAACAGCTCAACAAACTGCTCACTGAAGCCATGGCCAGTTACAACGATCTCATCGCTGCCATGAACTTGGTGCTCTTTGAGGACGCTATGATGCATATTTGCAGGTGAACTACTAACTACTACTAACTAATAGAAATTGTTTTGCGTAGATCTTCACTATCTATCACAGACACTGCAAACTGTCATTTTAAAATTATTTTGGTTACTTAACCTATTTTTTTCTTTAGGATCTCTCGTATCTTGGAAAGTCCGAGAGGTAGTGCTTTACTGGTCGGTGTAGGAGGTTCCGGCAAGCAGTCTCTGTCCAGACTGGCAGCTTTTATATCGAGTTTGGAAGTTCTCCAGATCCAACTCAAAAAGGGATATGGAATCGGTGATTTGAAGGTAAAGATGTAATACTGACTTAGGGTGGTGATAGTAAAAGTTAATTTGTTCGTTAAGTATCCTTATCAACATCATTCTTCTGTCCATATCTCAATTTGAGTTCGATGCTGCTGCATGTTTTCTTCTTTCGTACTTCTACTGGTACTATTACTCGTCTCTCCCTACTCATCATTATTATCATCTTTCACACAATCCATCAATCATTTTATTCTTACTCACAACATTTTGGCTCACTTGGTTAAAGATGGAGTAATTTGTCCCACGCTGGGCGCCATATTTTTTTTCCGCCGTACTTTGTACATTAATTTTTAGAACCAGATTCAACATAGTGAGTCATATAATTATTTAATTAATCCATTTCTAGAATGAACTGTCTCAGTTGTACATAAAAACTGGCTTGAAGAACGTCGGCATAATGTTCTTGATGACGGACGCTCAAGTGGCGAATGAACAGTTTTTGGTCCTCATCAATGATTTGCTGGCATCAGGTGAAGTTGCTGATTTGTTCCCTGACGATGAAATGGAGAATATCATTGCTGGAGTGAGGAATGAGGTAAATATATATTTTTTTAAACTATGTTTTAGTTCAATGTTTCATATTCAAAAGTAAAACTATTCAAAGATGATTATATAAATATAGATGATTGTTGTTATAGATGATTTGTTTAGATTTTCACTTACATCAGTGAAAATCTATATACGATTAATTCATGTCATTTTTACAGTCCTTAAAGGACGCTGCCAGTTCAGGAGTGTTTATATTTTTAATTTTCAATGAGTTTACAATTTATAGTACGAAACTGAATGCAATAAATACGTCGAAAATCTTAATAATGTTGGTGTCAAACATTTTAGGTAAAAGGTGCAGGTCTACCAGACACAAGAGAAACCTGTTGGAAGTTCTTCATAGACAGAGTTCGGAAGCAACTGAAAGTGGTCCTCTGCTTCTCTCCCGTCGGCTCTACTCTCCGAGTGAGATCGAGAAAGTTTCCCGCACTGATCAACTGTACGTCCATCAACTGGTTCCATGAGTGGCCTCAGGAAGCTTTGGTGTCTGTGGCCATGAGGTTCTTGGAGGATTTGCAAAACCTACCGGTATATATTTTACAACAGTTTTTTTCTTCTAAATATTTTCGAAGCAGGTTAACTTTTGTAATCGTCGTAAAGTTTACTACTGTCAATTTTCAATCTCTTAGCCCATCACGTCCGCACGGGTACTTTCTGTGCCGCTTTTTAACATGCACTGGATTCTCATCCTTCGAAGTTAAGCCAACCGTTGAGAATCCATATCCATGCGCATCAAAAACTGCACAGTGTCTCACAGAGCTAAATCGAATTTAACTTTTGTACCTACGACCAAATTTTACTACCCAAGACCAAATATTGCTTCACCGTCGGAAAAATTCTAGCCTTGTGCTTAATTAATGGTGATTTTAAAGGAAGCTATTTGAAATTATACAGGTAAGCCTCAGAGACTCAATATCCAGATTCATGGCCTACGTCCACACCTCAGTGAATACGATGTCTAAAGCGTACCTGGCCAATGAGAGGCGGTACAACTACACCACACCCAAGAGTTACCTCGAGCAGATCAGCTTGTACGCCAAGCTGGTCAATAATAAGACAGATGAACTACGCGCGAAGATTGTGAGGTATGTACTCGTATAATTAATACTTAGAGCAGCGATGGCCCAGGTCGTGGCGGCCACGACTTACGAACAGTAAGTCGTGGGGTCGAACCCAGACAGGCGCATAACTTTGTGTAATTTATTTCATCACCACTGCTCTCAAAACGTTGAAGGAAAACATCGTGAGGAAATCAGCATGTCCTAGAACCAAAAAAATCGTAGACTTGTGACATCTACCAACCCGCACTGGGCCCACGTGGTGGATTATAGCCCATTCCCTCTCATAGAGAGGAGGCCGTGTGTCACAGCAGTGGGAACATTATAGGCTGATTATGCTAATCAAGAATCAGAATCAATTAACTTAACAGATTGTTATTGTGTCACTTCTTCATCCCAACTAAAACGCAGTGGTAAAAGACTGAAGATGGGGCATTTTTAATGTAATTTTCTCAGCCTAATTTTAATAAATGACTTTTAATTTTGATTAATATCAAAAAATATCGAGGCTGGTGGTTTAAATAGAATAGAATATTTTTATTTGTGAAAAAACATGGTTGGTCAGCTTAATGGTTCGCCACTTAGTGTCATAAAAATGATTTTATGCATCATCATCAGCATAAAGCCGATGCCTTAAATTCTATTTTGACACTTATTTTATAAAAGCTGTTTATTTGTGAATATTGTAGGCTCGAAAATGGTCTAGATAAGCTTGCTTCCACGTCATGCCAAGTGGATGCGTTGAAGGAAAAGCTAGCGGTCCAAGAAATAGAGTTACATCAAAAGAATGAGGCAGCTGATAAGCTTATTGAGATGGTCGGCGTTGAGACTGCTAAAGTACAGAGCGAGAAGGCACTTGGTAAGAATTTGTTATCATTATATTTAGTACTTTCAATCTTACGTTTGTAAGTATCGAGAATTTTATGACCGTATCAATATAGTTTTTGTATTTTTCTGTCATACGTATGATAATATGACTAAGCCCAAATCCTTGCTAGGAGGCTTTAATGGCGAAATAATCAAATCCGTACGCAAAATACGCGCTTGGACGTGGATTTACAGACTCCAGCCCGATATACAATACAATGCAATAATCAAATCGCCAACATACACAAAAAAAAAACTTGTCAAAACCATTCATATTCTAGCCGACGAGGAGGAAGAGAAAGTAGCAGTAATAGCCGAAGAAGTATCAAAGAAACAGAAGGATTGTGAAGAAGATTTGATAAAGGCCGAACCAGCTTTAATAGCTGCCCAAGAAGCGCTGAACACGCTGAATAAAGCCAACCTTACTGAGCTGAAGTCTTTCGGTTCTCCGCCGGGAGCTGTGACCAATGTCACTGCAGCTGTTATGGTGCTGCTAGCACCCGGGGGGAAGATTCCTAAGGATAGGACTTGGAAAGCTGCTAAGGTTAGCCCTTACTAACATATGAATTAAGTACATTATTGAATGACATCTTAGTTTTTCAGTAGTGGTTGTGAGAGTTGAAGTCTTCTCAGTATAAACGTTTGACTTTTCTTCTGAAGTTCGTTATTATATTAAAGATCTTGTGTAACTACTTATTGGTGCGGTTCTTCAGAAAGGTCAGATGCGTAGTACTCGCAACCGGCGCGCGTGTGTGACTGGTCACATACATCTGGATGTATGAACGTGGACGAGGCAAAAGGAGTATGTGAGGATGGTTGCAGATCGCATTCTGTGGTTTCATTTCCGTAACAGTACTTGTAACCAAAGAAAAAGTTTAGTAATTTGAGTGCCATAAAAATGTTTCATTAATTATTCTTCCTTAGGTGGTGATGGCAAAAGTAGACGTGTTCCTTGAGTTACTTGTACAATATGACAAAGAAAATATTCACCCTGATGTCATCAAAGCCATTCAACCTTACTTAAAGGATGCTGAATTTGAACCAGGTAAGTTTACTTAAAACCACGCCACTAAAATTGTTTCTAGCTCAAGTGGCCTACTACCTAAGACGTCATAGTAACCCCCCAGGTAGACAATAAAGTCACACTTTATTTATAGAATTCATAAGATCAAAATCGGGTGCAGCTGCTGGTCTTTGTGCTTGGGTGATCAACATTATAAAGTTCTACGAAGTGTTCTGTGATGTTGAGCCCAAAAGAAAAGCTTTGGCAGCTGCCAACGCCGAGTTAGCTGCTGCAACTGAGAAATTGAGGTCTATCAAAAGCAAAGTTGCGGTAAGTAATAGAACGTATAAACTCTTGAAAATAATGATTTTTAGATTTTTGATGTAACAGGTTCGCACTTTACTCGATACACTTTTGTCATCCTATTCATTTTCACTATACGTAAGTGCTAAAGATTATGTTAAAAATCGTTACAAGCCTACTAACGTTGTACACTCCTTGAGTTTAACAAACATGAATACTTGAACAGAAATACTTGAATCAGACCATAATGATATTGTCATTATTTTTCCTATTATAGTCTCTAGAAGAAATGTTAGCGTCACTCACAGCAGACTTCGAAAAGGCAACGTCAGAAAAGATGAAGTGCCAGAAGGAAGCAGACGCTACTAACGCAACTATACAACTTGCTAACAGACTGGTCAATGGACTTGCTAGTGAAAAAGTCAGATGGGCTGAAGCTGTTTCCAGGTAATACTTACTTTGCAATATTATGATGACTCTTGAAAGGAAGATCAGAATTAGAGAGAGCAATAGAGGGGCTGATGATATATTTTAAATTTTAAACTGGATTGTGGATTTAACAATTATTTTCTTTAACCTGCCTCAAAATTGTCCCTCACCTTTTACCACGTTAAAACCTACCAAATTTAAGAAAATTGGTAGTTTTTGGTAATCTTTAAATAGCTTCCATGAGTGGCGATAGCCCTGCAGCTTACTGAGTATCTCATTTTATATTACCAAGGATAAACTATGAGAAATATTTAGTTACTGTTGATCAATTAATTTAGCATTTTCCTCTGCTGGAGATCCGATCCGAAATTGTCTTACTATGCCCAGTTCTCATTGTGTTCCAAAAATAGAAGAGGTTATTAAATGTCTCTCTTAATTTCAGTCTTATGCAGCAGGGTACAACAATGCCAGGAGACGTACTACTTGTGTGTGCTTTCATTTCTTACGTGGGATGCTTCACTAAACAGTTCAGATTGGATCTCATGCACAAGAACTGGCTTGTCTTTTTGAAGACCTTAGAGGTGTGTATTAAAAAGATCTGAATAAAAACATTGTTTATCTGTTTATGTATTTTTATCCACCACTGAAAGAAACAAACAGTTTCTTTGGAAATAAACCGATGAATTAGCAAAAAATAATGCTAATGTTCGTGTAAAAAAATATTGTTATCCAGCATAATCTTGAAGCATTTTTTTCATTTCTTGGGCTTAATTAACTACATGATTTATTTGTTGTACAAACACCCTAGAGTTCCATTTACTTATAATAAAATAAAGTGTCAAAGTCGATCTATCTATATCAAAGCACAAAAATCGATAATTCCAAATTTCTCTTTGCTTTGTGTGTTAATTATAGCCATGACTTTTGATTTTATTTATTAGCCGCCAATACCAATAACAGAAGGACTAGACCCGCTAACGATGCTGACAGATGACACTGCGATTGCGATGTGGCAGAACGAAGGTCTACCCTCGGACCGTATGAGTACTGAAAATGCAACCATACTGTCGAACTCTGATCGGTGGCCGCTTATGATTGATCCTCAGGTTCGTTCTTGCTTAGTAACCTCTGCTTCACCATTTGTTGACATTTAAAATACCAGATGAATTGCGTTACTATCTCGAACAAACGCTGCCTTATTTCATGTAGACCTTTTACCCAGACAGCTACTATACCATTCAAAGTCGAACAGAGCAATGCTGCTTGGCGGCAAAGTAGTAGTACGAGTATGTATTCCTTTTAACGAAATTCAATATACACTGATTATATAGGCTTAGTGCGTAAAGTTTTATTATGTTCATTGATTATCTTCCTCGTGTGATCGTCAAATAAACTCGTGCTTTTCAGTTACAAGGTGTGAAATGGATAAGACAAAAGTACGGTGATAAACTGCGAGTTATTAGGTTAGGATCAAGAGGGTATTTGGATACCATAGAGAAAGCGATCATAAAGGGTGAAACTGTACTCTTTGAAAACATTGGCGAGACTGTGGATCCTGTGCTAGATCCATTGTTAGGAAGGACGCTAATAAAGAAAGGAAGGTAAGATTTGGAACCTCAATATTTTATCAAATAAAATCTGTGGCTTTTCTTGGGGCAGTTATATCAGCAGCCGACTCAGCTGGGAACTACTTACTTGTTTGAAGAGATGGAGCTATACGTCAGACGTTCATTTATCTGTAATTAATCAATGAAGAAAGATTACAGTAATATTGCTATAAGAGGTGGTGGTACAGCCCCTGAACTAATAATCTTGAAGAAAATGTTGTTCTCTTCGCAGATAATATTTTAGCACTAGTTATTTTATTTACAGAGCAATCAAAATGGGTGACAAAGAAGTAGAGTACAGTCCAAACTTCAGACTAATCCTACACACAAAACTAGCTAACCCACATTATAAACCAGAAATGCAAGCTCAGACAACTTTAGTGAACTTCACAGTTACTCGCGACGGTCTTGAAGACCAGCTTTTAGCTGAAGTAGTGAAAGCAGAAAGACCAGATCTAGAGGATTTGAAAGCAGAGTTGACGAAACAGCAGAATCAATTCAAGATTCAACTGAAATCGCTTGAAGATGATTTGCTCTCGCGTTTGTCTTCAGCTGGTGATGATATTCTTGGGGATACGGCTTTAGTAGAAAATTTGGAGACTACGAAAAGGACTGCTGCTGATATTGAGAAAAAGGTAAATTTAAACGTTCTGTAAAACAGTAAATGCATTTTTTAAGTTTATTTTAGGTACAACTTCTCATCATTTTTTTTTGCTTAATCTTTGGCGTCTACGATACTAATAATTATGCTTTTATTTTAGGTGGCCGAAGCAAAAATTACTTCACGAGAGATTGATGTAGCTCGTGAATTCTACCGGCCGGCTTCGGCTAGAGCGTCCTTATTGTACTTCATTCTGAACGATCTTAACACCATCAATCCTATCTACCAGTTCTCTTTGAAGGTGATTTTAGACATATTCTACTATTTTATAGTTCTTTTTCTTCTTTCTTTATTTTTTTAATCAATTTCTATATCGTCTTCTAGCTGATTTTTTTTGTTGTTATTGAAGTCTGTACCGTCCATTTTATTATCAATGTATCAGTGTTCCTATCTTTATCTCTATTATTTTAGAAAGCACAGCACGTACTTACTCTTTTCATCATTGTATCATTGTCTTTTCAACAATCCTGTCGTTGAATGAAAACGCCATTGTAATAAAGAGTAAAGCTGAAGTGAAAAGACTCCTTCAATTTTATGATCATGCTCATATCTTAAGACCACTTCCAGGCGTTCAGCGTAGTTTTCCAAAAGGCAATATCTCGCGCCGAGCCTGCAGAGGGTCTCGGGCCTCGCATCAAAAATCTCATCGATTGCATCAGTTTCTCTGTATACCAGTACACATCCAGGGGCCTATTTGAGTGTGACAAACTTATATTTGCCTCGCAAATGACCTTCCAGGTAAGAAAAACAAACAGTGGATATAGTAGATATTTGTGAAGTAAATAGGGATTTGGATCTTAAAATTGTCAGATTTTATTTTTTCGCACTGCAACGCGCGTGCCTTGAAGGGTTTCACAAGGAAGTGTTAATAGCCATATGCTATCATCATCCTCGCTTCACTGTAACGGACCAACGGTTTGAAAAAAGGGCTGATGATGATTACTTTATTGGTCCTGGATAATCTTAACAATGTTTTCTTTTGTTCATAATTGACACTATAATATGTATTAACTAGTCTGCATGACTAGATAATTATCAGAGTCGTGTATATAAATAAATGGAGTGACCAATCAGCAATCACATTTTAGGTGCTCCTCATGAGTGAAGAGGTATCTTCAGTAGAATTGGATTTCTTCCTGCGGTTTCCCATTAAGCCTCATGTAACGAGTCCAGTGGACTTCCTATCTAACCAGAGTTGGGGCGGCATCTGTTCTCTGGCTGGTAAGGAAGAGTTCCGGAATTTGGACAGAGATATAGAAACATCGCCTAAAAGATGGAAGAAGATTGTTGAAGTGGAGTGTCCTGAAAGGGAGAAATTTCCTCAGGTATGATGATTAAGCAATCCTATTTTTTTTAATTAGCCCATATTGTCCCTCTCCTGGGCAAAGGCCTTCCCATTCCTTCCACTTACGATGGTGAGCTTCTTCTTGCCAATCCGTGAGGAATGCCGCGACCCCGTCTAGCTGTCTCAGGGCTCCAGCCTATATTCGGGCCGACAGCTGTGCTGGCCGGCAGACATGACCATCTAATTGATTATTTTAATCATCCAAGATAAACATTTGATTCATATTTGAACTAGCAAACAGTCAGATATGAAAGATTTTTGGTGCTTCTCTTGTACTGCGGACTTTGGTCTTTATTGACAAATCTTCAAATTGCAGGAATGGAAAAACAAAACAGCTCTTCAAAGAATGTGTATGCTAAGAGCATTTAGGCCAGACAGAATGACGTATGCAGTAGCGTAAGTACAAACAATATTACTACTCTATCTTTGGAAAAACCAGTAGGTATAATAATTCAATATAAACAGAAGATCTTATTTTGGTGCCTATAATAATAATAAGTTTATTAGTACATAGCATATGGGTATAGTGACTTGTACTACCAATTTTAAAATTATTGTCAGGTTTCCGGACTCCTATACGCAGACCTGTATCTTAGGAGTCGGAGATTTTGCGGCTTTAATTTATCTAATACAACCGTGATTTTCTGCATGTTTCAAAATTTTATTTTTTCTTTGCACAAAAAATGGTGTGAATGAGTGTGGTTGTGTATCTAGGGGTGTGCAAATGAGTGTAGTGTGATTATACAATTACTAAAGGTTGTTCTTCAACTTTGAATATTCCTCCTCGTCCTATGCTCGGCGGAAGACTCAGCAGTATTCGTGGCTCCATTCCATTCCGTGGGTCCATTCGCTAAAGTCTATAATAGTACGGGGAACAGAGCGAATCAGTTCTGTACTGAACTGTGCAAGGTTGTTATTTTGTTTGGTCAACAAAGACTTATTTCCAGCTAACTCCGTGTTTTCCGGCTACTTTGGCCATTATTAGTTACATCAAATAGTAATATTCGAGTCTTTATCATATTCAGAGCATACATAGAAGAAAAAATGGGCGGCAAATACGTGGAAAACAGAACAGTGGAATTCTGCAAGTCTTTCGAAGAGACCAGTCCAACAACGCCAATATTCTTCATCCTATCTCCTGGAGTCAACCCGTTGAAGGATGTGGAGGCATTGGGCAAGATCTTGGGCTTTACTGCTGACAATGGGAACTTCCACAATGTATCACTGGGTCAAGGGCAGGAGGTTGTGGCTGAGCAAGCCATGGATGAAGGCTTGCAGAAGGGTCATTGGGTGGTGTTGCAGGTACGGATATGTCTGAAGAACATCAATGTAGTACTAAAGTTGTAAGCCCTGTGTGGGTAGTTTATTATTAGATATTTTGAAGTCATCCTAGGGTATATCCAAAATATAGCATCTAAACAGGCAAGCCATTGCTGAGGTGATGAATGATGTGCAGATGATATGATTCGTTACGATATTATTGGACTTTTTGCCTCTTTACGAAACAATCAATTTTAAAACCCAATTAAATAATAATAAATCACCATAGAGTCAACAACCGTTTTGCAGAATATTCACTTAGTAAAGAAATGGCTACCAAACCTGGAAAAGAAGATGGAAAGCTTTGCCAACGGATGCCATGAAGACTTCCGACTGTTCATGTCGGCTGAGCCAGCGGCGACGGCTGCGGCGCACATCATACCACAGGGCATCCTGGAGTCCAGCATCAAAATTACAAATGAACCGCCTACGGGAATGCAGGTAAGTTTACATGACAGTCGAAATATCAGAATAGAAAATAAAAATAGGAATGAAAGACATGTTAATTGTTGGAGCAATCGTAATCGTAATCGTTATGATTTTGACAGAGGTCCAATAAAGTTACCTGTAATATAATGACAAAACAAGTGTTGTGTTCATAAGGACCTCTAAAATTGGCATTAGAATATCTGTCCGGATCAAACTTATGTTTTTAAACACAACACAAAAAATGACAACAAAAAACAAAAAATGAAAGCTAAACATTTATAAATGTTGAGCTTCCGTCTCGTCTAAGCATCCATTGTTTAACACAAAACGTACGTCAAAAAAAAAACTAGTTATTTATTCAAATTAGGCTGATAATCAACACTTTTTGAACGTCAAAATTTACAAGAGACAGTCCCCCAGAACGCCCTCCCTTCGCCACTACCTAGTGTTTTAGCTGAGAAGATGAAGTGGTGAAACAAACTCCTCAGCAACACATCTTTCTATTAAGTTAGAAGAAACAGTGGTAGCTATTGAACTACATACGGGTGGTATTTCATGACTGAAAGCTGTCCATGTTAAGCACGCAAGTTTTTTAATTACTTTTTGTTATCGATAGGCGAACATCCACAAAGCACTGGACAACTTCAACCAAGAAACGCTTGAGATGTGTGGCAAGGAGGCTGAATTCAAAGCGATTTTATTCGCACTGTGTTACTTCCATGCTGTGGTTGCTGAGAGGCGGAAGTTCGGACCTCAAGGATGGAATAAGATTTATCCTTTTAATGTTGGTTAGTACATGTTTTTAGAATAAGCTTTTCTTTTATAAGTAATTCAATTCAAAAATAATGATTGTGTTCCTCCGTCTTCTAAAAATCGATGTATACTGGGGTTGGAGTAATGTGCGTTTCAGCAATTTTGTGATTTATATTTTTAACTTTAGTATCTGTTTGGTCTCTTTGTCCTTTTCTATATCTTTTTCTCTTCGCTCTTGACACAACGGTCGTGGTCACAATAAATTGTGTCCAATCAATAGTGTGGCCAAAGCTCGCGAAAACATTCCATCTGGTTCTGTTAGATGTCAGTTTGTCTCATTCATACGTATTATATTTGTTATTTTTATTGTTTTTCTTATTACGTACTCAATTTCAGGTGATCTAACAATAAGCGTATTCGTCTTGTACAATTATTTAGAAGCGAACGCAAGAGTACCTTGGGAGGATCTTAGATACCTCTTCGGAGAGATCATGTACGGAGGACATATCACTGATGATTGGGATAGGAGGCTCTGTAACGCGTACTTAGAAGAATTGATGCAGCCTGACCTAGTAAGTCTATCATTATTTTTGGTTCTAAGTATTTAATTAGAATCCCTTTTTTCAGCATACTGCAGCCGATGATTAATCCCTATAGCCCGGACTTATATAAATAATTTCATGTTAAAACAATTATTTGAATTTTCACTGTTCAATTTAGTTTAAGATTAGGAAGGAGGAAGATGTAATGGAAGAATGAAAAAAAATAAATGAATGAATGAACGAATGTATGTGTGTGTGTGTATGTGTGAGTGTGTATGTGTTGATGATGTATGAATGGATGTATGGAAGATGTGATGTGATGTGTGTGGTGGATTAGGGAGGTATATTAGGAAGTCGGTGGCAAAAATTCAATGAAACAAACAAAGTTACCGGCTTCCGAAAGTAAAGTTATTTGGACTTTTTAGTGTCTTTTTTGAAGTCGTTTTTTTTTTTGCAGGAAGTTTTTTTTTAAAGTGTCGGTTCCTTTAAGGTGCTTGCTTTACTTAAACAATTAGTACTTCAAGCAAGATTTCTCATAGCATTCATGATCATTCTCATCTACTACCAGGTTGACGGCGAACTCCAACTAGCCCCAGGTTTCCCCGCTCCTCCAAATACAGACTACGTGGGCTACCACCAGTACATAGAAGACGCAATGCCCGCCGAGTCCCCGTACCTCTACGGCTTACATCCTAACGCTGAGATAGGCTTCCTCACCACCACGTCTGAGAATTTGTTCAGGACTATCTTTGAGATGCAGCCGAGAGATGCTCAGGCTTCTGGGGCTGCTACTGTTACTAGAGAGGATAAGGTTTGTAATAAAAGAAAAATCTAGACTGCCTTACAGGACCACTGGTTAACAGAGGAACATATTGAAGGAGTATATTCAGTATTCAATTCTTGTACAATTCTTGTATAGAAAGTTTTAAGTCTTTGTCAATATTTCTCAAAATCACAATCAAAGCATTTATTTCAAGTAGGTCAGTTACAGGCACTTTTGAACTGTCGAAAAAAAGATAACACTGAAATGTAGCTACAGTCCCAGTCACAAGACATAACAATTGTGAAAGTACTGTAGTTGCCCATTCCCTAGCGTAGGTCTCTATGGAGAAGAACGGGCAAGAAACTCCATGGACTCTCATTTAAATCATCATATTGTGCCAAAATGTTAAATTGCCCCACAGCTCTTTTAAAATATTCTGAAATCTATGGATGCAATGGCGGTCTTATCGTTAAGTATCTCAAACATTCTTATTGATCCACAATGGTTCCAAGATCTAATAAAACGATGAAAAAGTAACAATATTTCTAACTGACGCTTCTATATTTACTAGGTAAAACAAATGCTAGACGAAATAATAGAGAAGTTACCTGAAGAGTTCAATATGATAGAAATTATGGGCAAGGTTGAAGAGAGGACGCCGTATGTAATTGTAGCATTCCAAGAGTGTGAGAGGATGAACTATCTGACTGGAGAGATGAAGAGATCCCTTAGGGAACTGGATTTGGGACTGAAGGTAATACTATAAAAAATGGTGAAATCATTTTTAATGTAAAACAATATGGTTCATCTAAATAGGCATTCAAATATGAGTTATGCTAATGTGCCCCACCTAATGAATACACGACCAAAAACCACATTACCGATTACCACATTACACACACATACTCGTACACAACACACAGACACATTACAACACACACATTACATTTAATTACATTACATTTTTTATTGTGCATAACCTAATGTGAAATTCTGTCTACAGGGTGAATTAACAATTACATCAGATATGGAAGATTTAGAAAATGCATTGTTTTTGGACCAGGTATACCTTTGAATTTTAATTGAGAATAAATTACATTCCACTATTACGTCTCGATCTCGAATAAGCATGCTCTTTTCAAAACCATACTCTTTTCTTCTGTTTCCATACGTTAGTACCACAAAGCTTTGCGGTAAACAAAAGTATTATTTAACAGGTACCAGCCATTTGGTCTAGCCGAGCCTATCCTTCGTTGCTTGGTCTATCTGCTTGGTTCGTGGATCTTACGCTGCGGTTACGAGAACTTGAAACGTGGGCTACAGACTTTGTCGTAAGTTTTTGCATTGGTAGTTTCTAGGTACTAAATACTTTACTTCGTAAGAATAGGTATTTGGTTTATGAGTAACTACTTCATTAAAGTCTTTTTTGTTTATTACCATTTGAATAAATAGATGGATAGATATCCTTCCCTTTTTTCTTTAGCTGCCAGCATCAGTATGGCTGGGCGGTTTCTTTAACCCTCAAAGTTTACTGACGGCCATCATGCAGAGTACGGCTAGGAGATATGAGTTGCCCCTCGACAAGATGTGTCTGCAGTGTGACGTCACTAAGAAGATGAAGGAGGAATTCACGTAAGTATTATAGAAGGAATACAAAGATCAGCATTCTCATATTTCTATCCAACTGCGTCTTCCAATGAAGATAAAGCTCGAGAAGGTATTCATGTTGAATCTACATACTTTTTTCGAAGCATAATTGATTTTATACCAACAAAACCTAAAGTACTTTAACTGTAGGTACATACCTACTGAACAGAATTGTGTCTGTATTCTGCAGCTTGAAGTATGCACTTAGTTGAATATGATTTTCACGAATTTTATACCGGTGATGTGGGTTAGAAATTACCAAGGTAGGGAACTATAATAGGGCACTTATTTTTATAGAACTAAAATATTTGTGGATAATAATTTAATGTCAACATTTCTTCATTGTTTTGTACTTTTATAGGTACTGGTGAGTAAGGACGCTACATAATTTATTGGGATTATAAGTATACTTTCGAAATTAGGTAAAACGGTTGAAATTGCCTGTGTAGAATTAAAACAACAAATAATTGGCTGGTATAACGTAAACATCACAAGCATGACACACGAGTTAGCTAAAGACTTGCAGAATTTAAGTCTTTATTATCTTCGTTGGGGCAGCTTTTAGTAGAATTTGACAGTACTATGTAAATTGTAATGTATCTTCGATTTAGTGTCTTTCTTCTTCTTTTTGCAGGTTCTGCTTTGCTTACGTCGATTAATATCGTATTGAATGTTAATTAATGCTTTTTGTAAATAAATAAAAAGGGCTGCGTTTTCTATTCTACAATGTGTCCGGTCATGGACTAGCGATTTTCTCTACAGTACTTTTATAAAAAAATATTCTGATTTGGAAACACAAAATAAAATAATTTAATCTTCTTTTCTGAAAGTTACAAAAATGTGAACCCGTTATTTTGTAATGTTAACGAGAAACAATATTGTTGCCCTCCGAATAAGCCTATTTTTATCTCAGTAAGACCAAAAATTCGAGAGATATGTTTTTTTTTTACACACGTACGTAGAGTTTCTCACAACAAAAAAAAAAACAAAATGGCTGCCAAATAGCTGGGAAATGGATTAGACCCAAGTACCCCGTGTATTTATGTATTAAAATAGTTGTTATATAAGTCTAGGTACAGATAAAGGGAGAGCGGAAGGAGGGGGTGGGAGGGATGGGGCATGTAGATACAGGGTGTCGCTTTGAATCCTGGTCAAATTCAAGGAGGTATCTATATTAATGATTCTCGACCCAAATCGATACTAAAAAAGGTAGGTTTTTTTATTTATTTTTATAGTTTACGGAAATCGGTAAGTGTTCACCACCCCCTAGTGTCCATACTGTCCATATTTATACTGTGGAATAACCGTTTGCGTTTGCGTGTGTGACGGCGCGAAACGCAGCCCGTCTGTTTTTAGCCCTATGGCTAGGAAGTAGGAACAGACGGGCTGCGTTTTAATACATGGTTTACGATTACCGATTTCCGTAAAAATAAAAATAAATAAAAAAACCTACCTTTTTTAGGATCGATTTGGGTCATGAATCATTAGTATAGATACCTCCTTGAATTTGACCAGGATGCAAAGCGACAGCCTGTATAATATCGCTAGTCCAACACCAGAGACCCTGTATACATCATTTTGTCAAAGCTGTACAGTGTTTAGTGTAGGTAGGATAGGTAGTATATCGGCAAAACACGATCTCTTAACTACTAATAAAATATGTGCAAAAAGGTGAGACTTGTAGATTTTATAGTAAAGGTAGTTATGAATGGTAGGAAGGTTGAGTAATGTAAATAAAGGGTGTAAATAGACCCTTAATGAAGCTGAAAGGCATTTGTTCTCCCCGTCATTGCGATCATTCAACCTTCTAGTTACAGAGATATTGTATATTGATAATTTGATACTTGTGTTTGAAAGTTCCAACATTTTCACAAGTTTTTTTTTGTTTAAAAAAGTAATAAGTATTAAGGTACTTTACTTTATATACTTCCATGACCTGTTTACTATTCAATGTACCCGCCAGCACAATGTTTTGAGTGCGGTACGTAGAGTTTTACCGTAAAACGTAATTTTTCACGCCAAAAAAAAAAGCCGTTTCGCAGCAATAATTTTTGCGCAGGGCTACTTAGTTTGATGAGTGTATTCCCATATGGCATTACTGGGTGGGGCCAACTGGAAAATTCAAAACCGTCGTTTCGTTGGGAATGCTCGGCTGACGGCTTCGTGAAGGGTCGGTCTACACCTTGTATATTTTTTAAACTGTTGGTATGTTAGTTCGGTAAAACGAATGCTGTATTATGTAACTTCATCTTCATTTTTCTGCCCTTCCTCTTCCAAGCTTAAATTATCTTCTATTATCCCATTCAACTTGGTATTGTAGGTTCTTTGAGCAGAATAGGTTTTTCAGCATTGTATCATACGCTTTTATAATAAGAGTCTATCTGTAAATAGGTACGAAAATGTAATTAATTAATCTGTAAATACTCACTATCGTATACTCTTGTCTTTTGCTCATTAATAACTAAATAATACAAAAATAAGACCGTTATGAGGAAATCATAGTTTATGTAACACTACTTAATTAATTATAGGGACACTAAAAAAATAAAACTTGATAGTAGGTAGGTAATTCAACAAATCATCAAATAGAGTGTATCAAAATTAACTAATTTTAATAGCAATGAAATGTTAGCAGTGATAGTCTAGTGGTGTGACCGTCGGACTACCAATTCATAGGTCTCGATTTTAAACCAACACACGCAGCTCTGATTTTTCCGATTCATGTGCGTATTGTATTATAACTATCACTTGCTTCGGTGAAGGAAGACATCGTGAGGAAACCAAACCAGCATTCCTGAGAGATATCTCTCGACAGCATGTAAAGCCAAGTCAGAGGCCCATGGGTGGCATAAAAACTCTGGCACAAAAGAACTGGATCAAACTAAGTTTCATAATATTTTCCAAGGTGATGAGTAGTTTACTGACTTCTAATTGATGATTCTATCTATGGTAGGGGTACCTACATCACTTTAAAACAATTTTGATTATTTTTAAATCTCGTTCTCCTGCAATATTTTATTTCTTTCGCATCGGTAAAACCTTTATGAGATTTGACCTTTTAGATACATTAAGCCACGATAAAAATATTTACCAATCAGATTGTACCAAGGCTGACTACCATAAGCTAAAGACAAGGGTATACGATCCACCACCAAGACCGTTCCCATCTCTAACTCCTTATCTCTATTAGGATCGCAGACACTCGGTCCGCCCCGCGGGACGGTGCCTTCGTCCATGGTCTACTGATGGAAGGAGCCAGGTGGGACCAGCAGGCCGGGATTATTATGGACTCGAAGCTTAAAGATCTGTTTCCGCCTATGCCTGTGATAAATGTTAGGGTGAGTAGAAACCACTTCGGTTGAAGCTAACTGATAATCCCGAAATCAATTTTAGGACAAAATATCTCCTTCTTGTCTTTAATGTGGCGATTTTATAGACAGCTGAGAATTTTTCAACTGCACTAATTTAAGTGGTGATTCTTTAGATTATTTTGGTAACCTAACTAAAATGATACCTATCACTACATAGTATAAAACAAAGTCGCTTCCCGCTGTCTGTCCCTATGTATGCTTAGATCTTTAAAACTACACAACGGATTTTGATGCGGTTTTTTTTTAATAGATAGAGTGATTCAAGAGGAAGGTTTATATGTAAAACATTGCACCCGTGCGAAGCCGGGGCGGGTCGCTAGTTACTTATAATAGAAGCTCTATTTTCCTACTAATCTTTAGTGGCAAGCTGATACTCCCATCCTGCTTACAGAATAAGCAAGCTGAAGTGGCAATGGGCCGGTCATATTAGCCGTAGAACCGATGACCGTTGGGGTAGACGTGTTCTTGAGTGGAGACCGCGAATCGGTAAACGTAAGGTGGGACGCCCTCAGGCTCGGTGGAGCGACGATCTTCGCAGGGTGGCTGGTAGCAACTGGATGAGAGCTGCTGAGAATCGAGTTGAGTAGCGTGCGATTGGGGAGGCCTATGTCCAGCAGTGGACTGCAGTAGGCTGATAATGATGATGACTCCCATCCTGCTGCTACCAGATATACAAAAGATCTTCACTCCATTCATGCAGAAAAAAATATTTATTTCATAAATTATGTTTCAGGCCATAACCCAAGACAAACAGGACCTCAGAAACATGTACGAGTGTCCTGTGTACAAGACTCGTACCCGAGGACCGACCTACGTGTGGACCTTCAACTTGAAGACCAAGGACAAGCCATCCAAATGGACGCTTGCAGGAGTTGCTTTACTGTTGCAGACATAAAGCCTTTTTTGGTAGACAGAGCTGTCCCAGTCCTAGGCAAACGCCCCCCTCCATTTCTTTCATTTGTCTCGTTCTCGCCAAATCATGAGAAAACAAAGCTCATGCAAAGGTCGCGTCATCTTTTTCTTTGTCTGCTGCGACCCCGTCTAGTTGTCTCAGCCATCCATCAGCACAATGTTTTGAGTGCGTTACATTGAGTCCTACCGTCAAACGTGATATTTCATCCCAAAAAAAAAGTCGTTTCCCAGCAATAATTTTTCCGTAAAGTTACTTAGGTTGTGTACTTAATACTTGGTTGAGGACTTCGTTAAGGGTCCTGTTACACCCTGTATGCGGGTCGACACTTAAGTATTTATGTGACAAAAATATCTGCAATAGCGAAGCAACTTGGAATATTCTAGAAAGTTTCATGCTGCTGGATTTAGGAGCCTTTCGGAAGAAGAGATATATTTTTCTCTTGTCCATTAGGTTTAGTCTGCTGTCGTGAAGTACAGCCTTAAAACTTGCAATAGCAGTCACTTGAACCAGTATTAATTAAGTTGATTTTCCAGAACTAAGTATCACAGAAAAGGAAAAATATGCAAATTGTGTTTGATGGAATTAATTTGAAGTCTGCTTAACTTGTAAATGTTTTGTTATTACTAAATTAAAGAATCTATGGAATGTTTGTTTTCTTTTATTTATATGGTTAGTTTGTCTATGTCTGTCAATGAGAGCTTGCTGTATCTATTCTCTCATTATATAATCGGCGCAGTTTACTCGGTGGCTGAGCGATTGGCTGCTGCGCTGCGTGTCGTGGGTTCGATCCCCGCACGGAAGAAATATTTGTATGATCTACAGGTAGTTGTTCCGGGTCTGGGTGTTTGTGTATGTAAGTTTAAATGTTTGTAAACGCACCCAAGATATAGGAGAAATTCTTAGTGTGGGGCAAAATTTTTCCAAAATAAAAAACACTACAGTAATCTACAAAGAACAATGGGTTATAACGTACCGTCCCTTGTAGCAACTTAAGACGTTTATACTATTAAAGGTCTTTGAAAATACGTTTTTTTTGTATGCCGGGAGAAAAGTTATTTTACATTATATGGCCGAATGTTTTGTGAATTCGTAACGTACCCACCCTTGTAGCAACTTAAGACTTATACCAATAGAAACGTCTTTGAAAAAGACGAAGAGCTTTCTGGAGCCATCGATGCCATAATGATCTTCAAAACATCAGTCAGTGGGCTAAACGTTTTGGACTTTTAGTTAACCCAACAAAATCACAAGCTCCCATTATTGGTGGCAGATACTTCGTCAATTTATTGAGTCATCAGTCTCTCGCTCCTGTTATATACATACGATGGTATCGCTATAGTCGTAACTCCAAGAAAGTAACTTTGATGTATTCTTGGACTGCAACCAATCTTGGCATGTTCACATGACCTGAAGTAAGCAGGAGGGTTTGTTCGTATAAGTCTCATAAGCGTCTTCAGAAGTTCCTGCCATTTGAAACTAATATTACTCTTGCTCAGTCTCTCCTTATAATCATCATTATGATCTGCCCAGCCTTTTCCCAAGTATGTTGGGGTCGGCTTCCAGTCTAACCAGATGCAGCTGAATACCAGTATTTTACATGAAGCGTATTATTATCAACTGGGACCCATGAATGATGTTACAGTTCTACCTATAGAACCTGTTGGAGTCGGCATCCTGTCTAACCGGATGAAGGTGAATACCAGTATTAAACATGGAGCGACTGCCTATGTGACCTCCACAACCCAGTTAGTACTGGGTAATACGATACCCCTTGGTAAGACTGGTTGTCAGACTTTCGGGCCACTGACTAAATGTAACGACTGTCATAGATCTACAAATAACAGCTGGAACCAACAGCTTAGCGTGCTTTCCGAGGTACGGAGGAAACTCGGCATGTAATGGGTGGTCACCCATCCACGGACCAACTAGTGTATAGTCCCGGGAAATCCCGGAATCGAAAGTACCGGGAAATCCCGGAAATTTGCGTCCTTTTAGGAACCGCTCACCACCAAGAGGGGAGACGATAGCGTTCCAGGCATTAGTATAAACCAGAAAGAACAACATATGTATGTTTTAGATTTTGTAGAATATAAAAGATAAAAAGAACTAATAAAATCTTATGCACTAATTTTATTATTTATGCATGTGAAAGTATGTTTACATGCGCGTGACTGAATGTGTGAGTATGTATATACAGAGTGTAACAAGACCTTTAACGAAGCCGTCAACCAAGCATTATGTACATCAAACTAAGTAACTGCCATGTATGCAAAAATTATTGCTGGGAAACGACTTTTTTTTTGAGGTGAAAAATCACATTTTACGGTAGGACTCAATGTAACGCACTCAAAACATTGGGCTGATGGATGCATTAAATAGTACGGACGTCGCGGAGGTGTTTACAGTAAAAATCTTAAGTTAAAAACATGTATTTTAAAAAAAAATGTGAAAAAGTTGAAACTTTGACCCCCAATATCTCCGTAACTAAAAGTTTCCCAACAAAAAAATGATTGCAATAACGGGGAGAACAAGTACCTTTCGGCTTCATTAAGGGTCTTGTTACACCCTTTATAAGTATGACTGTTTATGTGAATTGAAGGGCAGTAATCTACCAACTTTATACTACAATGAGTCCTAAAGAAACTGAAATCAAATCCCCAAAACTAAGCTGACCATTTTACAAACTCACAAGCCTACTATAGTTCCTTATCAAAATCTTTACATAAAAATGTGCGGATTTTTTATTCATGAAGGTGACGCATCACCAATATATTTGTATATCTATACACAGATTATACTTAAAAAATGGCCGCCGGCGACAAATTTATGATAAACTTGGCATTTGCTAGTAACCTTCTGACCTTCATTAGACCACGTCATCAATATGTTGACCACAATAGACCACACTTTCACTGATTATAATATATCATTAATCTATGAATATATTATTATTTTCTCTCATCGCTTTCACACTGTTATATGAGTTTCGATGTTAGCTTGCGGATCATATTCTGTTGCGGGCTGTATTGATATAGAAACAAAAGAATCGAAACTCTTTGTGATCAAATCTCCGAGACAAAAAGTTAAGGTCTGTATAGGCACAGAAATTTCGATTTCGTTTCTCCTTCCATTGACTTTTTTATTTGCTCGTGAAACTGCTGATTCCAAGCTTTTAGAAAAATGTTATGGTTAAAAGCTTTGTATTATAGCCACTGTAGCTTTACGGTTAAAGTTTAGAATGTAAAAATCTAACCCTATTAATCTATACTTACTAATATTATAAATGCGAAAGTTTAGATGTATGGATGGATGTTTTTTATTAAATCACGCCAGAACGGCTGAAAAGATCTGGATGAAATTAGGCTGCAGGAAATTAGGATAATATTCTGAAATAGCCCATAGGATACTTTTTTCTGACACACATATAAATTTCCACGTGAACTAAGTCACGGGCAACAGCTAGTATTGGAAATAAAGGTAATCGTGTAATACCATTTATAAATATGTGTAACCCAAGTCACACAGTATTCTAATACACGAAGAATGTGTCAAAAAACTTGTTGTTTTACTTGAACAACAAAAAAGCTTAGAAGTCCATCGTCAAGATGACCCGTGACCTCGACAGACAGATGACTAATCAGCGTCTGGCAGTTATCTAGAGACATCAGTATAACACAAAGTTTATGTTATTTGTATTTTGATGTCATCAGTTAATTTAACTTTTAAAGATTGTATTTCCACCAGGAACTTGTTTGTTCGAGTAACCTAGACCTTTTGTGAAGGTAATAAAGGCATGATTCATTTTCCTAAATTCAGTTTCGATTAAACAATTGACTTTAGAAATTATTTGATGCTCGACTTTTAAAAATCTTGTTTCATTCTTATTAAACCTAAGGCCTCAGTTCTTATATCAGTAAGGCGCGCTACACACTTTTAACCGAGACCTCATAACTAAAAGCTTACTTCATGTAAAATCGAATGATGACAGACTAGCAGAGTAGGTCGCAGACTACTAATAAAATTTTAGATCCTAAGACAGACTTATGTATGTTAGAGCTAGATTTGAAGCCTCAGGATTTGCAACAAATAAATTCTTCTCTCTTCTTCTTCAACCTTTGGCCATCTAATTCCGAGTAAAGGTGTATATAAAACTAACCATAAAACTAGTTATAAAAAAAGGTCTCTTCCAAATTTGAAAAGTGGCAGTTTTGTGTCATGACTATCGAGTTTGTTCCGGTCACTTCACTTCTACTGAGATCGTCTAACTAAATAGACAAAAACATTAATTAACCCTAAATTATTTTAAAGAAACTGACACTTTTATACGAGCGGTATGATAATTTAATTAAAACTTTTTGTTTAGTGACGTCATACACTCATAAGTTCATAAAATAATTAGTCATAAATCGATGGATGTGACAAATATAACAAAAAAAAAAAACTATTGATGATCAAATCCCAATCAATCTCTGATCAGGATGTCCTCTAATTTAAAACACTATAAAAATGGTTCTCACATAACGTAGTTTACGAATAAATTAATTTATGTAGTAGGTGTGGTCGTTTTATACGATTTTTGTTGCTAATGAGACAAGACAGATTTGTGATGGGAATTCCAAATGTCTTTCTTTCGATAATTTTCGTAAAAACTGTTTTTTTTTTTAACTCTAGGTTAGGCATGAATTACCTATCGTCGAGATCTATTATGCGATGAAGCGGGTTTAAAATTCTGCTTAACTTACCTTAAAAAAAACATAATGTAAGAAATAATTTCAAATATTTGAAAAGCTTTGTATTCCGAAAACAAAGTATTTTGATAAATTAATCATTTAATCAGTGCAACAAGGAAAATACAACACAAAAAAGCAGTGGAAGCATGCTATATTCAAAAACACAGTAGGCAAGTATAAAATAATGAAAGTGACACTGCGCTGATGCTCTGCTGGATCCCTGCCTACGGACTTTGAGAATATTTGGTAGTTTTAGTGGTTTTAATCTTTATTACAAACCAAAAGTATTTCATGAAAAATGTAAACAAATAGATCAGAAAACGCTACCTAGGAGGCCAAGTTGTAGTTCCACGTACTAATTGAATAAATGCTTTTATTTGTGTTTTAGATAGGTACTCATACCCAAGCGCTAATTTTAGATCACCATGAATGTATGGTTAAGGTCTCAAAAGTTTTTTATTTGACCATTTGTTTAGATTAATTTACTAATCTTAATTTTCGTCAACGATTTTAGCTTCTATAATAGATTATCAGGCAAAATCCTAACACAGCCTCTTATTGAAATTCAACCAACCACAGTTTAATCTCGCATTTCCCTTTCTACACAATTAGTTTAGCATTTGTTTAGTTATTTATTCGCCGTGGGCGGAGACATTAGCATGCTACACAGCGATAGTTAGTCCAATGTTAGGGAGCCTAGTTAGTTCTCATGTAGGAGCCGCATTGAGTCGTTGTTCTCTAGACGAAAACACGTAGAAATCGAAAGTACTAATGAAATGAATTATTTAGATATTCTAATATTGGATGCGGCGCGAATTTGTTAAGGTTAATTTTGGTGCAGAGATTTAAGATACTATAGAAATATTATCTGAAGAAATAACATTACATCCTGCGTGTAATCCCCGACGGGTTAGGTAGAGATGTACCTAATAGTACACCCACATTTCATCAGTTATGTTTAAGTCCCATGTAAGAGGAGACAAGCCTATGGCAATCAACCGGGCACAAATCCATACTCCGTGGCTGCTACTGAAAAAATACTGATGGAGACCCAATAACTATTTGCCCGACTCGTGAATCGAACCCAGGACCTAATGCTTAGCAGTCGCGATTGCGACTAAACCAAGGAGGCTGATCTGAAGAAATGTCTTAAAAAAACTGTGATGGTATGTCTCGGCATCATGCAAAACGACATGGTTGCTAAGTTTGACACGTTATACGTTCTATGTTGGCTTTGGTTTCCGCACTTAGTCCTTAAAGTGGACCATTGTACGTGAGCCATGGTGGCCGTTACTCCAACAGATCAAACTTCCCGGTCTTCTCAGGATATCCGCAAGGGATCTCGGTGTTCCAACTTGTGTTGCACGCTCTGCACCGGGGTCTATCAGTGTCAATGGTATGTCACAGCATCATGAAAAATGACATGGTTGCTAAGTTTGACACTTTATACGTTATACACTTTTACCGATACTAACCACTTTATTTGTTACACTGTGCTTTTGAATTTCGGAATGTTAAATCGGGAGACCTAGATTATAAACCATATTAGTTGGACGTCAAAATAAAAAATCTAAACCTAAATATTTTATTTCACATATAGGCCTACATGGGCACTTATAAAAAGTCGAGAAAAGGTGCTCGATTCGGTTGGTCGCTTCCTATGGAGAAGATCCGTCTTAGTGGTTACTCACAATTTTAATAAGATCTGCCTAAATGGGCCTAGTGTTATACCTATTATCAAATACCTCTATACCTCCTACTCGATGATTGCTTTGTTACAAAAAACATTTTTTTCATATCACGAAACGATAAATCATACAAAACTATAATTACAACGTATTATTAATTCATTAAATTATGTCATATCTGTAATTTTGTGATTAAACGCTATGTTTTGATCGTGAAGTGCGAACAAACGGCTTAGGCAATGTTTTTCACGTTAATTTTGTAATATCTGAGTAATTTTCGTTTCCTGATGATGATGGAATCATTAAAAATCAATAAATGTCAATCATAATTGCCGGTTTTATACTTATTTTTATGCTTTTAGGAGGCATAACGTAGCAATTATCATTCATACTTTATAATAACTCAATATTGGTATTTTATTATTCTTTATTTACTACTTTTTTGATCGAACCTAGATTGTTTGATTGTTTCATGGCTATTTTCGTAGTTATAATTGACTTAAACATAACTATCGAAATGGGGGGTTCTACTTATCCACTTCTGAACCCTCAGGGATTTCAAGCTTGTTGTTATATTATAACTTGGTGTTGTGGCAGTGATAGCCTAGTGGTGTGACCGTCGGTCTGCCAAGTCATAGGTCTCGAGTTCATCCGTGGAGCTAGGCAATGGGCTTATCCCAGTTGTAAACGTCATTTTGTGCCTATTGGCCTTGTTCTGTTCTGTCTCCTGCTGATATGGAGGGAGGTGAAATTATATTTTTCCTAGTCCTCCGTTGTACTTTACAGATTAATTTGTTTATTGTTTAAATGGTTTCTCTGGGACTTCGTTGACCTTCATTGTGTTGGCGCTTTTCTGGTGGTCGCCACTGTTGATTCTGGCTTTCAGGAGTTGCAATGGTTTGGTAGTATAGGCAGGCTTGTCCCACCAAAACAAGGTTTCAAGTTCAAACCCAAAACACGCACCTCTGATTTTTCGGATTCATGTGCGTATTGCATAATTATCACTTGCTTTGGTGAAGGAAAACATCGTGAGCCCGAGAGATTTCTGGACGGCATGTAAAGCCAAACACCAGGTTAGGCACCAACCACATGAAAAAAAAACAATGAAAGATTATATAACTTCCGCAGTGCACTTACTTTTGTTTCTATTTGTTCTTCTAACTTTGCTGCCATCTTTTGTTCTAAATAAGGTGTTACAATACCACAGATAACATACAAGAACTGTTGTAGTTAATAACAACAATTATTATTGTTTTACTAAGTTAATAAGTGTAAAATACTAAACTTATTATATACGTAACATAAATAATACAAGGTGTAACAAGACCCTTAACGAAGCCGTCAACCAAGCATTATGTACATCAAACTAAGTAATTTTACGCAAAAAATATTGCTGGGAAACGACTTTTTTTTTTGCGGTGAATAATCATGTTTTACGGTAGTACCTACTCAATGTAACGAACTAAGAACATAGTTCTGATGGGCGGATTGAATAGTATGGAAATCATGGAGGTGTTTAAAGTAAAAATATCACATTAAAAATATGTATTTAAAAAAAAAAACTTGTGAAAAAGTTGGAACTTTGACCCCCGATATCTCCGTAACTAGAAGATTCCAAGGTATGGTCTAGAACAAAAAGTGGTCGTAATGACGGGGAGAACAAGTGTCTTTGGGCTTCGCTAAGGGTCTTGTGTACATTAGACACCCTTTATGTTTGTGTGTCTAATAAGTATGTACATTATGTAAACACCCAATAGGATGTACTTAACTGTTCCTTGAAATAACCAGAGAAGACATCTATATATAGGATCATTATATAACTACATATAATACGATATGGAACTTTTAAATTATTGTTTTAAGCCTCTATGCTTATTTTAATTCAATTCTAGTTTTTATTATTCTGTATTTTCTGAATAAAAATAAAAATGGGGATTTAATAGCTTTCGAGATGGTCTTAAACCAAAGAAAAAGCTGGATTGTTCAATGTATTCACACTTTTATAGTTTCTTTTTACAAGTTCCAATTTAGACCAGCAGCTGCGCAGTAAATTTTTTCGACTTGATATTTATAAAAGGATTTATAACACAAAAAGAATTTACAAAGAGCTAAGTTCAGCAATTAGTAAACTTGCCAAAGTAAATAGAAAACACTAGTCATATCACCTTGACACCATAAGTAGGTAAGTAGATATCTACATCTATTTTCAAATCCATTGTCTGTGGGAGCGTGGGCAGAGGATGAACTAACATCGTTATAAATAAAGATTATTCTTAATATCTTCTAATTAATTGTGGTGGGTTAGCAGAGGTTTCAATTAGATATTCATAGTTTGTTGGTTGAAGGGCCTTTTTTTTTAAGGGACGAGCCCGCCTTACCATTCCCAAGCCACTGCAACACCTCAAAGTCAGAATCAACAGTGGCGACCACCAGAAAAGCGCCGAGACAAAGAACCTCGACGAAGTCCTAGAGAAACAATTTAACTGTCTTGGATCCCGCAACGAAATTAACCAGAAAAGAATAGAGAAGGAGTAGGAATAACATAATTTCCACTTCCCTCCATATCAGCAGGAGACAGAACAAAACAAGGCCATTATGCATAATGGGACGTTTACAATTGGGATAAGCCCAGTTGCCTTAGCACCACGGATAAATATTATCATTCTTAAATGGGTCTTTAGTTGTGAGCAGTTATATTTGATTCCAATAATAGATAGGTATGGCTAAAACGCTTGAACTCACGGACATTGGACCGGAAATGGAAGCTGTTGTTGTTTTTTTAAGATGGGAAATCATCAAATGACCCTCTCCCGCTCTGGGCGAAGCGGAAGGGAGTGTCAGACTTGTACTGACTAAAACCCATCCATGTTCCTTCTTAGCCCTTTGTGTTCCAGGGCCGCGGTATCTCTTTCGAACGGTCCCGCAGCCCCGGCAGGCATCGGCCATTACGTCCCTTCTGGCTTGTGGCTAAGTTAAAACAGCAATCACATGGGTCGATTGTAGGGTAGCGAAGCGACGCGCCACGTTTGTTAAGATCGGTCCGTGTGTCGATGTGTGACCACGGTTTCGGAATCCATTGGTCCCGGCTGTCATAATATTATCTACAACAGCCATTACGGGTAGAGGCCCGAAAATGCGACGGTCAGTTTCAACAAGTACGAAGCCAGTATAATAATTAAAGAAAGTGCGACTGCTGAGCCTCATCATAAACGAAGGATCATTTCTTGTCCTGGTATTTGTGCAATTCCACTTTTACATTGAGGGACCTATCCGCTACTAACGCCATCGATTTAGATAAGTTCTGGCCGAAGATAGGTCCCAAATAATCTTGTGAATCATCGACAGAAGAAGAAGAGCAAGGAGTATCGTATTATCCATTATCTGGGTTTTAGAGGTCAGATAGGCAGTTACTCACACACACATACTGGTATTCAGCTGCTTACGGTCAAACTGCCAACCAAAAAAGACGAGGCAGATGGTGATTCGCATGTTTGTTTTATTCGACCTTTACCCAAACGGATTAATATTAAAGTTATGATTTTGAATTAGAAAGATTATAGTTATGATCTATCAATTTGAAAAGAATTCCTTCCGAGAAGATTATGTCGGTATTGAGTTGATTCTACTTAATTAAGTAGGATTAAGTAATGATACTTCCTGACAGCTTTAACATAATATAACTTTCGACCATGAAAAAGCTTTTGTTAGGTAACTACATAATTCCGTAAATCAGCATTGATAGGGTATTAATAATTAAAAGAAACTGCTACATTCAAAAGCAAACTGGAGTTAGGATTAAAAGTTAATTAAGCGTTGTGAAGGCGAATACAATTAATATTAATTAGCTATTATTTGTTCACGTTAGTAACAATATAGTTGTTTGAGAATCATTATTGGTAGGTTGGTTCTATAAACACATGCGTCAAAGCAGTAAAAATAGATGGACTTTTACAAATATTTACGCACTTATGGGTTTAGCATAATCAGCCTTTAATGTTCCCACTGCTGGGACACTCGGCCTCCTCTCTATGAGAGGGAATGGGCTATAATCCACCACGCGGGCCCACTGCGGGTTGGTAGATGTCAGATGTCTTAGAATTTTTGGTCCTAGGACATGCCGGTTTCCTCACGATGTTTTCCTTCACCGTTTTGAGAGCAGTGGTGATGAAATAAATTACACAAAGTAATGCGCCTGGCTGGGTTCGAACCCACGACTTACTGTTCGTAAGTCGGGGCCGCCACCACTGGGCCACCGCTGCTCTCCATAGGGGTTTGTTCATAAACAATGGTTAAAGTTCAGAGGCATTCGACGTTAATCATTACTTACTCAATAGAGTTATGGATTCAGAAACAATATTCCTAGGTATAGATTACAATACCATGTAGCTATACAGCGTGTAACAGAAAGGGTACAATCATATGGAATACTGTGGTACGGACCATCAAACTGATCAACTTTCTCTATGGGACCACCATCGAAATCGTAAAAAAATAATCAGCTGTCCCATACATTTGGGTGGAGTAGGTATTGAAATTTTGTATAAGACAGCTGATTATTTTTTTACGATTTCGATGATGGTCCCATAGAGAAAGTTGTTCAGTTTGATGGTCCGTACCACAGTTTTCCATATGATTATACCCTTTCTGTTACACGCTGTATATGTTAAGAATATCTAATACCTAAAACATTACTAGAATAGTTACTAAGCATTGTCGTGATCCTAGTTTTTCACACATGATTACCAAAATAACAGTTTCTTGCCATTTTTGTTTTTATAACAAAAATGGCGAATAAATACGCAACATCTTTTGTTATACCTAACAGTTTTATATGTTACCTTTGACATTAAAAGTCGCTTAAACTTTTTATTGATGCACCGCCGGTCGCAACTTTTAAAACAAAAAACAAAACACTGTTTTTGCCCGACTTGTGTCTTCTAGGTCATGACATTGCAAAGGTCGGGTAAGTCTAGATCCAAATTGGGTCTTCATTCCTTTGAACCTATTTTTTGTGTTTCCAATAACAGGTTGGGAACCTGTTAAAAGGTTTACCAAAATAACAAGGTTTGCTATTTATTAATTCGCACCTTCTAAAAGGAATTTTGTTTTTTTTGGGAATGTGAGATTCTGTATCGGAATGAATAAATATCAATTAAGTTAGTGAATTTATTTGTGTCGAATTGTGTTGTAGGATGCAATCTGTGCTAAGTATTTTACTGAAATTGTTGATTGTCAAAGAAAGTTTTTCAACGGAGTCGTTGTATAAAAACTGAAAATGAAAATACCGTTCGTTTTGAAAAAAAAACAGCAGCATTCATTGCATTATTTACGTTTTCGAGATGATTAATTTTTCAAACGTAGCTTTATATTTATTTTGGATTTGGAATTTCCTTCCAAATTCATCGGATATCATTTAAAGTTTGTTACGCAAATGGGGTGCAGAAACCTCTATTAATTACGGGAAATCGTTTTGAGCTCTATAAAACATACGAGATGTAAACGGGCCCACGCTCCAAGAAGCCGTCAACCAAAAATCACTTTTTGCGGTAGGACTCAATGTAACGTACTCAAAACATTGTGCATTGTAGATGCATTGGTGCACGGGGGTCGTGGAGGTATTTAAAGTTATAACATTTAAAAAAACTTGTGAAAAAGTTGGAACTTTGACCCGCAATATCTCCGTAACTAGAAGGTTCCAACAAAAATAATATCGCAATGACGGGGAGAACAAGTGCCTTTCGACTTCGTTATGGGTGCTTTTACATCCATTATAAGTCGGTAGAATATTAAATAGGAAATACGAACGTGGGATCCCAGTTGAGTCACGATGTAAACAAGACGGAAACAAGTAGGTAGTAGTAATATTAGCTCTTAAATAACATTTTATGCAAATTATGATGCACACATCCCGATGTAGGTAGCTAAAAAGGTTTCATTTGGTTTAGTTTCATACTGCATCGTTAGTCGAGTGGTCGCAACCGCAACTGTGAGCATGAGGTCCTGAGTTCGATTCCCCGGTCAGGGAAAGTGTTATTGGGTTTTTCCTTGAGGAATTTTTCGGTAGTAGTAGTCTGTCTGGCTAACCCTTTGGCGATTACAGGCGTAATGTTACGTTATGTTATATATGTTAGTTTAGTTTCCTTTGCTACTAAGGTACCTTTTTTTTTTTTTTTTTTTTTTACCGATGGGAAATCATCAAATAACCCCTCCCGCTCTGGGCTGAGCAGGAGGGAGTGTCAGACTTTTACTGACTAAAACCCATCCATGTTCCTTCTTTTGCCCTTTGTGTTCCAGGGCCGCGGTATCTCTTTCGAACAGTCCCGCAACCCTGGCAGGAGCTACTAAGGTACCTGAGAATTACATGTATTTCCTTCTCATCCGGTCTTTAAAATTCGCAACATTTTACTAAGTATTGCTATTGCAAGATTTATTTCCATACTTCCACACTACTATTATAAATGCGTAAGTAATTCTGTCTGTCTGTTACCTTTTTACAGGGGCCTGATGTCTACGAAATTTGGCGCACAGATATACCATAACCCACGGAGGTCAGATAGGCAGTCGCTCCATGTAAAATACTGGTATTCAGCTTCATCAGGTTAGACTGGAAGCTGACCCAACTTAGTAGGGAAAAAGCTAGGCAGGTATATACAGGATATACGATAACCTTAGGTGATGAACCCGTGGGAAAAAGTTAGTGTGACCTACATAAAGCTAAATAATAATTGAATGAGCATATTTTCGTAAATACGACTTAGAATTCAAAGGTTGGAATCTCGTATGCTCTTTAGTCTTTTAACGAAATCCTCAAATGGTCATTCAAGTTTCCTTAATTTGTTGATGAATTCTAACTGTTAAGGTGTAGGTCCAGTTAGCGAAGCCATAAGGTTGCATTTAGCACTATGCTGTTAAATGTTGCCAGCCTGATATTAGTAGATTGTTTGTATGGTTGGAAAACCATCTTTATTAACATCACAATAGCCTTACTTATCCAGCTATATGAAAGCCGTCAGTATTCTGGTAATTCTGACTTAACACCATGTTTATTTGTTGAAGAACGATAAACATAAACATCACAATAGTCTAACTTATCCAGCTATATGAAAACCGTCAGTATTCTGGTAATTCTAACTTAACACCATGTTTATTTGTTGAAGAACGATAAACATAAACATCACAATAGTCTAACTTATCCAGCTATATGAAAACCGTCAGTATTCTGGTAATTCTAACTTAACACCATGTTTATTTGTTGAAGAACGATAAACATAAACATCACAATAGTCTAACTTATCCAGCTATATGAAAACCGTCGGTATTCTGGTAATTCTAACTTAACACCATGTTTATTTGTTGAAGAACGATAAACATAAACATTTTCATCATCAGGCCTGTAATCCCCAAAGGGTTAGGCAGAGGTGTACCTAATAGTACACTCACATTTCGCACAGTTATGTTTTAAGTCTCATGTAATTGGGGTCGAGCCTATTGCCATCAACCGGGCACAAATGTAGGCTCCGTGGTTGCTACTGAGGCCAACAGAGCAGCCAAGTAGCTTTTCTTATCTAGCTATATTAAACTTGTCAGTATTCTGTTAGTTCTAACTTAACACCATGTTTGTTTTTGTAAACCAAAGAAAAACCACGATGACGATGCAAGTTTATCATTATTAAAGATCGAAGAGCTTATTCGTAATAGTAGAGAAAGGAATTAACAGACTATAAACCATCAATTATAGAAGATTTTACATGAGATTTTCAGCAGAATGTACTGACGAGGCCCTGTCCTCTGCATTGCCAGTGAGAAAAGGTGGATTTAGAGACGAACACTACTGTTAGCCCGGTGATCTAGCCTTGGTAGGTATGAATAGCAGGTAGCTTTGTAACAATGTAAGGTACATGTTTCATTGTTTCGAACTAGCTGTTGCCTGCGGCTTCGCTCGCATTTCGGTCAGAAATTATCCCACGGGCACGTTGTATATGGCCTATGGCACAAGGATAATGTAGCTTCTTATAGTGAAATAATTTTTTAAATCGGTTTAGTACATCCAGAGATTACCTCTTACAACCTCACAAACTTTACCTCTTTATAATATTAGTATAGATTAATCAGCCATTTCTGAAGAAGCTATTGTATATTAATCTCTTGGTCCTCGCTTAGCTTTCCATAAACCCACACCTTAAACAGTTGGGCGCTCAAAATATGTAATTGGGTGTCCTTGCATCCTTTAACGTATTAACTAGGTACATTGATGAGCCTGTTTTAGTAATCACAGTGACCAGTGTCATCAATTATCGCTTTTAGGATAGTCTCGGCTTAAAAACAAATGTAAATTCTGATTGACTGAGGTCAACGTATTAAATTGATTGAAGTATTACGATTGATTTAATCATTTTAGTGCAGATTTTTAAATTAAGTTTCTAGTTATTAAATCGGTTTTAATTGTGGCTAATGAAGTGTCTATAAATAATAGATTAATTGTGAACGGATTTGATTTGATTTTGTAACTAGACGTTGCCCGCGACCTTTGTTCGTGTGAACTTATTTAAAAAAAATATTAATTCCATTTTTGAATCTGATTTTGTTACCAATTTTAATGGTTTCATTTTTGTTTTACCCGGAACCCTAACTATTTTTCTGAAATAAAAGTAGCCTATGTTAGACCTTATGACATCAGCTACCTGCCAGTAAAAGTCCCGTCACAATTGGTCCAGCCGTTTCAGAGATTACCCGGAACAAACAGACAGACAGAAAGACAAATAAAAAAAAAGTGATCGATTGTCGTAAATGATGATCGGTCAATTTAAAGTAGGCCTTGCGTGATTGGGTTGTTCTTAATAAATTATTTTAATAACATCCTTTATTTATGTTTTTCTATTTGAAGTGGCTAAAGTTATATTTGAAGAAGCCTGTTTAGGGTAGTACTAACCATTATCCGTATTCGTGTAATGCCAAGCAGCGTTGCTTGCTTTTTAGTTTAAAAAAATACTATTAATAAGGTAAAGATTTAAATCGTTGCATTTGATCTTATTGTCAAGAAAAGTATAAAAACCACTGTACAAATCGCATATTTAATCAAAATAGAAACTACATACATAATTGACGAAACGAATACTTAAATTTTACAAAAGAAAACACGACATGTTAAAAATTACAAAAACATTTGTTAAATTGGTTATTTTTAACATACTGCTAATTACTTACTTTCCTAGTTAGGTATTATATTTTTAATTTTTGATCAGAATATACAGTTCTCCTCACAGAAAACTATACTTTCTTACAAGTATATATAGAGATCAGTACGTTTTGTAAGATGAAACCAGAAGATTGCGTGACGACACGGCAAGATAATGGGTGGTCACTGTGGTCAGTGAAAGTGAACAACTGTATCTAGTAATGTTTGTATCTCGAACAGATTCCATCTCGTTGATATCATAGCGGCTCTGAGAGCAGTTGAGGATCATTTTGTAAATGCTGCGGGTAATAAATTTAGATTTCTCATCAATAGGATCAAAGTCAAAGATTTATTGCAGATAAATATGGTTACAAAAGTTCTTACAAAGGTAATATAATAGTAGCTTAACATATTCAATCATAACATAACGACATGCAAATTTTGGTACAATTACAATTACCTAGGTCATTTACATTTAAACTGGAAGAATTCTTTTATATTATAGAAGGGATTCTCAACTCTCCTCAGACTCTCTTTGAGGCGCGCGTGGAACACGAACGCGCCGTCGACACGGCCTGTCGTCATAAGGCGGACGGACGGCGAGCTAGCCCGTAGCTCACCGTCCACAAGCCCGCAACCGTAATAGCTAGACAGTTGAAATTTTCACAGATGATGTTTTTCTGTTGCCGCTATAACAACAAATAACCGATAAGCCGCTATAAAATATATATTTAAAGGGGGCTCCCATACAACAAACGTGTTTTTTTTTAGTTACTGTTTCGGAACCCTTCGTGCGCGAGTCCGACTGTCACTTGACCGGTTTTTATTCTTGAATATGCTGTTATTTTTCGATTCTGGTAGCTAAACTCCGATCTCTAAAACGCCTTTTATACATTGCCGTAAACATAATAGTATAAAATACACCTATTGATATAAAATATATTAATATGTTTTCAAACAACAGTCACGTACTGTTACAATCAATGAGGCCAAAACACGCCTCAGATTTGGTCCTGTCCATTCCCCCATTAGGCAATGCCCTATTACCCCGCTGTCCTTAAACCTAGAATGCCCAGATTTATGAGTTCATAAAAACTTTGTGTGCAGTATCCGTCAGTAATAAATATTGAGTGAATGAGTGCGCAGACCGGCGCACGCGTCGCTGCCGACCGTTCACCAGCCCTATAAGGATCTATTCCCGTTACCAATGTGATGGACGTCCGTTCATGGACTGATATGATACCTATTTGAATCGATTAGAACTGTGACTGGGGAATGTGGGCTTTGGAAGGTAGGGATAGAGTTGGATTTAGAGTATAAGGTCCTCTGGTGTGGTATATTTATGTTCTTGTAGCGGTTTAGTTTGGTTTTTGTGATGAAAAGGTGTGTTTTCTTGTGTATGTGTGTATTTTATTTTTAGGTCAGTGGTTTTCAAAACAGAGTTATGAAAAGCAACATGGCACGCTGTCAACGGTGTTTTTATGTTAGTTTATAGTATTTTTGATTGTTTGGCAACAAAGTTCGTTAAATGGGCTATTTTTACTGATATTTTATTACCTTCATTTTATTATTTTAGATCACTGCGCAAATTCAAAAGTACGACGTTACTTTTGCTTTTTGAAAGGAAACATAGGCATAGACTTTTAACTCAAAACTCCTGCCAGTATTTCCTTTCGCAACGGAAGCAATTTTCCGCGAGACTAGTTCATGTCACACGCTTAATAGTATAATTACGGCGTCTAGCCTACCTACACTGTATCCGTTTATTTAGGCGTCACCTAAAAACGCATACATAAAAGCATACATACATATACAGGGTGATTTGTAAAATACCAACAACCTCGCGGGAGTAGATTACTAACATCATAAACGTCTATAATACATGCATACTGATACGAAAAATACTAAATAAAAATATGCACTCAAAAATCATCTTCACGAAAACAAAAAAACTACACAAAATGAAATTGAGACGTGAACAAGACCTACTACAGCTATACCCACCCCGCACTAACTACGGAAGAAAAAGTATCATGTATGAAGGATCCAAACTATACAATCAATTACCGAAATACATCACAGAAATCCAAATCCATTACCACTTTCAAAAAAATACTAAAACAGCACATCATAAAAAAAAATACATTCCCTAGAATAATTTCAAGCCACATCCAGCTATTACTTATCTGTGTTGAACGGAGACTTGGTTCTCTTTGTGTATTAAATTTACTTCAATCAAGATATTTACATTATTTACAAACTACAAATCTATAATCTATAATAGTAATAAAAATATGTACAAGTATCAAAAGGGTTACAGGGCGTCAAAAAATTCGTCCACATCGCTGTCAACAGGAAAAGTGCCCAGAAGGCTGGCAGCATTACCACGTTGTATGGCAATGCTGATTCTTTGGCCAAAAAATAAGCCCGCCCTCTGGTCACGTGAAGAGTCGATCAACCGCTTGGCGATTTCCCGAAATACTAGGTGGGGGCACTCGGACCCCATGGGCCTAGTGTTTCAACCCCAAACGGCTCAAACATAAACATCAACTCTTTGTGTTGATGTTTTTGAGTCAGTGTATCAAGCGAACATTGAGTTGTTTGTATTATTATTATAAATAAATAAATAAATAAATAAATAATATCGCTGGACATTACACACAGCGCCATCTAGGTGCCACACTAAGCAACGAGGCTTGTGTTGTGGACACCAGATAGTTGATAATACTACATAGATATTTTTTGTTTGTAAATACATACTTATTATACATACCCACCCATACCCATGGTGGATCTACCCACTAAATAATGATTGTACAAATGTCTAGTTTTTGTAAAACCCTCAACAATATCGACTTATGTTATAGTTTTATTATATTCTCATGTAAGTGAATTTTTGTATTCGTAAGAGAATAAAGTTATCTCAAACCTCATAACATTTGTTCTATGACTTTTCCAAAAACAGACAAAAAAAATAATGTTAGTAATCTACTCCTGCGAGGCTGTTGGTGTTTTACAAATAACCCTGTATAAACTAACGCCTTTTTAAGATATATGTAACACGTATAGTGTTGGAGACTGCCTCGTTGGTCGAGAGCTTGCAAGCGCGTGTACTAAGCATTAGGTTCTGGGATGATTCCCGGGTCGGTATAAGTATTATTGGGGTTTTCCATCAGGAATTTCTCAGTAAAAGTCACGGAGTCTGGATTTGTGTCCGGTTGATTGCAATAGGCTCGCCTCCTATTATATGGGACTTTAAGATAACTGGTGAAATGTGGGTGTACTATTAGGTACACCTCTACCTAACCCTTCGGGCAATACAGGCGTGATGTTATTGGAAGGAGTATGTAAGGATCGTAGCAGTTATTCTGTGCTCTCTATCTACACCCATAGGATAAATGCTTGAGTTTAAATAAAAACAGCCTGATGGATTTTCAACGCTGCTCAGTGCAGAATCATTTAAGTGATGCTTAATGTTAATGAAAATGGCCAGTAGTCATGTATCAAAAGAGACTGTAACATACAAGTTTTTGCTTGACTTGTGTTTAAACACTGGACGCAATTTTAATTAACGATTCGGAACAGTGTGTGCAATAGCTATGTACTCGCTATGCTATGTACCAGCGACCTGGTATGCGTACCAGAATAAGATTCGGAATGGTTATTGGACTAAGTATTTGAGGTTTGTGTTTAGCTGCTAGATAATCTACTGGATAGTTTATGCTTCGTGCCACGGAAAGCACGTTAAGCCGTTGGTCCCGGCTGTCATCTGTAGATCTTTGACTGTCGTTATAGGTAGTCAGTGGCCCAAAAAGTCTGACAACCAGTTTCACCAAGGAGTATCGTATTACCCAGTACGGTTGTGGAGGTCAGATAGGCAGTCGCTCCATGTTAAATACGGGTATTATACTGCGTTTGGTTAGAATGGAAGCCGACCCTAACATAGTTAGGAATAGGCTAGGCAGATGACGATATTTTTTGCTTCGAGAATAGAATGTGTGGAGGTACTCATTTCACTTTTGTTAGTCAACAGACAACTGACTCATAACATGACGCCTGTAACCCCCGATGGGTTAGCCAGAGGTGTCCCTAATAGTACACCACATTTGTTAGTTATGTTTACGTCCCATGTAATAGGGGGCGAGCCTATTGCCGGTAGCAAATCCAGACTCCGTTGCTGCTACTGCGAATTTCTTGATGGAAAAACTGAATGACACTTTGCCCGACCCGGGAATCAAACCCAGGACCACGTGCTCAACAGTCGTGCTTACGACCACTAGACCAGTAAGGCAGCGACTGAGTCGCTAATTAATAAAGGCAAATAATTAATAATAATAATAATAAGGCAATTTTATTGGCATAACTTTACCTCAGTAAAGTTATGCCAATTAAATTCTCAAAAAATGTATGGCAGGTAAATCTGAAGGGTATCCTGGTTGCTACTTCAATCTTAATTTATTCATGATCTCTTATTAATAAACGGGGATTCAAGTATCTGCCCCCGTATATATACAAGACTACAAGTATGTTAAAGCAATGTCGAATTTTGAGGAGAATATACTCAACAATTATTTATTTTCCATCAACCTTCGTTAAGGTTCTTGGCAAATTTTGGTAATAAATGTAAATGTACATGTATATCTACTTCAACTCGTGAATATCGTAATTACAGATTTTGTTTTGAACTATTTGTTTTTCTGATAAGTGATAACATTAGAAACCACACAATGGTTACCCGAAGATGCGGAGAGAGGTCAGTGGTGGCAAGACAACCTGGACGTGTACTGCGAGGGCTGGATCGAAGTGGCGAGGGAACAGAATTGCTGGCAGTGCCTGGACGCACTTTGCCTAGCAGTGGGATATTTGCTATTAAAAAAAAAACTTACTGATTAACTTATTGCATCAGTCGTCTTAATATTTTTATGTTCCTCTGGGTGGCCTAGTTTTATTGATAAAGAATAAAAAATAGGCATTAATAAACATAATTGTCTCTCTGTCTTCAAGAATTCCTGCAATTCAACTAACGATGTTCCCGATGCCAGACCACAAACAATTTATATTTACAACTTTACTATTTTACGACCGAAAGTAAAACAGTCGGACGCATAACTTTCTAGAATTTATTAAATAATTAATTCTGGCGGTCAATGTCACGCCAAATATTTCTGTTAATGAAGATTTTCGTGTTTGTATTTTAACAATCTGCGACTCCCGCATTCCCCTTAAACTTAAGGGGAAGACTTATAAAGAAATGGTTAGACCTGCTGTCTTGTATGGATCAGAATGTTGGGCCACAAAAGGGATGAATGAAAGGCATTTGCATGTGGCTGAGATGAGAATGCTAAGGGGGATGTGTGGTGTAACGCGAATAGATAAAATAAGGAATGAGTACATAAGAGAAAGCCTGAAAGTGGCGCCGGTGACTGAAAAGTTGTGTGGTAAAATCGGTTGGCTTGGTATGGGCATGTGATACGGAATAATGAGGAAAATGTAGTGAAAGTTTTGAGTATGATTGTGGAGGACGACCAAAGAAACGATGGATGGACCGTGTGAAGGATGATATGGCTAGAAAGGAGGTGACTACTGAGATGTCAAGTAATAGAGAAGTATGGAAGAAGAAGACATGCTGCGCCGACCACAAATGAATTAGGAAAGGCAAGATTAACTTATTTTGTTCACAATTATTAGATACTAGCTGTTGCCCACGACCTTCGTTCGCGTGAAATTATTACTTTCATTTTTGAATCGGTATTTGTCAACAATATCAGGGGTTTTTTTGCACGGATTCCTAATTATTTTTCTAAATTAAAGTAGCCTATGTTAGACCTTCTATCATTAGATATCTGTCAGTAAAAGCCCCGCGGCCGGCGGCCCAGCCGTTTCGGAGATTAGCCGAAACAAACAGACAGAAAGACAAAAATTGAAAAAAAATGTTTTTTTGTTGTTATAAGTGCGGTATATAATTTTATTTGCATTCGTAAAAAGCTGTTATTTTGATACTACAAACACACTTCAATTGTATTTATTTGTATAGATTAAAATGTAATTAATTGCATCTTATTTTCACTCACTGATAGAAAAAGCAAGTAAAAAAAAAACCTCTTACATACATACATATATTAACTCACAACTTTCTCCTACGGGGGTAAGCAGAAACCACAGAACGCCAAAAAAACCTCTTAGTCTAGACTATTAGCACAAACGTTCCTACTTTTTAGGAAACAATTTTTAAGAAAGGTACATGTTATGTTACTCTACACGTAAATCTGTAGCTTGGTATTATTATAAAGACCAAACAATGATACCGTAGACTGTCATTTAGTGTGAAAAAGCCACAAAACTGCACTTAAAGAAAAACAACCTAGCTTTTTAACATTGAGGGGCTATTTTGAAGAATGGTCGTTCGGAATTCAGGAGCTCATCCTGTCTGCGTTTAACAAGGGAAGAAAGTTTGTATAAAAGTTCCTAATTTTTGTTCATAGGAATTTCCATCGAGTAATCAGCTAGTCATTTCAACAATACTCTTGAAGATTCTTACACTCAAGTTACTTAGAAGGTCAGCTCTTCTTATTTAACTATCAACAGCTTTCAAAATAATGTCAAGTGATGATTGTACCAACAGCAATCACCAACGAATATCAAACAGTTGACGGATGATTAAGTCATTTGAATGCTTTACATAACATTATCCAAAACATCACGCAAGTATTTTTCGAAGCCGAAGGCAGAAAATAACATAAAACATAACGTTATTCCTGTTTTATTTCTCGAAGGGTTAATCAGCTACATTTCACCACTTATGATTTAAGTCCCATGTAATAGGGGGCGAGCCTATTGCCATCAATCAGGCATTAAACCAGACGGAGTTGCTACGTAGAAGTTCCTGAAGTAAAAATCCAATGTCCGATCTGGGAATACAACCCATGTCCTCCTGGTCAGCAATACCCCACTCGACCAACGAGGCAATTGGACTGACAACTGTCTCCAGGGGCCTTAGTCTGCTATTGCAATAGTGTCAGAATGGTCTATCATTGATTTAATAAGGCCCTGCGCAGACGAATTACCCTTTGTACGCACGTCAAACGAGTTTCGAACGCGCTTCAATACGCCGTGGGCTAGCGGCCTTATTAAATCAATGAGAGACCATTCTGACACTATTGCAATAGCAGACTAAGGCCCCAGAATGTTATAAAGAATTTCCTTAGTTATGGAAAATCTATTCAATGCAGCGAAATCCAAGATCATTATTGCTGATCATTATTGCTTACGAACTCGAGACCAGAAAAGTAATCAAGTCTCTTTATGACTAGAACCACGTGAGCTTCAGCTGTCCACATAAGGATCTCTAAATACATAACGCGATAATCTATTCAGTGTACATGTGTCTAATTGTACACTGACGAGCAATTATATCGAAAGTACGCTGGCGTTCAAAGTGAGGTGGCCACGGTCAGTACACGATGAAAGTGCTAGGTTCGAGTCTGGATGATTTCTTTTTTGTGGGTGATTTGTCAAGAAGATTGGAATGGAAACTAGGGTTGGAAAAGAAATGAAGACATCAGTAAGAGAAACAAGGTTACCGACGTAGCCCGAAGAATTGCCAAACTGAAGTGGCAATGGGCAGGGCAAATTGCTCGCAGAACGGATAGTCGATGGGTCCGAAAAGTTCTGGAGTTTCGACTGCGAACCGGAAGACGTTGCGTTGAAAGGCACCCCACGGGGTCCCACTAGGTGGACCGATGACCTGATGAAGGTTGCGGGGATCCGCTGGATACGAGACGGACGAGACTGGTCAATGTGGTGACACTTGGGGGAGGCCTATGTCCAGCAGTGGACGTCTTTCGGCTGAAATGATGATGATGATAGGGTTGGAATCAAAAATCCCTCCCATTTTGTGTGTATTTAGTTTATTCTTATTTCAAGTTTATTCTTGGGTTGGGATTCAAAATCTCTCAAAAGTCAAATGTCAAGGGTCAGAATCATGGGTAATTTGGAAAGTCAAAATATGTTAGAATATTATTGACACTCGGATCTTTAAGAGCGGCCAACCCGTCATACTTTTCATACAAACGCTCGTACGTGGTTATGCCGATGTTACACATTGCGGTTTTGCGCAAATTTTACCTGAACTTTGGCCGTTCATAATGTATTCATACAGTGTAAAAATAAAGAAAACATCTCAATAGAAACCTTGCACATGTAATGGAGATTCTTAATGATGATGAATTCTTAATTTATTTCACACACTTGTAAGATATTAAAAAACACGTATCTCCTGGAACAAGTTTAAGAAATTTTCGAACACTATTTTTCGTTCAATGTCATCGCGTTAGGCGGTATGAGGTGCGCAGGAGACGAGTTGTGCGGGGTCGAGGCGGGGTAAGACGGGGGAGTTGAAAGAAAATCGCCGCTGTGGTTCTGGATGAAACAACAAGCTTTTTGACCATGCTCGCGTTGACGATAGACGGGCTGGGAAGGGCCCTCTTAAAAATGCATAGAGAAGATATAGGTAAAGTTACTTTAGCTGAACTAGCATTTAATAACAATTCTGGTCAGGAGTCAGTATCCAATATTAGTTGACTTCACTTTTTTTCCTATTCAATCTTTGTAAGAGGGGTCAAGTATGTTATGTCAATAAGTATATTTTACGAGAAAACAAATAGTTCTCAGCCATTCATTATTCTTTAACCAATTCAACATTTGTATAGGAACTGTAGGTATTTTGAATTAATTTTGATTACAAACGACTATGTTATATTGTAATTTACCATTTATGTAATTTTTTATGGCCTACATTTTCTGTGTGTATTTCGAATTTATTTGATTGTGAATAACTATGTACCTAATATCATAATTTACCAACTGTGTAAGTACATCGAATCCTCTTAGCTAAGCTCGTAGCATTGACTTTGTAAAAGCGCATTACAACTAGACGTAGGTGTGAGGCCGCCCGGAGGTCGCAGAATAAAATAATGTTAAACAACTTGCGACTACTTGTTGGTGCAACTGGTTGCTAAATCCCACATGTTGTGTTAGGGCTTGAGTTAGAATCATGAGCTTTTGTATGTACCTACCTACAAAAGCTCACGACATAATTATACGTTTTTGAACTCTTGTGCTCATTTTCACTAGTAGTATACGAAACCTGCCTCGTTGGGTCGCAAACGCGATTGCTGAGCTCATTGAGGCACTGGGTTCGGTGTCCGGGTCGGGCAAAGTGTTATTTGGTTTTTCCATCAGGAATTTCCCAGTAGCAGCCACGGAGTCTGGATTTGTGCCCGGTTGATGACATCATCATTCATCATCATCACTTATCTCAACTTATTTTGGGTCGGCACAGCATGTCTTCCTCTTCCATACGTCTCTATTAGTTAAGATCTCGTAAGTCACCCTCTTTTTAGCCAAATCTTCTTTCACACACCTAAATTAATGCTTAAATGTGTATGAAGGCGATGTGGCCTTTTCAACGCTCGACTAAGAGTTGAAATTCCTACAATACAATCATTTTATCTCAAGTTAGATGTGTTCGGTGATAAATTGAAATGCCAGTATCATTTGAGTTGACATGAAATGGGCAGTAGTTTCTATCTGGTGGTAAGAAACTGGATTTGTAACGAGCGCATGTTTAGTCAGTGTTATAGTCTCTGAAGTAACCTGAAATCGTCTCTCGATGTCTGTATGACTTTGGTCGACAAATGTGCAGCCAAAATTGAAGGGATTCACCATTATCTTCTTGCCTTACTTCTTGCGTGGAGAATGTAGATAAATCTGTATACTTCACTACCAACCTTGACCTACCTCCGTAAGCACCAGCGATTATAAGCTCCTCAACGCTGTTTACCTAAATCTGACCAAAATATTTAGCAAAGATGAGCATAATTTATCAAAAGTGAGTGAAAGTTAAATGCTCATCATTAAGGTCTGTGCTCACAGACCGGCACAACGATGTTTACTCTAAGCGTTTTGGAACTTTATGTATGTGTTTTAACAACTTTTCCTAAACCAACCAATTATGATGTTTATTTAAACAATTGACAGAAAGTTATATTTCGCTGTGTGTGGTCTTGTGTTTTGTGGCCTGTTGGGATAGTGTTTTTTTAATCATTTTCTATTGATGATAACTGGTTAATTGGTCGTAAATGGGTGTTGATTTCAAAGATCTTATTTCTATCAAATCCGATTGTATCTTAGTATTATATTTTATGTATGAAGGGTAAAATATAAGTATATGTACCTGTTGGTAGTGATAGAGAAATAGAAAAATTTAAACTCACGCGTGTCACATTTTGTCATCCGTGGTTTCAAAGCACCTACTTTGCACTGCACATATTAGGCTGAAAGCAAATGTTTCAATAAATCTGTGTCTGTCGTTACAATTAGAACTTTGATTAAATCTAGCTACGACAAAAATAATGCAGTTGACAAACATAATTTAAAAAAAAAAAAAAACGTTTAGTAAAAAAGGCCAAAAAAGTCATTTTCTAAAAATCTCAAAAAAAAAATAATTACCAAAAACCTAAACCTGCGTGCTGGCTTTACCTGAATTCTATGTCACCCACTTACGGGGCGGTGGGCGAGCACAGGTGCGCGCGCGCAAAATAGCTGCACACACCACGCCGTAAACACGCATCATTCGCGGACATCCGCTGCGACGAGCAATTACCAATCATAAACCGATCCAATAAAGCTCATTTTACCCCGGTTTTGAGTTAACGATTTTTTTTTCGAATTTGCGGTTTTTTTCGTGTGTTTGAGTGAATTTTTCCGAAAAGTTTTCGGAATTTTCTTTTGTGCGTGAACGAATAGTGCAGTGAACTTGTGTTTTAGGGTTTCCTATTTAGTTGGACCTATTGAAGTTCTTTTGGATACTGGATTTTATTGTAAGTTCTTTTTTTATAAACCTACGTTTTTTAGTTTATTGTTTGAGACGTGAATTATTACTGTGAATTGAATTAAAGTAGGATGTTCCTTTTATTTCTATAGCGTCGTTTTTTATTCTTTTTTCTTAATTATGTTGTTGTTTAAACGAATAAAATATCGTAGTCATTATAATAATTTTATGGCTGGTTTGTAAAATATTTATGATTCCTAAGGTGTTAACTCAATATTTTTTTTACCGTAAAATTTTTTTGATACAATCACGAATCAATAAGTCGTGAATAGTCAAGTATTACACCAACGTTGTTTACAAATTAACAACTTATTATCCATAAAAAAACCTGTACACGTTTACATAGAGAATATTGATTGAAGAAAAAAACTTCGCAATTTCGGCAAAAAAAAAATATTTTAAGTGTCTGACATAATGCCTTCAAATAATATACCTTCCAACACATAAAAATGGAATAATTTGTATGATTAAATTCTACAAATAATCTAAATGCCTGCTCTAATTAGGTACTTTGTTAAACTATGCAAGAAGAGAAAGTTTCGAAGGTTTTGTTATTCTACATTTCTAATGAAATTCTTCAAATTAATTTGGTGAATAGAAATTATTCAAACTTAAAATTAAATAAGTATTAAGTGGTATGTAAAAAAGGTGCCAGTGTAGGTCGTAAATTATAGCGCTTGAACGATTTATCGACATAAGATAAATCCTTAATCCTAACCTAGGTCATGGTGTACCTTGAGCCGAATGTTATCGAAATCAGTTCAGCTGTTTAATCGTGGAAAGGTAACAGACACACAGATCGACCAACAGACAGAGTCACTTTCAAATTATAATTTATTGGATTTGCATTTGATTTTGAGGATTCACAGCTTATTGAGTAAAAACGTATCACAAGATGTAATATGAAATAATTGACTTGAATAAAAAGTTAATTTATTCAATAACGTCGGGTTAGTAATATAATCCGCATGCGATATATACAAGTCCGATAATGTCGGCAGCTAATCATCGGCTTTCTCGATACTACATTTATTAGGTGCTAGTTGTGGCCCGCGACCTTCGTCCGCGTGAAATTATAATGAAATATTCCTTTCTTTTGAACCGGATTTTGTTAACAATTTCATTGATTTTGTTTGGTTTTTTGCACGGAACGCTGATCCATTATCTGAAATAAAAGTAGCTTAAGTTACTGCCTATAACATCAGCTATCTGTCAAAAAAGCCCCGTCAAAATCGGTCGAGCCGTTTCAGAGATAACCCGGAACAAACTGACACATTGAAAAACTTTCTGCGAAAACAAAACCGACTTCTAAAAAAGTCTAAAATAGCTTTACTTTCGGAAGTCGGTGTCTTTGTTTGTTTTTTGTTGCCACCGACTTCTGAAAGTAAAGTTATTTTAGACTTTTTTAGAAGTCGGTTTTGTTTTCGCAGAAAGTTTTTTTTATTTTAGCCTTTTTAGTTGTAGTATACCACACAAATTCTTGTCATGAATTAGTTTTTACATTGTAACTAGAATTTAGTTAAAGTACTCGTCAAGACGAATCATACGAGCCCAAACTCGATGAGGTTTTGTCGTTTTATAACGGTGTTCCTATGGCCACCGTCCAGCTCCATCATCAGACACTGGATACCATTTAGGATCAAAGTACTCGTCAAGACGAATCATACGAGCCCAAACTCGATGGGATTGTGTCAGTTTATTACGGACTACCTGTGACCACATTCCAGCTCCATCACCAGACCCTGGGTACCATCAAGAGACAAAGTACTCGACAAGATGAATTATACGAACCCAAACTCGATGGGGTTATGTCGTTTTAATGGAGTTCCTATGGCCACCTTCCAGCTCCATCATCAGACCCTGGTTACCATTTAGGACTATAGTAATTGTCAAGACAAATCAAACGAGTCCAAACTTGACGGCGTTGCGTCGTTTTATTACAGAGTTCGTATCTTCTTCTTCGTTCCTATGGTCACCTTCCAGCTCCATCATCAGATCAGCTCCATGTCATCATAATATTGCATTGTCTCGCGATATACACATGCGTGCAAAATTTCAGCTCAATCAGAAATCGGGAAGTGTGTCAAATTTAACTAGCAAGTATCACGCGACGTCGCGTGATGTACATCAGAGCGCCAGCACGCGACGTCGCGTGATGTGACAATTAACGTGAGGAAAACCATCAAATTCCTAAACCGATTTTGATGAAATTTCTATGGGACCAATCGGAAAGCATATCCTTTCAGATGACAAAAGAATTTTTCAAATCGGTTTACAAATGACGGAGTTATGAGGTAACAAAAAAAAAATACAACCGAATTGAGAACCTCCTCCTTTTTGAACAAAATCGGTTAATAAATAAAATAAGTTCCGTAAATACGGTTCATTTGTTTTCAATAAACGCTTTTTTTTTAAATTACAAACACTCTTCCATTTTATTTATTTGTGCAGATAGAAAATCTTGTAACTGTTTTATGGCCCTAAAGTGGATTAGTTCTTGCACATCATAAAGCGACATGAGGGCCAAGGCAATCAGCGATAATCATGATGGATACGTCAAATATGTGTTGGCTTGACAAAGGCTGCCTAGAATAATAAATCTATCCTGTTGAAAGCCGGTGCTGAAATACAAAACGCTTTTAAAGCGATTTTTACTTAACTTGTCTAGATCGGGAGGTTTTTTTGTCTGAGTGACAGTAATACTTCTAATTTACTGGGAATTAGGATCAAAAGTTGTAAAGCAATAACGAGGTAGACTAAATATATTTCCTTATTCATGATAGGGTTTTGTAACCTGCACTACCATCGGGGATCAGTAAATTATTTGAACTGTATAAACCACCAACATCAAGTATTGGGACACTTACCAGAAGTGATTTAGATTTCTATTCATAACCAAGCAGGTTCTAAGCATTCCTGTAATATTCAATTAGGGACAAGACACATGGACTAGATCTTGTCTATAACGCAATGCAACTGCTGCATTCCAGTTGAATCTAGGTCTACTGTGGTTGATTCAGCTGCATAACAACTATCTTTGACCAGGAACCGCACAAAAAGAAATTGCCAAGAAAATTTCTCTCTTAGTTTCAGAACCCACTTGCTTACAAAACTATTTGTTTACTATTTATTTTATTTTTATTTCAAACTAGCTTTCGCGGCTTTGCTCCCGTTGTGTATAGAATGTACTTACGGGAACGTTTTAAATTTAGCTTCTATCGTTTGGGAATAATGTAGCTTACCGTCAGTGAAAGATTTTTTATAATAGGATTAGTAGTTCCGAAGATAAAAACTTACAATTTTTAACTTTTTGCTCTTAGTTGCTTTTACGTATTAAGTACAGATATTTCAGTTACAGGCACTTTTGAATTGTCAAAAACACGAGTTACAGTCCAGCTACAAGGCATAATGACTGTGAAAAGACTTTAATTGCCCATTCCAAAGCGTTGATCTTTATGCAGCATAATTAATGGGCATAGACACTCTTTAAAATCAACATTTAAGTCCCTCTGTCTGACGGACATCCCACACTTAAGTTTGTCCATCAAATTCTTCACATATAATTAAATGTGTTTGCTTTTACACAATTCAAATAATTTTCTGAGTGACTCACTCCTTACATAACCCTAGTTACAAATCCTAACAAGACGATACGTCAAATAAAGTATGACCTCGAATTAAAAATCGCGTGTTCTTATGCGGATTGATTATGTTAATCCTAAAAGGTTTTATGCAAAAATGAAGTTTCCTTAAGACTCTTTTGTTAAAGATTTTCATATTTATTGTTTTTCTATTGTTGTTAATGTAATTTGTATTCATTGATGAGTCAATATTGTACCTAATTTGTCAAATCAATGTTATGGAGATAATTCTATGACAAGGTCTAGATGCCTAAACAATAGGTTATCTACCGAAATATTGCAAGATTTATCGACAATTATGGCACTCCTTAGATCTTAGTAAGATAATAAATGAAAAAAATAAAATAATAATTTCGTGAACGTAATCATTAGTGAGTCCTGATGAAAATGGAAAGTGATAATTTCTTCTAGAAAATGATGTGTATAAAAAAATATGTTTTCTTAGTAAAATCACTTCGCGACTTGTTAGTGATGTTCGTAATGTGTCAATAAGTACTCTGCTGGAAAAAAAATTGCTAATGAACTAAGCAGTACCTTTGCGTTCTTCTATTTTAATGCAATGTCCTGTTAAGTATTTTGTGCGTAAATAAATAAATAACTACTGTTCTTTCGTCCAATATTTTGCCAGTTGAAAAGATGTAAAAGCAGCGCTGAGGATCATCAACAAAAACGAGGACGTTTTCCGATTCATTAAATCTTTTATTTGACCCATGAAATCACGATGTCCATGGCAAAAAAATCATATTTGGAACCCTTGATCGCTTTATGACAGATTCGCTTTACGGCAGAAATTGTACACGACGGTACAATTTATAGTCAAAAATCTGTGTACTTACCAATCTGGAAGACCGTTAAAAGCTAATTGTAGATGGCGCGATTATAGTTGGGTCTCAATCTGAACAATAACGTCAAGACTATTTTATAATGTAAAATGACATTACCAGATTTCCAACCAATGACAATGCTTGGAACTAGGTATGCTAGCGCCATTAGATTCACAGTTGCCAACCAACATATTGGTATAGGTTCCTGTGTATTTACATAATATCTTCTTAATGACATTTTGTCAAAATTACTGAGCCGATTCTAGCTCTAATTTTATGTCGCAATCTGTCTAATAATGATACGTTTTATCATAATTTATACCCTAATAATATACTCTAGACTATTTATTACTTGTCTTAGTACGTTTTCAATAGAAAATATTATACCACAGGCTCATCAACATGCGGGCCTGTGGACGGTGAGCTATGGGCTAGCTCGCCGTCCGTCCGTCTTATGACGACAGGCCGTGTCGACGGCGCGTTCGTGTTCCACGCGCGCCTCAAAGAGAGTCAGCAAACAGGAAGGGGTCCGAAAGGACCGGTGCCTGCCAGGGTTGCGGGACTGTTCGAAAGAGATACCGAGATTACACAAAGGGCAAAGGAAGGAACATGGATGGGTTTTAGTCAGTAAAAGTCTGACACTCCCTCCTGCTCAGCCCAGAGCGGGAGGGGTTATTTGATGATTTCCCATCGGTAAAAAAAAAAAAAAAAGGCTCATCAACATCAGCATAAACTTTCCTTCTCGTTACGTTGTCACATCGGAAGATATTACACTCCCATTGAGCCGATCGTTATGTAAACAAATGTCTACATAAACACAAGTATATAATGTGTATGTAAGAATATCTATTAGGTCTGGCAAGTGTTATCGTTTTATGTTACAATTCCCATGAGCTATGTGAAATTAATGGAGTGTATATATAAATAGAGTGTGACGACTTGCACAGTTTATTTGAAATTACAGAAGTTATCGTAATATCACCGAGTTTAGTTTATTTTTAGAAACAAAACTTTGTTTACTTATTTACGTTACTGAGAAACTCTGATCATTCGACAATTACCTAAAAAATCGGCAAAGGCGAGTCGGAATTGCGCATGAAGGGATCCGTATGTACAGTCGTAGTAGGGGAGCCCCCTTTAATTTTTTAATTTTTTTTTGTTGTGGCAACAGAAATACACATTCTGTGAAAATTTCAACTGTCTACCTATAACGGATCATGAGGCATACAGCCCGCTTACAGACAGACAGACGGACGGACGGACGGACAGCGGAGGCTTAGTAATAGGGTCCCAGAACTAAAGTTTTTTTATAAAAATAATCTACCTATTCTACATAACACAACATCACGCATGTTATCCCCGAAGAGTTAGGCAGAAGTATACCTGACAGTACACCCACAATTTGCCAGTTATGTTTTAGTCCCATGCAATAGGGAGCGAGCCTATTGCCATCAACCAGGCACAAATCCAGACTCCGTGGCTGCTACTGACAAACTCCTGATGGAAAAACCCAATAACACTTTGCTCGACCCGGGAATCGAACCCGGGACCTCATGCTCAGCAGTCGCGCTTGCGGCCACTAGACCAACGAGGCAGACAACCTACCTATCCTGCTTGCTTATAAAATCAACATAGTAAGTAAATACGACAAACTACAAGTGCACATAAGTAATCACAAGCAATTTCCCAATACACTAGAAAATGACATCACTTTACATAAACCAATTTAACCAATCATCGAAGTACATAAACGCCACCCATTACATAGTACCACACACATTACCAAACTGTGTGGAGTTATTTAGCAAGAAATCAATCACATCGTTAGGTAAGTGATGATCAGTTGATAGCTGGTTATCTAACCCACGACGATGCAATGTCTGTCAGTGGCTTAATAACGGACGAGTGTGAAATAGATCCAGTTTCTGTGTTTATATTGAGTTTCATCGAATACAAGGTGTAAAAGGAGCCTTCATGAAGCCGGCAACCAAGCATTCTGTTCATCAAACTAAGTAACTCTACGCAAAAACTATTGCAGGGAACCGACTTTTTTTTTGGGGTGAAATTTCACTTTTTTACGATACTAAAACTCAATTTTATACACTCAAAACATTGTGCTGATGGATGCACTGAATAATACGGGAGTCGTGGAGGTATTTAAAGTAAAGTTATAACATTAAAAACTTGTATTTAACACATTCGAGTCCACCCCCGTCTCATAGTGCGCATGTGCCATCCCACCATACATATTGCAAGTAGACCCTCCAGGTGGGTCCGTGGCATTACGTTTGCGCAAAAGAGAACCCACCTGGAGGGCTCTCGGCATTAGGTTTGAGATTAAGATTTAAAAGCCTAAAATAAGTGGTAAAATAGCGTTTTCAGGGGGTATTATCGCTATTATAGCTATCTGTGGGGGCATTTTCATGCCCTAGTAGGGTAGGGGAAGTGCAATAATAAAGAAGTAAAAAAATAAATGAAAAAGTAAAATCGCCCGCTCTGATCCCGTGACAGGGGTGTTCAACCTTTTGTGAGATTTTCATGCAATTTTTTTTTTTAAATTTAATGTTCGTAGTCGCAATTATTATTTCTTTTAGATTTTAATAAATAACATTTTAAAACTTTTGAATGATTACTAACGTTGCATTTGCATTTGTAGGTAGTTTCTTTGACAGTTAGTTTTGTTAGAACCACCCAGTAACTCTATTAATTACATATTCTATTCCTTCACTTGTAATACTGGGTTAAATTAAATTAGCTAGCGATACTTCGCAGCTGTGATGGATATCGATATCTTAACACAATAAACCAAACAAAATACGGATTTGGTGACATTTTGTTAGGTTAATGACCCCAAGTAGTGAAGCTATTTTAAATACAACATCGATTTTAATCATAGATGTGCCGTTGCCGTACTTCGCGCAACCGTGTTCACACTGAGATGAGCTCGCTCATTTAAACTTTACGGTTTATAAACACGATATACAAATATAAATGTTGCAAAAAAAAACTATTTATAAACAAAAAACAAAAAAAGTTTAAATTACTTTCGAAAGTCGTTGCTTTTGCTTGTTTCATCGACATTTTGCATGTTTGAGGTTTAAAGAAACCTAACACGAAGAGGATGGCGGGATCGTAGTTTAGGCAATTTAATTGAAAAATGCTAAGCATTATTTATTCCAAATGTCAAGTCTGTAGCGATAATAGTTTCTGAAATATGTAGTTGTGAGTGCCTGTGAGAGATAAACGGGCAGGCAGACAAAATCTCACAGTAATAAGTATTAGTTTTTGTCTATTTTGATGCCGAACACTAAAAAGCCTCGATTGTGAACTCATTTTCGTGTCCTAAAATGGAAAAATAATTAATTTTAGAAAATATTAAAATCGTGCCTATGGTTTTTCATCCCTGAAATAGGACCCACCACGTGGGTTCTCGGCATCTAGGAAGAGGTCGAAAATTGATTGAAAATAAAAATACTTGTAATTTGAAAGCACGGCGTATTCTTATTAATTTTGTTAAAATATACAACTGTTTTTATTTTTACTTTATTTGATGCTGTATTCGCTAAGAAAAACGTACATTAAAAATGAGCCCACGAGGTGGGTTCTCGGCATCCCAAGTGCGACTTGAGTGAACCCACCAGGTGAGTTCCCGGCACTGAATGTGTTAACAAAAAAAATTGTGAAAATAGTTGGAATTTTGACCCCCTATCTCCGTAACTAAAAGTTTCCCAAATATGGACTAGAACAAAAAAAATACCGCGAAAATGACAGGGCTTCGATATCTTTTACAGCAAATATAATAGTTAGGATGGAAGATTTATTCAAAGACGACTAGTTGGAACAATGTAGGTACGTTTTACAAAGATTTGTAGGGGAGTAAAATGACATGGCTAGAAAACATAAGTGAACTCTGAGATGCAGCTGCGAAAAGGACGTTTAAAAGAAAAATGCATGTTTTACCAACCTTGAATAAATTGGTCTTTAAGCAGAAGCACAATGGGGGACTTTGTTTTGCACAATACAAGGTATGCCATCGGCATGAGTTTACCATTAACTATGTTAAAGTAAAGGTTAAAGCCGATGATACAATCTTCCGCAGAAAAAAAGCGAAAAGGGCTGAATTTTCAGAACTGTAAATAAATTAATATTTCGAAAGCAACACCATATAAACACAGCACTTCGCCCGACATTTTCCGCAAAAATTATTATAGCTCGGCTAATATGCATGATGTAAATATAATTTACAGCTAGCACCCACGAATAATGTCTTTCTTTAAATGTTTTTTTTTTTTTAGAATTGGATCTTTATTCCTGAGATTACCCCTACATAAAAACTTACAAACAGATACATCTTTTTAAAATTAGTATAGAGTATAGATTCAAATTGTTTTACGACATACTTCAATAATTAAATTCTAAAAACTCATATAATATATAAACCAATTACTTACATAACGGTAAGAAATGATCTCGTTTTCAATTAAACTGGAGTAGATAGATTGTTATGTGTTATTATCAACTGTTAGTATTTAAAACGATATCAGACGCTTCACTGTCTGTTAATTTTCATCTTTTATTCGACTTGTAAAAAAAATAACAGCGCACTGTTCGATCTTCAAGGATAACGAACTCTTGCCGAGGTTGGTCTCTGGATATGTAATGGATGGATGGTCACCTCGCCATCCATTATGTATAGTAAAATTATTCAGCTACAGTCGGTCAGACTGGAAGCAGGTCCTAAGATAATTGGGAAAAGGCTACGCAGATCTGAATACAGAATCTTCCACTTTAAGTGAAACGTCTAAACACAAAATTAATTAAAAAATGAATTAATTCGTGAAAAGGTGAAATATCTTTTTTTCCCCCTAGGGAATGATAAAAAAGTTAATGGAAGGAGCCAATGATCGTTCGTTCCTCTACATTTTTATCAATCTTGTGTGAACAGGGAAATGAAACAAAAATGAACAGCAGCACGAGTTAACAGCTCACTCGAGTGAAGCGTCTGATAGTAAGCGTAGCCATCAGTGGTTACTGGTTGGTAATAGCTCGCCAATAACCGTATGACTCCATCGTTAAACAATATCACTTGTATTGCGTAAGTATAGGAAGTAATGTTAAAATGTTGGTAGAAATTAATAGACGTTAGGCCTTTCTCTACCGTATGAAAGTCTCATTTAAATAATATATTAATTGCGGTTTCTTTGTACCGGTACATACGGAGATTCTTTTTAAATAAACAGTTTTATTTGGACATAGACTTTTGACGTATGACTTTGACGGAACTTTAACTGCAATTGTTTTGTCAATACAATTTCCACAGATAATACAAAAATGTTTACCAATAGTGCCCTCCTGTCAATTAGAAACACTGTTAGACCCTCAGCGTGGACGAATGCAAAGGCTAATAAAGTGCCCATAATAAAGCTTGTTCTAAGCTTTGCTGAAAAACAATAAAAAACTGTAACAGAAAACATGACAGCTATTGTCATGCGGAGATCTAGATACTGCAATTCAGATGTATGTGTTTATTTACAGCCAATTCAATACGTAACCATATGTATCAGGAAAGGTTAGACCAAGGTATGCTAACAGAGTTTTTTTAAAGTCATCTTTTGCCTAGCCTTTTGCCAACTATGTTGCCGTCGGCTTACAGTCTAACCAGATGTGAAGAATACCAGTATTTTAGATGGAGCGACTGCCTATCTGACCTCCACAACCCAGTTAGTACTGGGTAATACGATACTTCTAGGTAAGACTGGCTGTTAAACTTTCGGGCCACTGACTACTTAACGACTGTCAAAGATCTACAGTTGACAGCCGGAACCAAAGGCTTCGGGGTTAACGTGCTTTCCGAGGCACGGGGCATACTCGGTATGTAATGGGAGGTCACCCAGCCACGGACCCACCTAGGCAAGCGCGGCTTAACCTGAAGATCGAATCGAGCGGTGTAATTATTTTTGATCTAACTGTCAACCTAAATGCAACCAATAAAATACTTGTACGGATTCCACGTTCAAAATCTAAATAGACTTATGTGCATTATTGTAAAATCGTGACTGTGACTTGACCTCACTGTTGTGACGAACTCATTGATAGCGTGATTCTAATGGAAAGGTTAGCTCAGGATACCTTCACTGCTGGGGTGATTATGGAGAATGCAATTGTGCCCCCGCACCCCAGCCAGAAGTGAGGTGTGGTTTTAGTCAGTAGGAGTCTGACAGACCCCTCTGCCTTCCCAACGGTAGAGGACATGTGTTGAGGATTTCAACATCGAGAAAAAAAAAGGATATACAACCTTAGTATCTGTTTGACGTTTTAAGGTTTAAACACACATATTATTATCAGGGCCGTGCCCGGGACGTGACAGGCCGTGGCCGAATGCATGTAGGCACTGAAGCTTCGTCGCCGGCCCGGGCACGGACGTGTGTGAACGAGTTCCTATAAAATTTACACACCGATATTCTTTTGAGGTCACGGTCCGTCGACGTCCCTGATATGTGTGGATAGACCTTTATGCCAACTCAAACTATGTACGGGGTAACTGTCTTTTTTCACGATTTCCGGATTCGTTTCATGGTATATTTGATTTGTATGTTATTATTTGATTAACTTTTATATCTTTAAGTCTAATAAAAACCAAAAGGTTAACCGCCATCTAAACTATGTATGTAAGTACCTACTCAATCATTTCAAACACATACAGGGTATAACAAGACCCTTAACGAAGCCGAAAGCCACTTGTTTTCCCCGTCATTGCGATCATTTTTTTGTTCTAGACCATACCTGGGAACCTTCTAGTTACGGAGATATTGGGGGTCAAAGTTCCAACATTTTCACAAGTTTTTTATGTAAGATTTTTACTTTAAATACCTCCACGACCCCCGTACTATTCAATGCATTCATCAGCACAATGTTTTGAGTCCGTTACATTGAGTCCTACTATAAAAAGTGATTTTTCACCCCAAAAAAAAGTCGTTTCCCAGCAATAATTTTTGCGTAAAGTTACTTAGTTTGATGTACAAAATGCTTGGTTGACGGCTTCGTGAAGGATCTTGTTACACCCTGTATAGTACCTGTCTAAATAGACAAATAATTCAGCTATAAAAATAAACTAAGCTAATAAACAATCCATAATTCAAAATTCTCCAAAAAAATCACTGACGATGCTTAGTATAATGTGCCAAGAAGCTCATAATAGTTTACAGTTAGGAGATGAATGTAACAGCATTGGTGTAAGAGCGGCCATTACGAAATGACCGCGAAACTGTGTAAACACTGTGACATGTTACTAAGGAACGTAATTGATTGGTGGAGGTGAGTTGTAACTCACTTGAATGTCGTTTACATATTCTGGTGTTGGAAAAACATGGATTTTTTCTAAACTATTTGTTTATTTTTTATTTTTAGATGACATAAAGATTAACAAGGAACTTAAGGCGCGTTACGAAATTCGGAACTATTGCCGCCATTTATTTTGTTTTTTCAATAGAGTTTCACGGATCAATGTCTTAAATGATTACCAACAACGGTCCTTTATAAATGTATTTCAAAAGCTCCTTGCAGCACTGTACCAACAATTAGAAATAAAAACAATAATTATGTGAATACCAACCCACGATTTGCTTGTTCTAGTGTTTTTACTGAAAAGTTAGTCACGATCAAATCGTCATTTTATGATCATCTGACATGAGTTCATCAGTAATGCAAGCAAGAACGAACTAATATTTTAATATTCAGGTTTGAAGCAAGAAATTATTTTATATTGAAAATCCTCACTGGGTCGGCTACACCATAAATGCATTTAACGCTAAACATAACATAACATAACATAACAGGTACTGTAATCCCCGAAGGGTTAAGCAAGGTGTATCTAATAGTACACCCACATTTCGCCAGTTATGTTTAAGTCCCATGTAATAGTGGTTGAGCCTATTGCCATCAACCGGGCCCAAATTCAGACTCCATGGCTGCTACTGAGAAATTCCTGATGGAAAAACCCAGTAATACTTTGCCCGACCCGGGAATCGAACCCAGGACCTCATGCTCAGCATTCGTGCTTGACCACTAGACCAACGAGTCTAGCGCGAGGGAGTTTAGCGGTAAACCTTAAAGTATTAGTTTCTCTCTGTCATATTTAAACGATTGACAGAACCAGAACTATGTTTTAAATACATTTAATAAAAATAAAACCGACTTCAAAAACAAAAAAACGTGGAAAAATAACTTTAGCTTCAGAAGTCGGCGACTTTTGTTTGTTCGATTGAATATTTTTGCCACCGACTTCTGAAGCTAAAGTTATTTTTCCACGTTTTTTTGTTTTTGAAGTCGGTTTTATTTTTTGCAAAAAAGTTTTATTATTTTTCCGTTTTTAGTTTCAATATTCTACAAATATTTGCTATACATTTATTTTACATAGTTAACAACTCCTTTCATGGTAATAGGCTCATCACCAATAAAATGTAACTTATATCGTTCATACCTAACTGTCGAAATCTGGGTTTACTGTACACATCTGCATAGGTGCTCCCTCAGAGCATAAAAGCGTTATGTTTTGTTCTAATATTGTGTAAAAAATAAACATTCAAGCGATTGCAGCAATAACGACAGATTTTCTGTCTATTAATGAAGCGTTCCATTGTATATCTCCGAAGATCAGCATCAGATCCTGACTTATACCTTCCATCATCAGCTCAGCAACATGAGATAATGATTATCAGGTAAAAATATCGTTAGAAAGTACCTAAAACATTGTAAAATGTCAGGGTTGCCCTCGATTTCCCTGGGATCCCATCATCAGATTCTAACTTTGTGACAACGGGACCACCTCAGTAGTATAGGCTTTCGAATAAAAAAAGAATTTTGACAATCGGTCTAAAATTAGCGGAAAAATCGGTGAACATACGGGACACACATTCAAACGTAGAACCTCCTCATTTTGTTTGAAGTCGGTTAAAATATTGTCAAAAGAGTTTTGGTGAAACATTAGTGAACCGCTAACAATACATTTCATGGTAATAGCCTTATCCCCAATAAAATAGAACTTAACATACCTAACTGTCGAAAAGTTGTACAGTACACATCTGCGTACCCCCTAGAGCATACAAGCGTGATATTATGTTATGATGTGGTATAAACATCCAAGCGATTACAGCTATCACGACAGATTTGCCGCCTATTTTTTTTTATTTTTTTTATTTATTAATCTCTTACAACAACAAGTTATTTTTTACAGTCTTTTTACTCGCCAAACTTTACAGTTTGATGGCGAGAAGCGCTTGTTTGTCATACATCTTAACTTAAACTTATAAATTTAACCTAAAATCGATTAAACGAAACTTACTGCTACTTTTGAAGAGTTCTATAGTATATCTCCGAAGATCAGCATCAGATCTTCACCAAATTTAAAATGGGACCACCGAAACAATATTCTATCAAACAAAAAAAGAATCATCGAAATCGGTTCACAATTGGCGAAGATATCGATGAACAAACACACAAAAAAAAAAATTAAGACGACTTGATAACCTCCTCCTTTTGGAAGTCGGTTAAAAAAATTCAATAAGTCTTTTGTGGTGCAAGCGTTAAAGTCTTACGGCATTTCATACAAACTTTGAATTAATTTGTTCGTCGAAATGAAAGTAGCAGGATACATATGTCTAAAAAGTTGAATGAAATACAGGGAACATTTTCGAAAAGTCTTTAAAAAACACTGTTTTTAGAAAATGTTCTCCGTCAACTTTTTAGACCTATGCACCTTGCTTATGCGTATGAAGTTTCATTAAAATCGGCTCAGTCATTTCGAAAACAAATGAGTTCAAAGTTTATATGAAATGCCGTAAGACGGTTAACGTTCCTATTAGGTTATGGAGTAGAAGCCTGTGTCACCTGTATGAAAAGTCAACTAAAAGTGACTTTTCGTCCAATAGTACCACCACATTTTCACAGATATCATTGAATAGCTAACGAACATCGGCGTGTAACTGTTTACCTAAATTGTTGAGGTTGCTTCTGTACATGTATGGCACTGCCTTTAGCAAATATATGGAAACCAAGGCCGGGTCAATGAGAGTTTTGAAATGTTAAATGAGACGTGTCTTGTTACAAGAAGGATTTATGGTATGGGGCTTTGGTATTATGAAGTTCTCAATGATTTTGAATGTCTTTTACCGCAAAATGTTGCTTGATTTTCAGCATTTTTTTTTCATGCCGGTGTCTATAACTCCACGTCTAAACCGCGTATTTTGCGAAGAGAATTTGTTGATACGTTGTTGTTAAAACGTCATTGAAATAAATTGTAAGTAAACAAAACATAAATACTTTTTTAATGAAATAAACACATTTATTTGTTAGACCGTAACAATATGTAAGAACTACAAATACATGTAATAAAATAAAAATCAGTCATCCTTTATCCCAATTTTAAAACCATTCTATAACGTAACTTCCGAAAACAATTTTATTCTTTTTTTAAACCAAATACAACATAAACTTGACACTAAACAATTTACAATCTGACATTTAAATAAAGAACAGTTGCACATAACGAATTAGAAAATGATATGAAACGAAAATGTACGGAATGGTCGAACAGATGCGTTTGCGCAAGATGAACATCGAAAGTGACCGGCGATGACTTACCGTGACGATTGTACCGTCAGCAGCGGTATAAAATCCAGACAACAAACGTACAACTAGCTGCTCCGCGGTTCTACTATTTATCTTTTACACAGCTCCTAAGGGTTGAAGCATAATTTCAAATAGCGTATAACCTTCCTCCAGAATTTGGCTATAAAATGCAAAAAAGAATTTTGAAATTCAACTGGTAGTTCCCGAGATTAGCGCGTTTAAACAAAAAAAACAGTCTTCATCTTTATCATATTATTAGTATAGATTAACATGACATGTATACAGGGTGTAGCAAGACCCTTAACGAAGCCGTCAACCAAGCATTATGTACATCAAACTAAGTTACTTTACGCAAAAAATATTGCTGGGAAAGTACGGGGGTCGTGGAGGTGTTTACAGTAAAAACCTTACGTTAGAAACGTGTATTAAAAAAAAACTTGTGAAAAAGTTGGAACTTTGACCCCCAATATTTCCGTAACTATAAGGTATGGTCTAGAACAAAAAAAATGATCGCAATGATGGGGAGAACAAGTACCTTTCGGCTTCGTTAAGGGTCTTGTTACATCTTTTATACAGATTTATTATATTTTTGTATACAGCTATGAGATTTTTTTTCAGCCAGTGATTCATGTTCGTAGAATATTGTGGGTAATTGCCTTTTTTTGTTGTGTGCAGTCAAAATGAAGACGTTGATTCAAGGATGACTGTATTAGAGATTGATTCTTGGAATATAAGATTAGTATTAGGTACCTACCTATTAATGGATAGACTGGGAACAGGACCTGTTGGAAAATGTTTGTTTTTTGTTTCTTGAAAGGGTTCTATGCCCCTTAGAGTTTTATGCATTTCAGTAACACAGTTTTATGCATTTTGCTATCTACACTAGCTTTTGTATATACTATATCTATGTAAATAAAAATATTATGCCTATACAGGCCGGTGGACCATCGGTATAGGCTTTATTAGACGACAATAGTGTGTTTCTACCTTCATCGTCACCTGCCTTTCTACACTTTGCCTGTGGCTCTTCTTTTGAATATTCCGTGTCTTTTCTGGTTAACATGCCTGATGATTCGATTTATCCCTTAATTTCCAAGGTATCCTCCCCGCAAATACGTGTGGCGTCAATACCACTCTTCTTTATCGCGTGGTTAGTGCCTAACCTGGTGTCAGAGTTTTAATGCCGCCCATAGGCTTCTGACTTGGCTTTACATGCCTAGTGCAAGCTTAGTGAAATATCTCTCAAGCATGCTGGTTTCCTCACGATGTTTTCCTTCACCGAAGCAATTGATAGTCCTGCAATACTCAGTATTGCAGGTTCATTAAAGGATAATTACTTTGATACACGTAATAAACCTCATTTAATTAGTTCCTCGCGGAACGAAATAGTTAATTATGAGACAGTTATTGCGATGAACGTTTTATGTATCCATGTCGCTCCGGTATTTCATGCTTGATGAACAAGAGGTGCTGCTTTCATGCATTCTGTGATTAAATTGCTGTCAGCAAAGTTATAGGCGGTGAAATGATACGTCTATAACTGTCTTCAACTTTCTGAAATATGTAGCTATGCAAACAAATGCCTCCTTTCCCTCCTTGTTTTTTTTATGAGGTAACTCAGATGTTAGGTCCTAACATAGACTAACATGTTTTTCCCCGAAAGATTAGGCAGAGGTATCCTATAGTACATCGACATTATGCAGCCAGGTGTAGTTTAGTTCATAATGTATTAGAGTTCCGTACCCAAGGGGTAAAAACGGAACCCTAATTATTAAGACTCCACTGTCCGTCAATCTGTCTGTCCGGCTGTCTGTCACCAGGCTGTATCCCATGAACCGTGGACCGTGATAGCTAGGCAGTTGAAATTTTCACAGATGATGTATTTCTGTTGCCGCTATAAAAACAAATACTGAAAACAAAATAAAATAAATATTTAAGGGGGGCTCCCAAACAACAAACGTGTTTTTTAGATAATGGTACGGAACCCTTCGTGGCACACTAGGCCGGTTTATTTTAAACATTTTCCTTAGTTTATAGACATTATGTTTGAGAACTTATAAAGAAACGAATAATAGGCATCTGATGACGAAGTTCTGAGGACCTCTAGCTTCTAATATTAAACTTGAAGCCTGTGTGTCCTTCATTATATCCTAGTCTTTCCTTCTAGTTGTCTATTTGTTTCAATTTCTTTCTGTATACATCATCATCTGCCTAGCCTTTTACCAACCATGTTGGGGTCGACTGCCAGTCTAACTGGATGCAGCTGAATACCAGTATTTTACATGGAGCGACTGCCTATCTGACCTCCACAACCCAGTTAGTACTGGGTAATATGATACCCCTTGGTAAGACTGGTTGTCAGACTTTCGGGTCACTGACTACTTGTCACGACTGTCAAAAAATCTACAAATGACAGCCGGGACCAGCGGCTTAACGTGCTTTCCGAGGCTCGGAGGAAACTCGGTATGTGATGCGTGGTCACCTATACACGGATGAACCTAGGACACGATCAATAATTTCTGTCTTTGCACATATTATGTTTTTTCTTTGTCTCTTGAACCCGGAATCCTGCCTCCCACGCAGTGCTTATTGATTCGCTTCATAAATACCTATTCCAATGCACCGAACAGTGTGAACGTCTCAATAATGGCCATTGTAACTTGATTTATGTCATTTACCGTTGTTTTGAAAGCCAAAACTATCGCGAAATTGATTGAGAAATTTGCGAGAATCGTCCACGCTATGTTTTGTTTATTTAGTTCTAAAAATAGAGAGAATTTGTTTGTTGCTAAAATGGTTGGAAGACTTCGCGTTTAGTGCAAATATTTATCGGAAATGTCGAAAGCTATCATCTCATGTATAAATGCCGGCTCTTGTTCCTACACACTTTCTGTTTTAGTATTCTCCTAAATTCGGTCAATTTGGGCATCTGTTTTATCTTGTAGTAATCTAGTTTCCATTATAAACACAATGACCACGTCAACTTCCGACTCTCTTCTTCCGCACTGTCAGGTTCACACCGAGAAATTGAGGAAAGCAATCCTCTCTTTATTTCTTTCTTTTTCTAGTTATTTCTTGTTTGTCGTATTCTTTACCTGCTTGATCTTTCCGAGAGTTTTTGGCAACACTAAGCCGATACTTATAATAATACAATATATTTAATTTTAAAAACATGTCAAATAATATAAAACAAGCTTACAAAAAAAAAAAAACGTATGTCACAAGAAATCCACTATACAAACGTTCACGGCGCTAAATGTTCCTGTAAACGTGCTTTGACTTGGACATGTTTTCGTTTTGTAGTTTGACAGTTGTGTGACAGTGACAGGAATGACGCTATTATGAGTAACGTCTTATTTTTGCAGATATGGTCTTCTTTCTTTAAAAGCTTATAGATTTCGGCTTAAGTGTTGGGAATCTTGTCATCCTCATTTTTATTGATTGCAAATCGGATCTGAATTTGAATTTATGTTTTAGCCAATTTATTTTGATGGTTATTTCAACGTTAGCATTTACTTTCGTTGGTTTTATTTTGACTGAGCGGTTACGTCATTAATTAAATGCGGTCTAGAATCTAAGACACGACATGGTAGCCTAGAATTTGGATTTCCGTTTTCTATTAGAAATTCATAGTAATGGACTATATTTCATGCACGTAATTGTTATCGAAATGGCTAAAAATATTAGAATCTCATTGATTTCAAAAATATCCTTTAAAAAAAATCGATTTGCTTGATCTAAACCGCCTTTTATTCAACAAAAATAAATATTTTTTACAAGTTAGTAATACTAAAATCAGTTTTGAAGTTACTGCCGAAACTAAGTGGTAAAATCTAAATACTAAAATCACGCGATGATTAAGGTTTTCAACCATTAATAGTAATCAAATCTTCCAATAAGTGCTTTTAGCGGTTAAAATCAATTTAGTTAACAAAGCAGAGTCATGTGAAGGTAAATAGTGCCTAATTAAAATATGTAAATTAAAAGGAAAATCTACAGCTCGTGTAATAGCATCTTCAGATTTAAAAAAAAAAACAATTTGAGAATAAGGTTTGATGCTTTTTGATGAAAGATAAAATGGTTGCTAAAGTCTGAAAGAAATGGGTACATTACACTTGTTATAATGCTAATTGATAGGGTCAACTGTATTACGAGTGTTAAAACATAACCCTAACTTTGTTGTCGCTCAGTCGGGTAATAGGAGATAGTGATCATTGATTTTGTACTGGCCTTAGGCACGTTCTGGTTACGGAGATATAAAAAACCAAAGTTCCAACTTTGTTTTTATTTTTACCAATGTTATAGGTACATATCAAATGAACTTGAACTTGTAAAACCTCACGATTTTTAACCGCTCCCAAAAAATGGAGGAGGTTATGCATTCGACGAGTTTCTATTTTTTTTGTAATTTCCAAAAAAAACTAGTTTTCTTTAAACCTTACCAAACTCCCATAACATTACTCCACACACCAGATAGCGTGTATACCGACAATTTGTAGAACATTTTCGGCCTACAGTAACTGGTACACTCACGCGACGGGACTGACGTTGCAATCCGTACGTAACTGTTCGAAATCGTTCAGATGTCGCCTCATTCGTCGATTTATTTGCCATATGCACACATTACGAGTACTAAGACTTGCGGGTAAATCGACGGAGATGTCGAAAGCGAAATTTGCGTCTATCAGGTTTAGTTTGTTTGTGAGTTTGATGATTGGGGTAATCATTGTGATGATAAAGTAGGTGGTTTATTATGGTACGTTTTAGTTTGTTTATAAGTAGATACTGTGAAGTCCCAGGTTCTAGCTAATTAGCTAGAATACATTTTATGTATAAAGGAAATATCCGCAAGAGAATCAAGGTTACCGACGTAGCCCAAAGAATTGCCAAACTTAAGTGGCAGTAGGCAGGGCACATTGCTCGCAGATTGGATGGCCGATGGGGCTGAAAAGTTCTGGAGTGACGACCGCGAACAGGAAGACGTTGCGTTGGAAGGCCTCCCACTAGTTTGACCGATGACCTGGTGGACATTGCGGGGATCCACTGGATGCGAAACGCGCGGGACCGGTCAATGTGGCGACACTTGGGGGAGGCCTATGTCCAGCAGTGGACGTCTTTCAGCTGAAATGATGATGATAATTCTAACGGAAATGCTAGACTTGGAAACATATAATAGCATAACATCACGCCTCTGGAGAACCCTTACAGGTGCTGCTGCTGCTGCTGCTCTGCTTACACGTGAGGTGGTGTTATGTTATGATGTTATGCAGAGATGTACCTAAAGCAGGTACTCCCACATTTTGAAATATAAGTTCCATGTCATAGGGGCGACCCTATAGTCATTACTGGGCGCAAATCCAGCGTCCCGGCTGCTTCGATAAGTATGAAAGAAGATCCCTCTGATCATTACCAGGTATATCCAAATTACCATAATTAACTCTTATTACAAAATGGACAACACGTAGGTACACACGGCTACACATCAAGCTATACATTTCCAGTATAAGCTGACCTCGCATTGTACGGAAATCCTATACAATGCGAGATCAGCATAAACTGGAAATGTATAGCTTGATGTGTAGCCGTGTGTAGTTACTAAGTATTTATTGATGATAAACGACCATAATTGATTACACAGGATTAATAATTATTACGTAAATCATCCAGTAACATCCTTCACTAACAAAAATGAACCTTCATTTCCCTCAATCATGACGCAACAACCAACCAACATACCAAGACCTGATACAAATATCAGTTTACTTCAAAGGGCGGGTCAAGGGTTATTGGTCCTTCATTGTATACCAACCATGTTCTGGATGTGTACTGAATTATAAAAGCGACATACTAAATTGGCCTCTAGGGCTTCGTACGTGCAATAATTTTATGGTTCCTAGTACTAATAGTTACCGTATATAACATAACATCACGCATGTAACCCGCGAAGGGTAAGGCAGAGGTGTATCTAACAGTACACCCACAATTCGCTAGTTACATAAAGGGCGTAACAAGACCCTTAACGAAGCCGAAAGCCACTTGTTCTCCCCGTCATTGCGAATTTTTTTTTTCTAGACCATACCTGGGAACCTTCTAGTTACGGAGATAATGGGGGTCAAAGTTTCAACTTTTTCACGAGTTTTTTTTAAACACTTGTTTTTAACGTAAGCTTTATACTGTAAACCCCTCCACGATTCCCTCACTATTCCATCCATCCATCAGCACAATGATTTGAGTGCGTTACATTTGGTCCTACCGTAAAACGTGATTTTTCACCCCAAAAACCAGTCGGTTCCGTTTTATTTACTTAGTTTGATGTACAGAATGCTTGGTTGACGGCTTCGCTAAGGGTCTTGTTACACCCTGTATGTTTAAGTCCAATGTAATAGGGGGCGAGCCTATTGCCATCAACTGGGCATAAATCCTCACTCCGAGTCTGCTACTGAGATATTCTTGATGGATAAAGCCAATAACACTTTGGCCTGACAACCAACCTGGGAGTCGAACTCGGGACCTTATGGTCAGCAGGTCGCTTGCGACCACATACGCAGTCCACTGGGCACAGGTTTCCTGAATTTGAAAGGCAATGAACCATTTTCCACCAAGCAAGCCGCGTACGTCGACACATTAAGCTATACCTACATATCCAGTATAACCTGACCTCGCTTTGTATGAGCTTCCCGTACAATAAGAGATCAGCTTAATTTGGTTATGCATAGCTTGATTTGTCGTCTTGCGTACGGGTTGGTGGTTGTCACACGTCTTCGGATATTAATGTATGTTGTACTATTGTTTTTAGGGTTCCGTAGCCGAATGGCAAAAAACGGAACCCTTATAGATTCGCCAAGTCTGTCTGCCTGTCTGTCGTATATGTCACAGCCACTTTACTCCGAAACTATTAGGACTACACAGTTGAAACTTAGTAGGTAGCTGTATTCTGTGGACCACTTTACAGTTTTTATACAAAATAAAAAATATATAAGATTAAGGGGTATTAAAGAATATTATACATGCGGTGTCTATAGTTAGGTCTTTAAAAATGACGTTGAGGTTTCTAAAACCATTTTCCCTCAAAGTCAGTCGTTTAAAAAGAGATACTTCCAAAGTGGTAAAATGTGTCCCCCCCTCTAATTTCTAAAGATAGATACTTCCAAAGTGGTAAAATGTGTCCCTCCCTCTAATTTCTAAAGATAGATACTTCCAAAGTGGTAAATTGTGTCCCCCCCTCTAATTTCTAAAGATAGATACTTCCAAAGTGGTAAAATGTGTCCCTCCCTCTAATTTCTAAAGATAGATACTTCCAAAGTGGTAAAATGTGTCCCTCCCTCTAATTTCTAAAGATAGATACTTCCAAAGTGGTAAAATGTGTCCACCCCTCTAATTTCTAAAGATAGATACTTCCAAAGTGGTAAAATGTGTCCCCCCCTCTAATTTCTAAAGATAGATACTTCCAAAGTGGTAAAATGTGTCCCTCCCTCTAATTTCTAAAGATAGATACTTCCAAAGTGGTAAAATGTGTCCCCCCCTCTAATTTCTAAAGATAGATACTTCCAAAGTGGTAAAATGTGTCCCTCCCTCTAATTTCTAAAGATAGATACTTCCAAAGTGGTAAAATGTGTCCCTCCCTCTAATTTCTAAAGATAGATACTTCCAAAGTGGTAAAATGTGTCCACCCCTCTAATTTCTAAAGATAGATACTTCCAAAGTGGTAAAATGTGTCCCCCCCTCTAATTTCTAAAGATAGATACTTCCAAAGTGGTAAAATGTGTCCCTCCCTCTAATTTCTAAAGATAGATACTTCCAAAGTGGTAAAATGTGTCCGTCCCTCTAATTTCTAAAGATAGATACTTCCAAAGTGGTAAAATGTGTCCCTCCCTCTAATTTCTAAAGATAGATACTTCCAAAGTGGTAAAATGTGTCCCCCCCTCTAATTTCTAAAGATAGATACTTCCAAAGTGGTAAAATGTGTCCCTTCCTCTAATTTCTAAAGTAAGACGAGGAAAATTCTTAAAAAAAATATAGGATTATCGAACGTAAAAAAACTTACAACCAAAATTAGTTTGAATAAGATTTGATGTTTATTTTTTGAGATATGGGACTTTTTCATCAAACTGCAGCAACAACTTTAATTTTCATTAACATACTATGAAAAACGAATAAACATGAATGAGCTACGGAACCCTATGTGCGTGTGAGTACGACTCGCACTTGGCTGGTTTTTCTTTTGTAGTTTCACGGTCAATGGCATTCAGTTTTCGGTCAATAACATGGTGTATCTGTTGTTTCGCCCACTTGTGTATATGATAAATTGATGGTAACAAACGTATTGGGTCTTGCTTTAGGTGATTGTGATCGATGTGTTGAGAATTAATAATTTATATATGCGAAATTTAAATTTTCATAAGTTTTTTGCAATTTACAGGTCAGTGTCAGGTTGCATGTTGATGAAAAATGAGTCATAAAAATTCATCAAAAAAAATCATTCAATCATAAAAAATATTATTGCATCCCTCTATGTCAATTTAAATAAATAATAATAAGAAATAATGAACTTTCAAGCAATAAACTACATTGTAGTATTTCGTTTATTACCAACATTTTCAAACAGATAATTTTCAATTAAGAACATCAAAATGCTTCAAAAATGATAACTCAATGCCCCAAAACAATTGAACTGAATCGTAAACCTTGTTTCCAATAGGTAGAGATGAGCTACACTAATATGCAAATCACACGATCGCCAATTACTTTGTGGGAAAAAAAAAAAAACGAACAAACAGTAATAATATATATTACTTATCAATATACTAAACTTATCTTCCGCATACATCACATTATGGGACATTGGCCTCCCATTTAGGCGCGACATCTGTAAAAATACTGCTCAATAAATATCGTTTAAAACCGGCAAAACCAGTAGAATTTTGCGCATATCTGAGTAATAATGTTGTCAATATTGTATCACTAGTTTATGCCCGCGACTTCGCCCGCGTGGATGTCGAAAATTATGCTATGGAAATTTAGTAATTGGATAAAAAGTACCCTTTGTCCTAACCCGGGTCATAGCCTACCTGTGTGCAAAATTCTGTCAAAATCCATTCAGCTGTTTAGGCAGAAAATGCGTAACAGACATAAAGCGTTATTAATGTTATAGTATGGATTTCGTTTTCGGTAAGGTCCGGTAAGAATCGGGCTTGTTCGTGAATCATCGGCGAAAACTTTCTTGCAAAACTTTGATTACTCACTGCAGTTGCGAAAGGGTTAAAATAGCTGGAAGCAATTTTGGTAATTGTGGTGTAAACTGTGGCATTTTAGGGTTAGTAACGATATTTGTGTGTTCTAAGATAGTTAGGTTGTTATCTAGGCAATTTAGTGGGCTGGCTTACAAGTCTGTTACATTTTGTAATCTTTGAAGCATTGATAGTCAGACTGCAGCTACTTTTTTATTGCTTTTGCCACATTTGTTCATTTCTGCATCATCTAAATGTAAGTAAAGATCCATTTTCAGAACCTGTTTGGCTTGTTCTTTTACGAAATGTTTTCTTTCAAAAGGTTTTCGAGATCTATCTAAGAAATAAAGAAAAAAAAATTTTGTAAATGCCACAAGTGTAAACAAAAGAAGGTTATATCTAAACAGGAAAAAAAGAGATAATATTGTGTCTCACGGTGGGATACTTGTCTACCTAAGCGTTGTAACATGCATGATGCAGGAAAACCATACAATGTTAAAGATTTTCACCACCATACCATAGTTTTAGTTATGTAACGTTAGTGGGTTTTCGGGGAATAGTAATTAAAGCTGGTTGAAGTAATCACAACAGTTATTATTTATTAATGACTACATTAAGACAATGGACATAAGAATACAGTTCGAGCAGTTGTACAAGATGGCGTCGTCTTTCTATAAAGGTGTCTATGCACAGAATAGTTAAGGTCCTTGCACACTATAATATTGTCTGTGAGACCTCCTTGTTACAAGTTATAGGCACAGATAAATGTTAAAAGATAAAAAAAAAATAGAATAATCTAATTTATTTTCAGCCTTATATTCTTATGGCCAGTTTTAATCTAAATTATTGTGCGATCTTATTCGAACTTTGGAAAATGCACGGCTAAACTCGAAGGGTAACACTATTGCAAACATAATGAAGCAACATTGTTTCTTGCATTTTTTCTGCATGATAGTCCAAATAATTGGCTAAAAACAGGTGTATAAAGGCTAAGTGTATCAACAATGATCGATGCGTTACGGTCCGGAAAGTGATTAATGTGATTAACACTACCTTGCGGCAATTTTCGCAGAATTTACGCGTAGGTTAATGATTGGAAAATGGTTTGATTTGATTGTATTAGTACTTCGAAAATGGGTTTTGTTTTAGTAGGGAAAAGGATCAACTTAAATAAGCTATCTATTTTTTAATAATACACAGGTGTGATGGTATATCGACGGATTCGTTACATGATTCTGGAATCATGCACATCACACAACAGCGTTGAAAATTTTCGTATGATCAAAAAATCTGCTGTGCCATATATTATGACACTGTACAGTGTGATAAAAAATTGAAATGGAGAAAGTAAGGCAAGAGTACAGACCAGCACATCAAGCTTCCCGAAACTGACCAATTTACCCAATCAACCTTGAATCTAATGCTTTAGCAATAAACTTGAAAATCTGTTAAAGAAATTTGACAGATTGTAGTAGCTTGATGTACCGGTATGTACATAAGAGGAAGTTTGAAAGTTGGTTGCGCCAGTTACAGAAAAGTTGATAGGGAATCAACTGTCACGGTGACATTTGATGAGGAGGAGGAACGAATCGCATGTGGCTGAAAGAGTGATCAATATAAATGTTGATGGATTAAGAGGGAGAGGAAGACCAAGGAAACGTTGAGATTGAGTGAAGAGTAGACTGACGAGAATGGAAGAAAAAAACGTGTTGCGCCGACCCCAAGTAAGATGAGACAACGGCAGGAAGTGTGACAGTATGCAAAAAAAATTCTATATACGCAAATGTCTCTCTTGTTTTGTTCTCTATACAAATAAGTTGGGTACAATTCAAAAATATTATCATGTATACTCGGTGTAACAAGACCCTTAACGAAGCCGTCAACCAAGCATTCTGTACATAAAACTAAGTAGCTTTACGCAAAAATTATTGCTGGGAAACGACTTTTATTTTGGGGTGAAAAATCACGTTTTACGGTAGGACCGTAGGACTCAATGTAACGCACTTAAAACATTGTGCTGATGGATGGATTGAATAGTACGGGGGCGTGGAGGTGTTTACAGTAAAAATCTTACGATAAAAAATGTACTTTTATAAAAAAAAATACTTATGCAAAAGTTGGAACTTTGACCCCCAATATCTCCGTAACTAGAAGGTTTCCAGGTATGGTCTAGAACAAAAAAAATATCGCAATGACGGGGAGACAAATTCCTTTTGGCTTCGTTAAGGGTCTTGTTTATAGTTGTAAATAAACCGTTTTAAACCAAAATCAGTGGTTTAAAACCCGTTTTAAATTTGTTTAAAACGGTTTAAAACCACGACCACGTGGGCCGTACATTGATTACGAATTACTTAAAAAAATAGTTTAAAAGGCTAATTGAAATCATTTACCATTTTTATTAATATATGTGAAGTCATATATCATATTTATACTACTATTTAGGATTAGACACTGAAAACAATCATGTTTTGGGTATTTATTAAAATAAAACGGCAATGCCGCATTTTTATTTTTCACTTTGCTACCAAAATCGCAACGGGGAGAGATGGGGCAGGTAGGGATCGATTTTATGTTTGTCTGTCATATTAATGAAAGTTATTTTAAAACATTTTTATTTTATTTTCCTTTTATATATTCCAAATCAGGAAGGAGGTGTGGTCTAGATAACTTCGTGTAAAGCCTCAGTGCATTCCAAAAAAAAACATTTTAAACCATATTAAACCGCTAAGTGTGGTTTTAAATCGTTTTAACATTCCTGCTTTGTGTGATATTATGGAAATTCAAAATCTTGTGTCATATAGAAAGAGGGTCCTGCTGATACATAAATATGCCAAACGTGATCGGTTATGATTCTCCGTGTATGACATTATGATCAGAATTTAATATGAATTTTTGAGGACTTCTTGTGACGTCAACTGTCTTGATCAGCATTCTAAGCAGATGATATGATTGTCTTGTAGTAAGTATGTAGTGAATAACTGTTGAATTAGATAAGGTTTGCGAAAAATGGAATTAAATATCAGATTTTTGTCATCCATAGCTATAGTGACAACTGACAGTTGAGAGGAATGAAGATTTTTTGAGGAAACTCTTCGGAATGCAGAGGCCCTAAATTAATTATAAATTCGAACTATTTCGAATCGAAAGTGCTACTGTTCTTTAGTCATGATTCTCTTTTTTTTTTAATGGCATTTCGAAGTACAGCCTATGAGGCTAGCTATTCCTTAACTGGTCTAATCCTGTGGATGCCTTGAGTTTAAGGCCTCCAGCCAGGGGCAAAATGAGCTTACAAACTAAGCGACCACTCGCTTTGGGGTCGCAGCATGTCTTCTTCTTCCATACTTCTCTATTACTCGTCATCTCATCAGACACCTCCTTTCTAGCCATATCATCATTTACACAATCCATCCATCGTTTCTTTGGTCATATAGTTTTAAAATTATGAGAAAAATATAATTAGGACCTTTAGATATGAATAAAGTCTTAAAATTTAGTAATTATTATGTACTTATGATATTTTTTTTTAATAGTTCGTTTTGCCTTTTTTTGCCCTACGTAATGTTTATTCCGCGCCTTCATGCCAGGCTCACTACACTAAAAGAAAATATGTAGAATTTTATTTGTTTAACAATCAACCAAAAACTTAAAGATACAGTTAAGTTGTAAAAACAATAAATAATTGAGTCCTTGAGCGGTCATCAATCCGCCGATGACTTGTAAGCGGAGCGAAAGTTCTAACAGTATCAAATATTCAAAGCTACACGGATATTATATCTAGCCAAAGTGCTTTAGACTAAAACTAACAAGGCGAGCCAAAAGGAACATTGTAATATTTACATACCGTGGTGTGACGACCTAAAATCTGTGTGAAACTTTAGAACTAGGGATGGGACGAATATTCCTAATAATGTTAGGCCGAAAATTCACGGCTTGTTGAAAAATTACTACGAAGAAGACATGCTGCACTGACCCCACTTAAATTGGGGTAAGCGCAGGAGAATGATGAATCACTCTGTTTTCCCCGTAAGGGCAAACCAAGGGTGAGGAAACCCACATTTCACCAGCTGCTCTCAGCTGTTGTTTGTAATTGGTCGCGACCATTATCTTGGCATCTACAGGACCCAGGTGATCGACCCGGACACAGATTGGGCTAGACAAAATCCTAAAGAAAAAACTTAAAAAGCTTTGTCGGGTCTGAGGATCGAACCCAACATGCTCACCATGCTCCACAAAGGTGTGCTGTGAACATAAAAAAAGAAGCAGTGGGCAACAAATAATATTAGTGTAATCATTTCTGTTTGCTATTTTATGAACCCACTCAGTAATGTTGCATCTCTTGAATATTGAAATGTCGTCGCATTCTTATTTACTAAATACATATTTTAACTATCTTCAAGTCTTAAGAGGCGGAAGTTATATGTGTGTTTATTACCGCTCTCTGTATAAGGTATGATGTATTCATCTCATTCATTTGTAATAGTTTCTCTTGCGCTCATAATCATAAATATCATCATTGGGTCAGCCCAACAATCAACAGTTTTGCACCCAGCAGAGGAATGCTACAGAGCAGACCATTGCTGGGTATAAGACTCGCCTACTTGATCCTCATCTATTCTTTACCACTCAGAGATTATTATAATTATTATGACATAATCAGTTTGTACCTTCCCACTGCTGGGAGGCAGGATTACGTTCTGCAAGAGGAGGAGTGAGTCACAATCTGCCATGCAAGCTCCGGTATCTACACATTTTTGGTTGCATGCTGCCGGTTTCTTCACGATGTTTTGCTGCATATTTTGACGCACAAATGTTGTTGCAGTAATCCAAAGGAGGTTAGTGCCTAACCTGGTGTCAGAGTTTATATGCCGCCCATAGGCCTCTGGCTTGGCTTTACATGCCGTTGAGCAATATCTCTCAGGCATGCTGGTTTCCTCACGATGTTGAATGCTGGATATTGTCTTTCCAAAAATCATGAGAGAATATACCTATTGTAGGTACCTATTATCCATATATTCTATCAAAGCCCAAAGCCAAATAATTCACACAGCGAGCCCATCTCTAGCTAAAGCCCAAACTTCACGGAAATCAATACCTTACCAACAATATTTAGACAAAGGTATACGTCATCGGGTACCGGTTTGACCATTGACTAAGTGACTGACAGTCCGTTACGACATTGAATAGCTAGCTTTATAGTAATTATAGGAACGGCTGGAATGTTCGAGAGTTTTGTAACTGCGATTTTAATTGTTGGAGGATTTCGATTCGGTGGTCTTCGGTCTTTTGCGGTAACCTAGACATATTTTGAAGGTAGTGTAGATATTTGGAACTTCTGAAGTTAAGTAAATATTGACCAAACTATGTTCAAATATAACGGAATGTACTTAAGAGGAAATGCGGGTGATCTTTTCTCCATACAAACACTCTCGAGTGTGTCCGTTCTGGTGTATGACTTTAGAGCTATGAATTTTACAGTTAAATAAATATCAACCTCTTCTATGTTCCTATGTTTTCCTTTTTGATGATACATAATCTGTATCAGCACCTTTATAAAATGCTCAAAATTGCCAATAATGGACCGATGTTAACAGAGGCCTAGTTTAAAAATTTGACAACTATTAATAAAAAAAGAAAAACAAAGGGACACAAAATATATCCTTCTAATTCAGTTTATGAATATCTTTTAAATTGATCGAATATTGGAGGAGGAAATAGTCGAGAGCCAAACCTCGAATTATGACTTTTTACTTTTCGGATCTGTAGTTGTCTTTATCGCACCAATGTCGAAATAGCGCTCGTTGAGCGACAAAGATAGTTTCTTCAAATACCTACCGAATTTCCTCTTAATCAATAGATGGTAAGTTTTGTTAGGCTGTCTTTAGTTACAAAGTCGTTGAGTGGCAAAGATTCCGAGGATCAAGAGACAACTTTTGCTAGCTAACGATGTACGTATAACGATAACGATGAAACAAATGCATCAGAGATTTACTTGTACTGAGGTGTCTATACATATTGAATGAGTGAGGGTTATATGAGAAGACACGACCATTGCTCACCACGCTTGCTCAATACAATGGTTGGCGATTTCAGACTCATTGCAATTAGCCGTAGATAAAAGCAACAAGTAGCATTTTCTTGTAGGCAAGCGGATCACAAAATTTATTTTTGTTGAATATTAAAGTTGATGATATATTACAAAGTTATAATCTTAAAAGATTATCTCGACAATCCGAGCTAAAGCGGTGAATATTAAAAATAACAGCACTGTTTTTTTTTTCTTGAATGATTCATGATAGAATAATTATCTCTGTTTGTAAGCGATGCTCCAAGACTCGCAGATCACCATAGTGAAAACTAATTACCATACTAATCTAGCTTTTTACTTTTACCTGTTAATAGCGATACGATAAAATCGCCAGACTGTAACATTATGCAGCACATGAGTGAACGAGGTATTTCTTCTTTCATTGATCGTACCCGTCGGTATATATTCTATTATCGATACGACGGATACGGTTAGTAGTTAGATATGCTTAGGTTGTGTCACATGAAACAATAGTTACCATGTTAGCTGTTCTACTCCTCTATACAATAGTTGGTTTAGGCTGAGATTGTAATCTTTTGGATCAGAATTATGGTTAATCATAATCAGCCTATAATGTCCCCACTGCTGAGACACACGGCCTCCTCTCTATGAGATGAAATGGGCTATATCCACCACGCGGGCCCAGTGCGGGTTGGTAGATGTCACATCTTGGTTCTAGGACATGCTGGTTTCCTCACGAAGTTTTCCTTTACCGTTTTGAGAGCAGTATCGATGAAATAAATTACACAAAGTAATGCGCCTGCCTGGGTTCGAACCCATGTCTTACTGCTCGTAAGTCAGGGCAGCCACCACTGGGCCACCGCTGCTCTGTTACTTGTACCAAATACTCGTTTCAATTTATTTGTCCAGTGGCAAAGTCGAAATAGGAATAGGAATATAACACCAGGGTCGAAGATAACTTAGTTAACGAGATGCTTGTAGGCCAAAGTACAGTCACCAAAGGAGATAAGTAACCAGGGTTGTCGGATAAGTTGAAGTTTAATGAGAAACCGATGGATGATTTCTAATGAAATTTAATTCGATAAATGAACTGTTTGTGTTCTATTAACTAAATTAAATTTGATTCCAAAACATACTTCAACTATGTCCGACGACCCTGGTTACTTATCTCCTTTGGTGACCATACAAATCATAGACTTAAATGTAATTCTTTGTAATTGTCTTGTTATAATATTTATTCTGTTTTGGCTTCTCTGTATTTATATATTGTAACCAGTAGTATTTTCGAACACGTTATAATACTTACTGCCTACTCACATTTTTATCCTAACTCGTACCTACATACACATTTCATAAATTAACTCAATATCTATTTATTGTACTTAATCATTTATTCATATACTATCTTTGAAACTGTTTTCTGTATGTCACTTACCCCCTCAAGGTTCATTGGAAGACCAGCGTCAGACAGCCTCACCTGTCTGGCATTAATGCTGAAATGGACCTTTTTGGCGCAGCCGTGAGGCACACAGTACAGTCATACTATGTATTTTCTCTTTTTTGTAACTTTTTTTAATATTATTGTGTGTGTGCCTAATGTACTGCCGTCGAATAAACATTTTTCTTTCTTTCTTTCTTTCTAATTCTGCTCTTCCTCTTTAGGAAGAGTAGAATTACATCTAAGTCTATGATTTGTTGTTGAATCGGTGAACCACTTTTAGTTTACCGATTTTGAAGATTTTTTTATTCTTGTACATATGAGTCACCTGGATGGCTCTTAGTTTTAGTTGGCCCTAGTAGATGGCGCGGCTGTCGTCACAGCAGGACAACATCTGCCTAGCCATTCACTAGTTCATAATAAATCCAAATGTCCTGTTTTGAGTTATGCATGAACATCGTAATTATAACGTAACCTAACTATGCTACACAATTACTGTTTCTCTCAGGTGGCTTAGAATGAATATTTTATGAGTGAAATGCGTTGCAACGGATATGCAATATTAAATCATATATATACGGTAATAGTGCGTGTGTATGAGTGAGAGGTGCTTATGTGTGAGTCATGTGTGGGAGTAAGAGGTGTGACGGGAAATTATGAAATCAGGTTCAGTAGTACTTGATGGTGACGTGTTGATATCCTTTGATATTGAGTTTATGTTTTATATAGGCGGGTAAAGGAGTTATGAACACGAAGATTAGGTTTAATTTCTTTGAATAAAGGATGTAACAAGACCCTTAACGAAGCCGAAAGCCACATGTTCTCCTCGTCATTGCGATCATTTTTTTCTCCTAGACCATACCTGGGAACCTTCTAGTTACGGGGATATTGGGAGTCAAAGTTCCAACTTTTTCACAAGTTTTTTCTTAAATACATGTTTTTAATGTAAGATTTTTACTTTAAACAATGTTTTGAGTGTGTTACATTGAGTCCTACCGTGAAACGTGATTTTTCACCCCAAAAAAAGTCGTTTTCCAGCAATAATTTTTGCGTAAAGTTACTTAGTTTGATGTACATGTTTGGTTGACGGCTTCGTTAAGGGTCTTATTACACCCTGTATGATTATAATAATTCTAAATGCATAGAATTTGAAATGTATAGATTATTTAATATTTTTTTTCTCAGAAGTAGCCACAGAGTCTGGATTTGTGTCCAAATGATGGCAATAGGCTTGCCCCCTATTACATGGGACTTAAACAAAACTGGTGAAGAGTGTACTATACCTGTGCCTAACCCTTCGGGGATTGCAGGCGTTATGTTATGTTAATTTTAGACGGTATATCATTTCTTTTTTAAATGTGTTTCTTTTATATTAAATTGGCCTACTCTTGACCTCAATCTAGTCCTGAGGACAGAGATGAAATCGATGATGGACCGAGCTAATCCAAAAGAAGCCCATTAACCCGCGACTTATATATGTAGATTGGGGTCATATGAACCGCAGGCAGGGAATTCCACTCCTTAGCTGCATGTGCGCCGCTTGGAGCAAAGCGCTTCGTGCGAATGTATGGAACATCGACAAGGTATGGGGTAATAACCTGCAGTACGTCTGGACTCTCGATGGAAGAAGGGAGATGGTGGAATGAGCTCGTAGAGCTCTTGGGATGAACTCACATAGGTATAATTACACCTGTATTCTGTATTGATGTAGGTTGTGGTGTATGGAATACCTATTTCAACGAGCCTATCAACCGGGCACAGATGTAAACATTTTTCTGTTTCTTTGAAATTCCAGTTGAACAAAACCGAATTACACTCTCACTGACCTGGGGCCTGAGGGAAAATGGCCACTTTATCGTAATAGGATCATAATATGAATTAAGTTAAAAATGTGAAAATAGTCACAGACGCAGTTAATATTATGAATTGTCACTCTGTGACCATTTTACGAATTGTAACGGAATTCATATTATTTTCCTATAAAGATTCTACTAAAGCGGCCATTTTAGACCCCCTGGGAATCAAATCCAAAACTTCAGGTTCAGCAAGAGCGATTTGTGACCACTAGACAAACGAGACATTAGACTTATTCATAGTTAAAACGAAATATCACAAATCAGAATCTCCATTTATAAAACATCACAAGAAATACAGGAAAGGACAACTTGTTCAAATTACCATAAAAAATCTAATTAATTTTAACACCTTGAACGAAAGCAAAAGGCTTTCAACACTCACAAATTAATATGAACACTGGATATGTAAATCGGAAGGCATTCGGTTAGTGGGTCAGACAACCGGTCGGGTCGGTCTGACCGCCCTACTAACGCGTTCCTATAATAAACGAGTACTTGGTTGTTTTTACGATCTTTTTACGTTGATAAGCGTTATCTTTTTAGGTAGTAGAGCTTGGTTAATTATGGAAATTCGAATTGATAATGTCGGGTGTGATGTGGAGTTTTTACACATTTTTTTTTTTTCGGACGGGAAATCATCAAATGACTCCTCCCGCTCTGGGTTGAGCAGGAGGGAGTGTCAGACTTGTACTGACTAAAACCCATCCATGTTCCTTCCTTTGCCCTTTGTGTTTCAGGGCCGCGGTATCTCTTTCAAACAGTCCCGCAACCCTGGCAGGCATCGGACCCTTCCCGGTTGCTGACATCTCTATGAGGCGCGCGTGGAACACGAACGCATACCTTTCCATACAATTTACTCTTAGTAATATGAATTTATGCCTGTTTTCACCAACTGCATTTAGATGAATGTCTAATTTCACATCTGCGTCATAATTATTGTTATAAAGTATGGTTTAAATTATGATGACCTTGACGATGAGCAAGTGGTATGCGTTTTTCCACAGACCTCAGCATCATTCATCATTTCAGCCGTATGAGGTCCACTGCTGGACATAGGCTTGCCCAAGGTGTCGCCTCATTGACCGGTCCCGCGTATCTCGCATTCAGCGGATCCCTGCAACCTTCACCAGAGGCCTTAGTCTGCTATTGCAATAGTGTCAGAATGGTCTATCATTGATTTAATAAGGCCCCGCGCAGACGAATTACCCTTTGTACGCACGTCAAACGAGTTTCGAACGCGCTTCAATACGCCGTGGGCTAGGGGCCTTATTAAATCAATGATAGACCATTCTCAGCCATTCTGACACTATTGCAATAGCAGACTAAGGCCCCAGGTCATCGGTCCACACACATAATTCATTATTATCTCATCATCTGCCTAGCCTATTCCCAACCATGTAGGGGTCGGCTTCCATTCTAACCGGATGCAGCGGAATACCAGTATTTTACATGCAGCTACTACCAATCTGACCTCCACAACCCAGTTCGTAGTGTATAGTACAGTATAGTAATAATAAGATACCCCTTGATAAGACTGGTTGTCAGACTTTCGGGCCACTGGACTACCTGTAACGACTGTCATGGATCTACAAATGACAGCTGGAACCAATGGCGTAACGTGCTTTCCTAGGCACGAAGGAATCGCGGTATTTAATAGATGGTCACCCATCCAAGGATCAACCTAGACAAGAGCGATAAAAACGTTGAAGGTCGACGCGTGCGGCTGTAATTATTTCGCCACGAGCTCCAATTAAACATGTAATATAAGACATAGATTTATAGGCATCACACAAAAATCAGCAGATTCATCGAAATATTTGATTTCTACAAATTAGTAGGTACACACGGCTACACATCAAGTTATACATTCCCAGTTTATGCTGATCTCGCATTGTATAGGATTTCCGTGCAATGCGAGGTCAGCTTATATTGGAAATGTACAGCTTGATGTGTAGCCGTGTGTACCTACTGGATTAGTAGTTCTCCGGGATTTCATGTTTTATTTATTATTTACAAAGTACAGAGGCGGACTTAATGCCATAGACATTTTCTACCAGTCAACCAAGACTGTGTGTGTGTATGTGTTTTCCAAGAGTTCATCTTGAATTTTTTCCTCCTTCAAGAAAGGCAAGACAAGGTTAGGTGATTTAAATAAAAATATAATATCTTCCATGATTAATGGATGCAAATCTCAACTTTAGAGACGTAAAATTCCATAATAACAATAATTGACTAACTTTCTTTCTCTCATAAGCTGTAAAAGCTGCTCAGTGGCTTTCGCGAATATATTGATCCTGACTTTGAATTTTAATAGAAGTCAACAAACTCAAAATTCTTTTTTTCGATTTCAAGATCGATAACAAAACGTATTTTCCAAATATTTTTGTCAAAAGTGCTCTCATGAGTTCACTTTGGTCATTTTCGTCGAAGAGTGACTTTGCAAAACAGTCTACATTGCTTTTACCAACTAATTAAAGAAGCAGTGATAGCCTAGGTGTGAGCGTTGGACTGCCAAGTCACAAGTCTTAAGTTCGATCTGGTTTTCGGATACATGAGCGCATTGTCACTTGCTTCGGTGAAGGAAAACATCGTTAAGAAACCAGTATGCCTGAGAGAAATTTCTTGACGGCATGTAAAGCCAAGTCAGAGGCCCATGGGCGGCATAAAAACTCAGGTTCTCAGGGACTACAAGCCCACGAAAAAGAAAGAAGTACTCCTAGCTGTTCTTTTTGTTCTTGCTTCTCAAATGTCCTTTCCTAAGGTTTTGAGTTGAGCTACACGATAGCTGTTGCATGCTGACACATGCATGTTCTGTCTGAACCTGAACATGGTCACTCAAACCTCAAGAGTGTTATTTCCTCAACAACTCAGTGTCAGAATTTTAATGCTGCCTTTGGACCTCTGAGTTGGCTTTACATGCCGTCAAGAAATATCTCTCAGGCATGCTGGTTTGGTTTCCTCACTATGATTTCCTTCACCGAAGTAAGTGATAATTATCTAAGACGCACATGAATCCGAAAAATCAGAAGAACCAAGGCAATAAGTATTGTATCCTATTTTCTACAGCGAACCATTTCAGATTATAAGTCAATTTAGTACTTCAGCCAAGCATACAATTAAAAAATTCCAACACTTCGAAAAGTATGTCAATGAGATGATTTTCACTGCCCATTAAGATTTCAAACCCAAAATTAAATAGTCTAAGCACTATTATATCTAGTATTGGTTTTGTAATAACCTGTAGTAATTATACAGCTTGAAGCTGTTGATAAGCTATTTTAATGTTTGTTATAGTCGATAATAAAAATACTGAGGTAACTTTGCCTTTGTAAGGTTTTCGTAAAGCAATTGCTTGTTGCGTGTGATGGATGTGGAAATATTTGTTATTATGGGAGGCTAACTAGATAGCTCAGTGGTTGAGCTGTTGGAATGGTGAACGTGTGGAAAAGTTCGTTCCCGATTTGCTCTCAATCATCGGCCTAGCCTTTTAACAACTATGTTAGGGTCGGCTTTCAGTCAAACTGGATGCAGCTGAATACCAGTATTTTACATAGAGCGATTGCCTATCTGACCTCCACAACCCAGTTAGTACTGGGTAATACATACACCTTGGTAAGACTGGTTGTCAGACTTTTGGGCCAGTAACTACCTGTAACAACTGTCAAAGATCTAAAAATGACAGCAGGGCAGCTACAAGTAACCAACAGATAAACGTCCTTTCCGAGGCACGGAGGAAACTCTGTATGTAATGGGTGGTCACCCATCCACGGACCAACCTATTCAAGCGCGGCTTAACCTGAAGATCGATCAGAGCGGCCAATTTGTTGCTCTTTTGGAGTAATTTCGCTCCTAGGATTAGAGTTTGTAGTACTGATGTGTAAACCACTTATTATCTCCTCAATAATTTGATTAGAATTGCAATTTTTATTAAATTTAAGCAAAACAGAAATCTTTAATCTGTCTTTCTCTGTATTAGAAGAATCTTACCTTGCAGTGCTTTCTCAAGTTAATATTAGGTACAGTCAGCATCAGAAGTATATCTTCTTAACGTGTCGATGGCAATCTAAATTGTGTCGGCCCAGAATTGAGCTACCAGTTTGGCGCTTTCGGTAGCGTCCAGCAGTTCCTGTAGCGAACAAACAACAGGACACGCAGGACACTACCCAAAGTTTCAAAGCAGGTTTTTTTAAATAAAAAATTATTAGATATTACTCGTTACTAACCAGGTCTTGAAGAGTAAGGAATATTTTAAAGAATAATCTTCTGAAACATTAAACATAATAGCTGAAGTCCTGTACATCTAACAATTAAAATTCCGAAATGTTAAGCTACTTCTGTTGCTGGTGGCGTCGTTGGTCTGGTGGTCTCAAACGCGACTTCTGAGCGGTCCTGGTTCGATTCCCGGGTCGGGCAAAGGCTATTGGGTTTTTTCATTTGGAATTCCTCAGTAGGAGCCACGGAGACTGGACTCGTGCCCGGTTGATGGCAATAGGCTCGCCCCTTATTACATGGGACTTATACATAACTGATGAAATGTGAGTGTACTATTAGGTACATCTCTGCCTAACCCGCCGGGGATTACAAACGTGATGTTATAATATTTTTTAATTCTCCTGATGCCCTTATCCCAATTTATTTGGGGTTGGCCCAACATGCCTCCTTCTTCCATATTTTTATCGTCATCTCAGTATAGTCACCCACCCCCTATGATAAATTGATTTATGTATATATTTTCATGTTATTTTTAACGCCCATTTCTTTTTGTTACAGATCAACTCCTGTGGAAGTGAAAACAAGATACGTTAAGTGTTCAATAATGTTAATAAATATAAGTGTTAATAGTGTATTATAATAATAGTGTGGATGTAATATCATAGTGTTTTGTGTTGTGTGAGTGTAGCCTGTAACAATTGCAGTCAAGATGATGACCCTGTATAGAACCATCAAGGGAACCAGCACGATGAAGAGGAAGAAACGGGAGAGGTATGTCTTCTTTCTCTTTCTTTTGTTGATGCTGCTTTGGCTGTGTGACCATGGCAACTGAAAGTGTGGTCCTATCAGCAGATTATGCAATGAGGGCTATTGTTTTTGAGCTCACCAGATGGCGCCACTGTCGAGTAAGATCCTGTCAATCATTCTATTTTATACTTTAAAGTATCAATAACATCATAAAACGTTTATTTTGTTACGTATAACAACATAGTATAAACTATTTAGAATATTCTCCCTAAAATTAGCAGGCATAAAACATTTAAAAACCATTTTAACTCCAAGTACTTACAAATAAGATCCTATGTTGCTACTTAAAATCTTCAACTCGAAATTAATCAGGAATGGCTCAATCTAGACCACAATCGTGAATTTTAGTAAAAATACGTGATAAAAAGCACGCATCACGTGAACACTCTATGAAATCTGACAGTTCGGTGACATCGCGCTACACTAGCGCCTCTAGCGGCGAATTCATACGCGATAGCCCCCATGTGTAAAGGGCAATAGGCTGCATGGTATGCATTTAAGAAGCTTTAAAACTAACTGAGCCTTTATTTATCACGAGAATTATAAGCACCGCTTTTAATTGTTTTCGTTTAACTTAAAAAAAGAACTGTCAAAATAACCTCATTATCTGTCAAGGCCTTGGTCTAGCCCTCTAGCCCTATGGTAATGACTACTAATGACTGTCAAAATGACAGGCGGGACAGCCTTAGCCTATTTGTGAAGTACGAAGAAAAAAATATCAGAAAAGCCTGTAACAATTTTCATTGAAAATAACAGTATTCCTAGGCAACAGCAGGCTTCTTTATACACCTGCGCCTGCGCAGCACCGCGGCGCCGCTACTCAACTAACGGGACCGGTGTGAATCAACTGCACCGTTTCACTTTTACTTTATTTAGACTCGACGCTTGATAGATAGTTCGGCCGTGGAACGGTAGATGGCGTTGGTTTAAGCTAGCTAAAATTACAGCAAGTGTGCAATGAAAGAACTATCTTTTTTTTGTTTTTATTTTTTGGGTAAAATATTTGGGAAGGTGAATAAGAATGAAAGTAAATAAGATACTAAGGACAGGATTGGATTTTTATTATCTTTTTGACCATAAGTAGTATTTGGGGAATTTGTTCGAGAATCGAGTAGCGGCGATTATGGTGCTGCTGGTCTTCATTAGGCTGTTGATTTAATATACCTAGACAGTTCTACCAAGATCATAAAATTGTATATTTTTCTAATCAAGATGTATGTAGCAGGAGGATGGTCTAATCGTAGCAGTAATACCCTAGTGGTCTCGAGTTCGAACCCTAGACCCGCACCTGCGATTTTTCGGATTCATTTGCGTACCTATTGTATGAATCACTTGTTTCGTTAAAGAAAAAAGCGTGTGTAAACCAAACCAGTATGCATAATCAGCTTATAATGTTCACACTGCTGGGACACACGGCCTCCTCTCTATGAGAGGGAATGGGCTATAATCCACAACGCGGGCCCAGCGCGGATTTGTAGGTGTCACATGACTTCGAATATTTGATTCATGCCGGTTTCCTCTCGATGTTTTCTTTCACCGTTTTTGAGGGCAGCGGTGATGAAATAAATTACACAAAGTAATGCGTTCGAACCCACGACTTACTGTTCGTAAGTCGGGGCCGCCACCACTGGGTCACCGCTGCTCTCAAACCAAACCAGCATGTTTGAGAGATATTTCTCGAGGCCAATGGGCGGCATAAAAATTTTGACACCAAGTTAGGCACTATCACACAAAAACTAAAGAAAAGAAAGGTCAAATCATTTATTTGAACTCAGAAATCATTCGCTAGTAACAATATCACACACCTTGTCACTATGATGGATCTTCCAGCATTTTTTTTAGTTCTACGGATTAGTTGCTTGTGTTTAAAAGGTCACTAACACTAAACTGGCCATTATCTATGTCCGAGCATCTGGACAGTAACTGACAGACAGTATTAGCGTCTTAATTACAAAACATACATAAGATATAACTCAATTATGTTTTTGCATGAAAGTAATTAGTTTTGTTGAGCACAATATGATTGGAGATTAGGATGAACGTTACTCATGATGCTGATGGATTGAGAAGCGGTTAATCGTCCATTTTGGTTGTATTAGTGCAGCAACTCTGGCAGTACCAGCACACACTATTGTAGACTGCTTGGCGGGGTATATTCATACACAGAAACTAATGCGTTGTTTCAAGCCCTTGTCACGCGCCTTAGTTGTGGGACCAGGGACGTCTTGACTTATTTCCTTTACCTTTAAAGGTACAAATGTCTTGTTTAGGGTACGAATAGTAAATATATAGGTAGTACAAAAACTTGAATGTGATACATTTTAAATTGGGGCCTTGATCCCGTCATATTGATGCTCACTAAGATTGTTAAATATTATTGCAGGTGAGGTAGATATATTTCACTGCATCCTGATGAAGTTCACAGTAGCGCTGGAGTGCATTGAAAATGTTTAGATTGGTTTTTAATTGTAGGTATTTCAAAAGGTATTTTAATTGTTTTTAATTACATTTTTTGGTAGTAAGTTTAGAGGTACTTTAGTAAGTTAGAGGTACTTTGGTGGCAGTAACATCGCGTCGGCGATTTAGTTGTCAATAAAAAAAAAAACTCATCAATCAACTGAGCTTACCGTAGCTGCAGGACAAAGACCTCTCCCAAGATGCGCCAGAATAGCCGGTCCTCCACCTTTTGCATCCTATATTTCCCAGCACCTTTTTAAGATTGTTGGTCCAGCTAGCTGGGTTCGTCCCACACGGTTGAGAGTACCCACGGCGCATGCCAATGACACATGAGGGTAGAACCAGGTATTATTCGTGAAGATTCTAGAAAGTGTTTCTCACTTTGATTTTAACCAGCTGAAGGTAGTTTTGATACCTACTTGTTATTAGCAGGAAGCTTGAGGAAAACCTGTTACCAGTTTTCCTTTTTTGGAGGGAAATTAGGGAGTCTTCGTACCTATCAAATCTGGAACTCGTTATTAACCTTTCATGAAAAATTTGCCAAGGTGAGTGATAAGACTCACTTTGGCAACTTCTCTGGGTGCCAAATTAGTAGTGTCTGACCGAAGTTTCGGTTTCGGTTTCGGCCGGTTTCGGCCTAAAAATCATGTTTGCCAAAGATTCAGTTTCGGCCAAAAACAGCCAAACCTTACGGCCTTGCCGAAACTTACAACATCGTACTTTCTTTTACAATACAAAGTGCTGAATAATATGTAATCTTCTTAAAATTACGAGATTTAATACTCAATTCTTTATTGCATTCCACAATGTAGGCTTAGGTGGTAAACATTTTTCCAAAAGAAACAATCGTTTTAATCAAGTTTATAAAAGATTCGGTTTCGGTTTCGGCCGAAACTAAATCAAAACCGAACCTTCGGTTTCGGCAAAACAACATGTTTCGGTCGGACACTACAAATTAGTCATTTAAAATGATAACCATTATTAAAGTTCTTTATTTATTCAACTAGTTGCTATTTATATTTCTTACTTCATATTATAGGTATTATTATAAATAGGTTCCGTCACTGTCAATCGAACAATACGGAACAAATCTAACTAAACGAACCAAATTATCTTCAAACTTAGACATATTACATTTAAGACTGACAGAGTTCAAGGTAAATCCGCACTAATTAACACCGTATAATTAATCAATTGTTGTTCATGTTGAGTGGTCATTTGATTTGTGTTGAAAGGTATCGATTACAATATTGTATTATTTGTTGGACATTCAGGAAGCGGTGATATATGATATGGTACAAAAATAATATTGTAATCAGGTTGTGAAAAACCAATACTTTTTGTACTCGAGTCACGGTTTTTTATTTATGAACAGGACTTTGGCTATCCAATTTAAAACGTGCGTCAGGAACTAGTTGTCTGAATTTTTTGGTAAATTGGGCCTTTTTGGCGCAGCCGTGGGGAACATCCCTACGGCAGCGCCAAAAGGCTCGGTTTCCTTTTTTTCTAATTGATATGTTTTTGTTCCGTCTTTTACGTTGTAGCTGGTTCAATGTCTATTACTTTTTAAATTGTATGTACTTATCGGTTGTAAAAACTATATGGGTTGACGTCCTCACAAATACTCATAATATAAAAGTTGTTGCATTATGTCTATAATATTATGCATATTTTGGAAAAACCCACGGTTTTGGTTTGGGTACATAGTACTCCTTCATCTGAATTCCAAAAAGAAAAAAAAAAACAATTCTCATAGCACAGCTCATAGTAACTTAAATAATGCAAATTAATGTGCAAATTGAAAACGTTGCCAACTAGGATTTTTTTGCAGAACACCCGTGGTCAGTGGGTTTTATACATACTTGTACTATTGTGTATTCTGTACACATACACCAAATAGTTTGTCAAACGGCGACCAATTCTCACTTAATGAAAACAAACATCGTACTGAGTCACCGAAAGGTAGGTACCGGTTTTGCCAAAAAATCCCAATTTTATATCTTCTCTATTAGCATTCAGAAAGCGATCGAATCGAGTCATAAAATCACGATGATCGAGTCAAATTAGGTTGTGGTTTGTGTGCGAGGCGCATCACTAGAATGCAAGCAATATTTTATGCTGTACCTTGCAGTGTCACGATAGAATAAATGTCAAGTTGACTTGATTGTTTGATGGCATTTTGAGGGGCACGTTTTATTGTAAGTAGGTGCCTTTTATTGGTTGCTATCACGTTTTAGTTATAGCACGTGTAGGAACGCAGATATATAAGATACATAATAATATAGGACATACATAACATCTTGTAGAGAAATTTCTATTGAGAACACTTTGTTCGACCCGGGAGTCGAATGTAAGCCCTCATGGCAATGATATTGATACACGTTCATAGTTACCTACCGCGACGTGCGCTGGTCGCGCTGGTATATGTTTAATAGGTTAGAACTACTACCACGTCCACTAAAGAATAATACAAGAGATAGGATATGCACGTAAGTAAAAGCGATATCTATAATTAGAACAATAATTGCGCAGTCGTTATTGAAATGTTTAGTCGAGGCATAGATTATGATTTTCTAGACGCGGACTTAAGACAAGATGTTCCAATTGGGATGTTTTCGAGTCCTCACAATTCTTAAATATTGGCAAAAAATTTGCTGAAAATTCTGAAAAAATGCAGGATTGTTAAAGTAAAAAAACTTTCAACCAAAATTGGTTTGAATCAAATTCGATGATTCGTTTTTGAGACATGGGACTTTTTCATCAAACTGCAGCAGTAGCTTTGTTTTTCATTAACATTTAATGCCATTAACATGAATGTAATACAAAACCTACAACATATGAATGAGCCTTCAAAATATTCTTATTATACTGTTTGGTGCAGCGGAACCCTATGTGTGCGTGTGAGTATGACTAGCACTTGGTCGTTTTTTTTTTAATTCATCGATTCAGAATGATGTACTAAATACGAGGGAACCACATTAGCGGTCTGTGTCCCATCCACCTCGTATTGTTATGTGCAGTCGCTCCATGTAAAATACTGGTATACCTATAGCTGCATCCGGTTAGACTGGAAGCTGACCCCAACATGCTAGGGAAAAGGCTTTAGGCTAGGCCTGTATAACCCAACGATTAACTTCCGGAAATATTTTTCATCCCATGTCTCAAATATTCTTCCACCAAACATTTACACTTGAAATGCAAAACTTGTACGTTTATGGCATGTAATTTAAAAACATCGCTGCTTAGCCAGTCTTGTTGTAATGTGGGAATATTAGTGACATCAGAACATCACATATTGAATGCTCAAATATGTTATATTAGATACTAGGAACGTGATGAATTGATGAGAATATTTTACACATGTACACACGGCTAAACATCAAGCTATACACTTCCAGTTTATGCTGATCTCGCATTGTATAGGATTTCCGTACAATGCGAGATCAGCTTATACTGGAAATATATAGCTTGATGTGTAGCCATGTGTACATTTAGCTTTTCACGTTCATTTGTGACTGATAACGTTTATTAACTGTCGTGTTATGTCATGGTTTATCTAGATACTAATATTCTAAAGAGGTAAAGTTTGTGAGGTAGGGGTAGTCTCTGGATCTACTGAACCGATTTTGAAAATTCTTTCACTAATAGGAAGCTACATTATCACCGAGTGCCATAGGCTATATTTGCAACGTGCCCGTGGGATAATTTCCGACCAAAACGCAATCGAAGCCGCGGGCAACAGCTATAAAAGGTAAAGTTCGTGAGTTTGTGAGGTTGTAGCGGGTAATCTCTGGATCTACTGAACCGATTATGAAAATTCTTTCACTAATAGGAAGCTACATTGTCCCCGAGTACCATAGGCTATATTTACATCGTGCCCGTCGGATAATTTCCGAACAAAACGCGAGCGAAGCCGCGGGCAGCAGCTAGTTTGGGATATAGTAAAACTTCTCAGACCTCGGATTGCCTCGTTGGGCTAGTGGTCGCAAGCGCGACTGCTGAGCATGAGGTCCTTGGTTCGATGCCCTGGTCGGACAAAGTGTTATTATGTTTTTCCATCAGGAATTTCTCAGTAGCAGCCACGGAGTCTGAATTTGTGCCCGGCTGATGGCTCGAATGAAATGAATAGGGGGCTATTACAAGTGACTTTATCATAACTGGCGAAATGTGAGTGTACTTGCTAAGTACAGCTCTGCCTAATCCTTCGGGGATTAAAAAGCGTGATGTTACGCTATCTATACTAATATTATAAAGAGGTGAAGTTTGTGAGTTTGTGAGGTTGTAGGGGGTAATCTCTGGATCTACTGAACATTATTCCCGAGTGCCGTAGGCTATATTTGCAACGTGCCCGTAGGATAATTTCTGACCAAAACGCGAGCGAAGCCGTGGGCAACAGCTAGTGTATTATAAACATTGATGTAACTTTTCGTATTTGTCTGTGCTGAGTGACTAGGTAGTTCTTTTAAAGTACGCAAAGCGTATATAGATGCGCTTTTTACTATCATTTATAGACGGTATTCCTAAAGGTTTACGTTTGTTTCACTTAGATGATAAAAGGCACATTTGCATCTCATAAGTTTCCAAGTTGGGATCAGGATCAAATCAAAGACTAATATATTTTGTAATTTTGTGTGTCCTACTTTTATATTTTGTGTGCAATAAAGAATAAGATTAAGACTAGCGAAACATGCTAATAATTGTTTATTTCATTGTAGATTTAATGTAAATATTTTTCTTTTTATTAACTCACTCAGTTGCAATAGCAGTTACCAAAGCCACCATCTCTATATTCTCTATATTCAGCTACCTTGTCATACCGAAACGACTTTATATTTGACAGTGTTGCACTAAACAGTCAATTTATTCCGCTATATTAGTATTTTGCGTGTTGGCAACACCCACGTTACGACTATGGGGGCTAGATATGGCTGGAAACATGGCGATGGCTTCATTGAAGAGAAGAGTAGCATGTTTTTCATAAATGATGTCAATGTGTGCCGTGTGTGGAGGCCTTAAGTTGACAGTTGTGATTCTCATATTGGTGAAAATGGGAGGTAGGGGTGGTGACATTTGATTGTATGGATTCAGACAGTGTTTTTTGCACGTAATTTACTTTTCCGCTCGGAAAATAAACTATGCTTTAATAACTATATTTTTTGTCTTAGGTAAATCAATTTTTAGCTTATTTTATAGCTGGTTGAATAGGGAAATCGAGAGGAATATGGAAGTTCATGCATGAACCATGGTCTCGGTCTGATGGGCCAAAATGGAAACTTTCGTCGACATTAAACTTTTCATCTACAGGGTGTAACAGGATCCTTCAAGAAGCCGTCAACCAAGCATTCTGTACATCAAACTAAGAAACTGTACGCAAAAATTATATATTTTTTTGTGGTGAAATATCACATTTTACTATGGGACTCAATGTCAACGCACTCAAAACATTGTGCTGGTGGATGCATTGAATAAGTACGGGGGTCGTGGAGGTGTTTAAAAATTTTACATTAAAACATGTATTTAAAAAAAAGACTTGTTAAAAGGTTGCAACTTTGACCCCCCAATATCTCCGTAACTAGAAGGTTCCCAGGTATGGTCTAGAACAAAAAAAAAACCCACATCCCAGGGGGGGGGGGGAAGGGGGTAGTCCTTTATTTATTTTCGTCATCTTGTTTTTTGAACGCCATTATTTCGCATTGCTTAATAGCTTGTACGGTTGTCAAAGCCAGATGGAGGCAGTTAGTTCCGATAAGGCCATGCGCCAAAAAATCCACATCAACAATACTAGACTAACAACATCCCCCCCATTCCTCCCTGGCAATGTTTCTTATGGCACTGTAAGTACCTGAAAGGTTCTGAAATCCCTACATTTCCAACAACTTCCTTGTAACCAGGATTTATGATAACCACCTCAGCAACATGTCCATCTATAGTGAACAACGGCGAAGCAATCGGTTCCAGACCTGCAACTGGTTGCGCAAGCAGTTAGCGGTTGCGTAGGCCGGTACAACAACTGTTCGATACACGATATCGTATAGTTTGAGTACTGTTGATAATATTTGGTATTTATTTATCATATTTGAGATAAAAAGACGTGTTTCAGTAATATTTAAGGTGTTATTAAAGATATTGTGACATTATATAACATCACGACTGTAATCCCCGACGGGTTAGGTAGAGGTGTACCTAATAGTACACCCACATTTTATGTTATGTTAAAGTCCCATGTAAGAGGAGACGAGCTTATTGCCATCAACCGTGCACAAATTCAAACTTCATGGCTGCTACTGAGAAATTCCTGATAATACTTTGCCCGACCCGGGAATCGAACCCAGGACCTGAGACAGTCAAGATATTGTGATCTCTCTATAAAAGCATTAATTTCTACCCGCAACTTCTAAAAGAACTATTAGCGTATGTCACTCGGTGTTAGTGAAGGTCTCATCATCGTCATCATTCTCTTGCCATTATCTCAATTTATTTTGGGTCGGCGCAGCGTGAGGACAGCGGTGGTCCAGTGGTGGCGGCCCCGACTTACGAACGGTAAGTCGTGGGTTCGAACCCAGGCAGGCGCATTACTATTTTATCACTACCTACTCGGTGGTTATCATTACTATTTTGTGTGTGCTACTTTTATATTTTGTGTGCAATAAAGAATTAAAATTACTTTGTGTATTTTAATTCATCACTAATGCTCTCAAAACGGTAAAGAAAAACTTCGTTAGGAAACCGGCATGTCCTAGAACTAAAAAATCGAAGACATGTTACATCTACCAACCCGCACTGGGCCCGCGTGGTGGATTATAGCCCATTCCCTCTCATAGAGAGGAGGCCGTGCGTCCCAGCTGTGGGAACATTTTAGGCTGATTATGCAACATGTCTTCTTCCATACTTCTAGTTAGTGAAACTCTCCAAAATTGAAATATTTTTTGAACAATCCGATGAATGGTTTCGGTTATAAGCTCGTTCATTCAATCTTTACCTGTATAGAGTATAAACGGTGAGCTATGGGCTAGCTCGCCGTCCGTCCGTCTTATGACGACAGGCCGTGTCGACGGTGCGTTCGTGTTCCACGCGCGCCTCAAGGAGAGTCAGCAAACTGGGAGGGGTCCGTAAGGGCCGACGCCTGCCAGGGTTGCGGGACTGTTCGAAAGAGATACCGCGGCCCTGGAACACAAAGGGCAAAGGAAGGAACATGGATGGGTTTTAGTCAGTAAAAAAAATAGAGTATATAAGAACATTAGTATAGATTTTGTTTAGTTTTGCGTAAAGCCGATGCTGAAATCAAAGCTAAGAATGTCTGAGCCTGAGCTAGCTAGGTAAAACTGCATGATGTCGTTATTCTTAAGCTATGATCGCTTAGAAACGATGGATAGTTTTTTGTGAGAGATGCAGGAATAGAAAGTAAAAGACTCATAGCTGATGGTGAGTTCATTAGTCGGTATCTCATCAGTCTGAGAGAGAAATATAAAAGAAGACATTCTGCGCCAACCCCAGGTAAATAAGAAAAACGATAAGGAAACGATGATAATATTAAATGTAGAAGTATGTTTAAAAATTGTTGCCGTAAAATGTACTCTATTCAAAGCGTACTGCCAGATTTTTTACATTATGTGGCCAAAATTTACACGTAGATCGCTGGACGCCCTACGTGTTCAGTATAGTAATGGTTTTAGGATGCTGCTGGGGTGCCTCACTTCTGTAACGTGTCAGAAAGGTTTGCAGAGGCTGGAAAGGATTGTTTTAAAACAATCGTACGCAAACGCGTCCCTGATGCTTCACGTCGCGCGGGACTTGAACTGGGACTTGTCGTTGTTTTTAGAAGATTTCTTAGTTATTTATTATTTACGAACTACCTCACAACTTGTTATAAACTATGTGTTAACCATAAATTAACAATTATTATTTGCTATGTTAGTATTAAGTTAGTATTAAGAGCTTAAAAGTTTTTCAACATCCGGACAAACCTATTGAGGTTTATGTGATGTTTCTGTTTATATTTTGTTTTGTTCATTAATTAATAAACAATAAAAAAAATAAAAAGTGCGCGACAGTGCCAGCAGTATTTTAAATACCATTATGGAAAGTGTTTATTGTCTCTTGCGCGGTACTGGAGCAGTGCGCCCACGAGTTCTAGGCCAACAGTTTTTCATTTTAGATAAGTTTTACTAATTTAAGTTGTAATTCGCTACTAACCTCTTATGGATTTTTGTCAGAAATAAATGCTTATTATTAATAAAAAAAAACCCTAACTGCCGTAGCTTGGACCCTGCTCCCGACACCGGCGGACTACTATTTTTTATATTTTTAAATGTTTTTTTTTTTAAATATGGATTTTTTTAATGAAATATTTAAAAATTTTAAAATTGCATCATTCCCACTAGTTCCACTACACAGTTCTACGGTAGGACAAATGGGATTTTTTTCCCACTAGTCCTACGATTCAAGGTGGCACAAAATAGTAGAACTAGTGGGAACAAAAAGTCCCACTAGTTCTACTGTTTTATTACACAATTTACGGTAGGAAAATGAATAAACGAAATAAAAAAGAATTGTTAGTTCATCAAAAAAAAGTTATAGAATCAGGCGTTTGTAAAGGAAATCCATGACATTAAATGTTATCCAAATTATATCGTTTTAATTCCGAGAAAATTTGTCAAATTATCATAACGATACACTTAAAGTTTACTTTAATTTGTTAAATAATTACTACGAAGGTATTTTAAATCTATTTTCAAATACCAAAGATTTCTTAGCCTAACATAATTGCAATTAGCAATTACAACTCTAAATGCAACCCACTTAGCATAATTCAAATATTATCGGTACAATCAAAGACCGAACCGAAATTCTCCGACGAATACCAATGCGATCACAATAAAAACGTAGAAACTAAAATGTACCTAATGAACAACTAGCCTTTTAATACCATCGATACTTTCGCTATCTTTAACTAATTTTTAATTGGCTATAAGATAAGAACTGATAGTTGAACAATAGTTAAGATAAAAGGGTTAAGTGAGAATTTATGTTTTAATACAGTTCTCTTATTTTTGTGACGCGTTTTAGTAAAAGTGCATTACGTCATTCTTAATTGCGTGTGCTGTATTTCTGAAATGGTATTTGGGTTTGACGCTAAGAATAAAATTGAGAGCAAAATTGAGAGTGTTTTGTTACTTTTTACAGGAATACGTGCTAGTTGAAGAGGTTGGTCCGAGGATGGGTGACCACCCATTACACACCGAGTTTCCTCCGTGCTTCGGAAAGCACGTTAAGCCATTGCTCCCGGCTGTCATTTGTAGATCTTTATTTATTTATTTATTAGATCTCCAACAGAAACTATTTATTTTATTTATTTATTGGTTCACCAACAATTGATAACACTGGTTGTATGCTAAAAGTAACATGCAAAAATGTAAATGCAATTGTGCAACACTCACTTATAGGTAAACTCCGCATGCATAAAGAAGTTGTACAATTTATAACATTAATCTAGTTTTAAATGTAGTTTTAAATGATTACTTAACTAAAAGTCTAAATAAATGGTCTAAATAATTAATTTAAATAACAACATAGAACTATTTCATAAGATGCTTAAAAAATTGGCTTTCAATTTGCCCAAATTTTCTAAGTGCAAATCGATTTGATCACTGCAGCTATAAGTAAGAAGAATGAATAAAATGAATGGAAGTTAACAATAAGTAAGAAAATAGATAATGACAATCATACAACAATAACAAAATATTACGACTTGGGTACTGTAACATATAAGTCTTTTTTAAACCTAGATATTTTGCATGACAGTCATTACAGTCACACAGACAGTGACAGTGACAGTCGTTTGTCAGTCGTTGTTTTTTTTTTTATCTTTGACAGTCATTACAAGTAGTCAGCGCCCGAAGGTTTGACAATCAGTGTTACCAAAGGGTATTGTATTATCCAGTACTAACTGGGTTGTGGAGCTCAGATAGGCAGTCGCTCCATGTAAAATCCACCTTATGACTCATTTTAGTATAATTTAAGGAAAAATGACACTCCACTTTTATAAATTCTCCACGCTTCATTGAATTATTCTCATCGTCTCAACAAAGATTGAGCGTAATGTTTCAAGAATCTTAATATCGTCCTTCTGTTTAGGTACTTGGCAGTCATTGACATTGTCGTGTCGTGTGTTACGAAAACTAAGGTAAAGGTATATAAGGTTTTTTTTTCAAGGTGTAGGGACTAAAATTATTACAAAATAATGATCGTAACTTTCCTTGATGTTTCACAAGCTTTATGTTTATCAATCAATAGATTTATTTGCAGTTACTTGAATAAAAAAAAATTACATCCGAATTAATTTTGGCACTTTCTCGCTTATGTCAATTTCTGACCCGAAAGTCTGTCAACCAGTCTTACCAAGGGGTATCAAATTATAATTGTGGAGGTCAGACAGACAGTCGCTCCATGTAAAATTCTGGTATTGGTTAGACTTAAAATTTGGTTAGACTTGAAGCCGACCCCAAAATAGTTAGGAAAAGGCTAGGCAGATGATGGTGATGTCAATTTGTAGATCTTTGACAGTGTTCAGTATTAGGTACACCTCTGCCTAACCCTTTGGGAATTACAGGCGTGATGTTATGTTATTTTACTACCTCAATTATCCAAGTGATATCCTGCGTTGACATCCAAGACCAAAAAAAGGTTAAAAATTTAAACTGATATTTCGTGTCATCGTTGTTCGAGACCGTGACGGAATTCCTGAGTGCGTCTCTGTTTGTTTTCGAACTCGTGAACGGTATACAAGCAAAGATTTGTGTGCGAATATTATGTAATTTCTGCTTTTTTCGGTAATTAATGTTAATGGCTGCTAAATGCTTTGTTTGTTTAAATTATGTTTGTAATAGTGGAAGAGTTTTTATATCATAGTGTAGTCTGTGGATTAATAAAATGTTTGTTTTTGAGTTGGGTTAAATCTGATTGTCAACATAGGATGCTGTACCTGAAAAAAAAAGTATATATGTCCGTCCAGTTTAGTATTGTCAGTTAAACTACATAATTATTAAAAAAAATATGTGATTTTTTCGTGTATGAAAATTCCAGAGTCAAAGAAACTTAAATACAATGTTATATAAATTTTATCGTCGATGAAAATGTGAATTGTTTTAATAAATTAAGAAGTTACTTGAATAGACACAGATTTACAGTCAAAACACAAATGTATTTCAAAGGAAAGATCAAAGAAATTACTTCAATCAATACAAACACTCGAAAGTAAAAATAAAAGTTAAATTAATTAATAATATAAATAAAGGTGTGACTAATTTTAAATTTATCTCGCCAAATAACAAAACGAGGACTTAATTTAATTTGCGTGATGACCCGAGGATATCATATCAGAGTCTACAGTTAGCGTTTAACGATTGGGTCAAAGAACTCAAGGGCGCGGTTCAATGTGAATTTTGACTGGGGAGTAGAAATCTATACAAATTAAATAAAGTTGAAGAGTGTTGGTAATTTCAAAATAACAGCTTTTTACTGAATGCCTAGGAAAGTATATAAGGTCCCATTAAAATAGGTGGACAAATTTTAACACAGCGTTCAGTACGTCTAACCAAAGATATCCAAGCAAAAAAAACACTGATTAAAGTGATTTTATTTCGACCTAAAATAATAAATTGCCGCGGCACTCTAGAATAAACACATCCATTAGGTGAAAATAAAATCACTTTAATCAGTGTTTGTTTTGCTTGGATCTTTGGTTAGACGTACTGAACGCTGTATTAAATTTTGTCCACCTACACACATCAAAAGTGTCTAGGGATCAACATATATTTTTGCAATAACTTTTCTCCTGATTGATATTAATTAAAATTTTCTTTAAGGATTCATCAAATAAAGTGTTTTCGTTTGTCACAGTAACGATAAACCAAGTCACCTTTGCATTAATAAAGAAATTTGCCATTTTTGGGAAGAAGGGATTTTTGACATTTGAACCACTAACACAAAAGTTCGAAAAAAAGACTGAAATAACAGTTTTCTTTAAAATTTTATTGGGTAACTTAAACAATTAATAATCCGTGTTTCTACCGCGAACACTAACAACACAAGAACATCGGTTTGGCATACTCAAAATGAGTTCATCCAAATCACGCTGTGGAATGGCCGCCCATGTTCGTTGCAACAACAAAAAACGGTCTTCTTGCGACTGGATACCCTCCATATTCGGCAGAGCTCTTCTCTGTAGCATATCCCATGCATGCTCAATCGGATTCAAGTCTGGCGACTGAGCAGGCCAGGGCAGGACATTGATGTTAGCTGCGGCGAGAGTCTGTCTTACAACTCTTGCGGTGTGCGGTCGTGCATTATCATGCATTAACTGAAATAAGGGACCGATTTGCACTTGTAGAGGAACGATGACGTCTGATACAATCGTCTCAGCATAAATTTGAGCGTTGAGGTTGCCTCTGATCCAAATCAACTCAGTTCTTCCGCCGATCCAAATACCCGCCCATACCATGATGGTTCCACCACTATAAGGATGGACTTCCTGGCAGGATTTTAATCGCTATTGGCGTCCAGGGGTTCTCCAGTGTCGTATACGTCTTGTATCCGGTCTCATACCAAAACGAGACTCATCAGAAAAGCACACGAAACGCCATTGTTCTTCTGCCCAATTTCTGTGTTCAAGAGCCCATTGATATCGTATCCTACGATTGTGCATTGCTATAGGTGGTACCCGTAGCGGTCTTCGGGAATGAAGGTTCACTTCATGCAAGCGGTTTCTGACTGTTTGGTCGCTAATTAAGTTCCCTGAAGAGTGATGAAGCCTCACGGCTAACATCATGGCGGTTATTGTTGGAGCTCTTCGAGTTAAGATTTGAATGTATCGGTCTTGTCTCCGTGTGGTGCAGCGATACCGTCCTCCATGGCGCTCAGCCACGGTACCAGTGCTTCGGTAACGTGTCCAAAGTCGACTGATAACACTCTGACTTGTATTCAGAGCTAAAGCCACAGTACGTTGCCGGGAACCAGCTTCTATCATTCCCACGGCTCTGAGCATTTCTTCCCTGCTTAAATGACGTCGCCGCTCCATAATAACGTTGGTTTTAATCAGTAGTAGGGAAACAGTAGCACTAATAATGTCTTCAATGCGTTGTATGTTTTTATAGGGAAAATATTGACAGCTGATTTTCATCTTTTACTCGAATTTGATTCACAGTTCCTGATTCAAATTATGAAATGCACCAAAAAGGATCCATATAAATTTATAAAATCATAAATTTATTACAAAGCCACATCTCAATCTCAAGAAATCCACATAAAAATGCTTGATCCCTAGACACTTTTGATGTGTGTATTTTAATGGGACCTTTATATGTTAGGTACTTATATATTCTTAAATATATTTTTTAAATTATATTATGTCTGTCTGAATGAAAATAGTTACACTTGACTTAATTTCACCAGGCAAGCCATTCGCAATAACTATGTTTATTCTTGTATTAAGATTTTTATAGATTCGGTAAGCAGGGTGAACGTCGATCTTTGGCGTGATCTCAGAATATTACGTAATTATTCTTTTATTCCAAAGAATATCCGCGAAGAAAGAAGAAGAAAAGTCCGCCAAAAGTCCGCCTATGTACCACTATTGTACATGAAGTTTAAATAAATAAATAATATATACTAGAATATAGAAGCGGTGGCCCAGTGGTGGCGGCCCCAACTTACGAACAGTAAGTCGTAGTTTCGAACCCAGGCAGGCGCATTACTTTGTGTGATTTATATCATCACCACTGCTCTCAAACACGGTGAATGAAAACATCGTGAGGAAACCGAGATGTCCTAGAACCAAAAATTCGAAAACATATGACATCTACCAGCCCGCACTGGGCCCGCGTGGTCGATTATAGCCCTTCCCTCTCATAAAGAGGAGGCCGTGTGTCCCAGCAGTGGGAACATTATGGGCTGATTATGCTAATATAGACTTATACCGTATAACCAGTTGCCTCCTAGGTAAGGTGAAAGTGAAAATCTGATTAACTCTATGAAAAGGTGGAACTCTTCATCATCTGCCCAGCCTTTTCCCAACTATGCTGGGGTCGGCGACTGGATGCAGCTGAATACGAGGGTTTTACATGGAGTGACTGCCCTTCTGACCTCCACAAACCAAAGTGGAACTCTTCAGACTATGATTATTGTAATGAATACCTTTTTTTTTTTGTTATAACACTCATTGCAGCAATCACTGGAAACCAGCTCAGAACTATGATAATTATATCTAAAAATAATGACATTATTAGGTAGGCTTTCAATCAAAGTTATGGGGTAAATATGAGACCACAGGCCACACCTAATCATTAGCCAAATATTAAAACGTCTAAGAATAAAATATTAATGATATTATCCTTATTGAGTCATTTCAAGAGAATTTGAAGTGATTGGTAATACCCATTTTACTAAAAATAACCCTGTTTTGTGATCAAAATATTTTAGGCAAATACCAAGAGATCATAATTTGAAAATGTAGTGAAGAAAAGTGGAGTATGAATGCAGATATGGCTATAAGAGTAGAGGAAGACGAAAGATACGATAGATGGACTGTGTGAAGGATGATATGGCTAGAAAGGAAGTGACTGCTGAGATGACGAGTAATAGAGAAGTATGGAAAAAGAAGACGTGCTGCGCCGACCCCAAATAAGTTGGGATAAGGGCAGGGAATGATAACCTAGAGATCTTTGTTGTTACCTAAGAGTGTTTCGAAGAAACGAGGTGCGGTTCACCTGCCAATATTGGACTTCTGACACATCTTAATACTTATGTTCAATAACCTATGCAGTAATTGACGACCAGAATGGCGCAGCGGTAGTGAGGCTGCCTTACGTTCTTAGGGTCCCGGGTTCGAATCCCGGTAGGGGCAGATGTTTGTGGGATGAGCATCGACATTTGTTTCCGAGTCATGGATGTTTATATATATAATAAGTATGTATTTACAAACAAAAAGTATCTATGTACTATTATCAACTATCTGGTGTCCACGACACAAGCCTCGTTGCTTAGTGTGGCACCTAGATGGCGCTGTGTGTAATGTCCAGCGATATTTATTATTTTTATTATTAACTAAGTATTTATTCTTGGTTGAGTTAGGATTATAGGACCGCATATATTTCTACCACTTTCTCTATATGGCAAAATAAATGAGTTTTCACTTCTCGGAAAAACCATTACATAGGTTAAGGTGGAAGCGCAAGGGTAGCCCGCGAAATTTAAATTTTCTCAAGTTTATTGCAATTTGCAGGTCAGTGTCAAGTTGTATGTTGATGAAAATATGAATCGCGCCAGTAACACGTATGGAATTACAGAATTATAATCATTCAAATCATCAATACAGCTCTCCGAGTTCATATAATCACATTTAATAGCTATTTCATGAAAAAGTCACTCTTTGAGATTATATGAACTTGGAGGGTTGTATTGATGATTTGAATGATTATAATTCTGTAACTCCATACGTGTTAATGGCGCGTTTCATATTTTCATCAACATACAACCTGACACTGACCTGCAAATTGCAATAAACGTAAGAAAATTTAAATTTCGCGGGCTACCCTTGCGCATCCACCTTAAGTAATAAGTTGTTACTTATATGATAAAATGACTCTTCAAGTGTCATGGTTATTGTCCGTATAAGAAAACATAAGAAGCAAATTTGGTACAGGGCACTTTACGTGCTGTAATTTATGTAACAAATGAGCTAACACGTCAAACAAGACCCTCAAAGAACCTTGCACCCGTTAGCCGGAAATTCCTAAGAACCGCATCATAAGGAAAAAGTTTATCAAAAAATGGTTGTCACCAAACAAATGACGGCGACAGTAAACACGACATATTATCTAAATAAGAACTTGTATACCGTTAGCTCAGAATCCTGTGGTTTTTAATACTTTATCGGGTAGCTATTGTTTTGAATCATCGTTTTTTACAGCATTCTATTCTAGGTAGAGATGATCGATCATTGAACTCTTTTGGTAAAAGAATCGATACGAAAACAACACACTAGCTAGAACGACTGTTTTTACCATCCAAATCACTTTTGGGAAAGCTCGTCTCATTAAGACCTCATTCAGCGCTTGCCATCAGGCGAGATCGTGGTAAATAGCAGGTTCATAGACTAAATCAAAAACCCGGCCAAGTGCGAGCTGTACTCACACGCACACATGGTTCTGTAGCACCAAACAATATACTTAATAAAAATATTTGAAAGGCTCATTCATAATTATGTTGTATTGTTTTACATTCAACAGCAAAACTAAATTTGTTTTTCACAGTATGTTAATGAAAAACAAAGTTATTGCTGCAGTTTGATGAAAAAGTCCCATATCCTAAAAAATTAAACATCAAATCTTATTCAAACCAATTTTGGTTGAAAGTTTTATTTACGTTCTACAATCCTATTTTTTTTTTCAGAATGTTCCTTCTCTTACGATTGACTTGTAGAAAAAATGGTTTTAGGAACCTCATTATAATTTTTAAAAACCTATCTATAGACACCCCACACGTATAGGTTTGATGAAAAAAATATTTTTCAGCATCAGTTCCATGTATGGAGCCCCCCCTTAATCTTTATTTTTTTTTAAATTTTTGTTTAAAAATCGTAAAGCGGTTTGCAGAATACATCTACTTACTAAGTTTCAATTGTGTAGACCAAACAGTTTCGGAATAAAGTGGCTGTGACATACACGGTCAGACAAACAGACAGACAGACCGACAGACGTGGCGAATCTATAAGGGTTCCGTTTTTTGCCATTCGGCTACGGAACCCTAAAATGTAGATATTTGAATGACAATTATAAAGCAGAGCTTCTAGCTTCCAATTGAAGATTAGGGGTGTTCAAATACCAGCTACATATTAACAGACTCACTCTGCTAAATAATAAATGAGTTTTCACTGCTTCATGGACAACTACAAACAACTAAAACTCATCATCATCTACGTAGCCTTTTCCCAACTATGTGGGGGCTTCCAGTCTAACCGGATGCGGCTGACTATCAGAATTTTGCACGGACGGACTGTCTACCTGACGTCCACAACCCAGTTAGTAGTGGATAATACGATACCCCATGGTAAGATTGACCGGCTTTCGGGCCACTGACTACCTGTAACGACTGTCAATGATCTACAAATGACAGCCGAGGCCAACAGCTTAACGTGCTTTCCGAGGCACGGAAGAAACTCGGTATGTAATGGGTGGTCACCCATCCATGCACCAACTTATTAGGCAAGCGCGGCTTCACCTGAAAATTTATTTAGCCAGATGCATCCTGTTACCTGTTTCATTTTTAAATTCCTCGTTTTAGTCATCTTGAGCAGCCATCATATCAAATCTGCGGTCGACATCATCTGATCATTAAACCATATCCTCTGAGCTAAAGATCGATCCGAGCAGCTGGTATTATTTAACTACGTGTTCCTCTACAAACAGCTACAAGTATTGGCCTTTTTAAAGCTTTCCCACCAAAATGCTCGAAGTGGCTAAGCGGAAAAGCTAATCCACAACACCACGAGTCAATTTCTAAAATTTGGTTGTGTTGTTGTTTGTTATGTTGAAGATGTGAAAACGGGGTTTTTTTTTGCGGTTGCGATGTCATCAAGTGACCCCTCCCACTTTGAGCGGAGTGGAAGGGAGTGTCAGACTTGTATTGACTAAAACCCATCCATGTTCCTTCTTTTGCCCTTTGTGTTCCAGGGCCGCGGTATCTCTTTCGAAAAGTCCCGTAACCCTGGCAGGCATCGGCCCTTTCGGACCCCTTCCCGTTTGCTGACATCTCTTTGAGGCGCGCGTGGAACACGTACGCGCCGTCGAAACGGCCAGTTGTCATAAGACGGACGGACGGTGAGTAATGGGCACTCACCTTCGTTGAACTCTTTTGTACCAGAGCTAATTTAAGCTACTCTATGAAAAAAAATCAAGCGATCCTTTTAGTAGAAATCAATCACGTCTTTGGTGGAAAGACAGCTTCAAAGTCTGGTGATCCTAGTTCACCAAACTGAGGTTTATTTTTTACTTCTTCTGGTTCATCAACTGTGTTCAGATCTTCATCATATTTTAATGTTTCAAGGACTCTGCGCCAACAATAACGGCGAACAAGAACACACAGAGTTACCTCTCATTGTTCAAACATTTTTTGTGACAAAATTTTAATTTTAGCTGATCTTGTCTCGGGGCGTTGTCCATTTGCGCAAACAAAGTTTTTCACACACTTACCATTAAACTTGCACCCTATCTTCAGCCACATATAGTTCAAAATGTTGTAGTTTAAGATTTAACAAATGCAAAATAGGGTTATCACTTGTAGGTAGGTGTACCTAAAGTTTGTCAGCTGTTAGGACAATCTCATTCGTTTATCTCAGAAGATGGAGTGGCTACTTGCTGTTGTTTTTAAGTTTTTCTTTTGTGGCTGACCCTGTGGTTTTGGGCAGTGCAGACCGTTATTGTAAATGGTTTTTGTGTATCTGTCATTCAATGTACTGGGATAATATTAGATTTCTTCTTAAGTTTTGCAGTTTCATTGTCAGGGCTCGTTTTTTACAAGCTTTTATATAACTGGTAGTGCTTGTATGTCAAATCTTGTATTTTTACTTTAATACCGTTATCCCCTAACTGATTGAGCTGACATTTTGTAAACACGATTAGTTTGGATGACAATGTATGGTTAGCTAAGTGACGGCATTCTAAATTAAATATGGTGTACTACATTTTGCTAATTAGACTTACCGTTCATTAGACGTTTCGTGCTGTTGGACATTTAGCTACTTAGACCTTCAGATCAGGAGGGCTCACAAAGATGGCGGACTAGGTATTTTGTTTACACCCCCATGATAATATGGGTATCAATTAAAAGGGTTTTCTGAGAAAAATATGAATAAAATAACGTCACACCTATATGATTTAACTCAGTCAGGACTGAGTTTTGAGCTTTACTGCTACACAAAATTCTGTCTGCTATGTTATTTTCTCCTATGTAGGTATTTAAGTACTTATACATAGTTTCATAAATGGGCGCGAAAATTAAAGGCCCTTTGGACCCTGAAAAATACTTATTTCTTTGTTTGAAGAGCGTTTTTGAAGATCTTAAAAATGTCCTGATGCGTACAAACATGCAAATGAAACCTCTTATTCGTTTGATTTGCATTATTTCATAAAGCTGATCGTAACAGAAAACAGTAACTTCGAGTAAAATTTTTAGTTACTGTGTTTTCAGTTACGAGAACTTACAGGCTATATGACGTCATAGAGCAGGAGTAATTCCAGTGTGGGAAGGAGACAGAGCTATACAGGTCGCCTAGCGCTATCTCTTTTACACACCAGAATTGCTCCTGCTTTAAGACGTCGTGGTAGGCCACCAGAATAGCATTCAGAAAACCTAGTTGTGAATTTATATTGAACGAGTTTTACTGCTAAATCCATGAATAAACCTTGTGACACTTAACCCTGGAAAAAACCTAACAGTGTCATAAGAACAATAAAAATAATACAAGACAATAAATAAATGTAAAACAAAATAATCCCAATAAATATGAGGCGGTGGTCCTCACTGCAAACATTACTGTTATCACATGCAAAAGTAATTTCAGATGACTTCTCCTTAAAAAACGTAATGGGATTTACTATGGGTAACTTGCCATTAACACACTTTATGGGCAATAAATGTGATAAACTTCAAAAGTAAAGCGCATAATATACTTTTTGAAGCGAACTTTTTACTTAATCGGTTAATTCATCCAAACACTACGATACAAATTCAACTCTAACTTCTTTTGTTTAAGGTCCGTAATCATTTGTTGAGTGTCAACCCTATAATTCTATTCGAACCTTTCTCGCTGACAGATATAGTATTTATATTGAAAGACAATAGCACTGATATTTATGTAAAGTAGGTTAAAGTGTTGCAAGGTTGATAACGAAATGTTATGTTTAGCACCTCATAAACCCCATGTAGGGTTAATATATGGGTGGAAAAAGGCTAGACTTTAGATTAATTTTATGTGTTACCTCAGTGCCTCGTTGACACATAGAAGGCTGATGGGGTATAAGCTTTCTGATATAAGGTCAAATTGGTAATGTTTTATGAGAAAACGTTGGTGGCACAGTCTACAACATTTTTAAGTTTTTACATACATGGTGTAAATAAACCCTTCACGAAGCCGTCAACCAAACATCGTGTACATCAAACTCAGCATTATAATATTGTTCGCAATTCAAACCTATGGCTTGTCACTCTATGCAAAAAATATTGCTGGGAAACGGCTGCTTTTTTGGAGTGATAATCACGGTTTACGGTAGGATTCAATGTAAAATGTAACGTACTCAAAACATTGTGCTGATGGATGAGGTGTGGGCGCGTTCCTTGAGGCGGCGAGCCGCCCACTACCTGAACGCGCCCCAAAAGGTGGTAGCCGTAAGGCTGGTCCGGGGATACCGCATGATCTCCTTGGGTTGCCGCCATGGGATCTGGAGGCGATAGTCCTCCTGCATGAGTGGCGCGTGGAGGCACTACGCCGGGGGGTAACTCCGCTGCCGCGGTATATTGTCGCTCAGCGGACAGACCTACGGCGCGATCTCATGGCGACATGGAGAGAGCGACTGTCGCAACCCCGTTCCACAATAGTGGCGATAAGTCCCCTCTTTGAGGAGTGGCTAGAGAGGCGCCTAGGCGCCCTCACATTCCGCCTGACGCAGGTCCTCACCGGACACGGTTGTTTCGGGAGGTTCCTGCACCGAATCGGGCGGGAGGAAACGCCCGGGTGCTACCAGTGTGAGGATCGACCAGTGAAGCACACGGTGGAGATCTGCCCCGCGTGGGCGGAGCACCGCCGTGTCCTCGTAGCGGCGATCGGTGGCGGCGATCGGTGGCGGTGACCTCTCGCGTCCGGTTTTGGTTCAATCCATGGTCCCGAGCGAGACGAAATGGGACGCCGTCAACTCCTTCTGGGAAGCAGTCATGCTAGCGAAGGAGGTGGCGGAACGTGAGAGGAAGTGAACCTCACGTCCCAGTCGCCGCGGGAGATGCCGGGTCCGATGCCTGCCAGGGTTGCAGGACTGTTCGAAAGAGATACCGCGGCCCTGGAACACAAAGGGCAATGAAGGAACATGGATGGGTTTTAGTCAGTAAAAGTCTGACACTCCCTCCTGCTCAGCCCAGAGCGGGAGGGGTTATTTGATGATTTCCCATCCGAAAAAAAAGGGGTGTGGAGGTATTCAAAGTGATGTTACAATTGTATTTGTTTAATACAATTGAAATAAAAAAAAAACTTGGAAAATGTTGGAACTTTGACCCGAATACTTCAGTAACTAGAAGGTTCTCAGGTATGGTCTACAACCGAATATCGCAATGACGGACAGGGAAAATAGTAGTAGAAAGGGTACTATTACACCCAATATACAAAACGAGAAAATGGTCATAGATTCTTTTTTGCAAGATGGTCTTTGTCGTTCATAGGTGCACCGGATATGCCTTAGATATGTGGTAAGGTCAAAATAGGTAGGTCCAAATGAGTCTGTGGTTAGGTATAGGTTAAAAAAATCTAGGAAATACTAAGAGGATTTTGGAAAAGATGAATAAATCGGTAACGGGTTATCTCCAGACAGAATTTCTAGAATTAATGAATATTTGGATTGGTCAGAGATGTAATAGATATTAAAGAAAATAGCCACATTTTATTTTGGTCTAATATTTTTCGTTTTGAGTTTTGTAGCTCTACAAAGATAAAACACTTTAAAACATAATATAGTGTGTGTAATGTAACGTGTGTGTACATACATCATCACTACATAGTATAAAACAAAGTCGCTTTCTCTGTCCCTATGTCCCTTTGTATGCTTAAATCTTTGAAACTACGCAACGGATTTTGATGCGGTTTTTTTTAATAGATAGAGTGATTCAAGAGGAAGGTTTATATGTATGACATTCCGTGCGAAGCCGGGGCGGGTCGCTAGTACTTCTATAAATTGAGTCCTTCTTGTGTACCTACATAATATATCGGCTTATTGACCTACGTGGTCGTTAAGCCGATACGAGAGCCGACCTACGTGGTCTACGTACGTATACACTACATATCTTTTTAAGACTGAACGTACAATGAATGGTCTTTACAGTCACAGACTGTGTGAATGTCACCTCCGTGGAATTTGAACTCTGCCTCTATTGTTGAGATGTGATACCGATCATGCGATGTATAGCTGACTAATATACGAGTATAGCCTATTTGGGAACTGGGTGTATTACTGACTAAATATGTCAGTTTACTATGGTAATTTGTCATTGGATTATGAATTTACGGCTTTATGCCTGAAACCCAATATCCTTCAAGTTACTCAAAAGTAACGTTCACAAGAACGTAATCAAAGGATCAGTAAGGTTCAGTAGCGAAGGGTCAATTTTGTAAGAGGTAAGCCGGAGTACATTTTCTCTTCTTTCTTTAATGTGATTATTTTATTTATCTATGGAATACTGACTGGGAAGTCGGTAGGAATCGAGTTGTACGGAACCTTCGTCACTGGGAAAGGTTAGCAAAAGGTGTTTCATGATTTGGTAACCGTAACGTTTCCGATAACTTGCTAAGGTACTTTTTAGGATAGATTAGAAAATTCTAGTAGATTTGACGGAGCTTTCCGGGGCAGACGTCAACTGAACCATTCTGACTGAAAATACTATTTTAGTAGTCCAAAACACCCTCTGCTCGTTATACCTATTTCAGTATCGACCCAATGATATGATACCTTGAGCTGGTCTAGCGTAGTACAGTGTCAATAGAATAAGAAGCCTACCGTGAGGCCAACGGTATCTACATTCATAAAAATAATTTAATGGGTAAATTATTATTAAATTATTTCCACAAGATTGCACACTAACACCAGTTGCATATCCTATTATTGTACGCACAATAACAGCCTATTTAGAAACTAATAAAGAAACATAGAGAGCTATTAAGCTTGATAAGCACTAAAATTAAAATCTATCATGAAAAGAAATAATGAACTTAAACAGCAGTATACAATGTTTTGTAATTCGCAATGATCTATTCAACCAACTCTATATAGGGCAAATAAGACATACTTGAACGAGACACTACAACTTCCAACCTTATGTGAGAGAAACTAAAGTCTATTTCTATTTGTTTCCTCAATATAGGGTAAATAATGCTTACTTAAACAAGACACTTCAACTTCCAACTGTATAGCAAAGTTCTAAGGTATATTTTCATTTGTTTCAGGTAAGCGTCGTTTGAGAAAGATCGTGACTTATGATTTCATTATGGATCGGCGCGTGCGCCGGCTTAAAGCATCTTGCGACATGGATAACACCCCTTAGACAAGTATGTGCTGAATGTTTTGCAACTCTTTGAGTTATGAGGTCAGATTCTAATGTTTTTTTTGTCTGTGATAATGATAACAATGGTTTTTTAATTATAATTGATATAATGGTAGTTGTTTGTAAGCAAAGATAATGAATTTGATAAATGTATGTTGTGCTCGTGGCCTCTAGAAAGACAATTGTGTTTAGATTGTGCTTATTTTTGCTATCTCAAGTTTTAACAGAACATTCAATAATTGTTCGTTGCGCTTGTGGTCGTAAGTGCGACTGCTAAGCACGAGGTCCTGGGCTCGATTCCCAGGTCGGGCAGTGTCATTGGGTTTTTCCGTCAGAAATTTCTCAGTAGCAGCCACAGCAGCCACTGAGTCTGGATTTGTACCCGTTTGATGGCAATAGGCTCGCTACTTGAGACTTAAACATAACTGCGGCGAAATGTGGGTGGACTATTCGGTACACCTCTGCCTAAACCTTCTGGGATTATAGGCGTTATGTTATGTTATAGTATAATAATCTTCATGAGGATTCAAAGAGCTGACGGGAAAGTTATCTTTAAGAAGGCATTAACAAAACATTAATAGTAGATTATTAACCAAGGGCTGTATGACATCAATTGCATACGAGGTTTTTGGCGCCTGAGCGAAGCGAAGGCGCTAATTAACCCGAGTATGCAATTGATGCTTACGCCCGAGATAAATACTCTGCTTTACATATCGATTGTGAGGTAAGTAAACAACAAGACAGCAGGTTTCAATGAACATTTATTAAGAAGAAAAAAATGTGTATTTAATTAAAATTAATAGTAAAATTATTACAATTTGTAAGAGATATGGTCACGTTCTTTTTAGGTATATTTATAGTTTGAATATGAGTTTGTGATGATAAGACTTGAGTTTGAGTGACTTGAGGTTCTTGCATCGTAAATGGCGGCAGTTGACTGGTACTATTTTCTTCATTAAAAAATGGCTCAGATGATGTGCTTTGACGTGGTGATTTTAAGTTTATATTTTCTGTTATTTTAGAAGTAATTTTGCTTTTGTTTGCCATCGAATCTTCGATATAACCTTCGGCCACTTTGCTGGACTTCCAGCCGCCGTGCCTTTTTAACAGAGTGAGGTTGGCTCCCGAATCAGCCAATACAGTCGCTGATGTTCTGCGAAAGCAATGCCCGGTGTATAACTCTACGTTACTCAGTTTTAAATATGTGGCTATTTGCTTTGGCATGCCTGTAAATTTGTTTTTTCCTATTACTTGTCTGTGGCATTTTCCTTTACTGTAATTAAGAAAAAAACGATTTGTATCCACGTTTTCAGGCCGAAGAGCTTGATATTTTTCAACATAATTTGCAAATTCTTCATGCACAACAAATGACCGGTCAATTTTAGTTTTCGTGTTAGGCAGTTTTATGAGTAGTAATTTGTTATGTTTTTCTACATTTTCTATTGTCAAGTTTGTCAATTCCACGGTTCTGCAGGCTCCCGATATCCCAAAAATTAGAACAACCTGTAAAAAAGACATAAGTTGTATTAAAGGCACCAAATTCGCATAGTATTTTTGTGAAATATTTTGGTAACTTATTAAAAAGGGCAAGTAAATACGTAGGTACCTTTATTGCTAAATAAATTTCATCCGGAGCTTCATTTAAGAATTTCTGTACTTCTTCTGCAGTAAATACCTTCGATTTCTTGCTTTTAAAGCCGTCAGACTGCCTTTTCAAGAAAGCAGTAAGTTTAGAAAAATCTTTCAAATTCACGTCATGTTTTGTCATCATTGTAGATTTTAGCATGGAATAAAAGCACCATAAACTGGAAGGTTGTAGCCTCTTAGATAATTCATCAAAATATGATATAAAAACACTTTCAGAAAGAGATTTCACTTTTTTTTCTGACCGCCATTTCAAAATTCGTCGTATGCCTTTACATATCTTTCTTTCGAGTTCGGCGGTAATATATTTTCGACAACTGTTTTTGCCCTTTCTTTAATAAAATCGGGCGTTAGATCTATGTCTTCGTCACTAGACATGTTTAAAACTTTTGAAAAAGAACTCAAACAAGAAAATTAATTATTTTCGCGATGCTTTCGCGCCTACTAGTAGACTGCCTTTTTTTTTTCACGCACGCAAGCGCGTCAAATCTTGCTGGCCAGTTTGATTTTTAAATCGATTCCATCTAACATACGATGTGGAAACAAATACTTAGTTCCATATTTAAAATAAAATCTTTATAAAATAAATTGTCTAGATTCCGATTCGAGTAATTAATCGATACCGAGAAAAAAAAAATTAACTTTTTAAAAATATTCTTCGTGCAGTATGAGTATGACAGTTCTTTTTTCAAATTCCAAAATCTATGCTGTAATGATAGTCATACACCCCGGCATTCAGGGGTGTAAGGGTGTACTTACAGAGCAAGAGATATGTAAAAACATTTACAGCACAATCAAAACGAGTAAGTGTTTTTGGCCAAAAACTGCTAATCGTTCGATAAACCAGTTTTCCACATAATTATGGCTTTCATTCTTCTTCAAAGAAAACTCGTATTTGGTTCGTCTCTCTTGGAGTAAGTACTGTACTTTGTTGGATCAACTCTGTACCATTCATCATAGCCAAGTTGAGAATAAGTCTCGCTATTCATTATAAGACAGACAAAATGATACCCTAACCAGTACATCTCTGCTAGCCCCCTATTAATCTCAGCTGACTCTAAATAACAAATGATATAGAAAACAGACACCCATTGTTTCTCTTTACAAAGCCGAAAAGCACAAATCAATTTAATGTATTTACATCTGAAGTCATTACATACTGGCACGCCAGTAAACCGCGCCAGTGGACGGGCGAATGCACTAAATCTCTGGCCAGATAATGTTACTAACATGACCGTTGGAGTGTAAACTCTAAGTAACAGTTATAATCAGAGGCTGTAGTATGAAAGCGACGTAAACGTAACGTAAAGTCGATACCTTTTTGAATCGAAAGTACAATTAACTATCCTATATCATTTCCTAGGTTGACAAAGTGCTATTGGGTTTTGCGATCAGGAATTTCTCAGCAGCTACCGCGAAGCCTGGGTTTGTGGTAATAGTCTAGCCCTCTTTTACGTAGGACATTACCGGTGAAATGTACTAGTTGGTACAGCTCTGCCTAACCTTTTAGGCCAGGGAGTATATGCGTGATGTTATGTTTCAATTTTTTTACAGGGTGTAACATAATAGACGCAAGACCTCTCGTGTGGTGTCTCAGACCCTTAAACTGAACAACTTTTGTTCTATGACTTTCGGAAATTCATAACTTTTTTTAGTTTTTGATCGCGTCAGTGCCTTTAGAAACTTTTCTTTTTTGTCGAGTATTTTAATAACTCGTAGAACAATCGTTGTTCAGTTTCATGATCCAAGAGACCACACGGAAGGTCTTAAGTTTATTATGTAATACGTTGTATTAACTCGTAGTTACAAATAAAGTATTAAAAGTAAGTCAAATTTTTATGTCAAACGTGTATTTCCATGTAAAAAGTGGTCGAATTCACGTTACGCGTACTCCGCGCGTTCGTGCAAGACCTAGAGGTATCATTTATCAATGCCAGCAGTTAGGAAGTCAATTACGATAATTTTTGGTATATTCCTGATTGAATTAATTAGTGCGATGTGAAAAAAAAGAGAAAAGATGTCAAGACTGTAATGAACGTATCGATCAAGCGATAAGTTATTCAGTTTAGTACTGCGGAAAACTCATCTATTTTGCAGTACAATAAGGAGGTGGAAATGGCTGTCTTCCTGTTTATTCTTTGTATCAGCTAAAAGTATATTTCCATGTCTGAGAGTGCTGCTGCGGCTGCCGTGGCGTAGTAGTGCGTCGGGGATGTTTGCAGATAATAATCTTGATGGTTTTGCCGCCATTATTAGAAATAGATGTGCATCCCTGATGACTCGTGTTCGCGGCAGCACCAACAGTATTCTCAGTGTATTCGCAGATCGGTGGGATTCCCCGATGGTGCAGAGGTGGATGCGGCTCCATGCTGTATTGTGATTGTGCATTTTCGTCTGTGTTTGTAACCTACTAACACTAGAACTTAAGTAAAATTGTTACTAACCCTATGGACTCCGGTCTGAAATAAAAACTTTCTATTCTATTCTATTCTATAGCATTTAGTACTCGTGGTAAAATATAAAGCCATCAGCAAGGTGGTAGCGGGGTCGAATGCAGGGTGTGTTCACTACTAATGTTGGGCTATTTTTAATGCACACAAAAAGGACTTATATTTTCCCAACCCGTCGAACAAATGATTATGGTGGAAGATCATCCAAATCTTTCTTGGCTGCATTTATCAAAAGGATCTAAGAACATTAATAGGAAACTGATAATACTGAAAAGCATACCTCGTACCTCAACTACGTATATGTTCGCAATTTTATCTTCAATCTTGCGTTGCCTATTAAAATCGAAGATAGCTGCATCTTACCGTACTACCTGCAAATGAAAATAAAGCCTTTGAAATTGTTATTGCCTGCTTGATTTTATAAGCTACCTTAATCCTTTCAAAACTTAACAAAACGCATTTCCAATATATTTCACCAACAATACAATACGTACTTGGGACTTGAATGCCCGCACTTGCTTCTACAGTAGGATATCACATCGCTACATTGTGTCCAAAATAGCAATAAATTAAGTGCACGCAAATAAATTCACTTTATTTATAGTGAGACGACCGTTCCGACTGACAGATTGCGGCAGAATGAACACATCTTGTAATTGTATACGCTGCATGGAGGTCCCCAATTGACAATATAATAGAACAAACTACGAATGCGGGCTGAAAGAAGCTGACGTAAGAGAAACATTGTTAGGTTACGCACTGAGAAGGATGTGACGTAAAAATGTAGGAAATAAAGTCCACGGATTTTTTTTTGACGTTCAAATTTTACATAAAACAAACTTAGCTTATGTCACGGGGTGGTAATGTCTATGTAATTTTTTTATTTTATTTTAAAATCCGGAAATGTTGATACTTTTGTGTTAGTTGTGACGTTTTGTTTACTCGTAACATAAGCTAAATATGTTTCGACTTTACTCATCTATTTATATCTTTTCTGGAGGAGTATTTTCGTAGCAACGCGGTTAATATTTCTAGTGTATAGAATATCTGGCCCGACGACAGTACATTGAGTTTTGTTTTCTGTTTCTTGGGTGGCACGAGCGCTTCAATTTATTTCCGAACTTCAGATAAAAAGTATTTTAAGTAGGTAATGTGGAATAAATTTTTGATTTTTGTACTTATTCGTTCGCCTTTTGCGGCTTAACAATTTTGTTGATCGAAATGCTTGTGAAATTCAATGGTAATGATATTTTCCATAACAGATGGTTGGTGTTTATATCTTGTTTTTGTTAATTTTATTACGATTATTATGTTTAAGTATCAGTGAACCATGGGAAAAAGGCGTGAGTTTATGTATGAATATACATATGTTTATGTGTTTTCTTGACGTCGATTTTTTTACTAAAATAAAAACGACATATTTTTTTTTTATTGTTAACTGTATCTGTGT